>CM055125.1:128558240-129758240 GCA_029206835.1 Rana muscosa | reverse complement strand
TAAAAAAAATTACTGGCTACGATCTGCATCACCGACACTAAGACAGCGTTTAGAAAAACAATTGCTTAGCGACAGTGGTGATAGGGGGTGAAAGGGTTACCTGGGGGGCGATCAAGGGGGTTAAACCTTTATTGGATAATATATTGGGGTACCTGACGCTATAAAAACCTGCGGCGAACCTAAAAAAAATTACCGGCTACCGATCTGCATCACAGACACTAAGACAGCGTTTAGAAAAACGATCCCTTAGTGACAGTGGTGATAGGGGGTGAAAGGGTTACCTGGGGGGCGATCAAGGGGGTTAAACCTTTATTAGATAATATATTGGGGTACCTGACGCTATAAAAACCTGCGGCGAACCTAAAAAAAATTACTGGCTACGATCTGCATCACCGACACTAAGACAGCGTTTAGAAAAACAATTGCTTAGCGACAGTGGTGATAGGGGGTGAAAGGGTTACCTGGGGGGCGATCAAGGGGGTTAAACCTTTATTAGATAATATATTGGGGTACCTGACGCTATAAAAACCTGCGGCGAACCTAAAAAAAATTACCGGCTACCGATCTGCATCACAGACACTAAGACAGCGTTTAGAAAAACGTTTGCTTAGTGACAGTGGTGATAGGGGGTGAAAGGGTTACCTGGGGGGCGATCAAGGGGGTTAAACCTTTATTAGATAATATATTGGGGTACCTGACGCTATAAAAACCTGCGGCGAACCTAAAAAAAATTACTGGCTGCCGATCGGCATCACTGACGCTAAGACAGCGATCAGAAAAATGATCGCTAAGCGACAGTGGTGATAGGCGGTGAAAGGGTTATCTGGGGGGTGATCAGGGGGTTAAACCTTTATTAGGGGGGGTTAGGGGGCTACACTGGACCTAAGACTAAACTTTGGTGACACTTTTACAGTCACAAATGTCACTGATTGCAGTGATCAGTAAATAAATGGTCACTGCAATCAGTGACACTGTGACTGGGGGCTGGGGGGGTGTCTGGGGGGGCCTGGGGAGGCGATTTATGTCCCTATGTGTCCTGGTGTCAGTGTAGTGTTGTGTGCACTGACCTGATATCTTCTCTTGTACGGCGCTCGGTATATGTGAGCGCCGCACCAGAGATTACATCACTTCCTCCTGCTCCCTCTGTCTGACACAGACAGAGGGGGCATTTCCATTCGCCAGGAGCGATCGCGAGGGGGTGGCCAGAAACGAATGGCTGCCCCCTCATCCCGGAACGCTCCCGGACACTTAGCCACCGCTCACTGTACAGAAGGGGGGTCCGGAAAATAGGAATGTGTTCTCTTTCTTCTAGGTTGTAACTAGACCAAACAATCATATTACCCCTCATATAAACTACAAGTGGTTGAATCCTTTATTTTAGCATAAAGGTGCAATTACTCCTAAACAAATGACATTGCCAACAACAGAACTCCTTCAGGACCTTTCCATCTCTCACAACAGAAAGCTGGATTAGCATTCCCCAGCTTCCATTATTAGTCCTTGGCTTCCCAGCTTGTTAACATTTATGATTGGCTCCTCCCATTTTCCGACTACACCTATACAGCTACTAAGGCAGTCATCATCTCCTCTTTTGAAACACAATGTTATCTAAAAACGATTTGTGCTGTGTACGTTTGGATTCAAAGGCCCCTTTTTCAAAGCTTTAGAGGCTCTATACTCACAAGCAGGGATGAGCCAAACACCCCCCTGTTCGGTTCGCACCAGAACCTGCGAACAGACAGAATGTTTGCGTGAACGTTAGAACCCTATTAAATACAATGGACTCGAATGTTCGAAATCTAAAGTGCTAATTATAAAGGCTTATATGCAAGTTATTGTCCTAAAAAGTGTTTGGGGACCCGGGTCCTGCCCCAGGGGACATGTATCAATGCAAAAAAAAGTTTGAAAAATTTATGTTTTTACGGGAGCAGTGATTTTAATAATGCTTAAAATGAAGAAAAAAAAATGAAATTTTCCTTTAAATTTCGTACCTGGGGGGTGTGTATAATATGCATGTAAAGTCACGCTTGTTTCCCATGCTTAGAACTGTCCCGGCACAAAATGTCATTTTTGAAGGAAAAAAAGTCATTTAAAACTCACTCGCGGCTCTTAATGAATTGTCGGCTCCCGGCAATACATAGAAAAGTCATTGATAAAAAAAATAAAAAAAAGCATGGGGGTCCCCCCAAATTCAATTACCAGGCCCTTCAGGTCTGGTATAGATATTAAGGGGAACTCTGCCACAAATTTTTAAAAAAATGCGTGCGGTTCCCCCCAAATATCCATACCAGGCCCTTCAGATCTGGCATGGATTTTAAGGGGAACTCTACCCCATTTTTTTTTTAAAAATGGCATGGAGTCCCCCCAAAAATCCATACCAGACCCTTATCCGAGCATGCAACCTGGCAGGCCACAGAAAAAAAGAGGGGGGGATGAGAGAGTGCCCCCTCCTGAACCGTACCAGGCCACATGCCCTCAACATGGGGAGGATGTCCCCATGTTGATGGGGACAAGGGCCTCATCCCCACAACCCTTGCCCGGTGGTTGTGGGGGTCTGCGGGCAGGGGGCTTATCGGAATCTGGAAGCCCCTTTTAACAAAGGGGACCCCCAAATCCCACCCCCCCATGTGAATTGGTAAGGGGTACATTGTACCCCTACCATTTCACGAAGAAAGTGTAAAAAAAATGTAAAAAAAAAAAACACACAAACACCTTGCAAAAGTCCTTTATTAAAAATAAAAAAAAAACATTCCAGCGATGAAATCCAGTGTCCCGCGGCGATCCAGTGTCCAGCGCTGTCTGTCATTGGCTGAGCCTGAGCGGACCTGATGGGGAACTTCCTCCGCAGTCTATTAAATGTATAGACCCGCCCCTTCTAAAGTTCCCCATCAGGTCCGCTCAGCCAATGAATAGGTGTAAGGCTAAGCGGACCAGATGCGGAACGTGAGAAGGGGGGGCTATTCATGTATTACACAGTGAAGGAAGTTCCCCATCAGGTCCGCTCAGGCCAATGACGTAGGCGGGGTCTGACATATGAGGGGGTGGACCTGATGGGGAACTTCCTTCACCGTGTAATACATGAATAGACCCGCCCCTTCTAAAGTTCCCCATCAGGTCCGCTTAGCCAATGACTAGGGGTAAGGCTAAGCGGACCAGATGCGGAACATGAGAAGGGGCGGGTCTATTCATTAATTACACAGTGAAGGAAGTTCCCCATCAGGCCCGCCCCCTTGGTATGTCAGACTCCACCTATGTCATTGGCCTGAGCGGACCTGATGGGGAACTTCCTTCACTGTGTAATACATAAATAGACCCGCCCCTTCTCACGTTCCGCATCTGGTCCGCTTAGCCTTACACCTATTCATTGGCTGAGCGGACCTGATGGGGAACTTTAGAAGGGGCGGGTCTATACATTTAATAGACTGCGGAGGAAGTTCCCCATCAGGTCCGTTTAGGCTCAGCCAATGACGGACAGCGCTGGACATTGGATCACCGCGGGGGACACTGGATTTCATCGCTGGAATGTTTTTTTTTTAATAAAGGACTTTTCCAAGGTGTTTGTGTGTTTTTTTTTGTTGTTTTTTTTACACTTTCTTCGTGAAATGGTAGAGGTACAATGTACCCCTTACCAATTCACATAGGGGGGTGGGATCTGGGGGTCCCCCTTGTTAAAGGGGTCTTCCAGATTCCGATAAGCCCCCTGCCCACAGACCCCCACAACCACCGGGCAAAGGTTGTGGGGATGAGGCCCTTGTCCCCATCAACATGGGGACATCCTCCCCATGTTGAGGGCATGTGGCCTGGTATGGTTCAGGAGGGGGGGCGCTCTCTTGTCTCCCCCCTCTTTTCCTGCGGCCTGCCAGGTTGCGTGCTCGGATAAGGGTCTAGTGTGGATTTTTGGGGGGACTCCACGCCATTTTTTTTTTAAATTTGGGGTGGAGTTCCCCTTAAAATCCATGCCAGATCTGAAGGGCCTGGTATGGATATTTGGGGGGAACCACATGCATTTTTTTTTTTAAATTTGCGGCGGGGTTCCCCTTAATATCTATACCAGACCTGAAGGGCCTGGTAATTGAATTTGGGGGGACCCCTACGTTTTTTTTTTTTTATCAATGACTTTTCTATGTATTGCCGGAAGCCAACAATTCATTAAGTTTTAAATGACTTTTTTTCCTTCAGAAATGACATTTTGTGCAGGGACAGTTCTAAGCACGGGAAATATGCGCGACTTTACATGCATATTATACACACCCCCCAGGTATGAAATTTAAAGGAATATTTCACTTTTATTGTTTCACTTTAAGCATTATTAAAATCACTGCTCCCAAAAAAACTGCAGTTTTTAAAACTTTTTGTATTGATACATGTCCCCTGGGGCAGGACCCGGGTCCCCAAACACTTTTTATGACAATAACTTGCATATAAGCCTTTATAATTAGCACTTTAGATTTCTCCCATAGACTTTTCGAATTTGCCGCGAACACCCTAATTTGTTTGCTGTTCGGCGAACGGGCGAACAGGCAATGTTCAAGTCGAACATGAGTTTGACTCGAACTCGAAGCTCATCCCTACTCACAAGTCACGACTCAGGTTCAGATGTCATCCTTTTTGTCGCCTGGCCTCCCCTTGACTAATGGTACTTGGCAGGGATGTCCCTTATCCCCATTACTTTTAATTTTGTGTTTGGAACCCCTTGCCGAGTCCATCCGATTACATCTGGACATTCATGGGGTGGTGATGCGACAAAGGGAATACAAGCTATCGCTGTTTGTGGATGACATTCTGCTTACTATTACAAACCCGCTACTGTCCCTCCCCTCACTGCATAGTCTCTTGTCCTCATTTGGTGCCATCTCTGGTTATAAGGTTAACACTACAAAAACCAAAGCTCTCCCTCTACACATACCACCTTCTCTCCTATCTCATCTCAAGGAATCCTACCCCTATAGGTGGTGCTCCACCTCTCTTAAATACCTGGGAGTTCACATTACCCCCATCTATTCCTCCCTCTACTCAGTAAATTACCCCCCCCCCCTGACTACAGATATCAAAAAATCTTTACAAAGCTGGACTAAGTATCCCCTCTCCCTCCTAGGCAGGGTTAAGGTACTGAAAATGTTCATTCTGCCTAGGCTTTTATATTACTTTGAGACCTTGCCTGTTGCCATTCCCCTTTCCCAACTTAAGGCTATTCAGAGAGGTTTCCAGAAATGTATTTGGAATGGTAATGCTCATCGCATTGCAAGTTTGTTTGTCCTTGCCTTGAGATCTGGGGGGGCCTGGGTGCACCAGATATTGTTAAATACTATTACGCCTTACACTTAAGGGTCATTGACTCCTGATCCAGCTTACAGGCTTCTAGCCACTGGGCTTACATTGAGAAAGGGGTGTTATATCTAGTTCACCTATGCTCCTTAGTCTGGTCTCACTCATCCCATATAGATCCCATTTTTAGACGTCAATGTACTGCACCAATGAATTGCACACTAACCGTATGGCACAAATGCCTTAAGAATTTCTCCCTTTCCTCCCCGTGTTCCCCTCTTATGAATGTGTTATTTAACCCGTTGTAACGGCACCCCAAGTATGAAAGGGGTTAACGCCATTTAGGATATTCCCTCTCTGGACACACATCCACTGCCGATCCTCCACAGTCAGGCGACCGCTTCCCATAGGATTAATCCTTCTAAACATATGAGACAAACACTCTGTATGAAGTTTCCAACTGGACTGACAATCTTTAACCACTTGACAACTGGGCACTAAACCCCCTTCGTGCCCGGACCAATTTTCAGCTTTCAGCACTGACGCAATTTGAATGACAATTGCGCGGTCATACAACGCTGTACCCAAATGATATTTTTATCATTTTTTCCCCACAAATAGAGATTTCTTTTGGTGGTATTTGATCACCTCTGCGGTTTTTATTTTTTGCGCTATAAACAAAAAAAGAGAGAAAATTTTGAAAAAAAAACAATATTTTTTTACTTTTTGCTATAATAATATCCCAATTTTTTTTTAAAAAACTCTTTTTTTTCTCAGTTTAGGCCGATACGTATTCTTCTATATATTTTTGGTAAAAAAAATTGCAATAAGCGTATAGTGATTGGTTTGCGAAAAAGTTATAGCGCCTACAAAATAGGGGATAGAATTATGAAATTTTTATTATATATATATTTTTTTACTAGTAATGGCAGCGATCTGCGATTTTTGTCAGGCCTGCAATATTGCGGCGGACATATCGGACACTTTTGACACTATTTTGGGACCATTCACATTTATATAGCGAACAGTGCTATAAAAATGCACTGATTACTGTATAAATGTGACTGGCAGGGAAGGGGTTAACACTAGGGGGCGAGGAAGGGGTTAAATATGTTCCCTATTAGTGTTTCTTACTGTGGGGGGAGGGGGACTGACTGGGGGAGGAGACCGATCTGTGTCCCTATGTACAAGGGACACAGCATCGGTCTCCTCTCTCCCTGACAGGACGTGGATCTCTGTGTTTACACACAGAGATCCACGTCCTGCCTCTGTCACAGCCGATCGCGGGTGCCCGGCGGACATCGCGGCCGCCAGGCACGCGCATCACGTGACCACGGCGGGCACAGCTGTTCCCCGCCTAGCGCCCTCGGCGGCGCGCAGTGGGGAGAGAAACAGGAGGACGTCCTTGGACGTCCACTCAGCACTTGAGAGCCGCGCTGCAGACGTCTTTTGTCTATAGCGCGGGTCTCAAGTGGTTAATGACAAACTCCCAGTTTTATACACACAGAGAGGAGGTTCTTACATTCTCCTCAGACAATACACCTTTGACCAGACCTAATTTACATGAGCTAATTAACTACAGTGATGACTCAGACACATGACCTTTAGGCTAGCCTCACTGTGTCCCAATACACATCTGACATCTTAGCAGACACAGGTGGGGCTGGATGTGGTGACATTAGCATCTAACAGTATGTGTCCAAACATCATGAAGAAGTCACTTTTCAGTTAACCTGTTGAGTTCATAATCAAACAGTAAATAGTTCTTTACAGATATCCTGGGGAATATTGTGGAAAAATATCACTGTCCCATTTTAAAACAATCCAAGACATATTCTTAATGTCCATTATTTTCTTGCTCACCCTGTGCCCAAAGTGACCCCTGTCACACATCTCCCCTTTCGGCAGGAGACTAACACAGGAGGAGACCTCAGACAGGTTGACTCCGAAGTTAGTCCATAGTTCCATTCCTCTAATGCCTGGACCACCCATCAGCATGGCCGTTTTGCTTACCGGGTCAGTAGCTGATGGTGACGTTGTAAGGTTTCAGGGCGAATAATGGAATTCAGTTCTGGAACAGTCACTTGCTTTGCTCTCTCAATGGCTCCATAAACTTGTTGCTGGTGCTCTTGGGAAAGGTAAGGCAAAACCTGGGCGCAAATCCCATTTAACTTTTTGACAATTTCAGCCTGTTTGTGCATTTCAATGTTTAAGCCATGGGACATCTCATAATACATGACGTAGTGTTGTTGCATCTCCGATTTCTCCCTGGCCAACTTGTCACATTCCAATTCTAGACTGTGATATTTTCCCTGATCTAAGGTACATGTCGGGGAAGATAGTCTTACCCAGTTCTCAGCCGTAAGCGGGCCGGTTCCAGCAGCATGGGTCTGGGCACAGGTAGTCACTGGGTTGGCTTCAGCGGGGCCCATCGGGGTGTAAGCAGAAACGAGGGGGGCCAAATCATTCCCCAGTAGTACATCCGCTGGCAAATCCTTCATCACCCCCACATTCACGTGTCCCGAACCAACCCCCCAATCCAGGTGAACACGGGCAACGGGTAGCCGGAAGATGGTACCTCCCACTACTCTTACGGCTACAGTGTCTCCGGTGTGTTGGCTCTCTGGGATGAGGTTCTTCTGTAGTAGGGTCATGGTAGCGCCACTATCACGTAGGCCATTGGCTACCGTTCCATTGACCCAGACAGTCTGCCTGTGTTGCTGCCTGTTGTCCCGGTTAGCTGCTTGTATTTGATCAGCCTCGTGCAGGACGCTCCAATGTTCTTCCTCCTCAACGCAGTGGGCCGCAGGCATAGATGTGCGGGGGCTCCCCCTTGCTGGCTGTCTCCATGACTGGGACTGTCTGGCTGGATTCAACGGACAGTCTGGCTTTTTGTGCCCTAGCTGTTTACACCAAAAACACCTGATGGGTTGTGAGTAGTCCTGGGAGTTGAACCTGGGCTGCTGAGGATAAGTGGCCGGTGGAGGTGGTGCTGAAGTTGGGTTAGAGGCTGGTAAACTGGGCCGAGATAGTGGATAGCGCTCACTTTAGCCTGACCTTCGAGAGTCCAAATATTCATTGGCCAAAGTAGCCGCTTGCTGTACAGTCCGTGGTCGCTTATCTCGCACCCAAACCCGTAATACCGGAGGGGTGTGGTTAATAGAACTGTTCTAAGAGTACTAGCTGGGTGATGTCCTCTATGGTATGAGCGTGGCTTCCCTGGAACCAGCCCTTAAGGTCTCGCTGCAGACGATGTGCCCACTCCACGTATGTTATGTGGGTTTGTTTCCGGGATTCTCGAAACTTAATCCGGCTGGCTTCGGGTGTAATGGCAAATCGGGCTAGCGGAGCTTCTTTTACCCGGTCATAGTCTTTAGCGTCCTCATCCTCCAGGGCCGATATGCATCCGCCGCTCTGCCAGTTAAATTACTTGCCAGTAAGGCGACCCGATCTTGGAGCCGTACTTCATGTATCTGGCATAGTCTCTCAAAGTCCTGCAGGAACGCTTCAATTTCCTCCTCTTCTTCCTTAAATAGTTTGAACGACCGAAAGGGCAACTTACGGACAGGCGATGCATCTTTAGGCGTTGTCTCCGATTGCCGTATTTCCGCTATTCTCTGCTCATGTTGCCGCTCTAGTTCTCTCTCTTGTCGCTCCAGTTCTCTCTCTTGTCGCTCATCCTGCAGCTGGATGTCTCTAATGGCTTTCTGTATGGCGGTCTCTGATGGGTTAGCCCCATATAATGCCAACCGCTCTCGAACTCGTTGCTGAAACAAGTCTTCAACTGACCGGGGTCCTGCATCACCATCCCTCTGATCCATCTCGGCTAGCTCCCTGATCAAGGTGGCCTTGTTCTTTGTCCCACCGGTCCCTCCACGGCTCTCAAGTAAGTCTTTCAGCGTGGCTTTCCTGCAGGCTGCATAGCTGGTCATACACTGTGGTGGTTTGGAGTGTCCCAGTAACTGGAGGGAAAATCCCACTGCTGCCACCAATGTAATGGCACCCCAAGTATGAAAGGGGTTAACGCCGTTTAGGATATTCACTCTCTGGACACACATCCACTGCCGATCCTCCACAGTCAGGCGACCGCTTCCAATAGGATTAATCCTTCCAAACATATGAGACAAACACTCTGTATGAAGTTTCCAACTGGACTGACAATCTTTAATGACAAACTCCCAGTTTTATACACACAGAGAGGAGGTTCTTACATTCTCCTCAGACAATACACCTTTGACCAGACCTAATTTACATGAGCTAATTAACTACAGTGATGACTCAGACACATGACCTTTAGGCTAGCCTCACTGTCTCCCAATACACATCTGACATCTTAGCAGACACAGGTGGGGCTGGATGTGGTGACATTAGCATCTAACAGTATGTGTCCCAACATCATGAAGGAGTCACTTTTCAGTTAACCTGTTGAGTTCATAATCAAACAGTAAATAGTTCTTTACAGATATCCTGGGGAATATTGTGGAAAAATATCACTGTCCCATTTTAAAACAATCCAAGACATATTCTTAATGTCCATTATTTTCTTGCTCACACTGTGCCCAAAGTGACCCCTGTCACACCCGTCTATACCTGATAGTCTATCTCTGGGATGTATTCTCCCTTGGATAAATAACTCCTTATTCCAACTCCGGAACTTAGTCCACACATCTCTCGTAGGCTTCACACTTTTGACTCCCTCCATGAAAAGTTTGACATACCTTCGCATCTGTTCCATTTTTATTTGCAAATTAGGCATTTATTCCACTTCCAGGCCCCGCTCCTGACCCTTGAAAAACCCACCCTATTTGAATACCTATGTGCACAGGGTCCCCACCAACTACATTTGGTTTCCTCTGTTTACCATATCTTCCAGGAGTCAATCCCCCTCACTGAAGTCACGCATTTATACATGAGAAGATGGGCTCATCTGATAGGTAGGCCCTTTCAGTTCTCAGATGTGGGACAGGATCCGGTCCTCCACTTTTATGTCTTCCAAATGTGTCTTGCAGAGGGAGACATCCGTCAAGATCCTCATGCTTTGGTATAAGACTCCTGAAGTTATTCATAAGTATGACCCTTCAAGCTCAGCTAAATGCTGGCACTGTGGACTGGTTGTGGGTTCTTTATTTCATATCTTTTGGCAATGTGCTCTGATACAGCCCTTCTGGTATGAAGTAATGACACTAATACAGAAAGTGGTGGAGGTATCTCTTCCGCTTGACCCACTACATTACTTCCTGGGTCTTCCTTTCTCAGGTATTACTAAAAAAGGTAACCAGCTGATTTCTTACATCCTCCTAGCTGCTAAGAGACTTATTCCTCTGTGCTCTGGTTATCCAACACTCCCCCCCCCCTCATGGTCCAGACTTCTTCAGATTATTGCTGAAACTCGAAGAATGGAATACTTGACGGCCACTGTACATGATTCTATTCCCCAATTTGACAAAATCTAGGAGCCTTGGGACCGATCGTAATATGGGATGCATTTGCCTTCCATTGTGTCCTGAAGTGTCCGTGTTCCACTCTCTGAGCTCACTTGCAGGGTCCTTCCCCCCACCCCTCCCAGGAACACACTAAATGGTACTCACTAGAGTTTCCTGACCATACTTGTATACCCTAAATTAGCTCTTCCTTACATGTATGACCTCTGTATATTTCTCTGTTTTGCTGAGTTGATGTTTACTCTTTCTTGAGATGTGCAGTTCACCCCTGTGTTCTGCCTTTGTGGGCATTTCTTCTGTGTTTTTCTACCTTATGTTTTATTCCTGGAATTTAAACGTTCTGTAATTTTTTCCTTTGTGAAATTTAATAAATTAACAATTATTTAAAAAAAAAAACGCTCTGTGCCCAGGGTACCACACTGTGTTGTACTTCTCTCGTCATTTTTCTTTATAATACATACGGAAGATTAAACATGTACAGTAACTTTACTCTTCCGATGAGTAGTTTTAGCAAATCTAGGAAGAATTTCAAATTCCATCTATATATATAGTATTTAATTACCATTAGCTATAACATGCTGCACAGTTCCAGTATGATCTTTCCAATGTGTCCTCCTGGCACTTGAAAGACTGTTGAGCCAACCCGAACAAAGCCAAGCTGGTTTCTACTTACTATGTGGCTATAAATGCTATGCCCAGCTCTAGATATCACTAGGCCAAAAATAGATTGTACACCCAGTTTATGTATACAGCTCTCAGATGGGTATTGGTCAGAGTCTGAAGAGACTGTCTGTAATGCCTTCCAGATAGATACAGAGTAACAGAATGGAAATGTTTTTAATATGTATACTACACGCTGCTTAAGTTATCTAAAAATTTATATGCTCCTTCCAATTGTGTTTCCAAGTCTGTAGTAAAACAGCTGATTTTTTCATGCTTTATGGACTTGCTCATTAGTAAAAAAATACAGGATGGAGGTGAACAACATTATTTCAACTGCCCTAGTGTGGTCCAATATAGGTAACCCTAAAACCTGCCTACTTTGGGTGTTGAAGGATATGCCTCTTTTTAAATATGCTAAAACTTTGCTCTGTATATTGTACTTTTAAGCAAAAAGAATAATTTAAAGACAGGGAAGAGCCCACACTCTCCCATAATAACAAATTAGATCCATTTGATAAGCCAATCATCCTTCTACTGTACCAACTCACTTATGAGCTCAGAGTTAAACCATTGAAAACTTAGCCTATACAGAGTGTCACTCCTGGATTAAGTCTGCCCAAATGTTTCTGGCAATGTGAGAAATATTTAGCTGGACTTCATAGATGAATCCCGTTTGGCTTTCTGTGTGTTATTTATGTTTATAAATGGCAGTCTGACATTATTTACAGCATAGGCTAAAAAATGATTCAGAGGAAATAATTTTTTTGAGCTGTTTATTGTATCAAAAAGAAAAGCTTTAATAAAATACCGTACAGGAAAAAAAAAGCACAGAACAATTTGGCTGCATATATTGGATCAGGTGTTTCTGACACAAGGGTACAGCTGAATACCAAAAGCCTAATGAAATCTGATGCTTGTTCCAAGGAACGAGTGGCCAGTTAATATCTGCTTGCCCATTATTACACAACGCATAATGTATGCCACAGCTGCTTTCTGCAGCATGAATACTTGTGTTTCTTTCTGAAGTGTTTCTTTGATGAAAGATTTCCAGTGATAAAAGAAAATGATAGAAAAATGAAGGGTGAGGGTGAAGAAGTTGGAAATGTAATAGAATTTGAAAGAGGGAATTTTTCTATAGTAATGTCATTGTGTCCAGTGAGAAAATCAATTTGGAATGATTTGTTATATGCAAGGAGGATCTATTCTACAACTCAGAAAAGAACAGTTTACAGCACTTGGCCTGAATGGGTACCTCTGTTTATTTTTTAGGTTAAAGCACATACAACAAATCTCTGTAGGTAAAAATAATTTGTTACAATCACACCAAATATAAGCATCCCAATCAAACTATTAAAATGCGGGTAATTAATTAAAACATTTTGATTACAGAAAGAGAAATACATACTTACTGGGCATTTAAATGCCTTCCTGTAGCTACAGATTTGTGTTTATGTTTCCAGAGATAATCAGTTTGTGGGACTCCATAGCAGATTCCCTTTCTTCACTAACGGCTAAGGCCCCTTTCACACTGAGCAGTTTTTCAGGCGTTTTAGTACCTAAATACCGCCTGAAAAACTCCTGTCCTGCAGTCTCAGTGTGAAAGCCCGAGTGCTTTCACACTGAGGCGATGCACTGGTGGGACGTTAAAAAAAGTCCTGCTAGCCGCATCTTTGGGGCGGTGAAAGAGCGGTGTGTATACCGCTCCTTTACTGCTCCTGCCCATTGAAATCCATGGGACACCACGGCTATACCGCCGGCAATGCGCCTCTGCAGAGGCGCATTGCCCGGCAGTATTAACCCTTTCTCGGGCCCTAGCGGGGGTTAAAACTGCACCGCTAGCGGCCGAATACTGCCGCAATTCCACTGCAATTCCGACGGTATAGCGCCACTAAAAATAGCGGCGCTATACCGCCAGCGCACCTCCCGCCGCAATGTGAAAGGGGCCTAAGTGGGTTGAATAAAAAAAAACTGAACTGATTTCCCTATCCACACATTCAAGGTGTATTCTCCCTGCTGTCTCATTGTCTTCTAACAAAGGGACCCCCCCCCCCCTCCAGAATACACTGATTAGGGCTACGGTCCATTGGCTGCATGCTCTGATTGAAGCAGAATTTTCCAACACGACATGAGAAGTCGATCTATTGAACAGGAATGAACCACCCAAATTTTGATCCATCTATGGCCAGCTTAGGGGCCTGATTAAAATAAAATCTACTGCCTTCTGTAAAATAATAGTCCAGGCAAAATGGTTGCTACTTGTCAGATTTCTGTAGAGTATTATAGTGTTGCATTATCCATACCAAATAGGTGAATTGACTCTTAGTATCTCTTGATATCTCCTCATAGGATAGGACAGTCTGGTTGATTGTGTGAAAAATATTCTGCTATGGCTGTCAACTAAGTAGGTTATACTTTTCCAGGTAACAGCTGTGAGTACTTTGAGTGCTGTGCCATACCTCCATTTTTTATATTAACTGGTCTCAGTATACAGAGTCTGACTTCACCTAATTAACCTAACCATAAAAGTATGCTGGCAATATTTTTGCAACAGGGAACAAAATATATATATATATATATATATATATATATATATATATTTACACAAGGCAAAGCAGTAGGTTATTGCTGGCAAAGCAGCTGCATATATTTACCTTCCCTATGCTCTCCCACTGCTCCACTTGTATGTGATAGGAAGTAGATGCCTTGTGTTACCCCCAAAGTCCCTCTAATTAAAGCCAAACAGAGGGCTGAATATTCTTTCTTTTCCTATATGTAACAACACAGGGTGCCTGAGCAGCCAATTGGCAATTGGCAACTGCACTTTCACATGAGATGAAGTAGACAGAGTTGCATGTTCTTCCTTACCTAGAAATACTGGTAATGTTACTTCTTTACCAACAACCAGAGTAGAAAGGGACTATAGGGTAGGGTTGCCACCTCATCCCTTTAAACCCAAAACACATATTAATTACACAAGTTCTGTGACTGATTAAGATGGTAAATAAACGCACTTGGTGCCTTATCTGCAATAAAATTTGCCTTAGAACCTGTGTAATTCATATGTGTTCGGGTTTAAAGGGATGAGGTGGAAACCCTACTATAGGGGAGATATTATGTGTAGTTATGGGAGGCCAGCATTAACGTGAACATGTTACTTTTCTCTGTACATGCACAGTACCAATTCATTTAAAAGTACCCATAGAGTTTAGCCAGATCTAATGATAATCTTATGTTTATTAGAACTGGCAGACACCTACTTTCTTCCTGAGAAATAACACTCAGAGTTTAGAAAACCTTCAAACTTCTATCATTTTCCCTATGAAAAAACAGGCATCTCTGCTTATGCCTATATTGTTTCTCTCTATAAGCTAAGCACAAACACTCAATCATATCAAATGTTTGCTTTTATACAGCAAACATGTCTGAACATTGTCTAAATTATGGTCAGATCATACCTGCACATCCTATCATCCTCTGATGTTTATGGCCAGCTAAGAATATGTTTTGTTATGCACAAGAAGTAGCCTTGAAAATCCTTTTGCATACAGCCTGCCCATTCTTCGTTTTAGTAATATAATGGAATTGGCTGTCTCTCTAAATTCCAGCTGAACCTAGTTTCTCATTCTCCTTAGCTGGCAGTTCTACCATAATGCCACTAGCATAATGAAGTTCACAGATACATAAGTTAGGTCCTTGTCCTATTTAACATTAAATATTGCCAGCATTAAAAAAATGTCTTCCAGCAAAAGTAAGGACGTTGCTGAATAATAAATAATCAAGAATTAAAACTGCACTGACAAATGAATAACATGATATGATATGTGAAGAAAATTCTTCTTTATGGTTTATATTTACTACTTTATTGTGTATGCATTCATTAGACTGTAATTAAATTGTGGTAGTCTCAGTTTCCAAAACAATTATCCAATTAGACAACACTAAATAATTTTAGATAAAACATCTAGGTGGTTGAAAAGTATGTTTAATACGTAGAGATATTTGATATAACATGAGAATAGATAATCATGGAAGCTGCATTAAAACCTGTAAAGACTTGATAATGGTCTAATATAGTACTTAAAACTTGTCTTTTAACCCTATCTTCTATAATCCCTGTCCTACAGTCATGTGACCACAACTGAAAAAAGAAGACCCTGCACTATTCTTTTTTATCTTCATATAAATCTAGTGTGTTGGCTGCTAGACTGGGATCAGACTCAGCATATCATTACCTTTTCCTTGGTTCTGCAGGTCTTCTCTAAGCTCAGTAGGTTTATTGTCTGCACCTGTTACTGCCTGCCACCCACCCACAGTAGTTTTACTGCAGGCGAGTAGCACAACCAGACCAGACAATATACTTGTACGTTTCCGCCTGTTTCAGGGTTTGTGGGCGTCCTAACCCATACTGTCATTGGCTAGAACATAAGTTTGTCAGCAAGGCCCCACCAATGATTTATGGCTAGAACCTGCTGATCGGCTGTAGCCAATCACAGAATGATCCTGTGTCTTGTTTACAAACATAGACACAAGGGGGTCAATTCACTAAGAGTTAAATAATGGCTAATAAAATACTGCAGGCGAGCAGCACAACCAGACCGGACAATATACTTGTGTTTCCGCCTGTTTCAGGGTTTGTGGGCGTCCTAACCCATACTGTCATTGGCTAGAACATAAGTTTGTCAGCAAGGCCCCACCAATGATTTATGGCTAGAACCTGCTGATCGGCTGTAGCCAATCACAGAATGATCCTGTGTCTTGTTTACAAACATAGACACAAGGGGGTCAATTCACTAAGAGTTAAATAATGGCTAATAAAATACTGCAGGCGAGCAGCACAACCAGACCGGACAATATACTTGTACGTTTCCGCCTGTTTCAGGGTTTGTGGGCGTCCTAACCCATACTGTCATTGGCTAGAACATAAGTTTGTCAGCAAGGCCCCACCAATGATTTATGGCTAGAACCTGCTGATCGGCTGTAGCGAATCACAGAATGATCCTGTGTCTTGTTTATAAACATAGACACAAGGGGGTCAATTCACTAAGAGTTAAATAATGGCTAATAAAATGCTGTAAAATACTGCATGCAATAACAATGGTAACATTTCTAACATTTTTAACACATAGCATGTACATAGAAAAAGTTACATCCCAAAATACATTCTGCTACTCCTCCTGAGTATGGTGATGCCACGTGCGAGACTTTTAAGGCCCGTACACACAATCTAATTTTCAGACGGGAAAAGTGTTATTGCAGGCTGTTGTCGGAAAATCCGACCATTTGTATGCTCCATCAGACAATTGTTGTCAGAATTTCCGCCAACAAATGTGCAATAGCATGCTTTAAAATTGTCCTACAACAAGTGTGTGTTGTCGGATTATCCGATCATGTGTACAGAAGTCCGTCAGAAAAAAATCGAAAGTAGAAACACGCATGCTCGGAAGCAATGCTAACCATAACACAACATTAGCAGAAGTTGCCCAAAGGGTGGCGCTAAAGATCTGAAAAACCACGTAGTTTCGTGTTTGTTGGCCAACAATTCTTTGCAGTTTGTATGCAAGACAAGTTCACGGCCAACACCCTTAGGACAAAAGTCCTACGCTTTGTCCGATGGAAATCCGATTGTGTGTATGAGGCTTTACGCAGCCTGGCCACATAAAGAGGCCCAACATGCAGGGAGCACCATCAGGTGTTCTAGGAGCATAAATTACACATCTAATTTGACTACCTATTATACTTTGGTGAGACACTGATGGGCACTGTAGTGGCATGAATGTGGCACAGATGAGAACTGATGTGGCATGGATGAGAACTAATGTGGCACGGATGAGTACTAATGTGACATGAATGTGGCATGGATGAGCACTGATGTGGCATGGATGTGACATGGATGAGCACTTATGTGGCATGGATGAGCCATGAATGAGGCATGAATGAGTCATGGATGAGCCATGGATGGGCACAAATGAGCCATGGATGGGCACATATGAGCCATGAATGGGCACATATGAACCATGGATGGGTACAAATGAGCCATGGATGAGCATGGATGGGGACAGATGAGTATGTATGGGGATGGATGAGCATGGATGGGCATGGCTGAGCATGGATGAGCATGGATGAGCATGGCTGGGCATGGATGAGCATGGATAAGTAAGACTGAGCATGAATGAGCATGGCTTGGCATTGATAAAGCATGGATGGAGCATGGATGAGCCATGGATCGAGCATTGATGAGCATTGCTGGGCATTGATGAGCATTGCTGGGCATGGATGAGCATGGCTGGGCATGGATGAGCATGGGTGGGCATGGATGAGCATGGATGATCATGGCTGGGCATGAGTGAGCATGGCTGGGCGTGGATAAAGCATGGATGAGCCATGGATGGAGCATGGATGATCATGGTTGGGCATGGATGAGCATGGATGATCATGTTTGGGCATGGCTGGGCATGGATGAGCATGGCTGGGCAGGGATTAGCATGGATGAGCCATGGATGGGCACGAATGAGCAATGGGTGAGCATAGCTGGGGATGGATGAGCATGGCTAGGCATGGATGAGCATGGCTGGGCATAAATGAGCATGGCTTGGCATTGATGGAGCATGGATGGGCAGGAATGGGCAGAGATCAGAGCTGTGGGCACTTCAGATCCAGCCCACAGCGCTGGCTCTTTCCTCTCCTCGCACGCTGTACCAATCAGTGTGAGGAGTGGGGAGGAGCTGAACGGGACATATTGCGGTCTGTTGACAACTGATTGTTTCGTCATTGGACGTGTGGCACAGATGAAAACTGATGTGGCATGTATCAGTACTGATATGCCATGAATGTGGCATAGTTGAGTACTGATGTGGCATGAATGTGGCATGGATGATCATTAATGGGGCATGAATGTGGAACGGAAGAGCACTGATGTGGCATGGATGAGCACTGATGTGGCATGAATGCGTCATGGATGAGCACTGATGTGGCATGGATGAGCATGAATGAGCCATGGATGGGCACGGATGAGCCATTGATGAGCATGGATGGGCATGGGTGAGCATGGATGGGCATGGCTGGGCATGGATGACAGCAACATCAAATTAGAAGTAGGTTTTCTACCACTGTTTACACTGAGCATGGCTGGGCATGGATAAGCATGGCTGGGCATGGATGAGCATGGATGGGCATGGATGAGCATGGATGAGCCATGGATGGGCATGGATGGGCATGGCTGGGCATGGATGACAGCAACATCAAATTAGAAGTAGGTTTTCTACCACTGTTTACACCGAGCATGTCTGGGCATGGATGAGCATGGCTAGGCATGGCTCAGCATGGATAAGCATGGCTGAGCATGGATGGGCATGGATGAGCATGGCTGGGCGTGGATGAAGCATGGATGAGCCATGGATGGAGCATGGATGGATCATGAATGAGCCATGGATGAGCATGGCTGGGCATGGATGAGCATGACTGGGCATGGATGAGCATGACTGGGCATGGATGAGCATGGCTGGGCATGGATGAGCATGGATGAGCACGGCTGGACATGGATGAGCATGACTGGGCGTGGGTGAAGCATGGGTGAGCCATGGATGGAGCATGGATGAGCATGGCTGGGCATGGATAAACAAAGATTAGCATGGATGAGCATTGTTGGGAATGGATAAGCATGGATGAGCATGGCTGGGCATGGATGAGCATGGCTGGGCATGGATGAAGCATGGATGAGCCATGGATGGAGCATGGATGAGCATAACTGGGCATAAATGAGCATGACGGCATGGATGAGCATGGTTGAGCATTGATGGGCATGGATGAACATAGATGAGCATGGATAAGCATGGATGAGCCATGAATGGGCAGAGATCAGCGCTGTGGGCACCTCAGATCCAGCCCACAGCGCTGCTGCAACAGCTCTTTCCTCTAATTGCACGCTGTATTGATCGGTCCGAGGAGAGGGAAGAAGCTGAACAGGACATGCTCCGGTCTGTTAAAAACGGATTGCTCCGTCATTGGACGTGATCACGTGATGAAGGGGGTCGCTGTCATGGACCTTTTACCCCGTTCCGTGATCCACCGAGTCCGGAGAACCTGACGCTCAGACATTTCCAGGTGCGCACCCCAGGGGGCGCAGAGGAGTGCGATTCTGGGAGGACATTATAGTACGCTCTCCCAGAATTATCCAACCTCGCTGTAGCCGTTATTCGGCTATGGCCCGGTCGGTAACTGGTTAATTTACAGCATTTTTTCACACCTACCTAAAACCAGCAACATTGTATTTACCGTAATCTAATTTGTTACACCAGATGATTAAATACACTGAGATGTGAGCGCACAAATCTCCATAGATTTATGGCCTGGTTCACATCTATGCAGGTTGGGGTTGATGCATTTTTCCCTGAGCGTTTTGCATTTTTTTCACACATGTTTTTGACACACTTCTTTGCCAGGCCATTTTTTGCTATACAGCACTGTGTCGCTTTAACTGACAATTGCAACATTGTACCCAAACAAAATTTATGTCCTTTTTTTCCCACAAATAGAGCTCTCTTTTGGTGGTATTTGATCATCTCTGCGTTTTTTTAATCTTTTTTATTTTATTTGAATTTTTTGCAATATAAACAAAAAAAGAGCGACAAATTCGAAAAACAAAAAACATTTTTTTTTACTTTTTTGCTATAATAAATATCCCCAAAAAAAGTAAAAAAACAAATTTATTCCTAAGTTTAGGCCAGTGTGTATTCTGCTACATATTATTTGAAAAAAAACACAATAAGCGTATATTGATTGGTTTGCGCAAAACTTCCTGCGTCTATAAAATAGGGGATAGATTTATGCCATTTTTATTATTTGTTATTTTATTATTTTACTAGTAATGGCACTGATCTGCGATTTTTTGCGGGACAGCGACATTGCGGTGGACAGATCGGATACTTTTGACACTATTTTGGGACCACGATCAGTGCTATAAATAGCCACTGATTACTGTATAAATGTCACTGGCAGGGAAGGGGTTAATACTAGGGGGCGATCAAGGGGTTAAGTGTTCCATAGAAAGGTGTTTCTAACTGTATGGGGCTGGGCTGACTGAAGGAGGAGAGAGATTGCTGGTCCTGATCACTAGGAACAGCAGATCTCACTCTACTTCCCTGACAGAATGGGGATCTGTTTGTTTACACTGACAGGTCCCTGTTCTGCCTGTTTCGGAGCGATCGTGGGTGGCCGGCAGAAATCGAGTCCCTCAGACCCGCTGGTTGGCTCCCCTGCTAGAGATCATGGCGATTCGCGCAGGGGAGCCAACCTGCCGCATTACAACTGCAGCGGCTGGTCCGTAAATAGTTAATGTGTTTTTGATGTGTTTTGTGAGGATGTCTTACAGGAGAAACCAGCAAAAAAAACTGCAGAAACGCATCAAAAACACAAGCGCTGTGTTTTTTATGTATTTCCTCTGCTTTTTCATTAAAGTCTATAGAACCAAAAATGCAATCCGCTGAAAAAAAGTCCCTGACCTTTTCCAAAAAACGCACCAATGGAAAGTGCTCAGATGTGAACGTGACCTATAAGAAACCATCTTAAATTAACTGCGTTTCTGCAAAACTGAAAGTGCACTGAAAAACGCATAGGTGTGAACCAGGCCTACCTGTTTATTTACAGATTTAAGATTTAAGTAATGTGCACGGCTTGTTTGTTGTTTCTATTTTTCTGCAGATGAAGCAACTGAGCAACTGCATTTCAAGAAATAATGTATTTCAATATTAGGTGTACCACTGCTACTGGTTGTTATTAGTTACTGTAAACAGTGGTAGAAAACCTACTTCTAATTTGCTATTGCTGTAATTGTAAGATTAGCGGTCACAGCACACCTGAATGTGTGTGGTGACAGATTTTCATTGTAACTACCAATAAATGTAACCTTTAAATTTTCATGTGAAATTTCACATGTGAGATGGTGATAACTGTTTATTGTATTTCAGTTCTTGGAGATTATTGCATTTTTTGTAATTTTTTTGGCCTATGAGGACAAGCCTTTTTTGAAAAGGGGGGAGAGGGAAACCTCCCCCCTGCTGTTATGTTGCTAATTCAATTTGGTGAGTTGGCTTCTAGGCTATAACAAGCCTGAGCATTTGTTTACCTTTTTCTAGGCTCTGCAGGTTTTCAAGTAATTAGAGTTGGAAGGATTATCATTGAATTATGAATATGTATCTGACCCGAGCAATAACTGAGGACCTTGTTCAGAGGTTTGGTGAGATGATAAATGTTTGTCTTATGCCGCGTACACACGGTCGGAATTTCCGAGGAAAAAAGTCAGACGGAATTTTTTCATCAGATATTCCGACCGTGTGTGTGCCCCATCGGACTTTTTTAATCGGAATTTATAAAGAGAACATGTCTATCGGAGAAAAAAAACATGCATGCTCAGAATCAAGTCGACGCATGCTCGGAAGCATTGAACTTAATTTTTCTCGGCTCGTCGTAGTGTTGTACGTCACTGCGTTCTTGACGGTCAAAATTTGGTGTGACAGTGTGTATGCAAGACAGCTTGAGCAGAATTCTGTCTGAAAAATCCGTGGGAGTTTATCAGATTGTGTGTACAAGGCATTACTTTTCGAGAACGTTCTCTCTACCTCCTTAACTTTTGACTGGGGAGTATGTTTGTTTAACGTGTCTCTCTCCACTTGGGCCTTGCCTCAGCTTCAAATACATGCCAGTGGTCCAAGGACTTAAAGGAGTTGTAAAGTCTCAGCGTTTTTTACCTTAATGCATTCTATGCATTAAGGTGAAAAATCTTCTGTGCTGCAGAAGCCCCCCCAGAGCCCCGCTTTTTCTTCCTGGAACCTGATCGAAAAAGCCGCTGCCTCGGTTCCTCATTGGACAGATTGATAGCAGCAGGAGCTCTCCGTGGGGGCACTCGATAAGGAGGAGGAGCCAGGAGCACCGCTGGGACACCTCAGAAAAGGAGGATCAAGGCCGCTCTGTGCAAAACCATTGCACAGAGCGTGTAAGTATGACATTTTTGTTCTTTAACTACTTAAGGACCAGTGCATGACGATATACGTCGACACAATGGCTCCTGTGGGCAGATGGGAGTACAGGTACGTCCCCTTTAAGAAGCGGCATTGTGGGCGTGCCCGCCGCGAGCTCCATGAGTCAAAACGCGGGTCCCGCGGACTCAATGTCCGCGGGGATACCCGCGATCATCTCACGGAGAGGAAGAATGGTGTCAAAAGTGTCCAATGTGTCCGCCATAATGTCGCAGTCATGATAAAAATCGCTGATCGCCGCCATTACAAGTAAAAAAAAAAAATATTAATAAAAATGCCATAAAACTATCCCCTATTTTGTAGACACTATAACTTTTGCACAAACCAATCAATAAACGCTTATTGCGATTTTTTTACCAAAAATATGTAGAAGAATATGTATCGACCTAAACTGAGGAATTTTTTTTTTTTTATATATATATATTTTGGGGATATTTATTATAGCAAAAAGTAAAAAATAGAGAAAGGGAGCCGCTCAGGTGTAGATATCCTCCAAACGACCTCCTCCCAGCAACCAAGGGTGCAAGCAATGCAAGTATGAGCAAAACAGGAAAAGGATTTTTCTGGATAGCAGCACTCCAAGATAAAAAGCCTTTATTTCAAAAGTCCAGGAATCCAAAGCATACACTGCACATCACGACACACTGATCAAAAATTAGCTGACATGTTTCACATCAAATGATGCTTACTCATAGCATTTGATGTGAAACATGTCAGCTAATTTTTGATCAGTGTGTTGTGATGTGCAGTGTATGCTTTGGATTCCTGGACTTTTGAAATAAAGGCTTTTTATCTTGGAGTGCTGCTGTCCAGAAAAATCCTTTTCCTGTTTTGAAAAAGTAAAAAATATAGCATTTTTTTCAAAATTGTCGCTCCATTTTTGTTTATAGCGCAAAAAATAAAAACCGCAGATGTGATCAAATACCACCAAAAGAAATCTCTATTTGTGGAAATAAAAGGACGTCAATTTTGTTTGGGAGCCACGTCGGACGACCGCGCAATTGTCTGTCAGTTAAAGCGACACAGTGCCGAATCGCAAAAAGTGGCCTGGTCTTTGGCCAGCCAAATGGTCCGGGACTTAAGTGATTAAAAAAATGAACCCTTACAATCACTTAAAGCTACCAACCAGAATGGATATCTGGAAGTAGTTGACTGGAAAATAATCTTCTTTCAGAAGAGTAGTGAAGTAGATGCTACTTCTGGACATTGTAAGAAAGATTCATTGCTCATCAATTAAGGTTATTTTGTCTGTTCTAATAGAGTGAAAGACAACATTTACTAGAGATACAGTAAGAGCCTATTCACACAGGGACGACTTTGGATCCGACTTCAAGTCGCCCCAAGTCGCCTCAAGTCGCGCTGCATGAGAAAATCAATGTAAGTGAATGGAGCCGTCTTACTGCAGTCGCTCCGACTTCAGAAAAGGTTCCCGTACTACTTCAATCCGACTTCTAGGTGACTTGTAGGCAACTTGTACCCATTGCTTTTAATGGAATTTGTCTCAGAAGTCGGATTACTGTCTTAACAGAAGCAACAATACAGGGAGAGAACATACATTTCTCAGGAAAACCCCTCCCTCCCCCCTCCGTCCCACAGAGCTGATTATTGTTTGATTGGCCACTGGAAAGCCTCCTGTCCTGGAGGCAACTTGAAGTTGCCTTGTAAGTTGCCTCATGTCGCGCTGTGATTCATACTCAAGTCGTGTCCAAGTTGCCTCCCAAAGTCGCGCTGGAAGTCGTGTTGCCCCTGTGTGAATGGAGTCTAAGTCCACTGTTACTTAAAGCAGTTCTTCAGTCATTCCGCAAAAAGTAAAAGTCAGCAGCTACAAAAACTGTAGCTGCTGACTTTTAATAAACAGACCCTCACCTGTCCAGGGATCCGGCGCTGTCCTTACCCAAGCTGTTTTTTTTTCACCAATCTTTGGTTCCCGGTGCCAGCATGTCAACTGTGGGCAGTTGGCTGTGACTCCTTGCGGCCTCACAGCCGGATGCCCACTGCACTGTGCTTTTTGAATTGTCCTGCAACCTTTTTAGACCTATAACGTGTGCCAAATATGTCACAGTGGGGGGTGGGGAAGTGCATAACTTCCCCTTTTGGGTGAAGTTCTGCTTTAAAGTATATATAAACACTTACCTTGTAAAACAATACATTCAGTTTAACCACTTTTTGCCTGGCCAATGTAGACAAATGGCTGGGTGAATGTTCTCTAGTTCTGGGAGGATGTACCCATACTGACCAGACACAGCAATCACAGATTGCACTGCTGCAAGGTATAGGTACGTCCTCCCGGAACTAGAGAGCATCCACCCAGCTGTTTATCTGCATTGGCTGGGCGGATGCTCTCTAGTTTTAGGAGGACCTACCTGTACATCCTCAAAGAAACAAACGCTGCATGCACCCCCTGGGGCACGCATCAACTCAGTTTGTGATCTCTCAGTCCAGTCAGACACAGTGGATCAGCGATCATGGTACCAGGCTGCTGTAAGCAGTCTTGGTACCTTGTGATTGCTGGGATTAATCCCAGCAAACACAGTTACAGTAGTAAATAAGGCTGTCCTTCATGATGCCTTGATTACTATAAATCACAGCAATCATATGGTACCAGGGCCAATCACAGTGACCCTGTACTATGTGATAGCTGTGACCAATCATAGCATCACAGTAGTAAACAAAGGTTTCATGAATGAAACCTTTAAACAGTGTTATTGAAAGACGGGGGAACTGGAAGGATCACCAAGTATTTCACTCAAAGGAAACAGTACAATGAGAACAGGTTACCTTTTAACAGAAGTACATGGTACAACCAGTGGTGGCCCGTCCATATGGGGCCCAGGGGAGCCGTCCCCCTAATCCATGCGTCCGGCCCCTAATCTACATGCAGGGTGCCAGACGCATGGATTTCAATGTTTTTTTTTGGAAGCACATGATTGGTTTCAAAAAAGTGTGGGCTCGGGGCGCAGAGCACTTAGCCCTAAGCCCACCCAGTTGTGTGTCTATAGCGAGTTAATATGCGCTATTGTCTTCCTGATTCTCCTCCCGGCAAATCAGGAAGCGGTTCTTAAGACCCGATTGGCTGAGAGGAGAAGCTACCATATTGGCCTCAGAGGAAGAAGCAGCCGAGGAGGAGCAGACGCAGGGGAAGCCGCAGAGGAGGAGGAGACTCAGGAAGGAGCCAAAGCTGCACGTGACATAGATGGACTAAGTGAGGGGCTGGCGGGCGGATGAACGAGCGATGGGGGGGATTTACCTACCTACCTACCAACCGAGTGAGGAGGGGGGTAGGGTGGCGGGTGGATTGATTGCCGCCCCCCCAAAAAAAAATTGGAGCACCAGCCGCCACTGAGTACAACATACACATATCAGTTATATTAAATGTTGGGGTGACATATTCTGTAGGAAAGCCTGCGACTGCTTTGAAAGGATCATGGATCTGTCTGTCAGCTTAAGCCCTGTACACACGATCGGATTTCCTATGGTTTTTAAACCAATGGATTTTTCCATCGGAAAACCGATGAAGCTGACTTCCATCAGTCTTGCCTACACACCATCAGTCAAAAAACCGATCGTCCCAAACGCTGTGACGTAAAACACTCTGATGAGCCGAGAAAAATTAAGTTCAATGCTTCTGAGCATGTGTCGACTTGATTCTGAGCATGCGTGGGTTTTTTATCCGATGGAGTTCCCCACAGACGATAGTAATTTGCTATCGGTTTTTTAACCATCGGATAAATTTAAAACATGTTCTATTTTTAAACACCGATGGAAAAAAGACCGATGGGGACCCATACACGATCGGTTGTCCGATGAGAAAAGTCCATCGGACTGTTTTCATCGGTAAAACCTATCGTGTGTACACGGCTTTAGAGGGACAAAATTAGCTAAGTTAAGACTTCATACTATTAAGCCCTGTACACACGATCGGATAACCTATGGATTTTCGTCCGATGGATTTGACCATCGGAAATCCGATGAAACTGTTTTTCATCAGTCTTGGCCACACACCATCAGTTTAAAAACCGACGGCAACAAAACGACGGCACGTACAAAACGTACGACGCGCTATAAAAGGGCCGAACAAATCTAATGGCACCACCCCTTGGGCTGCTTTTGCTGATTTCGTGTTACCGCGTGTTAGTAAAAGTTTGGTGAGAGCCGATTCGTGCTTTTCAGTCTCCGTGCTTTGCAGATCGTTTCCTGTTGTTCAGTTTGTGCTTGTGGGTTTGTATTTGTGATTCAGTGCGTGCAGTCAGGTCGTTACTGCCTTGCAGTGCCAACTTGGCCGTTCATTTACTGTTTTTCAGATCGTTCTTTTCAGGCCTTGCTGTTCCACGGTGCGTTCTGTTTGAGTGCGTTCTGACCAGCCGACCGGTTTAAAACCATGTTTGAAGTGCGTTCTCGTTCTCGAGCTCGTGCTGGCTTTGGGCTTGGTGTTGCAGTTAATGAGAATAACCCTGATGATTTCAGGAATTATCTCAGGATGACGGACCCCGTATTTCACCGTCTGTTGGATTTGCTGTCCCCCTATATCACGAGGCAGGACACTGTGATGCGCCAGGCCATCACTGCCGAGCAGAGGCTTATTGCCACGTTGAGATACCTGGCGACTGGGAGAAGCTTGCAGGACCTCAAGTTCTCAACAGGCATCTCCCCCCAGGCTCTCGGGATCATTATCCCTGAGACGTGTTCGGCCATCATTCAGGTCCTGCAGAAGGACTATATGAAGGTAATTATGCTCCTTTAACCTCACATTATATGTTTGTATTCTCTTTTTTTATTATTTTTTTTCCTCCTAACACAAATATGCCTGTTTGTAATATCCTGGTAATGTCCCCATTTTCCACATGCCTTTTTTTACCTGTAAATCCCTTTTTGGGCCCTACATGCCTATTTCCCTCCACTAACCTCTCCAGCATGCTATCGTGGGCGCAAACCCAGCTAGCCTTCTATTTTCCTTTTCATTTTTGGGGGGTCATTGCCCTCGTAGTTTGACAACCTTCCCTCCCCCCCCTAAAGATGTTAAAAAATTAGTAGTTCTCAATCAAGCTCAGCAAAGTGGTAGATCCTTTTTTGGGATCCCCCACAATCACCTTAGGCCCCCCCCTTAGATTATTTTAGAATGTCCACTCAGCGGGGGTGAGGCATCTGCTAAGTGGGCCTTTGTTTGATGGTCGGAAAAACTCCCTTAAATAATAATGTTACTCAACAATGTTCGCACTGTAACCATAAACCGTACTAATGTCTTCTTTTTGTTTGACTCCACAGTTCCCTAGCACACCACAGGAATGGCTGACTGTGGCCTCCCAATTTGCCCAGCGGTGGGATTTCCCCAACTGCGGAGGGGCAATTGATGGGAAGCACGTCCACATAGTGCCGCCACCCCGTTCGGGGTCATACTATTTCAACTATAAAGGTTTTAATAGCATAGTGTTAATGGCGGTGGTGTCGGTACGGTACGAGTTCCTGTATGTGGACGTGGGGAAGAACGGCCGGATGTCCGATGGCGGATCATTCGCAGAGACGGAGTTCGCTCACCGTCTGCAGGCTGGGGGTCTTGCACTGCCTCCAGATGCAGAGAACGTTGAAGGGCTCCCGTTCGTTTTCATTGCGGATGAGGCTTTTGGACTAGGACCACACCTGATGCGGCCGTTTCCCCAACGCACCCTCACCCCGGAGAGGAGGGTTTTTAATTACCGGCTGGCCAGAGCCCGGAGAGTTGTGGAGAATGCCTTCGGGATAATGGCCAGCCGGTTCCGCCTGTTCCAGACAGCGATACATTTGGCGGATTATAAACTGAACCACATCGTCTACTGCTGCTGCATATTGCACAATTTTCTACGCAAATTTGCAAACAATTATGTTTCATCGTTTGGGCCTGAGGCCGGTCCATCTGAACTGATTAATCTGACCGGCCTCAGCACTGCTCGTACTGGCTTGGCCCCCCAAAGTGCCCGTGAAGTACGCCAGAAATACGTAGAGTACTTCACGGGTAGGGGGGCCATCACAATGCCAGACCACATCTGACCAATTCTTAAACCTTTTTCAAATAAAAAAAAATTGAATTCATACAAACTTGTGTTGTCATTCTTGTATTTTGGGTTTATGTGTCTCCCAGGTTCTAGTAGTGCCAAGTGTAATTGTCCTTAGTAAATAGCCTCAAAACTCAGAGCGAAAAACACGTTTTTTGCATCTTCAGAACTGCTCTTGAGCATAGAAAGAACAAGGCACACCTTTTTTAGACTTCCCAAATGTTTTTATTGTTTGCACCGCATTTTGTTTTGGTTTTTAGAAATACTAGCCTTTTTTTTTATGTGCGGCTTTTTTGGCAGAAACATGCATGGGTCGTAAGCCATTTTTTTTTGTTTGAAAAAGTAATAAAATAACACTGTGAAAAATAACAACTGGAGATGGGGTGATGGTACCCCTGATCCATCCCAAATGTTAACAAACACACTTTTTTGGGGGGCTCAAATGGGTATCTTCAACAAGATCCCATGGCTAGGGTAAACATGTGCTATCTGCCATCATGGGGGATCAATGGTCGTGCTTTGGGGATGTAAATCCTTCCTCTCCCCTACTTGAGAAGGGAGGAAGAGGTTGCACCCCCAAAACAGGGACATAGATATCCTGTGACGGCAGATAGCACATGTTGAGTCTTCAGTGTGTGCATCTTCACATTTGGGATGTTGGAAATCCCTGAGATAATGTCAGACGCAGAACAAAAAACACAAAAAGGGGGGGGTTCACGCTATTCTCCCCAAAATATCTATCATGTTTTTATATTTTTGCTCAATCACAATCATTCTCTTTCTCATAATGTCCATTTCGCTACTGCATTCCATGATTTCCTGAATGATTATTTTGGCGCTGGCACTCGAGAATGGCGGATTTGGACTTCCTGACACACCCCCACATTCAGTCCCTAAAACAAAAAAAAAGGTTTTACACTAGGCAGTCCTACATCTGTATTTACCTTGAAGTTGTGGTGACAGACACTGACCTGTTGTGCTGATAAGCTCCACCTCCCCTTCCTCCACCTCCGCTTCCTCCACCTCCGCTTCCTGAACCTGCTGATCTTGGTCTGCTTTGGGAGCTTCGGGGATTTTCTGTGGTGTTGGGTTACTCGTCTCATGAGCATGGTGTCCTCCCACTCTCCTCTCCCCTATGGGAATTTACAACAAAATGTATACTTTAGCACACAGACTTTTTTTGGGCCTGAAAAGGGATCCTTAATGTTTTGAAGTGGGGTACAATTGATATTTGGCCCTGAGTTCCAACATGAACATATGTGATTTTGCAAACTCAACAAAGCAACATGTTATTTTTGAGGACACTCACAAATACACTTGGATAACCACCAAGGTATCCACTGGAGCACCTGTGTGTGACACCGTTAAGAAATTTGGTCATGTGGCCCAGAGTATAGTATCTTGCTGAAGAACAAAAAAGAGTACACAACTGCTGGAGTGTCATCTCCTTTACCCAGAATACAGTTTCTTCTTTCAGTCACATTCTAAATTTACTTACAACACATCATCTAGCCAACAATGTGTAGATAAACATTGTTGAAGTAAAATGAGGCATGCCCACATGTAGTTTACGTGGATATGTGCCAAACATGTTTGGGGGAAGAGCAGCAAGTTATTGGTCCAAACATTGGCCAAATAAGTGGACTCTCCACTTAACATAAAAGATGAGATTTCAAAATGTGAACCCAGTCAAGACAAGCACATGGTGCAAAACATGGAAGAATACATATTACAATGTGAAAGAACACAGTAAAATATACTTACTTTTTTCAATGCTTTTTATAAGCTTCCTATACTGCTCCGGCTCCCTGAGCTTCAGGTCTGACCACCTTTTACGGAGTTGTTCCTTGGATCTCCTGACCCCATATTTTTTATAGAGAGTGTTTGCAACTTTATCCATAATTTGTGACTTCCGGAGATTAGGGGTGTCGTATGGGCCATGCTTGCCGTCGTAATCCTTCCTCCGCAGAATGTCCACCATCTCCGCCATCTCAGAAAAAGACATATTAGTCGCCTTGTATCTTTTTTTACAGGATCGGGACGTTTCCGCCTCCGGGCTTTCCTCGTCGGTAATTTCAAGGAAAGAAGCCACCTGTGTCTGCGACATGTCGCCGTCTCACATTGTGCGCCGATCGTTAAGGGGCGGGGAAATGCAGAAAAAGTCCGTCATGGGCGGGCGACGAGGGCGGAGTTACACGCATGCGCAGGGTATAAAAAGGGGAAAGAAGTTATTAGGGATGCGCGGAGTAAGGACGACCGGAAGTGTACCCACGAAGTGAACAAAGGTAAGAAGGGAACTCGTGCCTGCAGTGGCATATTAATGGGTCATGATTGTAAAGGGCAATATTGTGATAAGTTGAGGAGAATCAATTCTGATCCTTTTTTTTTTGTACTTGCTGATCCTAATAGATGCATAAACTAAGAGAGCCGGAGGTGATGCTTGTTTTTATTGAAAAGTATAAGGAACAGCGCAACCTTTGGGAGCTCAAACACCCTGCGTATCACAAAAGTGATGTACGACGGGCAACTATTACCAAATTAGCCGAGGATATGAAGCCATGGATCCCAGATGCAGACTACACTATGATCAATAATAAAATCAACAACCTGCGCAATTCTTATAAAAAAAAAATTCAAGGAAGTGCGCCAGTCCAAGAGATCAGGAGCAGCAGCCGACAATGTAGTAAAGCCCAAGCTGTGGTACTACAGACATCTTCAATTCCTGGATGACCAGATCAAGGCCAGGGAATCTATTTCCAGCCTTCCCTCAACCCTTCCTTCCACCCATCCCTCCAGCGTTCCTTCCACCCTTCCCTCCACCCCTGCAGAGGCGGAGGAGGAGCCTCCCGAGCTAGAAGAGCCAGATCTTCACATCTTCAGCCCGGTATAGTATTTTTGATGCTAATTATTGTCCACTAAGTAATATGGAGTTGAACTGTTTGGCTTAGCCATAAATGATCCCACCCCCCCCCCCCCTCCAAAATAAACCAGTAATGAGTTCAAAATTGTGTGTGATTGATTCCTCAAATAATAGAAATCTACTTTTTATTTTATAAACAGGATGAGGCAGGCCAGGAGGAAGAGGGTCAGGAGTGTGACAGGCAGGAGGAGGCAGGGCCAAGTGGGACTCAGCAGGTCCCCAGGCCTAGTGGCAGCACCGTCTCCCAAGTGGCTCCCCTCCACGTCAGACCGCCAAAACAACGGCGGATGACACAAGTGGAGGAGGAGTCACTAAAGATGATTCAGGAGGCTGCTGCCATTATGAGGGCCCCCCTCAACCCTACGGAGGGGTTTAGCACCTATCTGGCGGATAAGCTGCTCAGAATGGAGGCGGGACAACGGGCCCTCTGTGAGCATCTCATCTATATGGCCGTACACATGGGGGCGAGGGGGCTACTGACTGAGGACACCCATATCTCACATCAGCCCAATCCCTCTCCTCCTTCTCCTCCTCCTCCTGCCACATCACCACCCACAGTGGCCCAGCCTGCAAGGGTGCGTGGACGGGGCCGTGGAGAGAACGCTGCAGAGAGGCGTGGAAGGAAGGCTACAAGAAAGAGCAGGAGGTGATTCCCTGGCCTCGAGCTGCTCATCCAGAAATTGAAGGTTGATGGAGTACCACAGCTTGGGATGATGTATGTCTTTGGCTGCTGCTCCTGATTTCATGCTGTTGTTGATTTTATTATTGATCATAGTCAGGTCTGCATTTGGGATCTAATGACTTTATATTCTCTGCTAATTTGGGAATAGTTGCCCTTCGGTTTTTGATTTGTTTTTTCCAAAATAAAGGGAAATTTGATTATAGCCAACCTACATGCCTGATGTGTTTTTTTGAGAAGTAGCAATAAGATTGCATAAATACAATGTGTAATTAAGAACAAAGGACACCAACCTCCATGATTTTTCTAAAATGTAATATTATGTTGTTCTGAGAAATTGACACACCAAAAAATGCACAACAAATTTTAAGAGTCAAGAAACATAAAGGTGTAATTTGGGAGGTCGGCCTTGCAGAATTTTAATAATTATTCCGAAGATCACTAGAATAAAGAAAGACATACATTTGTCAGAACTCAGGAGAAAGTTCTGCTGCCAAAATGACATTTTAAAGACCGTTCTAAAGCCAAAAAACATGCGCTGCATTAAACGAAGCAATAACTTGCAGAATGACGAATGTGCTCTCTCCATTAGGAACGCTAGTTTTACAAGAACGAGCGCTCCCGTCTCCTAATTCAGTCTGAGCATGCGTGGGTTTTTAAACCGATGGACTTGCCCATAGACGATCGGAAATTCCCATCGGTTTTTTATCCATCGGAAAAATTTAAAACAAGTTCTATTTTTTCCATCCGATGGAAAAAAGACCGATGGGTACCATACACGATCGGTTGGTCTGATGAAAACCATCCATCGGACGGTTTTCATCAGTTAAACCGATCGTGTCTACGGGGCTTTAGAGAGATTGTTCAATATCTTTAATAGTATTAATCTATCACACATTCTGTGCTTCTCTCACTTAGATAAAAATCACAGCCGCCAGAACCAAATATTAACACCCCACAGAAAATATAAATACAAAAGAGCAGGTGCAGTGCTAGCCTCCCATAAATGTGATATATAACCTATAAATATCTCTATATAATGTAATAGACATGTGCAAAAGGAAAACATTTGTTTTGTTTTGTTTCGTTTTAATTCCTTAATTAATGAATTTCGTTTAGTTAGATTCGTTAAATTCATTAAATTCGTTTTCGGATTTCGTTTAGTTTTCGACCAAATTCGAAAAATCGGTCGCATTCGAAAATATTTCAACCGAATTCGAAAATATTTCTACCGGATTCGAAATTATTTCAACATGATTCGAAATTATTTCAACTGCATTCAAAACTATTTCAACCCGATTTGAAAATATTTCAATCGAATTCGAAAAAATTTCAACTGGATTCGATAATATTTCAATCGGATTTTTTGCAGATTACTATTTATTTCCATCAGATCTCCTGCAGTATATTAACATCTATTTCATATTTTATTTTTTTGCAGGTCTCATCCGAAAAAAATAGTAATCTGCCAATTTTTTTTTTAATTAAATAGATAGTATCTATATTCTATTCTGTTGTTCTATTGTTTTTCTAGTCTATTTTCTATTTCTATTCTAATCTTTTGTAATTGGAATTCGAAAAATCGGTCGCATTCGAAAATATTTCAACCAAATTCGAAAATATTTCAACCAAATTTGATAATATTTCAACCGGATTCGAAATTATTCCAACCGAATAGAAAAGATTATAATCAACCATGTTCCGACATTCAAATTTCCTATAGAATGAATTCAAATTCCAATTAGAAAAGATTAGAATAGAAATAGAAAATAAACTAGAAATAGACTAGACTAGGGAAATGGCTGCTAATAGTTTGCAGGAGACCTGCAAAAAAAAAAAATGAAATTGATGCTTATAGTCTGCAGATCTGATGAGAAAATGGAGGAGATCTGCAAAAAAAAATTATATAAATGCTAATAGTCTGCAGGAGATCGGATGGAAATAAATAGTAATCTGCAAAAAAAAATGATCTGATGGAAATAAATAGCATCTATTTCATTTTTTTTTTTTTTTTTTTGCAGATTACTATTTATTTCCATCCGATCTCCTGCAGATATTAGCATTTATATATTTTTTTTTGCTGATCTCCTGCAGACTATTAGTATCTATTTAATTTTCTCATCAGATCTGCAGACTATAAGCATCTATTTCATATTATTTTTTTGCAGGTCTCCTGCAAACTATTAGCAGCCATTTCCCTAGTCTAGTCTATTTCTAGTCTATTTTCTATTTCTATTCTAAATCTTTTCTAATTGGAATTTGAATTCATTCTATACGAAATTTGAATGTCGGAACATGGTCTTTTCTATTCGGTTGGAATAATTTTGAATCCGATTGAAATATTATCGAATATGGTTGAAATATTTTCGAATTTGGTTGAAATATTTTCGAATGCGACCAATTTTTCGAATTCCAATTAGAAAAGATTAGAATATAAATTGAAAATAGACTAGAAAAAAAATAGAACAGAATAGAATAAAATATAATATATATATTGTATTTTATTCTATTCTGTTCTATTGTTTTTCTATTCGATTCTTTCCAATATTTTTGATTCTATTCTAATTGTTTTCAAATTAGATTCGACAAATTTTTTTCGAATTCGATTCGAATTACGTCCGTGGTTTTTCGATTCGAAACATTATTTCGGATTCGGTTGAATTCGTTATCACTGTAATTCGTTCATTCAGACGAACGTCCGAATGATATAAATTCATCCGAATTTCGATTCGGAACGAAACAAAATGCACATGCCTATAATGTAATATATATATATATATTATAAATATCCATGAAAATACAATATCTCTTTAAAGGAGCACTAAAGCTTCCCTTTTTTTTGCTTAAAAATAACAAACATGTTATACTTACCTCCACTGTGCAGCTCGTTTTGCACACAGTGGCCCCGATCCTGGTCTTCTGGGGTCCCTCGGCGGCTGTCTTGGCTCCTCCCCGCAAGGACTCCACACCTTAATGCGAGTGAGCTCGCATGGTGTGGAGTGATTGCGGGCGCGCTCCCGTGATACAGCGGCGGCCATAGCCGCCGACTGTATCACTCGGCCCCGCCCCCCGCGCGCCGCGTCATTGGATGTGATTGACAGCAGCGCCAGCCAATGGCTGCGCTGCTTACAATCCATCCAGTGTAGCCAATCGGCGGCCAGGCTGAAAAACGAAGAGGATGACGGGGACGAGCATGGGACTTTCGAGGGGCCAGGTAAGAAAAACGGGGGCTCGGGGGGGGGGGGGGCGGTATTGTCGAATGTTTGTTCACCTTAATGCATAGGATGCATTAAGGTGAAAAAACATGTAACTTTACTACTCCTTTAAGAGTGAATCCAAAATGACATAAATGTCAACAAATTCTTATCTCTGTGCTTTCAATTCCTTGTGTATCAAATGACTTGTTTAGTAAGGTCACTGTACTTTAATCCTTCCAACACAATGTGGGGAACTTACTAAAACTGGTGCACAGAGAATCTGGAGCAGCTGTGCATAGAAACCAATCAGCTTCTAACATCAGCTTGTTCAATTAAAGCTGATTTCCAATTTTAACAAGGGGGCCCCCGGGTCCATCCCCCCTATGTGAATGGGTATGGGTACATTGTACCTCTACCCATTCACAAAAAAAAAAAAAAGTGTCAAAAAGTAAAAACCACAATGCACAGTTTTTGACAAGTCCTTTATTAAAAAATGTAATAAAAGTGTCCCACGATGTCCATCTATCTTCAACCCTGGCGCTGACGTACCAGAAAAATTGAAAAAAAAAAAGAAAACCTCCGCTTTGATGGGAGGCGTCCCGCCGACTGCGGTCTCTTGGCTGTGACAGATGTTATATAGGCAAGGGCAGGGCCACCCGGTGACGTAACCTAGTGACCCTGCCCATTCTGACATCATGTGCCATCAGAGGGGGGGCAGGGTCATCCAGTTACATCAGTGGTTGGCTCCGCCCTTGCCTATATAACAGCTGTCAAAGCCAAAAGACAGGAGTCGGCTGGACGCCTCTCATCGAGGCAGAGCTTTTCTTTTTTTGTTCTTTTTTTTTTTTAATGAAGGAATTGTCAAAAACTGTCATTTTTACTTTTTTGGGTAAATCGGTAGGGGTACAATGTACCCCATACCCATTCACATGGTGGGGATCTTGTTAAAGGGGATTTGAGATTCCGATAAGGCCCCCCGCCCGCAGACCCCCCACAACCACCGGGTAAGGGTTGTGGGGATGAGGCCCTTGTCCCCATCAACATGGGGACAAGGTGCTTTGGGGGGACCCCAAAGCACCCTCCCCATGTTGAGGGCAAGTGACCTGGTATGGTTCAGGAGAGGAGGGGGGCGCTTGCTCGTCCCCCTCTTTCCTGGCCTGCCATGGCTGCTTGCTCGGATAAGGGTCTGGTATGGATTTTGGGGAGAACCCCATACCATTTTTTTTTATTTTGGTGTGTAGTTTCCCTTAAAATCCATACCAGACCCAAAGGGCCTGGTATGAATTTTTTGGGGAAACCACGCTGTTTTTTTTTTAATACATTACAGCCGCGAGCAATCTTTAATTACATTTTTTTCCTTTGGAAATGTAATTTTGCTGCGGCACGGTGAAACACATTAGAAAGATGTGCCACATTACATGCAGACAAAGGAAACCCCCAGGCACGATATTTAAAGGAATATTTCATTTTTATTGTTTCACTTAAACCACTTCAGCCCCGGACCATTTTGCAGCTAAAGGACCAGGCCCCTTTTTGCGATTCGGCACTGCGTCACTTTAACTGACAATTGCGCGGTCGTGCGACGTGGCTCCCAAACAAAATTGGCGTACTTTTTTTTACCACAAATAGAGCTTTCTTTTGGTGGTATTTGATCACCTCTGCGGTTTTTATTTTTTGCGCTATAAACAAAAATAGAGCATAAATTTTGAAAAAAATGCAATATTTTTAACTTTTTGCTATAATAAATATCCACAAAATATATATATATTTTTTTTCTCAGTTTAGGCCGATACGTATTCTTCTACATATTTTTGGTAAAAAAAAATCCTAATAAGCGTTTATTGATTGGTTTGCACAAAAGTTATAGCTTCTACAAAATAGGGGATAGTTTTATGGCATTTTTATTAATATTTTTTTTTTTACTAGTAATGGCAGCGATCAGCGATTTTTATCGTGACTGCAACATTATGGAGGACACATCAGACACTTTTGGCACATTTTTGGGACCATTGTCATTTTTACAGCAATCAGTGCTATAAAAATGCACTGATTACTGTGAAAATGACACTGGCAGTGAAGGGGTTAACCACTAGGTGGTGCTGTAGGGGTTAAGTGTTCCCTATTGAGTGTTTCTTACTGGAGGGGGGATGGGCTGTGTGTCACATGACACTGATCTTCGCTCTGAGTACACGGAGCGGAGATCAGTGTCATTGTCACTAGGCAGAGCGGGGAGATGCTTGTTTACACAAGCATCTCCCCGCTCTATACCTCTGGGTGACAATCGCGGGGATTCCCACGGCGATCGAGTCTGCGGGACCTGCAGTCCGACTCACGGGGAAGGAGGCAGGGTCCCGAGCGCGGCGGCGTGCGTGCGACCACACGTCAGGCATTTAAAGGGCAACGTACAGGTACGTGATTGTGCCTGTCCGTGCCATTCTGCTGACGTAAATGTACATGGGCCAGTCCTTAAGTGGTTAAGCATTATTAAAATCACTGCTCATGAAAAAAACGGCCATTTTAAAAACTTTTTTTTGCATTGATACATGTCCCCTGGGTCAGTACCTGGGTCCCCAAACACTTTTTATGGCAATAACTTGCATATAAGGCTTTAAAATGAACACTTTTGATTTCTCACGTTCGCGTCCAATAGACTTTAACGGTATACGCATTTTCACACAATTTGTTTGGTTTGCACCAGAACATGCGAACAGACAAACTGGGGGGTGTTCGGCTCATCCCTAGTCCTGTGTACATTAAGCCTTATGCTTATATTTACTTACTGTGGTTAACTACACAATGGGGTTTATTTACTAAAGGCAACTCCACTTTGCACTACAAGTGCACTTTGTAGTGCAGTCGCTGTAGATCTAAAGGGGGACATGCAAGGAAAATAAAAAACTGCATTTTAGCTTGCACGTGATTGGATGATAAAATCAGCAGAGCTTCCCCTAATTTCAGATATTCCCCTGAGATCTACAGCAACTGCACTTCCAAGTGCACTTGTAGTGCAAAGTGGATTTGCCTTTAGTAAATGACCCCCAATGTACGTTTCATTAATTCTATCATGGCTCACTTGTAATGTCTTGCCAACAATGTATTTCATGTGAATGGCAGAATGGGCCTCAACATCCACAAGCCAGAAATATAATTTTCTGTGCTGAGAGCAGATAATTTCACACTCCCAGTACAGTGTCCAAGATATCCCAGACAGCTTCCAGCCTATTTTTAGGATCGGAATCCAGTAGGACTGGCTCCTTATCATGTGACCACTGTGACAGCCAATCACAGTGATCATGTAATCAGTAAGTTCACACCAGCATTAAGACCCAGTTACAGGGCCACTGAGAGGGGGCAAGAAGGGGTTAAGTGCTGGTTCACACTGGGGCGACACACGCTCCGACATTAGGAGCTCATGTCGCATGACGTGTGAAAATCAATGTTTCCCTATGGGAGCCGTCTTAACTGGTCCGACACATGTCGGTCCGACATTAAAAATTCTCCCTGTACTACTTCTGTCCGACTTTGATCCTACTTCAGCCCATTGACTATCATTGAAGTCGGATCAAAGTCGGATCCTTGTCCTAACCATACGACTTTGGCATCCGACATTGTGATTACGGCCTGGTTCACACTGGGGCGACAAACGCTCCGACATTGGGAGCTCATGTCGCATGACGTGTGAAAATCAATGTTTCCCTATGGGAGCCGTCCTAACTGGTCCGACACATGTCGGTCCGACTTTGAAAATGCTCCCTGTACTACTTTGGTCCGACTTTGATCCGACTTCAGCCCATTGACTATCATTGAAGTCGGATCAAAGTCGGACCGCAGTCTTGCATGATCCGACTTTGGCATGCAACTTGTGCTCTGCTGATCTTGAGGGGGAACTCCAGGCCAAATTTTAAATAAAAAACCGGCATAGGTTCCCCCTCCGGGAGAATACCAGGCCCTTGGGTCTGGTCTGGATTTGAACGGGCGCCCCTACGCCGAAAAAAACGGCGTGGGGGTCCCCCCAAGGTCCAAACCAGACCCTTATCCGAGCACACAACCTGGCAGGCCGCAGGGGAAGAGGGGGGGACGGGAGAGCGGCCCCCCCTCCCTCCTGAACCGTACCAGGCCGCATGCCCTCAACATGGGGGGTTTGGTGCTCTGGGGCAGGGGGGCGACCTGTGGCCCCCCCACCCCAGAGCACCCTGCCCCCATGTTGATGAGGACAGGGCCTCTTCCCGACAACCCTGGCCGTTGGTTGTCGGGGTCTGCGGGCGGGGGGCTTATCGGAATCCGGGAGCCCCCTTCAATAAGGGGGCCCCCGGATCCCGCCCCCCCCCACCCTATGTGAATGAGTATGGGGTACATCGTACCCCTACCCATTCACCTGGTGGACAAAAAATTGCAATAAAAAACACTACACAGGTTTTCAAAGTACTTTATTGCACAGCTCCGGGGGTCTTCTTCCGACTTCCGGGGGTCTCCGGTGTCGTCTCCCGCTCTCCGGTTCTTTCTTCCGCCGGGCCTCCGCTAACTTCTTTTTAGCTCTCTTGCTAACAGAGGCCCGGTCTTCCCCGTTGTCTTGTCCGGCTCTCTGTTGTCCTTCTGCCGGCCCCTCCACTAACTTCTTTTTAGCTCTTTCGCTAGTGGAGGGGCCCGGTCTTCCCGTCGTCGCTGTCGGCTTCTTCTTCCCTCTTCTCCTCCCCGATGTTGATGCGTCGCTTCCTCCCGCTGTAATACTGGCTCTCCGCTCCGCTCCGCATTAATATAGGCTTCTCGTGACGTCACAGTCACATGTTCCAGGGCACATGGCCCCGGAGCATGTGACTGTGACGTCATGGGAACATGTGACTGTGACGTCATGAGAAGCCTATATTAATGCGGAGCGGAGCGGAGAGCCAGTATTACAGCGAGAGGAAGCGACGCGTCAACATCGAGGAGGAGAAGAGGGAAGAAGAAGCCGACGGCGACGGGAAGACCGCGCCCCTCCACTAGCGAAAGAGCTACGAAGAAGTTAGTGGAGGGGCCGGCAGAAGGACAACGGAGAGCCGGACGAGACAACGGGAAGACCGGGCCTCTGTTAGCAAGAGAGCTAAAAAGAAGTTAGCGGAGGCCCGGCGGAAGAAAGAACCGGAGAGCGGGAGACGACACCGGAGACCCTCGAAGTCGGAAAAGACCCCCGGAAGTCGGAAGAAGACCCCCGGAGCTGTGCAATAAAGTACTTTGAAAACCTGTGTAGTGTTTTTTTATTGCAATTTTTTGTCCACCAGGTGAATGGGTAGGGGTACGATGTACCCCATACTCATTCACATAGGGTGGGGGGGGGCGGGATCTGGGGGCCCCCTTATTGAAGGGGGCTCCCGGATTCCGATAAGCCCCCCGCCCGCAGACCCCGACAACCAACGGCCAGGGTTGTCGGGAAGAGGCCCTGTCCTCATCAACATGGGGGCAGGGTGCTCTGGGGTGGGGGGGCCGCAGGTCGCCCCCCTGCCCCAGAGCACCAAACCCCCCATGTTGAGGGCATGCGGCCTGGTGCGGTTCAGGAGGGAGGGGGGCCGCTCTCGTCCCCCCTTCTTCCCCTGCGGCCGGCCAGGTTGTGTGCTCGGATAAGGGTCTGGTTTGGATTTTAGGGGGACCCCACGCCGTTTTTTCGGCGTAGGGGCGCCCGTTCAAATCCAGACCAGACCCAAGGGCCTGGTATGCTCCTGGAGGGGCAACCCATGCCGTTTTTTTAATTTAAAATTTGGCCTGGAGTTCCCCTTCAAGATTCATATCAAACACAGTGCCTGATATTGGCGGGGATCCAAATCGGATCCCCGTTCATTGAAAGTCGGACATATGTCGGCTTCATGTCGCAGGGCAAAGTCGGATCCAAAGTAGGACGGATGTCGTGTCGCACTAGTGTGAACCCGGCCTACAGCAGCAGTAAAAGGAATTTATCTCACCCTGGGATTGTTTTGATTGGTCAAAGGACAAGTCAGACTAGCACAATGTCGGATCAAAGTAGTATCCTGTTCATGAATGTCGGATGGATGTCGGACCAATGTAGGACAGATGTCGCAGAGCAAAGTAGGATGAAAGTCGTGTCGTATAGTGTGAACCCAGCCTCATACACGAAAGGAAACTCTGGCAGAGAGATGAAGGTATGTTTGTAATGGTTGTACATATTGGCAGACTATTAAACTGGTTCCCAGTGTTCCCAGCAAATATAAAAAGGGCGTGAGTTATTTAACTGATTAAAATGTAACCAAATTGGATGTATTTGTTTTTGCAAGATAACTCCTTTGAATAATTCTTTGGTTGTAGAGAGTATAAACAACAAAATAATACTAACAATATTTTTTCATATGGCTTGATACATCTCATAGGTTGTCTACAATTGTTTATTTTTTATTTTTTAATAGCTTATATGTGAAAGTCTGCTATTTATTTTATATCATTATGTTTATATAGCTGTACATACATTTTCAAACATTAATATAGAAAAGAATGTTAATGTATTTAGGTCTAAATCTTGGTATATTAGTATACACCATGAGTTTTATTTTATTTTTTTATTGATGAATAGGCATCTTAATGTTTTAATAATTAAAACTATCCATTATTTCAGAATTACTATGTAGCAATGTAATATGTGGCTTGACTGTTAGCGAAATATGCTACTGCAGGGCATTTATTATTATCTAATGGTTCTACACAGTGTCAACAATCTCCACATTAAAATATATGGCTTTCACTTAAACAGCTTCTTTATGATCCTCATTTTTCGCCTGGATGATTAAAGACTTCATACAAGCACATTGCAACAACGTTTTGTGAGTATTTTTTCCACTGGGAAAATTCACATACATTTGTGCATTGGTATTTCAAATAGAACTTTGGTCAGAATTTTTGCTTTAGTTTAGATAGATCAGGGAAATGCAAGAGCCGCTCACCTACGTGAGCACATTCATTTTCTTGTCACAGCACATCATGATACACATGTACCACAATTAGCTGTAAATGTGTGTTTTAGTGCAAATTTCCTTACGTGCACCACAATACATAGGGGCTGATTTACCAAACGTTTGCGCCATGAGTATTGGCGCATCTGCGTGCGCAATGGCTGTTTTGGTATTTACAAAACATTAGCGCCTGTAGCGCAGCCCTATTTCCCATTTACTATAGTGTTCTCTGCGCCCGGGAGGAGGCGCTCAGTGCGCTACTATGGACCTGGCGCACGGCATGTTAAAATCTAAATATAAAGAAGTTGGAAGTGAGAATATAATGGGGGTTACATGGGGTGATGTGAGGAAGTGTAGTGACACCTGCCCAAACAACAAACATGGCCAAAATAGGGAGGGAAAGTAAGTTTTTCAAAACCAGCCCGCTGCGCCGGCAAGTACGATTCGAGCTGCGGGAGGTTTTTTTGAGCTCAGCGCGGGAATTTCAATGGTTCAAATGCGCCAAGACACTGCGCCGGCAAAATCTTAGTAAATGTCAAGTCACCTAAGTCAATTTGCATAAGTTGAACAGGCGCAGTCCTGAACTTCCCAGTGCGCCTGCAAAATGTCATTTCTAAAGGAAAAAAAAAACATTTAAAAGCAGCCGCGGCTGTAATGAATTGTCGGCTCCCGGCAATATAGAGAAAAGTATTTGAAAGTCTTTGCTAACCCAAAAAAAAAAAGCGTGGGGGTCCCCCCAAATTCCATAACCAGGCCCTTCAGGTCTGGAATGGATATTAAGGGGAACCTCGCTGCAAATTTTAAAAAAAAATGACGTGCGGGTTCCCCCCAAATATCCAAACCAGGCCCTTCAGATCTGGCATGGATTTTAAGGGGAACTCCACCCCAAAATTTCTAAAAAATGGCGTGGAGTCCCCCCAAAAATCCACACCAGACCCTTATCCGAGCACGCAACCTGGCCGGTCGCAGGGGAAAAGGGGGGACGAGAGCGGCCCCCCTCCCTCCTGAACCGTACCAGGCCACATGCCCTCAACATGGGGAGGATGTCCCCATGTTGATGGGGACAAGGGCCTCATCCCCACAACCCTTGCCCGGTGGTTGTGGGGGTCTGCGGGCAGGGGGCTTATCGGAATCTGGAAGACCCCTTTAACAAAGGGGACCCCCAGATCCCGCCCCCCCCTATGTGAATTGGTAAGGGGTACCCTACCATTTCACAAAGAAAGTGTCAAAATGTAAAAAATGACAAGAGCCGGTTTTTGACAATTCCTTTATTAATGTCTTCTCTTTTCTTCCATCTTCTTCCTTCTTCTTCTTCCTTCTTCTTCTTCCATCTTCTTCTTTTCTCCATTCGGGTTTCTTCCTCCATCTTCCTCTTCATCTTCATCTTCCTTCTTCTTTCGGTGTTCTCGTCCAGCATCTTGCTCCGGCGTCTTCCCTTCTTCTTTCTTCTCCGGCCGCTCCGTTTGAATTGGAGGTTCCCGCTGTGCGACGCCTCAGTTCCCCACTTGGTCCGCTTACACCCGGTGGCTCCGCCCCCCTCTGTCACCATGGGGAAAGTCCCGTGAAATCCATGTGCGTCAGAGGGGGGCGGGGTCACGGGTGTAAGCGGACCCAGAGGCGAACTGAAGCGTCGCACAGCGGGAACCTCCAATTCAAACGGAGCAGCCGGAGAAGAAAGAAGAAGGGAAGACGCCGGAGCAAGATGCGGACGAGAACACCGAAGGAAGAAGGAAGATGAAGATAAAGATGAAGAGGAAGATGAAGATGGAGGAAGAAATCCGAATGGAGAAAAGAAGAAGATGGAAGAAGAAGAAGAAGGAAGAAGAAGAAGGAAGAAGATGGAAGAAAAGAAAAGACATTAATAAAGGAATTGTCAAAAACCGGCTCTTGTCATTTTTTACATTTTTGACACTTTCCTTGTGAAATGGTAGGGGTACATTTGTACCCCATTACCATTTCACACAGGGGGGGGGCGGGATCTGGGGGTCCCCTTTGTTAACCTCCCTGGCGGTATGATTCTTTCTGGAATTATGTACCAAAAGCGGTACAATTATTTTGCATGAAAATTTGATGTTATGTATTATAGGCCTGCGATTCTTAGTAATTACTTACTTAAACCTGACCAAACCAGAGTCTAGTAAACATCCCGGGTATGATAAATATGAAACACAAAATTATAAATTATAATATAATAAATAACTATAAATAATTATAAAAAATAGTAATCTAATTATAATAAAAATTATTCAATAATGTAATCAAATCAAAAACACTGAAATTTGCTCAGTTGCAGAATTGTCGCTGTCATTAGATTTAGTGTTTGATGACGAATTTCCCCACAAATCGCTATCGCTCAATTCTGCGAGTGATTCTAATTTATTATCGCTGTTTTCTAGCTGGTCTAAAACCACTTTTGACATAAAGGGACACTTTTTGGTTGCTATGGACAATCTCCAGTTTCCAGGCAGAAAGAACAGTTTTTATTATATAAAACTGCATGCAGGGCACTAGACAGACCACTAGGGACAAAGGGGATGTGTAATTATTACATACAGTACTGTAATCTGTAAGATTACAGTATACTGTATGTATACTATGTGTGTAACTTTTTGAATTTGCCGCCCAGTTCCGCTGGCGATCACAGCAGAGGACATCATCGCTGGATCGCCAGGAGAAGGTAGGGAAACTCCGCTGCGAGCTCTGCAATGTCTATCCCGAGCGTGACTCGGGGTTACCGATCCTAGCATAAAAAAACAACCCCGAGTCACGCTCGGGATTACCGCTAGGGAGGTTAAAGGGGTCTTCCAGATTCCGATAAGCCCCCCGCCCGCAGACCCCCACAATCACCGGGCAAGGGTTGTGGGGATGAGGCCCTTGTCCCCATCAACATAGGGACATCCTCCCCATGTTGAGGGCATGTGGCCTGGTACGGTTCAGGAGGGAGGGGGGGCTGCTCTCTCGTCCCCCCTCTTCCCCTGCGGCCGGCCAGGTTATGTGCTCGGATAAAGGGTCTGGTGTGGATTTTTAGGGGGACTCCACGCCATTTTTTTTAAAATTTGGGGTGGAGTTCCCCTTAAAATCCATGCCAGATCTGAAGGGCCTGGTTTGGATATTTGGGGGAACCCCACGTCATTTTTTTTTTAAATTTGCAGCGGGGTTCCCCTTAATATCCATTCCAGACCTGAAGGGCCTGGTTATGGAATTTGGGGGAACCCCCACGCATTTTTTTTTTTGGTTAGCAAAGACTTTCAATGACTTTTATCTGTATTGACAGGAACCAGCAATTCATTACAGCCGCAAGGACTTTTAAATGACTATTATTTTACTTTAGAAATGTCATTTTGCTCTCCAACTGTTATAAACATGGAAAGCATGTGCTACTTTACAGGCATACTATAGACACCCCCCGGGGATGATATTTAGGGCCAGTTCACACCGGATGCAGTGCAGTGCGTTTTTTTGATGCCTGAAAAACGCAAAGAAAGTTGATCACATTAATGCCAATGGCATAGTTCACACCACTGCAGTCCGTTCCAGTGCGTTTCAGAAAGCAAAAAAATAATTGGTCATGCTGCATTTTTTAGGTACAAAACTGTACTGGACCCCAGTAAAACACATCAAAAACGCAACGGAACGTACCAAAAATGCACTGGAATGCACCGCAACGCACCTAAATGCACCAAAGACGCACTGCAACACACTTGTCCTAAGTGAAAAGAGGCGGAAAAAAACACTGGACTGCATCAAAAACGCCTCAAAAATGCACTGTAATGTGTCAAAAACGTGCATGCAGAAAAGCACCTGGAACGCACCCAGACTGCGTTTCTATAGTGTGAACTAGGGCCAGTTCACACCATAGAAACACAATCCGGATGCGTTCCAGGTGCTTTTCTGCATGCACGTTTTTCATGCGTTCCAGTGCATTTTTGGTAAGTTTTTGATGCAGTCCAGTGCTTTGTTTTCACCCCTCTTTTTTATTAAACATAGATAAGGACAAGTGTGTTCCAGTGCGTTTTTGGTGCATTTAGGTGTGTTCCTGTGCATTTATGATGGGTTTTGATGCGTTCCAGTACAGTCCAGTGCAGGTAAAATGCAGCATGTTCTACTTTTTTGGTGGAACTGGAACGCACTGGAACAAACACTGCCATTTAGAACCATATAACCAACTTTCCATGCATGTTGGATGCATAAAAAACGCAATGGACTGTATGTGGTGTGAAATGGCCCTTAAGCAATTTGGCATATTTAAAGGCACTTCTCCTTGTTTTGTTTTTGGTGTTTTCCAAATTGGTGACATTGATATATGTCCCTTAGGGTGGGACCTGGGCCCCCATTTTAAGGCCAATAACTAGATTAGAAGATAAGCCAGCCAAGTGGGGACTAGCAAAATTAACAAGTCAGTTCCCATAGACTGCAATAGTATTTGTTGGTGGGGGGGGAGGGGTGATTGTCCCATCTCTAACTTTGTAGCATGCTGGATGATGTGCTTAATTTTGGACGGGGGGAGTTATTTTTTGCTAGCTGCATTGGTGTTGTTCTGCACATGCCCAGCCAGTTAGTTTTTTTTGGCGTGCTTTTTGTGTGTGAACAGCGCTTGGATATTTCTGGGCATGCTCACTCAGAGAGTGTTTTTATGGGTTAGAAATTGAAGGACATCTTAACAGGTGTGCCCACTTTGAATTTCAGTCTCTACATTGGGAGAACTTGCATTCTGGGTGTTTCATGGACTGTGCATGTGTTTTCAATTGCCTCATTAGCACACAAACATATGTTATATAAAGCTCACAGAGCATTCGGTCGCTTGCCTTGAGAAGAGGCAAGTGTGTGTGTGTGTGGGGCAAAATGTACATGTTGGTGTCCTTATCGCGTTTGTAACACATGTATTTTATTTGTTATGTCTTTGCAAAACAAGTGATTGGTTAACTTATGTGGATTGTATATTTTTGGTGTGGGGGAGATATGTTCCCCTGAAATAATTCTGATGTTGTTAATGTGTGTTGTTTGTTCACTTTGATTTAATTGTCTGCTGCATTTTTTTGGCCAAAAATTGCTCAAGATGTTGAGTCTGGCGGGGACTCCTGTGATGGAGGCTTAGGACCGGAGCTCTGCTCAGCACCAGCTAAACAGCGCTAATAGCGGCGGAAAAAGAAGCCACATTGCGGTTAAAAACTATAGGGAAAGGCAGCGAATAGTGCCAGGCACCTACCTATGCCAGGTAAGGCATATAAAAAAGCGCAGAAACAGAACTACAAGCTCTCTGAAAAACGGGAGAAATCCAAAATGGCTGCCGCACCTCAGAATAAGATACAGACTGCTAATGATGTCTCCTCAACTAGCAGGCAAGTTATTCAGCCTGCAACTCTCCCATTTAGCTCACAGTCATTGAGCTTAGACTCCTCTGCTACCTTACAACCTTCTGAGCTTAAATTAAACCTAAAGGAGAACTATGTGGGATCTGAGGGTCATCCACCTCATGAAGTGAATTTACCTCACATAGGCTCTCTCAATACACATCCTGAACAGGCTCCTGATATGTCTTTTAATATGACTGAACTTTTTAACAGGATTTTTGATATGCTGGACAAAAGGTTAGCTTTAAATGCTGACAGGATCACAGGAGAAATTAAAGCAGACTTTCAGAACCTGGGAAGCAGAATAGAGCATATTGAACATAAGTTGGATTTTACTATAACTAAGACAAACCAAAATTCTGAGCACTTGCAGTTCTTGCAGGATCAGCTTGATACCGCTCAAGCCAGAATAGACGACCTCGAGAATCGTTCAAGAAGGGAAAACTTTCGCATTAGAGGACTGCCTGAATCAATCACTGATGTTCATACAACTGTGAAAGATTTTATTAAAAATTTACTCCCTTCGATTCCAGCTAATAAACTGGAATTGGATAGAGCGCATAGATCCTTGGGACCCCTCAGGAAAGATGGCTCTCCGCGGGACATTATAGTAAAACCCCACTTTTTTTCTGTCAAGGAAGAAGTGATGAAAATATCCCGCCAACAAGATCAGATACAGTTCCAAGGTGCTTCTATTCAAATCTTTTCTGACATATCCCCATACACCATCCAAAAGAGGAGATCTTTGAAACCCCTCCTTGCAGCCCTGACCAAAAAGGATATTAAATACCGGTGGGCATTCCCTTTTGCCCTGAAATTTACGTACAATGGGAAGCAACATGTTTTTCACAATTTCCCAGAAGGAGAACGCCTGTTACTTGACTTGAGACTCATTACGCTGGATTCAAATATGGATACCTCTCCCTCTATGCAGGGGTCATCTAAACGCCAATCGCCTCCGAGCCCGACTGCGCCACTTTGGGAGATGTCCAATATTAAGAGAGTAAAGGATAACATCCCCCCATGAAGAGGATTTACATGACTTTACTGTATTTCATCTTTTTCTTCCCCCCTGTAGGTTCCTTGGGAGGAAACACAATTCATTACATTGACTCTTGGATTTCCTGTGCAACTCTTTTTGACACATAGTTCTGTTGCTAAACTGTCAATAGACAATGGGGGTTAATTTTATTTTATTAATTTTTTTTTATTTATTTTTTTTCCACACATAGTTCTGTTGCTAAATTTTCAATAGATAATGGGTTTTTTTTTCCCCACACATAGTTCTGTTGCTAAATTTTCAATAGATAATGTTTTTTTTTTTTTTCCCACACATAGTTATGTTGCTAAATTTTCAATAGATAATGGGTTTATTTTTATTTTTTTTCTTCTTCTCTCTTGTTTAGAAAAAATCTAATAGTTAAACTATTCTTAATTGCTACTATATTGGAAATCCAGGGATGTTTGGTTCCGTTCATTTAATATTACATCGTTAGTTTGAGTGCTGTCACTGGCTGGTGCTGCTGCATTGTGCCTCCACCTACCGCTCAGTTTGGTTGTAAACCATGCTGAGGGGTAGGTATATAGCCCTACATCTGGGCTATACTACTTATTTTTTTCTGAATGAGGGGAGGGAGCCATACCCCTCCTCCCATTCTGGGCCGCTTATAGGCCTTTCGTTACACTGCGTTTTACAACTGATATTATTTTTATTTGAATATTTTTTTTACTCTTCTTCTTTCATTCTAACTTTTTTTTCTTTTTCAGCCTACATGTCATTGAGATTTACCTGTGAAGTGATGCTATGTATATCCTCCCCTAACATAGTGAAAGGCCTTTCATTATATGCCCTTGGTTCTTCCTGGAGGAAGGTAGGTGGCTGTGGGTTATTTGGAGTTCTCCCCCTTTTGCTCCATGGCCGGCACTAACACTAACTCTTTACCCTTTCGTGTTGTGTCTCACAACACCCAGGGATTAAATTCCCCAGTCAAAAGAAGGAAAGCCCTCCAAGCCTATAGATCCCGTCATATTGATGTAGTACTCTTACAAGAGACCCATTTCCCTCAGCGGTACACCCCATTGTTTCTTCATGCCCATTTTCCAGTTTTTTACTTGTCTAAGGCTGAAGATAAGACCAAGGGAGTGGCAATATTGTTTTCTAAGAATTGCAAATTCAATCTTGAGTTGGAACTCAGAGACCAGGAGGGAAGGTTCCTATTGGTCAAGGGAACTATCGATAATAAGCTATATACCTTTATATCTTACTACGCCCCTAACAGAGGACAAAAACAGTTTTTTAAACAATTGTTCCAGTCACTTGGACCGTCTATGGAGGGGATCATAGTTATGGGGGGGGGGACTCTAACACAGCTTTTGATTCTAGTCTGGACAAATCCAAACCCTTAAGATCACAAGTTGTTAGGCCCAATAAAACAAGTGTTCAAATTGCTCGATTAATCTTTCAATCTAGATTGACGGATATATGGAGGGAACTCCATCCAAAAAAACGAGATTTTACACACTACTCTAATCCGCACCAGTCCTATTCCCATATTGACCACATTTGGATCTCTACTCACTATATTCCACTAGCTCTTTCTTCTTCTATAGTGGAAGCTGCTTGGTCAGACCATTCGATGATTCTATTGGCTATTAGAAGGGATATCCCTAGTACACAGACCTCACATTGGACTCTCAATCAGTCTTTATTGAAGGATCCCGCAGTAGTGGCGGAAATTCAGGGAGCTTTGAAGGATTATTTTTACTTTAATGATGGAGGGGAGGTCTCTCCAGAAACTTTATGGGCAGCTCATAAGGTTACTATTAGAGGCAAGTTGATCCAAATAGCGGCCAGAAAGAAGAGAGAGAGGGTGGTCGAGATTGAGAGATTGGAGAAAGAGTTCGCTGAGTTGTGCAAAAAACATAAGAGAAGTCCTTCTAGTGTATCTATATCCTCACTGGATGCAGCACGAGTAGCTCTTAACTTGGCTCTAACAGCGAAGGCTGAAAAATCCATTAAATGGTCTGGGGCAAAATTTTACCAGATGAGAGACAAGTTGGGTCCTATGTTGGCACGTAAACTTTCACCCAGATTCCGTTCACAAGCTCTCCCAAAGATTAAACAGGCAGATGGCTCTTTTACCATGAATTCTCAACATATTATTAAGGCATTCCAGGATTTTTATTCTAAGTTATATATGGCTGAAAATCTCTCTGTCTCTACCGAGTTAGAGGAATTCTTGGATAAATTACATATTCCGAAATTAACAGAAACTCATAAAGAGGAATTGGATGCTCCTATTTCAAATGAAGAGGTTTCAGATGTCATAAAAGCTTTAAAGGGGGGAACAGCTCCTGGACCTGATGGTTTTTCCACACCATATTACAAAACATTTTCAGAGATCCTAACTCCTTACCTAACTAGACTTTTTAATTTTATGTCTAAAGGTTCCCCGATAGATAATCAACTAAATATGGCTTATATTTCTGTGATCCCAAAACCGGATAAAGATACTAGTCAAATAGAAAACTACAGACCAATCTCCTTAATCAATAATGATCTTAAAATATTAACCAAAATATTAGCGAACAGACTTGCTTCTTTTATAGGATCTTATATTCACAAAGACCAGGTCGGTTTTATACCCGGTAGGCAAGGTCCTGATCAGGTGCGAAGAGCGGTTGACCTAGTATCAATCCTACAATCTAATTGGGAGGGAGGTCATAAACAGGAGGGTATGTTACTGTCACTGGACCTCCAGAAGGCATTCGATTCGGTGTCGTGGACATATCTATTCGCTGTACTTAAATGCTGGGGATTTGGACAGAATATGTTAGGAATTTTAGAAGCCCTTTATTCTAATCCTAAGGCCAGAATCAGAATGCAAGGAATTTTTTCTGACCCTATTCAGATTGGAAGAGGTACACGTCAGGGTTGCCCCCTATCCCCCCTGATATTCGCTATTATGATCGAATCTTTAGCCATTGCCATTCGTAGTAATCCGAATATCAGGGGGGTGCAATGTGGTCAAGATACCCATAAATGTGCCTTATTCGCAGATGACCTTTTACTTTTTGTCACTTCTCCACTGTCTTCTTTACCGGAGGTTTGCTCATTGCTTAATAAGTTTTCGACTCTTTCAGGTCTCAGAATTAATATGTCTAAATCTCAAGATCTTAACGTGTCTCTCCCAGATTCTATAGTGTCCGATTTACAGATAACTTACCAATTCAAGTGGAGCAGCTCATTCATTAAGTACTTAGGAATTAATGTTACATCTAAATTTGAAAATCTATACCAAGCTAACTACCCTCCTATGTACAAGAAACTCGAACTCGATCTCAAAGACTGGGAGTCGCACAGTATTTCTTGGATTGGCAGGATTAACTCAGTCAAGATGACCCTTTTGCCCAGGCTTTTATATTTATTTTGTTCACTTCCTATTCCAATCAAAAGAGATCATTTGAAATCTTTTCAAAGTAAGCTCACTAAATTCATTTGGAACAATAAAGGTCCACGACTCTCAAACAGATGCTTATTCAACCTTCCCAAACAGGGTGGGTTAGGTCTTCCGAATCTCTTATGGTACTACCAAGCAGCACGATTGGCACAACTATCTGCTTTATATTTTAACACAGAACTTCCTGATTGGATATCAATTGAAAATCAAGCTGTTCCATCCTCATCACTAATACACCTGTTGTGGTGCCCTCCCAGAAATAGACCTCCCATCTTATCACCATCACTCTCACAATCCTTATCTTTATGGGATTCACTTCGGAAACTTCCCTCGCTGGTCTCTAAAGCTCAACCTTTGACCCCGGTGTTCAAAAACCCCTTTTTTCATCAAGGTTTGGACCTTCAAACCTTTAAATGGTGGTACGACAAGGGGTTGTACCGTATTGGTCAATTTTTTTCCTCTATAGGCCCTTTACCTATTGAATATTTTATGAAAAATTAGATCTCCCTTTATCCGAAAAACTGAGATTTCATCAAATCGCTAATTTAATTCATTCTAGGTGTAAAACTGGATATTCATCCCGAGACTTTACAGATTATGAAAATTGGTGTGGACAGACAGTGGAGCGAAGGGGGGGGGGATCTCTGTGATCTACAAGTCACTGGCATCCAATTTAGTGAAACTACCATACATGTTGGCCTGGGAGAAGGAACTCCTAATTGATAGAAATATTGTAGACTGGCATGCAAGCTACTCTCGCTCGACTTCAGGCCTCTGCAATACTTCGCTCATAGAGGCCAATATAAAACTTTTTACAAGATGGTATCTAGTTCCCACGAGATTGACTGTTATGTACCCCTCTGTTTCACCTCTTTGTTATAGGGGATGTCAGGGACTGGGTACTATGATCCACATATGGTGGGAGTGCCCAAGAATTCGTGGATTTTGGAATAAGGTATTTCACATTTTACGCAATATTACAGGTTGCCCGATACATCAATCTCCCACAATTGCTTTACTCAATGGACATTTACCTCATATTCCTAAAGCCACTCGTAAACTAATTTTGTTTATTTTAACGGGAGCAAAACTAACTATTGCAAGGGCATGGAAGAAACCTTTGGTATCTATATTATCCATAAAACGAAAAGTTTCCTGGATTATGGAACAAGAAAAACTGGTTAGCTTCTTGTTAGACGAGACCTCAAATTTTGAAGCCATATGGGAACCTTGGGCGCGATTTATGGGAATCTCTTTGTCACATAACTTGGTCATCAACACCAATCACTGATCTTTAGAATGTATATTTGGTTTGTAGGCATTCTATAATCTTTTCACTTCATATCTTTGAGAATTTTTTTTTTTTTCTCTTTCTCTCTCCTCTTTTTCTTTCTCTTCTTTATTTGTATCCTATACTTTATTCTCTCGGTTTTGGCTTTTATTATTTCATAGTATGTTTATTGTTTTATTACATCAGATAAAATATAATAGTTTCAGGCTCAGATTCCTTTTTTTATTGTTTGAGGCTTGGACTGTTGAACTTAGCTCTAACAAGTCTGAGAACAACTCTTAATTTTCATACTTAGGTCGAGTATTGTGTTTTTTTTTGCATGTACAAATTAAATTTTTTCTATTATATCTCTCCAGTTGTCTCTACCGACGATTGTTGGTGGTGACAGGAAGGCCGGGCAGGGGACGTTCTCTCCTTCCCAGTCACAGTGTGTTCCCGTTAGGGGTGGCTGGGGAGGGGAGTAGGAGCCCTTCATATTTTCGGTTTATTTTTGTGGGAACTAGATTTTCTTAATATAAGTTATTATCAGTTTATAAGATTACTTGATTATATACTTGACCAAGATGAGGATAGATATTATTACTTTTTGTTTAAACATTGTCAGTATTGGTTTTTATGATAATAATTTGTCTAAGTTTCTATGGTAATAATACCTGAGATTTTTGTTGAAGTCAATTGTAATCATCTTTAATATTTATGATTCTGTAATGATTTTTTTCTGATGAAAAATAAAAAACTTAAATGACAAAAAAAAAAGATGTTGAGTCTGTAACTGTTTCAAATTGACCATGTTTTTTATTTTGCCTTCCCTTTTGTTTTGTTGAACAATAAAATTAGATGCAAAATTTTGATGTTTGTTTTGTGTTTTTCTTTGCAACAAATGTGACAGCTGATTGGCATGTCAAAACAAAACAGGTGTGATTTGTCTACCCTGGTGCCTTCATGGTAGTATATGCATGGATTGTATTGTGTGCTGCCATGGAGCGTCACCAGGAAATGAAGTACAGAGCAGTAAGTATTCAATTTTCCTTTTTTACTGCAGTGGTTCTCAGCCTCAGTCCTAAAGTACCCCCAACAGGACATGTTTTGTGAATTTATCTTATCGAGAATTGCTGTCAAATCAAAACCATTGACTGTGATTTAAAGCACATGTGCAAGATGAAGGAAAACCTGCAAACATGGCCTGTTGGGGGTACTTGAGAAGCACTGATTTAGAGCACTGCACTTAAAAATAGCTCAAGGCCATACAATTCTAATTGTGGGCATTTTGAGGGAAACGAAGTAAGTGTTAGAACCCCTGCGTGTTTTTTTTTTTTTTTTATATATTTTTTTTGTAGTTTGGCCTTTGTGTCTCCTTTTCTTAACATTGGCTTCACTTCCTGTCACACAGCTAAACAGGAAGTGAAGGTAAAACCCTACCAATGTCTTTTCTTGGGGACACACAGATCAATCTAACTAGTGTCCCCATTAAGCAAATTGCACTCTAGCACTTTGTTGTGTACACCCCAAATCATTGGGTAGTTTGGGGTTTAGTAAAGACAAATCCACTCTGCAGTAAAAGTGTAGCTGCTGAAAATCTGAGGGAAAGTACTGGTGATTGGTTGTTACAATCATGTAAAAGCAAAGATGTTTTTTTTTGGCTTGCATGTCCCCCTCAGATATACAGCAAGTGCACTTGTAGTGCAAAGTAGATTTGCCTTTAGTAAATAAACCCCACAGTCCAAACTACCTAATAATAATTTGTGGTGTACCCCGCAATATGCTCGAGTGCAATGTGCATAATGGGGAAAGTATTTAGACTGACCTGTGTGTCCCCAAGGAAAGACATTGTTAGGGATTTTCCCTCACTTCCTGTGTGGCTATGTGACAGGAAGTGAATTATTTGGAAGGATAAAGTGGACAAATTATTTAGTTTAACTTTTCAAAGACTCATTCCTAAGTTGAATTGTGATGCATGTCAATGGCCCATTTTGACCCTCTTTAATCACTTGAGATCAGCGCTATAACTGATCGACGGCCACAGCATGGTCCTCAATTGCCGGGAGTCCGTCAATAAACGTCCTCCCCTTTGCGCGCGCTGTGGTCACAGAGTCACTGTGACTCGGGTGATGACAGATCCGAGTAAGGGGCCGGTCCCTGCCCTTTACCATGTGATCAGCTGTCAGCAAATGACAGCTGATCACGTGATGTAAACAAAAGCTGGGTAATGGTTTTTGTTTTCTCCTTGTGCTGACAGCGTGAGCATAAAAAAAAGGCAATCACCGGCTTATGTGCAAGGGACATGGGGCCGGAAGAGGCAATTCTGCATCATCTGTGATAAGTAGTAGCCCCTGCCAGTGCCACCTATCAATGCCCACCACTGGTGCCAATCAGTGCCACCTAGCAGTGCTGCCAGTGCCTATCAGTGCCCATCACTGCCAACTATCAATGCCACCTAGCAGTGCCACTTCTCACTGCCCACCAGTGCTAAATAGCAATGCCACCTCTCAGTGCCCACCCTTGCCACCTTATCGGTGCCCATCAGTGCAGTCTCATCAGTGTACATCAGGGATATGCAATTAGCGGACCTCCAGCTGTTGCCAAACTACAAGTCCCATCATGCCTCTGCCTCTGGGTGTTATGCTTGATGCTGTCAGAGTCTCGCTATGCCTCATGGGACTTGTAGTTTGGCAACAGCTGGAGGTCCGCTAATTGCATATCCCTGGTGTACATCAATGAAGAAGAAAAATTACCTTTTTTAAAAATATTAACCAGTTTCCTACCGCCCACCGTCAAATGACATCCTTGGCTTTGGGCGGTGACATCTGAATGATGCCTGCAGTTGCAGGCATCATTCAGATATCATTCTTTTCAGCCGGCGATTCTGTGCACAATAAAAATGATCATAGTGGCAGTTCCGCCGCTTGATCGTTCTTATAGGCGGGGGGAGGGGACGTCCCCCCCCTCTCTTGCCGCCATCTGGTGCTTCTCCGGGCTCTCCCGTGCCATCTGGCGCTCGGAGAACGATTTGGAGATGACTGGTGACCAGATGGTCATCAGTCATCTCTATGACTGTCGGAGGCACGGCACGACGTTATGACATCATGCCGTGTTCCCGTATGTTAACCAAGCCGTGATCTTGGCTGTCAGCATGAGATTGGTGATTTTTTTGGAACAATATCATGCTTTCCAGCCTGCAGGAGAGATGCGGGGTCTTATTGACCCTGCATCTCTCCATAAAGAGGACCTGTCACACACATTCCTATTACAAGGGATGTTTACATTCCTTGTAATAGGAATAAAAGAGATCCCAAAAAATTAAAAAAATAAAAAAAGAGTAAGAAATACAAAAAAGTCAAAAAACAAAAACAAAAAATAAAAAATAAATAAGAAAAAACGCCCATGTCCCCGGTAGCTCGCGCTCAGAAGTGAACACACACGTAAGTCCCGCCCACATATGTAAACGCCGTTCAAACCACACATGTGAGTTATTGCTGCATGCGTTAGAATGAGTGCAGCAATTCTAGCACTAGACCCCCTCTGTAATGCCAAAATGGTAACGTGTAAAAAAAATTTAAGCATCGCCTAGGGAGATTTTTCATTACTGAAGTTTGGTGTCATGCCATGTGTGTGCGCAATTTTAAAGCGTGACGTGTTAGGTATCTATTTACTCAGCATAACAACATCTTTCACATTATACAAAAAATTGGCCGTAACTTTACTGTTTTGTAATATTTTTAGCAAACAAAAGGCGTTTGAAAATGTATTGCGCAAATACCGAGCGAGATAAAAATTTGCAATGACCGCCATCTTATTCCCTAGGGTGTCTGCTCCAAAAAAGTATATAATGTTTGGTGTTTTGAAGTAATTTTATAGCCATAAATTTATGATTTTTACATGAAGGAGAGAAGTGGCAGAATAGGCCCAGTGCTGAAGTGGGTAAAATATCCATTTTTTTTTTTTTTAAACTCGGTCTTTTGTATTTATAGAAAAAAAATTAAAATAAAACACAAAGGTGATCAAATAGCACCAAAAGCAAGCTCTATTTGTGTGCCAACAAATAAAACATTTTCATTGGGTTACAGTGTTGTATGAGCGTGCAATTGTCATTAAAAGTGCATCAGCGCTGAAATGGGAAACTTGGTCTGGGCAGTGCGCAAGTGGTTAATATAAGGCTACATGCACACGGAAGTTTTTCCAACCGCTTGTTTGAGCGTTTTTTGTAGCTTAAAAACATCTCTCCATGTTAGCCTATGGCCTCATGGCCACCATGGCGTTTTGGAGCTGTAAATGGCATAGGCGTTTTTAGGCCCCATGTAGACGGGACGCTGGTGCAAAGTGTTCTGAACTAAGGTTGAAAGTGGCGTTTAGAAAGGCGCGCTTTGTGGCGTTTGCATACCGTGTTTTACCACATTTGCATGTATATGATAAGGAGCCGCCCTAAGCTCCAAAAACAGTATTATTTACGATTTTAGCTATTTAGTGAGACCAGAGTGATATCAGCAGCTGAGAGCAGCAGTGTAGTTGTATTGAGGCTGGGTTCACACTAGTGCAACACGACATCTGTCCTACTTTGGATCCGACTTTGCCCTGTGACATGAAGCCGACATATGTCCGACTTTCAATGAACGGGGATCCGACTTGGATCCCCGCCAATAGCAGGCACTGTGTTTGGTATGAATCTTGAGGGGGAACTCCAGGCCAAATTTTAAATAAAAAACCGGCATGGGTTCCCCCTCCAGGAGCATACCAGGCCCTTGGGTCTGGTCTGGATTTGAAGAGGAGCCCCTATGCCGAAAAAACGGCGTGGGGGTCCCCCCCAAAATCCAAACCAGACCCTTATCCGAGCACATGACCTGGCAGGCTGCAGGGGAAGAGGGGGGGACGAGAGAGCGGTCCCCCCTCCCTCCTGAACCGTACCAGGCCGCATGCCCTCAACATGGGAGGTTTGGTGTTGATGAGGACAAGGGCCTCTTCCCGACAACCCTGGCCGTTGGTTGTCGGGGTCTGCGGGCGGGGGGCTTATCGGAATCTGGGAGCCCCCTTTAATAAAGGGGCCCCCGGATCCCGACCCCCCACCCTATGTGAATGAGTATGGGGTACATCGTACCCCTACCCATTCACCTGGTGGAAAAAAATTGCAATAAAAAAACCACACAGCTTTTTAAAGTATTTTATTGCACAGCTCCGGGGGTCTTCTTCCGACTTCGGGGGTCTCCGGTGTCGTCGCTGCGCTCTCCGGTTTTCTTCTGCCGGGCCACCGCTAACTTCTTTAGCTCTTTTGCTAGCGGGGCCCGGTCTTCTCCGTCGCCTTCTTCTTCTCCCGCTATCCGGTTCTTCTCCCGGTTCTTCTCCCGCTTCTTTCTTCTGCCGGCCCCTCCACTAACTTCTTTAGCTCTTTTGCTAGTGGAGGGGCCGGTCTTCTCCATCGCCTTCTTCTTCTCCCGCTATCCGGTTCTTCTCCCGGTTCTTCTCCCGCTTCTTTCTTCTGCCGGCCCCTCCACTAACTTCTTTAGCTCTTTTGCTAGTGGAGGGCTCGGTCTTCTCCATCGTCGTCGTCGCCGTCTTCTTCTTTCTTCTCCTCCTCGATGTTGACTCGTCGCTTCCTCTCGCAGTAATGCTAAATTTTCGGTCCGCAGAGATTAATATAGGCTTCTCATGGCGTCACAGTCACATGTTCCCATGACGTCACACTCACATGCTCCGGGGCCATGTGCCCCGGAACATGTGACTGTGACGTCATGAGAAGCCTATATTAATCTCTGCGGACCGAAAATTTAGCATTACTGCGAGAGGAAGCGACGAGTCAACATCGAGGAGGAGAAGAGAGAAGAAGACGCCGACGGCGACGACGGAGAAGACCGGCCCCTCCACTAGCAAAAGAGCTAAAGAAGTTAGTGGAGGGGCCGGCAGAAGAAAGAAGCGGGAGAAGAACCGGATAGCGGGAGAAGAAGGCGACGGAGAAGACCGGGCCCTCCACTAGCAAAAGAGCTAAAGAAGTTAGTGGAGGGGCCGGCAGAAGAAAGAAGCGGGAGAAGAACCGGGAGAAGAACCGGATAGCGGGAGAAGAAGGCGACGGAGAAGACCGGGCCCTCCACTAGCAAAAGAGCTAAAAGAAGTTAGCGGAGGCCCGGCAGAAGAAAGGAAGAACCGGAGAGGAGAAGAGGGGAGAAGGCGACGGAGAAGACCGGAGCCTCCGCTAGCAAAAGAGCTAAAGAAGTTAGCGGTGGCCCGGCAGAAAAAAACTGGAGAGCGGCGGCGACGACACCGGAGACCCCCGAAGTCGGAAGAAGACCCCCGGAGCTGTGCAATAAAATACTTTAAAAAGCTGTGTGGTTTTTTTATTGCAATTTTTTTCCACCAGGTGAATGGGTAGGGGTACGATGTACCCCATACTCATTCACATAGGATGGGGGGCCGGCATCTGGGGGCCCCCTTTTTAAAGGGGGCGCCCTGATTCCGAAAAGCCCCCCGCCCGCATACCCCGACAACCAACGGCCAGGGTTGTCGGGAAGAGGTTCTTGTTCCCATCAACATGGGGCAGGGTGCTTTGGGGTGGGGGGGCCGCAGGTCGCCCCCCTGCCCCGAAGCACCAATCCCCCCATGTTGAGGGCATGCGGCCTGGTACGGTTCAGGAGGGAGGGGGGGGGCGCTCTCGTCCCCCCCTTTTCCCCTGCGGCCTGCCAGGTTGCGTGCTCAGATAAGGGTCTGGTTTGGATTTTGGGGGGACCCCCACGACATTTTTCGGCTTGAGGGGTTCACCTTAAAATCCAGACCAGACCTAAGGGTCTGGTTTGGATTTTGGGGGGACCCCCACGCCGTTTTTCGGCTTAGGGGGTTCACCTTAGAATCCAGACCAGACCTAAGGGCCTGGTATGCTCCTGAAGGGGAACCCATGCCGGTTTTTTCATTAAAATTTGGCCTGGAGTTCCCCTTCATGATTCATACCAAAACATGGGACAGCGAGGCTGCCGAGGACCAGCGCGATGACATCGCGCTGGACACATTCTCGGCTGGCTAGTCGCCTCTAGGACACGACTTGAGCGGCTGCTGCACGCTCAGGTCGTGTCCAGATCGCCTCGCAAAGTCGCGCTGTCCCTGTGTCAGCCGGCACACGAGTCGCCTGCAAGTCGGATCCGACTTCCCGGGCGACCTCTATTCAAATCAATGGGCTCCCATAGGGAACCATTCATTTTCAATAGAGCGCCGCTGACATTTCTATTTACTATAACAGTGCGCCGCTGCTTCCTGCGCCCAGTGAAGGAGTTATCAGGCGCACCAATTAAGGTTAGAACCAGCGCAGCGCACTGTTATTAGTAAATCAGCCCCATAGTGTTGCCTTATGAGTTTATGTGAAATCTCCATTAATAGCTGTAAAATATTGTAATTATGAAAATATTTCATTTAGCTTGTATCTATGGAGGGCGTGCAACATAGCGTCACAGAAGTGTCTGTTAGAACAGACAATTCGGTGCCTAGGCTTGTGTATACAAACAATAAACCCCCTAAGGGTGGGACTTTGAAAGCGACTACAAACAGAGGTAAATATGTATATAGCGATACCCTTAGTTAAGAGGGCTGCTGGTATAATTCTTTTGGGCCCCTGTAATGCACCCTGTCAACCCCCAGCAGTTGGCTCTAACCTCCCCTGGCACAGCTAGTAGGGGATGGTAGGATTGTGTAGCCTGCAACTCACGGAGACACAATCCTATAATAGAACACATACAGCAATATAGTTTAACTATCCTTACCTGCTTCCTCTGCAAAGTAAATGACACATCACCAGTATACTTAACCCTTACACTTTTACTCAGTTGGTTCGGTAAGAATATAATCACAGTTTACATATCATGTGTAGAGCCCTGCAATAAAAGAGTATCTCCGCAAACAGAAAGATATACGGTATGATGCATAAATCTAACAGTCCCCGCTGCAGCTATTCTCCCTCGTGGCAAAATGGCGCCCAGCAATGTCTACGCTAAGTCAGGCCTGACTGTACTTTGTAGGAGTTCTGTAGGGGAAATTCTTCGCTAGCAAAATGGTGGTGCACTTGCTGAAGACACAACTGTAATCCACAGGGTTAAAGGGGTTTTGATAACTTGCTGAATAAAGGAAATCTCTAAAGCTGCTCCGATGCACTGTCCCTCCGGTGCAGAGCACAACACTAATGAAAGCTCCGGGTAACAGTTATGGACCCTAGAGATCCTATGTAGTTCTCTGAGCAGGTGCTCTCTCACCCAACCGGACCAGTCCGTGTCCGTATCTTCTGCTGCTGTGTCTTGGTACACAGGTCTCACGACATCCAAGTCTTCGGTCCTCCGGGGAGCGATGCGGCACCGGTATGCAGAAACATCCCTCAGGTTCCTCGGTGAGAGCGGAAGGCTCTTTGGAGAAAGGCCCAGGCTTCGGGCCTTGTAGCACCGCAGGCTCGGAAAGGAGTTCCTCTTGCTGGGCGGGCGATGTCCAAAGAGACTGAAGCCGGCCCCGCCTTTTTCTTATAAAGTCCACCCCAGCAGTCTTTGCGTGGGGCATTGCACCCTGGGTGGCCAGTGGGGTTATGGGTACAGTAGTCTTTGAGGCCTTAAAGGAAACCCCTGCTACATGTATAAAAAAATAAAAATTTTAATAATAGATACAAAAATATACAAGTCATGGATAAAAAGACACATGGGAATTATATGAATCTAGACAATTCTTGCTTTGGATGAACAAAAAGAACACTTAAAGTCAGACCCAACAGCTGTTTCGGTATGAAGCCCTTCTTCAGGGGGTTTATAGACATTTAGGGTCAAACGCGTCTAATGAAAAAACACATTTTGTTAGTTTAACAATTCTTATACAGCATATGTTTCATTTTCAATCCGTTGTTACACATATATACTAGCATGGTGCTTACATTGTTGTAAGATTCAATTGATAATCCATGTGTCAAAGATAATGTGCATGGCTCAAGATGTTGAAACAAGGAAAATGTCTCCCAACTCAGGGATCAAGGCCAGGATAGCCTCAAACAAGGGTCCCCTCTTGGTGATGGGCGAAAATGTACCCTTTTTAAATCTCTTTGCAATCTATACATATAAGGAGGAAAGATAGAAAATTGTGATTTCCTGTAATTCAACTTTCCAAATGATTAAAATAAACATATTCCTCAAAATGTGTCAAAAAAGGAAGGGCGGGAAAAAAAAACAACCCACCTACCAATATGGCACTTGAGCCTACAAAGAGGAGCAAAAAGGAGGAGGGTATGTGCACAGCGCAAAGTCTTCAAAATACACACAATCCAGAGTCCAATTGAAAGGTATTGGATCAAAAGCAACCCTTCAAATGAAGTGGAAATGCAGTCACTCCCAATTCAAAACAGTGTATCTGTGGGAGTAAAATGATACCAATATAAAAGTAGTGCAGATTAGACATGTGCATTCGTTTTTGTCCGAATGCATTTCCGTCCGAATTTCAGGTATTTTTGTTATCGTTTTAACAAACGAAAACGAAAGGGCAGAATCCGAAAACCGAAAGATCCGACATAAACAAATGCTTTATTTTCGTTTTCGTTGCGACAACAGTTCGATGTAGATAGGAGTTTCAACATGATGCTGACAATAACAATCTGTGTCTATCGAACCTGTGGTCGAATGTGCCTAACCTTAACTCTATTAGTCCAAGATTATTCTACATAGAGAGAAAAGATTTGACATAGAGAGAAAAGATTCAACATTATAGAGAGAAAAGATTTGACATAGAGAGAAAAGATTTGACATAGAGAGAAAAGATCACTGTTGGAATTGGGTGGGGGACGTAAAATAAAAATAATGATGATGATGAATGTTATTGGCTGATTGTAACCAAAGAGGAGGAGCAATAAAATAGCTAGAACTAACTTGACATATCAACATGAACGACGAAGATTCGACAAACCATTGAAAAACATACAAACGTTGAATCTGTCATTGAAGGATTATGGTGTCTGTCGAAAGTTCTAAGAAGATTCGACGGAGCAGCTAATCTGTATGACGCCGTAATCATACATTCCCGGTCAAATGCATCTACCCATAGGCTATAGAAAGATTCTAATGTTAGTTGACTAGTAATAATAATTAATAAATATAATTATTACTAGTCATACAACATTAGAATTCTACTATAGCTTGTAGGCGGAACATTCGACCGGAAATGTACGAATGCGGCGTCGTACAGTTTCGCTGCTCCGTCGAATCTTCTTTGAATATTCGACAGACACCATAAGCCTTCAATGACAGATTCGACCTTAATTCATTCAGATTTTCAGACGAATGCAATTTCTAATGAAAAACATATATAAATAAAGACGAATTTCGGGAGTAACTAAATAAATTTATTTTTCGGACGAAAACGAAACAAAATATTTCAGTGTGCACATGTCTAGTGCAGATATGGGATAAGTATCCCATAGTCGGCCTAAAATTGGAAAACAAGGAAAGCTTGTCAGTTAAAGAATAAAATATATCTTGGTCTGTAGAGATGGTAAAGGTCCTCCAATTTCGCCACATCAGACACCACATCTGACTGGCAATGGCTGCCGAGACACTCAAATAGCGACGCATAGGCGCACGCGCGTGCGCCGAAAACTGGCCTGACGTAATGATGTCATCGCGACTGCGTCACGTGATGATGACACCTAGACGTTCATAATGAACAAAACAGTGTTGTCCAGAACGGAGATGTATACTGCGCATGGGCAAAGGATATTACATCCTACATTGGAGTCACGAAGGCCAGCAAATACTGAAGAACATATTGAATAATGCGTGTGAAACCAAAAAGGTTTATCTTTGACACGTATAATATGTGGATGTGGATGTGGGCTGAATGAAAGGGGCAGCCATTGATGACGAGTGATTATCAGGAAATGAATCCAATACTGATTGGGGTATGCACAGGTCTACCAGCAGAGTGGAAAAAATATATAGGGGGGCCCCCGCACCCTTAGCGCCACCAGCCACCCCAACGGGATGGCCAGCAGCGCTGAGCATGCGTTGGCGCATAAATGCAGTGAAACTGCAAAAAAATGGGTGGGGAAAAAACACGTCGCCAAAAATAACATAAATGGCATATGTAACCCCCCCTGTGCGCCATGTGGAGGGTATATGGCCAACCCATGAGTCACGGAAACATCATCTGAGCACAAGATTAAGACATGGATAACAATGGAAGGAGAGAGGGACATGATTACATACAGGAAACAATATGAGACTATACACTACTCACATTGAAATATGAAAAAGTGCAAACCAGGTGAGAAATACACGTTAAAAATGGGAATAAAATAGGAGGATAAAAGGACAAATGAATGGAAGAGTACTGTATATGTAGTCAATAATCATGAAAATACACTTTTGATAATCCCCTAATGTATGCAAAGCATGACAACCTCAAAATGATAGTATCATGCGTTGCATTATACAGTGGGCTAACTCTATTCCTCCCATCCCCCCAGAAGAGAAACCTTCCAGGAATGGGTGGTAACTGATCACTTCATTTAACCCTGGTGCAGATATGGCATTGAGAGTTACTATCCATCTGGTTTCCCTTTGCAGCAGAGTCCTATTCCATTCTCCCCCTCTGTTGTTGGGATATATTCTATCAAGAATCAAAAATCAAGTTGTTGGGATGTATTCTATCAAGAATCAAAAATTTTACTAGAGACTTTACCATTATGGGCGTCTTTAATATGACGACCCAGGGGGAGATCGGGATCGGATTTTTTCATACACGTAATATGCCTAGAGGCTCTTTTATAGAATTGTTGTTTGGTTTTTCCAATGTAAAAGGCACGCATTGGCATGAAAGTAAATAAACAACACCTTCAGTTTTGCAATTAGCATAATGGGTTGGTTTAAAAACCTTCCCATTTGGCAAAATTGCATTTTTTTCAATATTCATGTATTGGCAAAGGTTACAACTAGACATGTGCACTGCCAAAAAATTTGTTAGTTTTCGTTTTCGTTTCATTCGGGTTTTTTTGTTTTTCGTTTTTCGGGTCATTTGTTATGATCGCAATTCGTAAATTCGTACATTCGTAAATTTATACATTCGTAAATTTGTACATTCGTAAATATATACATTCGTAATTCGTACATTCGTAAATTTGTAAATTCGTACATTTGGAAATTTGGAAATTCGAAATTCGAAAATCTGAAAAAAATAACTATTAAATCATAGGTATTGTAATTTCTTTTCAAATTTGGCTGTTAGCGAACGTAACAAATACAAATTTATCCGAAGTTACGCATAACCTGAAATAACAACGAATGCCACATCTAAACAAATGGAACGGAACAAATTAATAATAAATAATAATAATAATAAAACGTTTTTATTATTATTATTGTTATTTATTATTATTATTAATTCATTACGTTCCATTCGTTTAGATACGACATTCATTATTTCGGAAAACAATTTGTAACTTCATTAAGTTCACTAACAGCCAAATTTGAAAGGAAATTCCAATACCTATAATTTAATAGTTAGTATTAGTTAATTATTATTTCAGATTTCTGAATTTACTAATTTACGAATGTACGAATTTAAGCATTTACGAATGTACGAATGTACAAATTTACGAATCTACGAATTTTCAAATATCCGAATTTACGAATATTCGTTAAACGAGTTTTCGTATATTCGGATAATTTGTTGAAATTCCTTAAAAAACGAATTCGGAACGAAACGAATTGCACATGTCTAGTTACAACCACCACATCTAAAAGTGCTTGGACGTCTACAAGGGTCCATACGGAATCCCCCCGTGTATTCGCTCTGTGTTAGGCAATCTTTCAAAGATCTTGTTTTACGATATGTAATCGATGGTTTGGGTGGTACAAATGGTGCTAGCAAGGGGTCTATGCTCAATAGGTGCCAGTGTTTTGAAATTACCCTATTAACTTGCTTACTCTGGTTGTTATACCTGGTAATGATGCGCAAGGTGTTGGAATTAGCCTCTGTTAATTCTTTGGTTAGGGGTTTCTTGATCAAGAGCTCACCTCTCGATTTGAGAGTGGCCCTTTTAAATGCTTTTTTAAGGCAAGTCGGAGAGTATCCCCTTATCAACAACCGATCACTTAATGCATTTGCTTCCTTCTGGAAAGTAGCATCGTGTGTGCAATTACGGCGTAGCCGCAGGTATTGACCGAACGGGATCGATCTGACGAGTGGTGTGGGATGTGCACTCTCTGCATGCAGTATGGAATTGCAAGCAGTGTCTTTACGGTAAAGTGCACTCGTGAGTTTGCCATTTTTGTCCTTCAATATAGTGACATCCAAAAAAGTGATGGAAGTGTCACTATTAGGGTTGAGCAAACCCAAACTGTAAAGTTCGGGTTCGTACCGGACTTTTGGGTTTTTGGTACCCGGACCCGAAACCGAACAATGTACTGTATGTTTGGGTTCAGTGTTCGGCAATGTAATGGTGCATTTTAAAAAGCTGCAGGGCAGCCACATTCAACATTCGTTTATCTTGTGTGCCCTTAGAAGCCATCACAGCCATGCCTACTAATGGCATGGCTGTGATTGGCCAGTGCAGCATGTGACCCAGCCTCTATATAAGCTAGAGGCACATAGCACAGCACGTCACTCTGCTTCAGTTAGTGTAGGGAAAGGTTGCTGCTACTGCTGCTTTGAGGGAGAGAATTAGATAAGAGTCCTGATCAGTGGCGGCCCGTCCATAGGGGGCGCATGGGCGCCGCCCCCCCTCCCCCAAAGCCACTAAAAAAAAAATATATATTTTGTCCCTTTAAGAAAAGAAAAAAAAAAGGTCCTTTAGTGTTATGTTCGGGGCGGGGGGGGGGGGGGGGGGGGGGGCGGGGCGCCGGGCACAGTGCGGTATTAAAGCATCATGAAGCGTCATGCCAATGCAATGCAGGCAAGACGCTTCATTTGCAAGTTTTTTTTTAGCTCTGTGGCGCTTTGCAGGGCGCCTCTAGCCAATCCCGATGGGTCCTGCTCCTCTCCAGCCACTCTCATTGGGTGGAGAGGAGGAAATAGACAGTGATTTCCCTGGGCGGCTGTGTCACTTTCGGTTTCGCTCTGTGGCTCCAAGACTCGGAGGTAAGTACAATTCTTCTTCTAATTCTTTATTTGTGTCATTTATATTGTCTGTGTCCAGTGTCCTGACCCCATCCATATACAGCGGCAGCACCTGAGTTGTGCTGTATGTATTCTCAAACTCAATCTCAGACAGAGATTCGAACTGAGAGTGGAGGGGGAGGGAGCCGTGCTTCACCCGACAATCTGCTGGAGCTTTACACATCTCCTGTATGTGTGAGGGGCTCTGAGTACTTGCGTCCTACAGCCCTGCTTTACAGGTCTCTAATATCAATCTGTCTGTATCTCTCTCTCTCTCTTTATCTTTCTATCTATCTATCCCATATCTATGTTGTATGTATTCTATCTCTCTATCTATCTATGTATGTATTCTATCTCTCTATCTCTCTATATATGTATTCTATCTCTCTATCTATCTATCTCTCTATCTATCTATGTATGTATTCTATCTATCTCTCTATCTATCTCTCTATCTATCTATGTATGTATTCTTTGTTTACAAAATTTTATTAGGAAGTTCAACAAAACTGTAGTCAAACACAACATTGCTTCCATACCTGGTCCTCTAACCCCGGTCACCAACAACCCTGATTTTATCCCGGGACACCTCTTGAAGGATGCGACCCCATACACGACTTCCCAATGCCTATCAAACTGAAAGGTTAAATCTTTGGAAGCCCTACGGGCAGACTGGAAGGGACCATTCCCTGGCCTCTGGTTTTACTTACAGCTAAGAGACTTCTTGATTAATAGCAGATGTAGGTCGTTATACTGCTTGCCAATGACTCCACTCGAAAATCTCTGCTTCAAGAGAACCTCAGTAGCACATACCACTTCCCTAGCCTACGCCTGGTTAATTGAGGCTCAGCACACAGATGACTTGAAACATAAGGCTAAATGGGAAAGTGACCTTAAAACTAAAATATCGACAAAACACTGGGAGAAGGCATAAATTATGACACACAAATGTTCCCTAAGCTCCAAATATCAGGAAGTCTCTTACAAAATCCTCACTCAATGGTACATTACACCCCAGAGATCCGGGAGGTGGTCCACCGCAGCCTCGGATACATGTTGGCGCTGTGAACAGGATATTGGCACTTTCCTCCATATTTGGTGGGAGTGTCCATTAATTCTTGAGTACTGGGCTGAGATCAGGAAGTGGATCCAATTCATAACTGAAACCACTGTAAACCTCACAGCGGCTGCCTGCCTGATTAACGTTAACACACTCACTATAGGCAAATATAAGAAATCTCTCACTAGACACCTCCTCCTTGCAGCAAAAACACTCATCCCCCTTCATTGGAAGACCAAACGGATACCAAAAATCAGAAATTGGTTGGATAGAGTAGAACACATACACAAAATGGAAGAAATCGCAGCCATGAAAAGAGAAATCAGCAACAACTTTAATGAAATCTGGCAACCTTGGGTTTTATTCTCGTTCTCCCCCGAATTCCAGCTGCTTATTGCATAACTCCTCACTCCCTACATTAGGTAAATGAGACTGACTGTGAAGTCCACACTTGCTGAGACTAATCTATAATACACTGAATATGTATTCAAGATGATCTGCTAATGTATCTGTATACCCTGTACCTTCATGCTCTACTGATCCTGCTACTACCCCTCACCCCCCACCCTTCCCTTTCTTACCCTCTTTTCTTTACCCTCTCACCCACCCCATTTCTTCCCGCCACATTTTCTTAAACTTTATGTACAGCATATACCTATTTCATATTACGCCTTTATCATTTTCCGGGCTTGATAATGATTAAGCCCCAGATGTTAAAAATTTTTCTTTTGTTGTGATATGATTGCTTCTTTTTATTACCTGTTATCTGTACCAAGCCTCAATAAAAAAAAACTTTGATTGTGAAAAAAAAAAAAAGGAAGTTCAAATGTACAGTTACATAGGGTGTTTATTCTATCTATCTATCTATCTATCTATCTATCTATCTATCTATCTATCTATCTATCTATCTATCTATCTATCTATCTATCTATCTATCTATCTATCTATCTATCTATCTATCTATCTATGTATTCTATGTATGTATTTTATGTATGTATGTATGTATGTATCTATTAGGGTTGTCCCGATACCGATACTAGTATTGGTATCGGTACCGATACCGAGCATTTGCCTGAGTACTTGTACTCGGGCAAATGCTCCCGATGCTTCACCCGATACTTTTGTACAATTAGCGGTGATCGTGTGTGGGGGAGTTACAAGCACCGATCACCGCTGCATAGATGTAAAAGTTTGACCGCTGTTTCTCCCTTCTCTCTCCCCCCCCCCCCCCCCGCGGCTTTCAGTTGCTTTAAAATCAGCGGTGATCAGTGCTTGTTACTCCCCCACACACGATCACCGCTGATTGTCCCCGTATCCTCCTCCAGCCCCCTCCGTTTTTCTGCTGTCTCCCTTCATGTCCCCCTCCATGCTGCGGTCTCCCTCCATGCCGCCGTCCCCCTCCGTGTCTCCCTTCATGTCCCCCTCCATGCTGCGGTCTCCCTCCGTGCCGCCGCCCCCCTCCGTGTCTCCCTTCATGTCCCCCTCCATGCTGCGGTCTCCCTCCGTGCCGCCGTCCCCCTCCGTGTCTCCCTTCATGTCCCCCTCCATGCTGCGGTCTCCCTCCGTGCCGCCGTCCCCCTCCGTGTCTCCCTTCATGTCCCCCTCCATGCTGCGGTCTCCCTCCGTGCCGCCGTCCCCCTCCGTGTCTCCCTTCATGTCCCCCTCCATGCTGCGGTCTCCCTCCGTGCCGCCGTCCCCCTCCGTGTCTCCCTTCATGTCCCCCTCCATGCTGCGGTCTCCCTTCGTGCCGCCGCCCCCTCCGTGTCTCCCTTCATGTCCCCCTCCATGCTGCGGTCTCCCTCTGTGCCGCCGTCCCCCTCCATGTCTCCCTTCATGTCTGTGCTGTGCAGTTTTCTGGACATAGTCCTCCAGGCTCCTGATTTATATGTATTTGTGCAAGGCAAGGGGTGCATGTTCCTGACCAGTGAGTGACCTGTATAACTATAACACATGCTTTTCGGCCCAACTCTCAGCAGTGCATTAACCTGATCTGCCCCAGGAAAGGATGGAGAACTACAAGTCCCAGCAGGTTATAATATAAGGCTCCGAGGTGGACGGGTGTCCAGTGGACACCCATCCACCTCATAGCCTTATATTATAACCTGCTGGGACTTGTAGTTCTCCATCTTCTCCTGGGGCTCAGGTGCATGCAATCCACCATCTATGGGACTACAAGTCCCAGCAGTGAGAGAAAAACACCTGGACACTGGATGGTGGATTGCATGCACCTGAGCCCCAGGAGAAGATAGAGGACTACAAGTCCCAGCAGAGTACAGAAAAAAGAGGGGGTGACTCCGCGCAAAGGAATTCAAAAGTTGCACAGTAGGCAAAACTGCTGCCTCTACTTATTGCTGCCACCTATGTAGATGGAGCATGAAATGTGAAAGGGTAAAGAGTGTAGTTGTGGCGCTGTTCTGGCGTATGGACCAACTTATGCCAATATTAGTGTGTGATCTTTAAGTTATGCTTCTAGGATAATAAAAGAAAAACAGAAAAAAAATTTTTGGCTCAGCCGGGTGTTTGCTGCTCCCTGTTTTTTTTTTTTGAGAGTGCTATTGAGGTTGAATCCTGGTTGGAATGTGTACAAGGGAATTTTTAAAATTATTAATAAGATTAGTGAATATCCAAACTTAGGTTGGTGTCTCGGCCGGGTGTTTACTGAACCAAATACAGAAGTTGCCGATGTGATATATTAGTGCTAGATGTTGAGAGGTCTGTGCCCCTGTGATATGTAAAAAGGTTATAAAGAGGTGTAACCAAATGTTGGCTCAGCCGGGTGTTTGCTACATCCCGATTGGTGAAAAGTGTTTAGTGGAAATTGGGATAACTCCTGGTGTGGAGTATTTCAAAAGAATGAATAAAATAAGGTAGGAGTGAAGGAATTGGTGAAGATGTCCAGAAATCAAGTGGTGTCTCGGCCGGGTGTTTACTGAATCCAAAAAATGGCCGATGTAGTGTATTGGTGCTGGATTGCTGTAGAGTGAGATTTGAGATATAAGATCCCAAGGGAATCTCTGATCTTATGCAGTGTAATACACTTTAGGTACCTATGTTAATACACATATTGTTGCTGTGATGAATCATGTTAAATAAAATAACATAAATTATTTTCCAGTATTGAGTCCATAGGACAAGCACAGCAGCACAAGTTACCAATATTTTACCTTGTCACCACTTGTTATAGTGATTATGGACTCAATACTGGAAAATAATTTATGTTATTTTATTTAACATGATTCATTACAGCAACAATATGTGTATTAACATAGGTACCTAAAGTGTATTATACTGCATAAGATCAGAGATTCCCTCGGGATCTTATATCTCAAATCTCACTCTACAGCAATTCAGCACCAATACACCACATCGGCCAATTTTGGATTCAGTAAACACCCGGCCGAGACACCAACTTAAGTTTGGATATTCACTAATCTTATTATTATTTTTAATTTAAATTTGAAAAATTCCCTTGTACACATCCCAACCAGGATTCAACCTCAATAGCACTCTCAAAAAAAACCCAGGGAGCAGCAAACACCCGGCTGAGCCAAATTTTGTTTTTTTGTTTTTTCTGTTTTTCTTTTATTATCCTAGAGGCATAACTTAAAGATCACACACTAATATTGGCATAAGTTGGTCCATACGCCAGAACAGCGCCACAACTACACTCTTTACCCTTTCACAAGTCCCAGCAGGTTATAGTATATTGCTCCAAGGTGGATGGGTGTCCAGGTGTTTTCCTAGCACTGAAGGGACTTGTAGTCCCATACATGGGAGATTGCATGAACCAGTATGAGTCCTAGCAGAAGATGAACTACAAGTCCCAGCAGGTTATAGCATAGGGCTCCAAGAAGATAAGTGGTCATGCGATGCTGGGACTTGTAGTCCTTTACCTAAGAGAATTGCATGAACCAGAGTCTTAGGAGGGAGAGGCTGGAGAACTACAAATCCCAGCAGGCTGGTGTGCAATGCATGATCCTGATCTCCCCAGGAGAGGGTAGAGAACTACAAGTCCCAGCAAGAAATAGTATAGAGCGCCAACATAGATGGGTACACATGTGATGCTGGGACTTGTAGTACATAGGCTGTAGCATGAACCCGCAGAACCTAGCAGAGGATGAAGAACTACAAGTCCCAGCAGGTTATAGCATAGAGCTCCAAAGTGGCCGAGTGCCCATGCGATGCTGGGACTTGTAGTCCATTGCCTAAAAGAATTGCATGAACCAGAGTCTTAGGAGGGAGAGACTGGAGAACTACAAATCTCAGCAGGCTGGCGTGCAATAGGTTAACCTGATCTCTCCAGGAGAGGGTGGAGAACTACAAGTCCTGGCAGGTTATAGTATAGGGCTCCAAGGAGGATGGGTGCCCCTGCGATGCTGGGACTTGTAGTCCCATAATGGGGGATTGCATGCACCAGAGTTCTATGATGCTGGGATTGTAGTCCCACACATACATAGGGAATTAAATCAGCCGGGGACCTAGCAGATTATAACTTTAAACTCGAAGGATGATGAGTGGTCTTGACTTTTTTTTTCCAATGCTGGGACTTGTAGTAGTGTTGTAAGAAGAAGAGGCTGTCGCCTGGAGGAGTGTGTCTGTCTGCCCTGCCACCCTGTGCTGGTCTGAGGGGGGGGGGTGATTGCTGTGTCCACCACCCCCCTGCCATGTGTATAGTGTAGAACTGTAGCTGACTTGATTGGGGGGGGGGTTGCAGAATGCAGATTTGTGCGATTTACAGGTTGCAGAATGCAGATATGTGCTATATACAGGTTGCAGATATGTGCGATTTACAGGGTGCAGATATGTGCTATTTACAGGTATCAGAATGCAGATATGTGCTATTTACAGGGTGCGGAATGCAGATATGTGCTATATACAGGTTGCAGAATGCATATATGTGCTATATACAGGTTGGAGATATGTGCGATTTACAGGTTGCAGAATGCAGATATGTGCTATATACAGGTTGCAGATATGTGCGATTTACAGGGTGCAGAATGCAGATATGTGCTATATACAGGTTGCAGATATGTGCGATTTACAGGGTGCAGAATGCAGATATGTGCTATATACAGGTTGCAGATATATACGATTTACAGGGTGCAGAATGCAGATATGTGCTATATACAGGTTGCAGATATGTGCGATTTACAGGGTGCAGAATGCAGATATGTGCTATATACAGGTTGCAGATATGTGCGATTTACAGGGTGCAGAATGCAGATATGTGCTATATACAGGTTGCAGATATATACGATTTACAGGTTGCAGAATGCAGATATGTGCTATATACAGGTTGCAGATATGTGCGATTTACAGGGTGCAGAATGCAGATATGTGCTATTTACAGGTTGCAGATATGTGCGATTTACAGGGTGCAGAATGCAGATATGTGCTATTTACAGGTTGCAGATATGTGCAAATTTTTTACAGGTTGCAGAATTCAGATATATGCGATTTACTAACAGTGTAATTTTTTTTGTTTGTTTGTGCCGATCTGTAAAGCTCCGCTATATACCATGATCTGTGATGCTGGGGCTGTATACTCTGTCCTGTGATGCTGGGGCTGTATACTCTGTCCTGTGATGCTGAGCTGTATACTCCTGACACTATGAGTGGAAGCAAGTGGAATACAGGGGACGGAGTGGGTGGATTTTATAACGGGTGTGGCTTATGAGAAGTGGGAGGGGCCAAACGTGGAGGGGCGGGGTCTTGCGCCCCCCCATCCTAAAACTTCACCAGCCGCCACTGGTCCTGATTCAGAAATCAAATTACTCAGCGATCTACCTTGCTTCTGTTGTGTGGTTAACTTTTGTCCGTCTGTTAGGTTGGCTTCAGGGGGCATTTTATGCAAGCTCAGTGCACCAGCACTGCGTATGTTACTGTGAGATACACCCTCTAGATACTGTTCTACTATTCTGCTATTCAAAAAATAATAATTTAGGGCAAAAAAAAAATTTCTGCCATAAAAAATTATTTTGGTGCATTTTCGGCATATCTGTACTTGTGAGTTACACACTTTAGATACTGTTCTCCTATTCTGCTCTTCAAAAAAAGAATAATTTAGGGGCAAAAAAAAAATTTTGGTGCGTTTTCTGCGCAAAATTTTTTTTGGTGCATTTTCTGCATATCTGTATGTGTGAGATACAAACTTTAGATACTGTTCTCCTATTCTGCTCTTCAAAAAACACCCATTTAGGGCAAGATCCTAAATTTGAGAAATATGAGGAGACCGTCAAATAAGGGACATGGAGCTCCTGTTGCAGGGAGAGGATGTGGTCGATCTGTGCCAGCTACACGCACAAGTGAAACACCTTCCTCAGGTGCGAGTAGGCGACAGAGCCTGCAGCGGTATTTGGTCGGGCCTAATGCGGCTCTACGAATGTTGAGGCCAGGACAAGTACAGGCGATAGTAGATTGGGTTGCTGACAGTGCCTCCAGTTCCTTCACATTGTCTCCCACCCAGTCTACTGCTGAAAGATCAGAGTTGGCACCTGCAGCCGATGTCCATCAGTTTTTCACCTCACCCCCTTGCAAATCAGCCAAGCAGTCTGAGCCCCAAGTCATGCAGCAGTCTCTTCTGCTTTTTGATGACTCTGTTAGCAGAGTTTCCCAGGGCCATCCACCTAGCCCTGCCCCAGAAGTGGAAGAGATTGAGTGCACCGATGCCCAACCACTTATGTTTCAAGATGAGTACATGGGAGGGCCATCACAGCACATCTCGGTTGATAAAGAAACACAGGTGCCAACTGCTGCTGCTTTTGCAATTGTGCAGACCGACAAGGAGGGCAGGGGTGAAGACTGGGTGGAAGATGATGTGGAGGACGATGAGGTCCTCGACCCCACATGGAATCAACGTCATGCAGGTGACCTGTGTAGTTCGGAGGAAGAGGCGGTGGTCGCACAGAGCCACCAGCACAGCAGAAGAGGGAGCAGGGTGCAAAAGCAGAGCGTCCGTCCCCTAGACAGTACGTCTGCTACTGCCCAACGCAGCAAGGGACCGAGCACACCAAAGCCAGGTCCAAGGAGTTCCCTAGTGTGGCAGTTCTTCAGACAATGTGCTGATGACAAGACACGAGTGGTTTGCACGCTGTGCAATCAGAGCCTGAAGTGAGGCATAAACGTTCTCAACCTGAGCACAACCTGCATGACCAGGCATCTAAGTGCAAAGCACGAACTGCAGTGGAGTAGACACCTCAAAAACCAAGAAAGGTCTCTGGCTCCTCCTGCTTCCTCTTCTGCTGCAGTCTCTGCCTCTTCATCCACCTCTGTAGTGACAGTGGCACCTGCCACCCCGCAAACAGAGGATCTGCCAGCAACACTACCACCTGGGTCACCAACCATCTCCACAATGTCCCATGGAAGCGTTCAGCTCTCTATCTCCCAAACACTGGAGCGGAAGAGGAAGTACCCCCCTACCCACCCGCGATCCCTGGCCCTGAATGCCAGCATTGCAAAATTCCTGGCCTTTGAAATTCTGTCCTTCCAACTGGTGGAGACGCAGAGTTTTAAAAGCCTGATGGCATTGGCTGTCCCACAGTACGTCGTGCCCAGCCGCTACTACTTTTCCAGGCGAGCCATCCCTTCCCTGCACAACCAAGTGGGGGACAAAATCAGGTGTGCACTGCGCAACGCCATCTGTGGCAAGGTCCACCTAACTACGGATACATGGACCAGTAATCACGGTCAGGGATGTTATATCTCCCTAACAGCACACTGGGTAAATGCAGTGGTGGCTTGGCCTGAGGTGGATAGCAGTTTGGCGCATGTCCTTCCACCACCGAGGATTGCAGGGCGCTTCAGTTTGCCTCCTGTTGCTAACTTCTCCTACTCCGCTTTCTCATCCTCTACCGCCTCCTCATCCGGTCAGCATAACACCTTCACCAACTTCAGCACAGCCAGGGGTAAAAGACAGCAGGCAGTTTTAAAATGTTCCTGTTTGGGGGAAAAACGCCACACCGCCCAGGAGTTGTGGAGGGACATAGAACAACAGACCGATGAGTGGTTGGTGGCAGTGAGCCTCAAGCCCGGCCTGGTGGTGTGCGATAATGGGTGAAATCTCGTTGCAGCTCTGGGCCTAGCCGGTTTGACGCACATCCCTTGTCTGACGCATGTGCTGAATTTGGTGTTCCTTAAAAATTACCCCGATATGCCAGAGCTGCTGCAGAAAGTGCGGGCCGTCTGTGCGCACTTTCGGCGTTATCACCCTGATTGGTGCTCGCCTGTCAGCGCTGCAGCGTAACTTTGGCCTTCCCGCTCACCGCCTCATATGTGACGTGCCCACAAGGTGGAACTCCACCTTGCACATGCTGTCCAGACTGTGCGAGCAGCAGCAGGCGATAGTGGAGTTTCAGCTGCAGCACGCATGCGTGACTCACTCTGCGGAACAGCACCACTTCACCACCAATAACTGGGCCTCCATGCGAGACCTATGTGCCTTGTTGCACTGTTTTGAGTACTCCACCAACATGGCCAGTGCCGATGACGCCGTTCTCAGCATTACTATCCCAGTTCTATGCCTCCTTGAAAAAACGCTTTGGGCGATGATGGAAGAGGATGTGGCACAGGAGGAGGAGGAGGAGGAAGAGGGATAATTTCCAAGGCTTTCAAGGCAGTCATTCACAAGTGGCTCCGAGGGTGAGTTCCTGCACCAACAAACACCAGGTACACAATTGTCCAGCAAGGGCACAGTTCTGGAGGATGGCTAGGCGGAGGATGAGGAGATGGAGGAGGAGGAACCATGTTCACAGCAGGGTGGCACCCAGACCAGCTCATGGCCATCACCGGTGCGTGGCTGAGGGGATACAGAGGACACAGACGATACACCTCCCACAGAATACAGCTTTTCGTTACCTCTGGGCAGCCTGGCACACATGAGCGATTACATGCTGCAGTGTCTCCGCAATGACTGCCAAGTTGCCCACATTCTAACAGGTGCTGATTACTGGGTGGCCACGCTGCTGGATCCCCGTTACAAGGACAACGTACCATCCTTAATTCCCTCACTGGAGCGTGATTGTAAGATGCGCGAGTACAAGCGCACGCTGGTAGACGCGCTGCTGGTGGAATTCCCACCTGACAGCGGGGGCACAATGGAAGCACAAGGTGAAGGCAGAGGAGGAGGAAGAGGTCGCCAACGCAGTCTTAGCAGGACGCAGCATTTCACCAACATGGTGGAGCAGTATGTGTTTACACGCCTACACGTACTGAATCACGGGTCTGCCCCCTTCAACTTCTGGGTCTCCAAATTGGGCACATGGCCTGAGCTTGCCTTTTACGCCTTGGAGGTGCTGGCCTGCCCTGAAGCCAGTGTATCATCTGAACGTGTATTTAGCACGGCAGGGGGCGTTATCACAGACAAGCGCAGCCGCCTGTCCAGAGCCAATGTGGACAAGCTCACGTTCATTAAAATGAACCAGGCATGGATCCCAAAGGACTTGTCTGTACCTTGTGCAGAATAGACATGTGTACCGGCCTTACCCAGCCATTGTTGTATTTTTGATCTCTCACTTTTTTGTGGTGTACCCTAATTAAAAAAATTTTTTTAAAACAAAAACCAGTGTTGGCTACCTCGTCCTCCTCCACCGCCGCTTCCACCTACACCGCCACATCCACCGCCACCTCAACCTCCTACTCCATATGGACCTCGTCCTCCTAGGTCAAGATTATTATTTTTTATTGTTATGTATTTTATGTTATTTTTAAGTTATTTCCCTATCCACATTTGTTTGAAGAGCACTTGCCATGCTCTTAACAACAGTTTGCTGCCACTTGCAGCCCTCTAGCCCTTTTATATGACTTTTTTAGAGCCATTTTAGTCCTCAAAAGTTTGGGTCCCCATTGACTTCAATGGGGTTCGGGTTTGGGGTCAAGTTCGGGTCCCGAAGTAGAACTTTTTTCCGAAGTTCGGCCGAACCCGTCGAACCCGAACATCCAGGTGTCCGCTCAACCCTAGTCACTATATGACATTGTGAACTTGAGATTATAAGAGTTGTTATTCATTGCATCTAAACAAGATAATAACAGTTCAGGGGTGCCTACCCACACCATAAAAATATCGTCAATGTATTGACTCCAGTTCACAATGGATTCTGTCAGGGGTAGAAGAGTCTCCTCTGATAAAAAACTCTGTTTCCACTCCCCCGGGTACAGATTGACGTAGGATGGGGCACATGAAGACCCCATCGTTACGCCCTGCACCTGGAGGTAGTGGGAACCATCAAAGGAGAACACATTACATGTTAGAATGTGTTCCAGGGCAGAAAGAAAAAAAACAGTCAAAGGAACGGTTATCTCGATGGAATGTCTAATACAGGTATTTGCTCCCACTTCCGGCTCCTACTCTGTACCCCCGCTGTCTTCTGGGAGACACACAGCTTCCAGAACACAGCGGGGATGTTGTGGAATTTTAGCTTGTGTACAGAGCACACAGCCTATAATTCCTGTGCTACCTAAGCACAGTTCAGATTCATCTTTTTGCAATAATGCTATCTATAGGCTATTTTCCACTCACCGTTCATTCCATCATTCATTCAAGGAAAGCACCATCATCACAGGTCTTATCATCAAGTCATCCCAGAGCAGAGTGTTCCCTGGGATAGCCAGCTCTCTTTATTTATAGTCAACATGGGCAACAAAAGAAGGTGTTGGCTTCACAACACAGCCATTCAGACATTTTGTATATTTTCAAAAGAACCAATCACAGACATGTTTAAATTCAAATATAATCCTAGCAGTGATGTGTGCAAACGGCTGTGTACAGGGGTCATGCTTTCTGTGAACAGTAGAAAGCATGGCTTTGTACAAAGCCGTGTGCAAACCAAACTCACTGATACCAATGACGGGAACTATACGACAATTATGCCTCAATGGACCACAACTGTCGTACAGTTATGCTACTGTTCTTGTGGACACAGATCTGTGCGCTCAGAGTCATTTAACACCCCCATCAGGAGGTGGCCAGTCCCCCGACGAGGCGCAAAACAACATCTCTAAATGGAGCAAACATCGCTGTTTCCATAGGAAGATTTTCCCACCACCGATCTTCCACCAACGTGTGTATGTGCAAATACGCTCAGATGAGCGCATTACAGCAAATCTGACATTGGGGGGACATCTGACAACATACATTAATAAAATATTCCACAACAGTCCTCCCTTTTTTGTCATATGCACCCCATGTGTCCATCGATGAAACTTGATCTGCTTCTTACACCTGGAAATGAATCAGTCCCTAGTCCATAAAAAGGAAAAAACACGGCTTGACATGTAGACTCTACTCTTCAGGGGCATGATTATAAAGGAGGACATGACATGGTGAGCTGTAGTAATCGCCGATCCATCTGTGATCCTCTGTGTCTTGTGTAGAGGAAGCAGGAGGAAGTGATGTCATCTCTCATGCGGCGCTCACATATACCGAGCGCCGTACAAGAGAAGACACACAGGTCAGTGCACTAACACTACACTGACACCAGGACACATAGGCACACAAATCGCCCCCCCCAGGCCCCCCCAGATCACCCCCCAGCCCCCAGTCACAGTGTCACTGATTGCAGTAACCATTTATTTACTGATCACTGCAATCAGTGACATTTGTGACTGTAAAAGTGTCACTAAAGTTGGTTTTAGGTCCAGTGTAGCCCCCTAACCCCCCTAATAAAGGTTTAACCCCCTGATCACCCCCCAGATAACCCTTTCACCCCCTAGCACCGCCGTCGCTAAGCGATAATTTTTCTGATCGCTGTCTTAGCGTCAGTGATGCAGATCGGTAGCCAGTTATTTTTTTTAGGTTCGCCGCAGGTTTTTATAGCGTCGGATACCCCCATAAATTATCGAATAAAGGTTTAACCCCCTTGATTGCCCCCCAGGTAACCCTTTCACCCCCTATCACGACTGTCGCTAAGCAATCATTTTTCTGATCGCTGTCTTAACGTCGGTGATGCAGATCGGTAGCCAGTAATTTTTTTTAGGTTCGCCGCAGGTTTTTATAGCGTCAGGTACCCCCATAAATTATCTAATAAAGGTTTAACCCCCTTGATCGCCCCCCAGGTAACCCTTTCACCCCCTATCACCACTGTCACTAAGCGATCGTTTTTCTGATCGCTGTCTTAGTGTCGTGATGCAGATCGGTAGCCAGTAATTTTTTTTAGGTTCGCCGCAGGTTTTTATAGCGTCAGGTACCCCCATAAATTATCTAATAAAGGTTTAACCCCCTTGATCGCCCCCAGGAAACCCTTTCACCCCCTATCACCACTGTCGCTAAGCGATCGTTTTTCTGATCGCTGTCTTAGTGTCGGTGATGCAGATCGGTAGCCAGTAATTTTTTTTAGGTTCGCCGCAGGTTTTTATAGCGTCAGGTACCCCCATAAATTATCTAATAAAGGTTTAACCCCTTGATCACCCCCCAAGTAACCCTTTCACCCCCTATCACCACTGTCGCTAAGCGATCATTTTTCTGATCGCTGTCTTAGCATCGGTGATGCAGATCGGTAGCCAGTAATTTTTTTTAGGTTCGCCGCAGGTTTTTATAGCGTCAGGTACCCCCATATATTATCTAATAAAGGTTTTAACCCCTTGATCACCCCCCAGGTAACCCTTTCACCCCCTATCACCACTGTCGCTAAGCACCCAAGTGCAGTATCGATCGATCACTGTCACTTACAAAACACAACACACATAACTGCAGCGTTCGCAGAGACAGGCCTGATCCCTGCGACTCCAGTGCTGTAGGAGGTGATTTCACCACCACAGTTAAAAAAAAAAAAAAAAGCATATATGCCAAAGCATTGGGGCAGCAGGGGCGGAGGAGCGATTTTGCTCCTAATGCCGCGTACATACGGTCGAAATTCCGACGGAGGCTTGCCCGTGGAAAAGTCCGACCATGTGTGTGCGGCATAACTTTTTTGCGGGAGGATGCCCCCATGCTTCGGCATATATAAATGGCACATGTATGCCCATCATTAGAAGTGGGTGGATGAAGGGTGGTATTCTAATGGTGGGCATACCCACCGATCAATCTCTTTTTTCGTTCAGCCAACTGGCTGCATGAAAAAAAAAGATTACAATACATGTCCAACAAGGACCAGCAACGTACTGGTATGTTGCAGGACTTTGAATGTTTACACCAGAATGAGGCCTGCAGGTTTAGGTATCATCTTGGTATCATTCTTTTCAGCCAGCGGCCGGCTTTCATGTAAAAGCAATCCTAGTGGCTAATTAGCCTCTGGACTGCTTTTACAAGCAGTGGGAGGGAATGTCCCCCCCGGATATAAAAAGCGCCATTGGGAAATTGGGAAAGCATTTTATCACACCGATCTTGGTGTGGTCAGATGCTTTGAGGGCAGAGGAAAGATCTAGGGTCTAGAAGACCCCAGTTTTTTTCAAAAAAAGAGTACCTGTCACTACCTATTGCTATCATAGGGGATATTTACATTCCCTGATATAACAATAAAAATGATAATATATATATATATATATATATATATGGAAGGAACAATTTAAAAATAAAATAAAAAAGCAAAATTAATAATAAATAATAAAAAAAAAAGCACCCCTGTCCTGCCCTGCTCTTGCCCAATGGCGAACGCAAGCGTCGGTCTGGCGTCATATGTAAACAGCAATTGCACCATGCATGTGAGGTATCACCGCAAAGGTCAGATCGAGGGCAGTAATTTTAGCAGTAGACCTCCTCTGTAAATCTAACGGGGTAACCTGTAAAGGCTTTTAAAGGCTTTTAAAAATGTATGTAGTTTGTCGCCAATGCGCGTTTGTGCGAAATTTTAAAGCATGTCATGTTTGGTATCTATGTACTCGGCCTAAGATCATCTTTTTTATTTCATCAAACATTTGGGCAATATAGTGTGTTTTAGTGCATTAAAATTAAAAAAAGTGTATTTTTTCCCCAAAAACTGTGTAGAAAAAAAAATGCAACACCCACCATTTTAATCTATAGGGCCTTTGCTTTAAAAATATATATAATGTTTGGGGGTTAAACATAATCTTCTTGCAAAAAAAAATGTTTTCATGTAAACAAAAAGTGTCAAAAAGGGCTTTGTCTTCAAGTGGTTAGAAGAGTGGATGTAAGCTTCCTAATGTTGTGTATAAAATGCCAGAACAGTTCAAAACCCCCCCAAATGACCCCATTTTGGAAAGTAGACACCCCAAGCTATATACTGAGAGGCATGTCGAGTCCATGGAATATTTTATATGTTGACACAAGTTGCGGAAAAAAGACAATTTTTTTTTTTTTTTTGCACAAAGTTGTCACTAAATGATATATTGCTCAAACATGCCATGGGCATATGTGGAATTACACCCCAAAATACATTCTGTTGCTTCTCCTGAGTACGGGGATACCACATGTGTGAGACTTTTTGGGAGCCTAGCCGCGTACGGGACCCCAAAAACCAAGCACCGCCTTCAGGCTTTCTAAGGGTGTAAATTTTTGATTTCACTTCTCACTGCCTATCACAGTTTTGGAGGCCATGGAATGCCCAGATGGCACAAAACCCCCCCAAATGACCCCATTTTGGAAAGTAGACACCCCAAGCTATCTGCTGAGAGGTATTGTGAGTATTTTGCAGATCTCGCTTTTTGTCACAAAGTTTTGAAAATTGAAAAAAAAAAAAAAAATTCTTTCTTCTTTTTCAAAAACAAATGAGAGCTGTAAAATACTCACCATGCCTCTCAGCAAATAGCTTGGGGTGTCTACTTTCCAAAATGGGGTCATTTGGGGGGGTTTTGTGCTATTTTGGCCTTCAAAATGTGATAGGTAGTGAGGAGTGAAATCAAAAATTTGCGCCCTTAGAAATCCTGAAGGCGGTGCTTGGTTTCCGGGGGCCCGTACGTGGCTAGGCTCCCAAAAAGTCCCACACATGTGGTATCCCCGTACTCAGGAGAAGCAGCAAAATGTATTTTGGGTTGCAATTCCACATATAACCATGGCATGTGTGAGCAATATATCATTTAGTGACAACTTTTTGTATTTTTTTTTTTTTTTGTCATTATTCAATCACTTGAGACAAAAAAAAAAAAAAAATTCAATGGGCTCAACATGCCTCTCAGCAATTTCCTTGGGATGTCTACTTTCCAAAATGGGGTCATTTTGGGGGGGGGGTTGTACTGCCCTGCCATTTTAGCACCTCAAGAAATGAGATAGGCAGTCATAAACTAAAAGCTGTGTAAATTCCAGAAAATGTACCCTAGTTTGTAGACGCTATAACTTTTGCGCAAACCAATAAATATACGCGTATTGACATTTTTTTTACTAAAGACATGTGGCTGAATACATTTTGGCCTAAATGTATGACTAAAATTGAGTTTATTCGATTTTTCTTATAACAAAAAGTAGAAAATATCATTTTTTTAAAAAAAATTCGGTCTATTTCCATTTATATCGCAAAAAATAAAAATTGCAGAGGCAATCAAATACCATTAAAAGAAAGCTCTATTTGTGGGAAGAAAAGGACGCAAATTTCGTTTGGGTACAACATTGTATGTCTGCACAATTTACAGTTAAAGCAGCGCAGTGCAAAATTCTGAAATCACCTCTGGTCCTTTAGCTACAAAATGGTCCGGGGCTTAAGTGGTTAACCACTACGCAGTCCCTAAACATCCTTCCACAAACCTTTACATTTTTCCTTCCCAGATTCCTACATCCTCCTCACCTGTACATAGTGCCCACTGTCATACTTTCCACACTTCTCTCCTGTACATACTGCTCACTGTCATACTCTCCACACTTCTCTCCTATACATAGTGCCCGCTGTCATACCCTACACACTTCTCTCCTGTACATAGTGCCCACTGTCGTACCCTCCACACTCCTCTCCTGTACATACTGCTCACTGTCATACTCTCCACACATCTCTCCTGTACATACTGATCACTGTCATACCCTCCACACTTCTCTCCTATACATAGTGCCCACTTTCATACCCTCCCCACTCTTCTCCTGTACATACTGCTCACTCTCTTACCGTCCACACTCCTCTCCTGTATATACTGCCCGCTTTCATAAACTCCTCTATTGTACATAGTTCCGGCTGTCATACCCTCCACACCACACCTCTCCTGTACATACTGCTTGCTGTCATACCCTCCACACTCCTCTCCTGTACATACTGCCCACTGTCATACCCTCCACACTCTTCTCCTGTACATATTGCTCACTGTCTTACCCTCCACACTCATCTTATGTACATACTGATCAGTATCATACTGTCCACACTTCTCTCCTGTACATACTGCCTACTGCCATACCCTCCACACTCCTCTCCTGTACATACTGCCCACATTCATAACTCCTCTATTGTACATAGTGCCGGCTGTCATACCCTCCACACTCCTCTCCTGTACATACTACTCCCATCATACCCTCCACACTCCTCTCCTGTACATACTGCCCACTATCATACCATCCACACTCCTCTCCTGTACATACCGCCCACTGTGATACCCTCCACACTCCTCTCCTGTACATACTGCCCACTGTCATACCCTCCACACTCCTCTCCTGTACATACTGTAACCCAACCTTACCCTCCACACTCCTCTCCTGTACATACTGTAGCCCAACCTTACCCTCCACACTCCTCTCCTGTATATACTGCCAACTATCTTTCTCTCCACATTCATCTCCTGTACATACTACCCCCATCATACCCTGCAAACTCCTCCCCTGTACATACTGCCCACTGTCATACCCTCCACACTCCTCTCCTGTACATACTGCCCACTGGCATACCCTTCACACTCCTCTCCTGTACATAGTGCCTTCTGTCATACCCTCCGCACTCCTCTCCTGTACATAGTGCCCACTGTTAGACCCTCCACATTCCTCTCCCACACCTGCACATACTTCCCACTTTTATATCATCCATACTCCTCCCCTATGCCTCTTACCCACAAAAACAGTTCTTTAAAATGATACTGAATATCCTCAATGTTACCAGCTCTAGAATGGGCATACTTTTGTTAGTTCAACTAAAGGAAATCTTCTCAGTCCTCATATTTGTTCTGCCCATTATTTGTACTTATTTAATTTTGTGATTACTACTGTGATGTATAGAGGAACATAGGGGATCTCAGCTACTCTAAATATACCACTTGTAAAAAAAAGTGTCCCTGAAAATATTTTTGAAATGTTGGCAACTATGCACTTAGGCACTGCCCAAGGGCCACCGGGTCAGTAGGGGGCCCCATGAGAGGCTCCTGTGATATTAAAGCGGTAGTAAACCTTGCTAACATTACTACTTTTTAGAGACCCTGAGGTAGCTTATGCCACAATGTACAAGTATGCACAGCATATTAGCACATTAGGGTACACTTAAATTGTCAGACTGAGTCCTCCAGCGCTGTGATCAATCCGGCGGCGCCCGGGCGCTTCCATCTTCACCGGTCTTCCTTCTGGGTTCTGTGCCTTCAGTCACTTGCCTTGGCCGGGCTGCGTTGATGTCATTCCTACACATGCTCACGCGCATCCTCTTTCTCTCATCCCCCTTTCTCTCTCATCATCCCTCCCTTACCCCTCACCCCTCTCTCATCCCCTTTCTCTCTCCCTCTTTCTCTCTCTCATCCTCCCTCTCTCTCTCTTTAATTTAATTTGTTATAACAAAAAATTGTTCACATTTTTATTTATTTATTATTTATAAAAGGCCCCACCAAATCCTCAGCACCAGGCCCATGATTTTCTTAATCTGGCCCTGCATATTGTGAACTTGGTGTTTAGTTATTCACTTTACGGTCAACACAAAGGACAAGGGGGCACTCTTTACCTCTAGAGGAAAAGAGAGTTCATTTCCAAATGCAGAAAGGTTTTTTCACAGTAAGAGCTGTGAAAATGTGGAATAGACTCCCTGCAGAGGTGGTTCTGGCCAGCTCAGTAGATTGCTTGAAGAAAGGCCTGTATTCTTTCCTAAATGTACATAATATAACTGGGTACTAACATTTATAGGTAAAGTTGATCTGGGGAAAATCCGATTGCCTCTCGGGGGATCAGGAAGGAATTTTTTCCCCTGCTGTAGCAAATTGGATCATGCTCTGCTGGGGTTTTTCGCCTTCCTCTGGATCAACTGTGGGTATAGAATTGGGTATATGGGATTGTATGATATTATATATATTTTTTTTATGGTTGAACTGGATGGACTTGTCTTTTTTCAACCTGACTAACTATGTAACGATGTGTACACACGAACGGAAAATCTGACAACATACTGTTGTCCACGGAAAATTTTAAAGCCTGCCATCCAACATTTGTCCGCGGAAAATCCGACAACAATTGTCCGATGGAGCGTACAAATGGTTGAATTTTAGGCCCACAGTCTGTCAACACACAATTCCCATTGGAAAATCATCTCGTGTGTACGAGGCTTAAGGCTACTTTCCCACTGAAGTGTTTTACAGGCGTTTTTGTGCTAAAAATAGCACCTGAAAAGTGCCTGTAAACTGCCTCTTCTACAGCCCCAGTGTGAAAGCCTGAGTGCTTTCACATTGGGGCGGTGCTCTTTCAGGACAGTAAAAGTCCTGCATGCAGCATCTTTGGGGCGGTGCGGGAGCGGTGTATTGAAATGAATGGGCACCGCTGCCAAAGTGCTTCGGCAGCGTCACTTTTCTGCAGCTTTTAACCCTTTCCTGTGCCTTTAGCGGGGCACTTTTAACCCCCGTTATAACAGTGGTAAAGCGCAGCTAAAATTAGCAGCGCTTTACCGCTGATGCCCCACCCCGCACAACCCAATGTAAAAGTGGCCTTGGTCAGGTTTAAAAAAAGACCGACGTCCATCTAGTTCAACCTATAAAAGGAAAATAAATATATACAGGTGATATTAGAAAAATTTGAATATCGTGCAAAAGTTCATTTTCTTTCTCTAATGCATTTTAAAAGGTGAAACTAATATATGAGATAGACTCATTACATGCAAAGCAAGATAGCTCAAGTCGTGATTTGTCATAATTGTGATGATTATGGCTAACAGCTCATGAAAACCCCAAATCCACAATCTCAGAAAATTTGAATATTGTGAAAAGGTGCAATATTCTAGGCTCAAAGTGTCTGACTCTAATCAGCTAATTTAGCCATAACACCTGCAAAGGGTTCCTGAGCCTTTAAATTGTCTCTCAGTCTGGTTCAGTAGGAATCACAATCATGGGAAACACTGCTGATCTGACAGTTGTGCAGAAATCCATCATTGACACCTTCCATAAGGAGGGAAAGCCTCAAAAGGTAATTGCAAAAGAAGTTGGATGTTCCCAAAGTGCTGTATCTAGAGTTGAGCGGGTAGCTGGATATTCGGGTCCGGCGGGTTCGGCCGAACTTCGGAAAAAAGTTCGGATTCGGGACCGAACTTTAACCCGAACCCGGACCCGGACCCGGACCCCATTGAAGTCAATGGGGACCCGGACTTCTGACGACTAAAAAGGCTCTAAAAAAGTAATGGAAAGGGCTAGAGGGCTGCAAATGGCAGCAAAATGTTGTTAAGAACATGGCAAGTGCTCTGCAAACAAATGTGGATAGGAAATAACTTAAAAGAACATAAAAAAATTAAAAAAAAAAAAATATGCTGGAGGCCCCCTTTTCAGCAGAAGAGGTACAGGAAGTCATTAAGAACCTCAGAAACTCAACGGCACGATGCCACACATATGGTGGGAATGCCCCAGAATACGCCCTTTCTGGAATAAATTATTTAATTTAATGGATAAGCTAGTGGGAAAATAAAATACTTTGAAATAAAAATGTAGCGGGGTGCTAAATTTAAGGAAAGTGTTTGAGTGGTAAATAGGCTCAAATACCCTAATTCTGTAGGATTCATGGACCATTTTGTCCTCGGGGGACAGTATTGGTGTGCAGTTCCCTGCGGCCTACAGGTGGCGCCTTTTGTGTCCCCTCTTGGCAGTAGTACAGCGGGGCGGGGAACCTGCTGTGCATGCCGGGAGAGCATATAAAAGGGGCAGACCTTTGGCCTGGGGGCTGATGTCCAGTGGGGTCCGCGCCCAGGTGCCTTCGGGCTGGGTGCATGTGTTCCTGTTCCATCTCGGGCACCTTTAGCCCGGGGTAAGGTACTATCCTGGAGTTCTTGCTGCCCTGGGTATGGAGGCCTAGGGGCGGGAGTAAAGCCTGGAGTCCAGAGCCGCCTCGTGTAGGGGACCCTGTTCCAGGGAAGGGAGGATCATTCTGATGGACCGATGCGGGAGTCACGGTGAAGGAATGGTCTGTTGACTCCCTGGAGAGATGTCTTCCCCTTGATATGGGCTAGGTTCGTAGAAGGAGAAGCTCAAGGTCACCTTGACTGTATCAGAGGCCTTATTCAACCGGCCCGTGGCAGGGGCCTTATACACCCTGGTCTGTGGCTGAGACCAAAGTTCTCCAGGCCCGTGGCAGGGGCCTTGTACACCCGGTCTGTGGCAGAGACCAACCTCAATGTCTGTGGCAGAGACCGTGCGCCAAAAACTGTTTGAGAAACCTAAGCAGTGAAGTGAATGTGCTACGTTTGTGCCTGGACCTCCTCCACACCTTAAGCTGTCCTGTTTCTTTGCTCTAACCTTTTCTATCTGAGTACAGTTTATTTTGCCATGAGAGAATAAGAGTTGGAGTTTCAGCTGGTGTGGACATTGACTTTACTGGCAATTAAAGGACTTGCCTCTACCTACAGTAGAGGTGAGAATCATCCTCTGGAGGAGTTTTGACTCTGGCTGTGGACACGGCCCATCAAGTACACCGCTCAACCTCTTTATATAGGAGGATACGGGCTGGTAGTGCGGTGTGCCTTTCTCCCTCCTGTGAAGAGCCAACAACATAAAGGCAGGTAAGGGGGAAACGATCTGTGCGCTACAAAAAAAAAATAAAATAATTTAATCTTGGCCTAGCAGGATGAGGTCCATATGGAGTAGGAGGTTGAGGTGGCGGTGGATGTGGCTGTGTAGGTGGAAGCGGCGGTGGAGGAGGACGAGGTAGCCAACACTGGTTCAAAAATACAACAATGGCTGGGTAAGGCCGGTGATGTGTCGAATTCTGTCCCCTGTCGAATAGTGTCCGCCCTGTACTGCGCTTGCTGAGTATGTAGGACAAGGGGATTTCAAAAATCTCCCAAGACTAACGGCGCCTGCGTGTTGAGTTCAGGTGAAGGCCACACCATCCGTGGTTCAAGCCGAGCCAAGCAAGGCCGCGATCGAAGCGAGCCCGTGAGGGGCCCTGTTACTATGTGCTACCGTATGTCCTCTTGGATGGTGGGGCTTGAACCTGCACTCACAGCGCAGGCGCCGTTCATCTTCGGAGATTTTGTGAATCTCCTTGTCCTCTGTACTGCGCAAGCGCTGCGCCTGTGCAGTACGGGTAGGGCACAATCCGATGGCCGGACAGTTTTTGTCACAACACCGGTATACATGTCTATTCTGCACAAGGTACGGACAAGTCCTGTGGGATCCATGCCTGGTTCATTTTAATGAACGTGAGCTTGTCCACATTGGCTCTGGACAGGCGGCTGCGCTTGTCTGTGATAACGCCCCCTGCCGTGCTAAATACACGTTCAGATAATACACTGGCTGCGGGGCAGGCCAGCACCTCCAAGGCATAAACGGCAAGCTCAGGCCATGTGCCCAATTTGGAGACCCAGAAGTTAAAGGGGGCAGACCCGTCATCCAGTACGTGTAGGCCTGTGGACACATACTGCTCAACCATGTTGGTGAAATGCTGCCTCCTGCTAAGACGTTCCATCTCAGCTGGTGGTGCTGGTTGTTGTGGCGTGCTGACAAAGCTTTTCCACATTTCGGCCATGCTAACCCTGCCTTCTGAGGTGCTGCCGGTGCCCCGGCTGCGTTGGCGACCTCTTCCTCCTCCTCTGCCTTCGCCTTGTGCTTCCACCGTACGCCCGCTGTCAGGTGGGAATGCCACCAGCAGCGCGTCTACCAGCGTGCGCTTGTACTCGCGCATCTTACGATCCCGCTCCAGTGAGGGAATTAAGGACGGTACGTTGTCCTTGTAACGGGGATCCAGCAGGGTGGCCACCCAGTAATCAGCACCAGTTAAAATGTGGGCAACTCAGCTGTCGTTGCGGAAACACTGCAGCATGTAATCGCTCATGTGTGCCAGGCTGCCCAGAGGCAAAGAAAAGCTGTCCTCTGTGGGAGGTGTATCGTCTGTGTCCTCTGTATCCCCCCAGCCACGCACCAGTAATGGCCACGAGCTGGTCTGAGTGCCACCCTGCTGTGAACATGGCTCCTCCTCCTCCTCCTCCTCCATCTCCTCCTCCACCTCGTCATCCTCCAGAACTGTGCCCTTTCTGCCGGATAATTGTGTACCTGGCGTTTGTTGGTGCAGGAACCCACCCTCGTAGCCACTTGTGAAAGACTGCCCTGAAAGCCTTTGAAATGATCCCGCTTCCTCCTCCTCCTCCTCATCCTCCTGTGCCACATCCTCTTCCAACATCGCACGAAGCGTTTTTTCAAGGAGGCATAGAACTGGGATAGTAACGCTGAGAACGGCGTCATTGGCACTGGCCATGTTGGTGGAGTACTCGAAACAGCGCAACAAGGCACACAGGTCTCGCATGGAGGCCCAGTTATTGGTGGTGAAGTGGTGCTGTTCCGCAGAGCGACTCACGCGTGATTGCTGCAAGTGAAACTCCACTATTGCCTGCTGCTGCTCGCACAGTCTGGCCAGCATGTGCAAGGTGGAGTTCCACCTTGTGGGCACGTCACATATGAGGCGGTGAGCGGGAAGGCCGAAGTTACGCTGCAGCGCTGACAGGCGAGCAGCAGCAGGGTGAGAACGCCGAAAGTGCGCACACACAGCCCGCACTTTCTGCAGCAGCTCTGGCATATTGGGGTAATTTTTAAGGAACCTCTGGACCACCAAGTTCAGCACATGCGCCAGGCAAGGGATCTGCGTCAAACCGGCTAGACCCAGAGCTGCTACGAGATTTCGCCCATTATCGCACACCACCAGGCCGGGCTTGAGGCTCACTGACAGCAACCACTCATCGGTCTGTTGTTCCATGTCCCTCCACAACTCCTGCGCGGTGTGGGGATTTTCCCCCAAACAGAAAAGTTTTAAAACTGCCTGCTGTCGTTTACCCCTGGCTGTGCTGAAGTTGGTGGTGAAGGTGTTACGCTGAATGGATGAGGAGTCGGTAGAGGATGAGGAAGCGGAGAAGGAGGAGTTAGCAACAGGAGGCAAACTGAAGCGCCCTGCAATCCTCGGTGGTGGAAGGACATGCGCCAAACCGCTATCTGCCTCAGGCCCAGCCGCCACTGCATTTACCCAGTGTGCTGTTAGGGAGATATAACGTCCCTGACCGTGCTTACTGGTCCACGCATCCGTAGTTAGGTGGACCTTGCCACAGATGGCGTTGAGCAGTGCACACCTGATTTTGTCCCCCACCTGGTTGTGCAGGGAAGGGATGGCTCGCCTGGAAAAGTAGTGGCGGCTGGGCACGACGTACTGCGGGACAGCCAATGCCATCAGGCTTTTAAAACTCTGCGTCTCCACCAGACGGAATGACAGCATTTCAAAGGCCAGGAATTTTGAAATGCTGGCATTCAGGGCCAGGGATCGCGGGTGGCTAGGGGGGTACTTCCTCTTCCGCTCCAATGTTTGGGAGATAGAGAGCTGAACGCTTCCATGGGACATTGTGGAGATGGTTGGTGACCCAGGTGGTAGTGTTGCTGGCAGATCCTCTGTTTGCGGGGTGACAGGTGCCACTGTCACTACAGAGGTGGATGAAGAGGCCGAGACTGCAGCAGAAGAAGAAGCAGGAGGAGCCAGAGACCTTTCTTGGTTTTTGAGGTGTCTACTCCACTGCAGCTCGTGCTTTGCACTTAGATGCCTGATCATGCAGCTTGTGCTCAGGTTGAGAACGTTTATGCCTCGCTTCAGGCTCTGATTGCACAGCGTGCAAACCACTCGTGTCTTGTCATCAACACACTGTGTGAAGAACTGCCACGCTAGGGAAGTCCTTGGACCTGGCTTTGGTGTGCTCGGTCCCTTGCTGCGTTGGTCAGTAGCAGATGTACTGTCTAGGGGACGAATGCTCCATTTTTGCACCCTGCTCCCTCTTCTGCTGTGCTGGTGGCTCTGTGCGACCACCGCCTCTTCCTCCGAACTACACTGGTCACCTGCATAACGTTGATTCCATGTGGGGTCGAGGACCTCATCGTCCTCCACATCATCTTCCACCCAGTCTTCACCCCTGCCCTCCATGTCTGTCTGCACAATTGCGAAAGCAGCAGCAGTTGGCACCTGTGTTTCGTCATCATCCCAGACGTGCTGCGATGGTCCTCCCATGTACCCATCATGAAACATAAGTGGTTGGGCATCGGTGCACTCAATCTCTTCCACTTCTGGGGCAGGGCTAGGTGGATGGCCCTGGGAAACCCTGCTAACAGAGTCATCGAAAAGCAGATGATTTGCTGCATGATTTGGGGCTCAGACTGCTTGGCTGATTTGCAAGGGGGTGAGGTGAAAGACTGATGGACATGGGCTTCAGGTGCCAACTCTGATCTTTCATCAGAAGAGTGGGTGGGAGACAATGTGAAGGAACCCGAGGCACTGTCAGCAACCCAATCTACTATCGCCTGTACTTGTCCTGGCCTAAACATTGGTACAGCCTCATTAGGCGCGACAAAATACCGCCGCAGGCTCGGTCGCCTACTCGCACCTGAGGAAGGTGTTTCACTTGTGCGTGTAGCTGGCACAGATCCACCACGTCCTCTCCCTGCAACAGGAGCTCCACCAGCAGCACCACGACCGGGGCCACCACGTCCCTTTGACCTTCCCCTCATATTTTCCAAATTTAGGATCTTGCCCTAAATGGCGTTTTTTGGAAGACGACAACACACCCACAGTACGTAATGGCTGAAACGCACAGCTACAGAACTGAAGAAAATGCTATACAAAAAATTTTTAGTATAGCACAGTACAAGGAAAATATATAGAAATTGTTTATTTCACACACCTCCACATGTGTATTTCACACTGCAAAATATTTTCTGTGGCCCTAAATGGCGTTTTTTGGAAGAGCACAACACAACCACAGTATTTAACCACTGAATCGCACAGCTATAGAAGTCCAGAGAATGCTATTCAAAAAAAATGTTGTTTTTTTTAGTATAGCACTGTACAATATATAGAAATTGTTTTTTTGACACACCTCCAGATGTGTATTTCACACTGCAAAATATTTTCAGTGGCCCTAAATGGCGTTTTTTGGAAGAGCACAACACAACCACAGTATTTAACCACTGAATCGCACAGCTATAGAAGTGCAGAGAATGCTATTCAAAAAAAATGTTTTTTTTTTTAGTATAGCACTGTACAATATATAGAAATTGTTTTTTTGTCACACACCTCCAGATTTGTATTTCACACTGCAAAATATGTTCTGTGGCCCTAAATGGCGTTTTTTGGAAGAGCACAACACAACCACAGTATTTAACCACTGAATCGCACAGCTATAGAAGTCCAGAGAATGCTATTCAAAAAAAATGTTTTTTTTTTTTTAGTATAGCACTGTACAATATATAGAAATTGTTTTTTTCACACACCTCCAGATGTGTATTTCACACTGCAAAATATTTTCTGTGGCCCTAAATGGCGTTTTTTGCAAGAGCACAACACAACCACAGTATTTAACCACTGAATCGCACAGCTATAGAAGTGCAGAGAATGCTATTCAAAAAAAATGTTGTTTTTTTTAGTATAGCACTGTACAATATATAGAAATTGTTTTTTTCACACACCTCCAGATGTGTATTTCACACTGCAAAATATTTTCTGTGGCCCTAAATGGCGTTTTTTGCAAGAGCACAACACAACCACAGTATTTAACCACTGAATCGCACAGCTAGAGAAGTGCAGAGAATGCTATTCAAAAAAAATGTTGTTTTTTTTAGTATAGCACTGTACAATATATAGAAATTGTTTATTTTACACACCTCCACATGTGTGTTTCACACTGCAATTTATTTTCAGTGGCCCTAAATGGCGTTTTTTGGAAGAGCACAACACAACCACAGTATTTAACCACTGAATCGCACAGCTATAGAAGTGCAGAGAATGCTATTCAAAAAAAAATGTTGTTTTTTTTAGTATAGCACTGTACAATATATAGAAATTGTTTTTTTGTCACACACCTCCAGATGTGTATTTCACACTGCAAAATATTTTCTGTGGCCCTAAATGGCGTTTTTTGCAAGAGCACAACACAACCACAGTATTTAACCACTGAATCGCACAGCTATAGAAGTGCAGAGAATGCTATTCAAAAAAAATGTTTTTTTTAGTATAGCACTGTACAATATATAGAAATTGTTTATTTTACACACCTCCACATGTGTATTTCACACTGCAATTTATTTTCAGTGGCCCTAAATGGCGTTTTTTGGAAGAGCACAACACAACCACAGTATTTAACCACTGAATCGCACAGCTATAGAAGTGCAGAGAATACTATTCAAAAAAAATGTTTTTTTTTTTAGTATAGCACTGTACAATATATAGAAATTGTTTTTTTGTCACACACCTCCAGATGTGTATTTCACACTGCAAAATATTTTCTGTGGCCCTAAATGGCGTTTTTTGGAAGAGCACAACACAACCACAGTATTTAACCACTGAATCGCACAGCTATAGAAGTCCAGAGAATGCTATTCAAAAAAAATGTTGTTTTTTTTAGTATAGCACTGTACAATATATAGAAATTGTTTTTTTCACACACCTCCAGATGTGTATTTCACACTGCAAAATATTTTCTGTGGCCCTAAATGGCGTTTTTTGCAAGAGCACAACACAACCACAGTATTTAACCACTGAATCGCACAGCTATAGAAGTTTAGAGAATGCTATTCAAAAAAAATGTTGTTTTTTTTAGTATAGCACTGTACAATATATAGAAATTGTTTATTTTACACACCTCCACATGTGTATTTCACACTGCAATTTATTTTCAGTGGCCCTAAATGGCGTTTTTTGGAAGAGCACAACACAACCACAGTATTTAACCACTGAATCGCACAGCTAGAGAAGTGCAGAGAATGCTATTAAAAAAAAATGTTGTTTTTTTTAGTATAGCACTGTACAATATATAGAAATTGTTTTTTTCACACACCTCCAGATGTGTATTTCACACTGCAAAATATTTTCTGTGGCCCTAAATGGCGTTTTTTGCAAGAGCACAACAACCCCAACAGTATATAACTGCTGAATCGCACAGCTGCAGAGAATGCTATTCAAAAAAATTTTTTTTTTTTTTTTTTTAGTATAGCATAGTACAAGAAAAATATATAGAAATTGGTTATTTCACACAACTAGAGATATACACTGCAAAATATTTTTTTTGCCCAAAAATAGGTCTTTTTTGCGCACAACAAAGTGCCTTTTTTTTTTTTTTGCAACAGCACAATAAAGTGCCTTTTTTTTTTTTGGGGCCCAAAAATGGGTCTTTTTAGCAAAAGCACAATAAAGTGCCTTTTTTTTTTTCTGCCCGAAATGGGTCTTTTAGCAACAGCACAATACAGCCACAGTATGGAATAGGTGTATCACTCAACGTAATGCAGTGCTGGTGCACTGAGCTTGCAACACAAACAGATAAACCTATGCAGATCGCTGAGCTATTATATCTCTCAATCTGGACTCCTATCTAAATCTCTCTCCCTGAAAGCACAAACAGGATCCTGCCCCTACACTACACTACACTGTTTCTCTATCTTTTCTATCAGTAGATTGCAGAATCAGGACTAACTCCTATCATATAATTCTCTCCCTCACAGCAACAGCAGCCAGGATCCTTTCCCTACACTGTCTAAAAGCAGAGTGACGATCTGTGCTGTGTGCCTCTTGCTTATATAGAAGCTGGTCACATGCTGGGTCACATGTTGCACTGACCAATCACAGCCATGCCATTAGTAGGCATGGCTATGATGGCTTCTAAGGGCACACCAGCTAATCAAATGGTGATTGGCTGGCCCCTGAAGCATTTCTAACTGCGCCATTAAATTCCCGAATCCGAACCCGAACCCGGACTTTAGCGCAAAATCCGGGTCCGGGTCCGGGGTCGGGAAAACGCCAAAATTCGGTACGGACCCGAACTTTACAGTTCGGGTCCGCTCAACACTAGCTGTATCAAAGCACATTAATAGAAAGTTATGTGGAAGGGAAAAGTGTGGAAGAAAAAGGTGCACAAGCAGCAGGGATGACCGCAGCCTGGAGAGGATTGTCAGGAAAAGGCCATTCAAAAGTGTTGGGGACTTTCACAAGGAGTGGACTGAGGCTGGAGTCAGTGCATCAAGAGCCACCACACACAGACAGATCCTGGACATGGGCTTCAAATGTCGTATTCCTCTTGTCAAGCCACTCCTGAACAACAAACAACATCAGAAGTGTCTTACCTGGGCTAAAGAAAAACACACCTGGTCTGTTGCTCAGTGGTCCAAAGTCCTCTTTTCTGATGAGAGCAAATTTTGCATCTCATTTGGAAACCAAGGATCCAGAGTATGGAGGAAGAATGGAGAGGCACACACTGCAAGATGCTTGAAGTTCAGTGTGAAGTTTCCACAGTCTGTGTTGATTTGGGGAGCCGTGTCATCTGCTGGTGTTGGTCCGCTGTTGTAAGGGTATGTACTTACCGAGGCCGAGATGCTGAGAGTGGTTCACCTTTGCGACTTGACGCACTCCACCCCCTGGAGTTGAGACAGGGAGTGGATGGCGAGAAGCGGCACCGGCTACCGGCAGGTGGTGGGTACTTGTAGACGGTCCGGTAGTGCTGAGTAGACTGAAGAAACAGGCTTCAAGCAGGAACTAGCCGGATTGGTAAAGTTCAACAGCAGGAGATAATGGAAGCCGGTGCAGGTTGAGTCCGGGTTGCAATTGCAAGGTAACAGTCCCGGCTGGGGGTCTAGCACAGTAAAAGGTAACAAGTCCAGAGAATACTGGGAACCAGGCAGGAGTTCAAAGGAAACGCGGAAGTCCAAAAGGTACAAGCAGGAGGTCAAGGATTGTAGACAGGCAGCAGATCCGAGTCACAGGCCGAGGGTCAAACACAGGAGAAGGCAGAAGTCCGTATAACAAGCCGAGGGTCAGGTCCAGGAGAGAGATCAGAGGAATCAAGCCAGTCCGGGTCACAAGGAGATTTTCAAGATAGTTTTCCAGAGTCTTGGGTATACAGGAAAGCTGACAAACCAGCAACTTGTCAGTGCAACTGTGTCTCTTTAAATAGGCCCGCCTGGATTCCTATTGGTGCGCCGCCGCGCATGCGCGCGCGCCGCTGCGTCGGCGCACGCACCCGAGAACGTAGAAGCGCCGTCCCGCGCATGCGCCGAAGCATCATTCCGCCGCGCGTGCGCATTGGACGCTGATTGGCGTTGTTGGACGGATTTCCCTGACAGTGCCCCCCTCCTAGGGGCGGACTCCGGACGCCCAGACTAGACATCAACTCGGGATGTTCCTGGTGAAAGACTCTAATTAGGTGGGGAGCATGTAGGTTCCTAGATGGTTCCCAAGAGTTGTCCTCTGGGGGATACCCCTTCCATTTGATTAAATACTGTAACTGCCTGCCTCTTTTCCTGCAGCCCAAGATAGATTCCACCACGTACTCATTTTCACCATCAACCTCCACAGGTGGAGGAGGTGGCTCATCCCTTCCTGGGAAGGAGCTGGAGACTACTGGTTTCAACAGAGACGTGTGGAAGACCGGGTGTATCCTGTAGGAGTCGGGCAGTGCCAATTCAAAGGCCACAGGGTTGATTACTCGCTTGATTTTAAAAGGGCCTATAAATCTTGGTCCCAATTTCCGTGAAGGGATCGGCAATTTGAGGTTGGTGGCGGAGAGCCATACTTCCTCCCCAACTTTGAAGACTGGATTTTCCTTCCTACTCTTGTCGTAGTGTCTCTTGTAAGACTCCTGGGCGTTTTGCATCATTTCCTGGAGTCTCAGAAAATTAGATTGAACAAAGGCTATCCGATCTTGAACAGCAGGAACAGAGCTCTCCGGAATGTCATCAGGGAGGAAGGAAGGATGGAAGCCAAAGTTGGCCCAAAAAGGAGTTTGACTGGTGGCTGAATGCACCGAGTTGTTATATGCAAATTCAGCGTAGGATAATAGGGAGGACCAATCGTCTTGTGAGGCTGAGCAAAAACAACGGAGATATTGTTCTAGGGTTTGATTGGTTCTCTCTGTCTGTCCGTTGCTCTGGGGGTGATATGCCGATGATAGGCAAATCTTGACTTCTAAAGATTTGCAAAGTTCCTTCCAGAATTTCGACGTGAATTGAACGCCTCTGTCAGAGGTGATGCTCTTAGGCACCCCATGGAGCCTGATTATCTCCTGAAAGAAGGCTTTGGCTGTATCTGCAGCAGAGGGGGTACCGATCATGGGCACGAAGTGTGCCATTTTGGAGAGGCGGTCAATTACGACCAGAATCGTGGTAAAACCTCCAGAGGGCGGTAGATCTACAATGAAGTCCATGGACACATCTGCCCACGGACGTTCAGGGATAGGCAAAGGTTTGAGTAGTCCCCAACTCTTGGTTTTGGGTCCCTTATACCGTTGGCAACGGGTACAGGAGGCAACATAGGACTTGCAATCTTGTCTCCAACCAGGCCACCAGAAGGAGCGAGAGATTAGTTCCATGGTTTTTTTGGTTCCAAAGTGACCAGCTAGTTTGTGGTCGTGGAAAGTTTTCAGAATCAGTTGCCTTGTTTCCAGAGGGACGAAGACTTTACCTTGGGACCAGAGCAAGTCATTATGCTTCTCTAGGGAAGAGGTTACTTGGTCAGGACAATGCTTAGAGGCGGCTTTTATGGAGGTTAGTAGATCAGCCTGTGGGATGAGCAGAAAGTTTTGTGCTGATAGGATGGTACTTGGTTCCTCTGCTTGAGGGGTCTCGGGAAACATCCTAGAGAGTGCATCCGCCTTCACGTTCTTGGAACCGGGCCTATAAGAGATATGAAAGTTAAACCTGGTGAAGAAGAGGGCCCATCGGGCTTGTCTGGGTCGAAGATGTTTTGCTGTTCTCAGATATTCTAGATTCTTATGATCCGTGAATATCATGACAGGGTGAGGGGCTCCCTCCAGAAGGTATCGCCATTCTTCCAGGGCGAATTTGATAGCTAATAGTTCCCGGTCTCCGACGTCATAATTACGTTCCGGAGAAGTTAGTTTACGAGAGGCAAAGGCTACTGGATGAAGAAGGGATTTGGGGCCCTGCCGTTGAGAGAGGATGGCCCCAGTGGCTGACTCTGAAGCATCTACTTCCAGAGTAAACGGCAGTAGCGGATCTGGATGCTTCAATACAGGTGCCGATGTGAATGCATTTTTTAGTTTATCGAAGGCATCCTGAGCTTCCGGTGACCAGTGAAAGCGGTAGCCCTGGCGTGTCAGTTGGGTTATAGGTGCCACAATAGAAGAGAACCCCACAATAAACCTCCTGTAGAAGTTGGCGAAACCTATAAACCGTTGTACCCCTTTCTTGTCTGTTGGGGCTGGCCATTCCTGGATAGCTTTGACTTTCTGCGGGTCCATTGCGACCCCATTGGTAGAAATAATAAATCCCAAAAATTGCACAGTGGTTTTCTCAAAGTCACATTTCTCGGCCTTGAGGTAAAGTCTATGTTCTCGGAGAATAGTGAGGACCTTGATGACATGGATTCGGTGCAGTTCAAGGGAGGACGAAAAAATAAGAATATCGTCTAAGTAGACTACTAGGAAGTCGTCCAGGTGTTCACGGAAAATGTCATTGACCAGGTGCTGGAAAGTAGCAGGGGCGTTGCAAAGCCCGAATGGCATGACCAAGTATTCAAAATGACCGAACCTAGATCTAAAAGCCGTCTTCCATTCGTCTCCAGCCCTGATCCGGATGAGGTTGTAGGCCCCTCGAAGGTCCAGTTTAGAGAAGATCCGAGCTGATCGGAATCGTTGGAACAACTCCGGGATGAGAGGAAGCGGGTATCTATTTTTAATAGTAATTTTATTTAATTCCCTATAGTCGATGCAGGGCCTCAGAGTCCCGTCTTTCTTTTCAACTAAAAAGATTCCGGCACCGGCTGGGGAAGAAGAGGGGCGAATGAATTTCTTTTCCAGATTTTCCTCAATGTAAGACTTGAGGGCCTTCAACTCAGATTCGGACAAGGGAAAGATGCGGCCGAATGGAATTTTGGAGCCAGGCAGAAGGTCAATGGGACAATCGTAGGGACGATGTGGAGGTAGGCGGTCGGCCTGCTGTTTGTCGAAGACGTCCTGGAATTCTAAGTATGCTGATGGAACATGTGGTAGGTTATCCGGTTGAGGGGTTAAAGTAGCACAGACAGTTGGAAGTGCGGAAAGACAGTGTAGGGAACAATACGAAGAAGTGAAGTTAACTTCCCTTTTGGCCCAGTTTATATGAGGCTCATGTGCTTGTAACCAGGGGAGGCCCAGGATGATGGGAAACATGGGAGATGGGATGAGGTCAAATCGAAGGTATTCTTGGTGGCCTGAATCCGTGATAGCAAGGACGGGTTTTGTTTCTTGCGTAATTACCCCTGAACGAGGCAGGGATCCATCCGCCAGACGAACCTGAAGATAACGGTCCTTGGTTTGCAGAGGAAAGTGAAGTTGGGAAGCAAGTGGAGAGTCCAGAAAGCAGCTGCAGGCTCCTGAATCAATAATCGCCGGAAGGCGGGTTGCTCCTGTTGGTAGCTGTAGAGAAATAGAAAGAACAACATAAGTCTGTGGTAAGCCAGAAACTTGGTAGTTCAAAGTGTCTTTGAGGGTACACTTACTAGGTCTCACTGGGCAGCTCCGAAGGAAATGGCCAGTACCCCCGCAGTAAAGACACAGATTGGCCTGACGCCTGCGCTGCTTTTCCTCAGGAGAAAGGGGAGGACGAACCAGACCAAGCTGCATGGGTTCAGGCTCGGGAGGAGAAGATGCTGTAGGAACTTGGATGGGTGGATAGGCAGAAGCTGATCGGGGCAAAGTCCAGTTTGGACGGGTAGTCTGGAAACGTTCAGAACGCCGCTCCCACAGGCGTCTGTCAAGCTGAGTGACAGACTGGATCAAATCTTCCAGAGTAGTTGGAACACCAATCCTGGCCAGCTCGTCTTTAAGAGCCTCAGACAGTCCTTGGCGATATTGGTATTTAAGGGCCGTCTCATTCCAGCCAGTGTCAGCTGACCATTTCCGGAATTCTGCCGTGTAGTCCTCCACCGGCCTTCTCCCCTGGGTTAAACTGTGGAGAACAGACTCAGCTGTAGCTGATCGCTGAGGATCGTCATACAGCTGCGCCATACTCTTGAAGAAGGTGTCCACGGAATCTAGTATGGGGCTGCTTTGCTCCATCAGGCCATGGGCCCAGGCCTGAGGTTCGTCGGTTAGAAGGGAGATGACGAACCCCACCTTTACCACTTCTGAAGAGAAAGTCCTGGGTTGAAGGGTGAAGTAAAGAGAACATGCGTTTTTGAAAGCCCGATATTTCTTACGGACGCCAGAAAATTGCTCAGGCAGGGGGACCCTGGGTTCAGGGGTAGCCATTACTACGGTGGGATTTGCCTGATTTTGAGACGTGGAGGCAACATTGGCAACGGTAGCAGCTGGTGATGCTGGTCCTGTAGCTCCAGTAAGTAGCTGAAAGCGGCCATCCATTTGGACATAACCTTCTTGTAATTTCTGAACCGCATCGGTTAGTGCGGTGACTTGCTGACATAGGGTCTCGAACGGTGAACGCACCCTGTCGGCCTCAGACATCTGGCTGGTTTGTACTGTAAGGGTATGTACTTACCGAGGCCGAGATGCCGAGAGTGGTTCACCTTTGCGACTTGACGCACTCCACCCCCTGGAGTTGAGACAGGGAGTGGATGGCGAGAAGCGGCACCGGCTACCGGCAGGTGGTGGGTACTTGTAGACGGTCCAGTAGTGCTGAGTAGACTGAAGAAACAGGCTTCAAGCAGGAACTAGCCGGATTGGTAAAGTTCAACAGCAGGAGATAATGGAAGCCGGTGCAGGTTGAGTCCGGGTTGCAATTGCAAGGTAACAGTCCCGGCTGGGGGTCTAGCACAGTAAAAGGTAACAAGTCCAGAGAATACCGGGAACCAGGCAGGAGTTCAAAGGAAACGCGGAAGTCCAAAAGGTACAAGCAGGAGGTCAAGGATTGTAGACAGGCAGCAGATCCGAGTCACAGGCCGAGGGTCAAACACAGGAGAAGGCAGAAGTCCGTATAACAAGCCGAGGGTCAGGTCCAGGAGAGAGATCAGAGGAATCAAGCCAGTCCGGGTCACAAGGAGATTTTCAAGATAGTTTTCCAGAGTCTTGGGTATACAGGAAAGCTGACAAACCAGCAACTTGTCAGTGCAACTGGGTCTCTTTAAATAGGCCCGCCTGGATTCCTATTGGTGCGCCGCCACGCATGCGCGCGCGCCGCTGCGTCGGCGCGCGCACCCGAGAACGTAGAAGCGCCGTCCCGCGCACGCGCATGCGCCGAAGCATCATTCCGCCGCGCGTGCGCATTGGGCGCTGATTGGCGTTGTTGGACGGATTTCCCTGACAGCTGTGCTTCATTAAGTCCAGGGTCAACGCAGCAGTCTACCAGGAGATTTTGGAGCACTTCATGCTTTCTTCCACAGATGTGCTCTATGGGGATGCTGACTTCATTTTCCAGCAGGACTTGGCACCTGCCCACACTGCCAAAAGTACCAAAACCTGGTTCAATGACCGTGGGATTGCTGTGCTTGATTGGCCAGCAAACTCACCTGACCTGAACCCCATAGAGAATCTATGGGGCATTGCCAAGAGAAAGATGAGAGACATGAGACCAAACAATGCAGAAGAGCTGAAGGCCGCTATTGAAGCATCCTGGTCTTCCATAACACCTCAGCAGTGCCACAAGCTGATAGCTTCCATGCCACGCCGCATTGAGGCAGTAATTGCTGCAAAAGGGGCCCAAACCAAGTACTGAGTACATATGCATGTTTATACTTTTCAGAGGTCTGATATTGTTCTATGTGCAATCTTGGTTGTGGATTTGGGGTTTTCATGAGCTGTAAGCCATAATCATCACAATTATGACAAATTACGGCTTAAACTATCTTGCTTTGCATGTAATGAGTCTATCTCATATATTAGTTTCACCTTTTAAGTTGCATTATTGAAATAAATGAACTTTTGCACGATATTATAATTTTTCGAGTATCACCTGTACAATCCTATACCCACAGTTGATCCAGAGAAAGGCAAAAACCCCAGCAAAGCATAATCCAATGTGCTCCAGCAGGGGAAAATACTCCTTCCTGATCCCTCGAGAGACAGTCAGATATTCCCTGGATTGATCAACTTTACCTATAAATGTTAGTATCCAGTTATATTATGTACATTTAGGAAATAATCCAGTCCTTTTTTAAAGCAGTCTACTGAGCTGGCCATAACCAGCTCTTGAGGGAGTCTATTCCATATTTTCACAGTTCTTACTGTGAACGAAACCTTTCTGTATTTGGAGATTAAATCAATTTTCCTCCAAACGTAAAGAGTGCCCCCTTGTCCTCTGTGATGACCTTAAAGTGAATAACTAAAACACAAGTTCACTATGAGGACCACTTATGTATTTATGCATGTTGATCACCCCCCCCCCCCCCAATCTCATCTTCTCAAGAGAAAATAAATTCAGTTCCTCTAATATTTCCTCATGGGGGGATGAGACAGGTGGGCAAGGAATCGGCCAAATCGAAAACCTTTTTTTTTGGATTTGAATGTGACAAAGTTAACAAACAAAAGAAAAATCTTCATCAAGTGATTACAATGACTCTTTAAATCACATTTGGCTTAAATAAAACAACATTATTTTGAGGCTTTGATTTCAGAAACATGTTTACAGTTCGACTTCGACTGGAACTCGATGTAAAATTTAATTTGAATTTCAATTTGAATTTTGGAAATTCGGACGAATTTCATTTTGTTATTTGGAACATTCAGTAAACTTTGTTTATACTGTAATTCGGATATATCTGAATCTCTGAATAGTGAAAAATTTGCCTGAGTATTTATTCGGAACAAAACTAACCGCACATGTCCATTCTGTATACTGTATGCAGTCAAGCATGCTTGTTATACTCACTGTGGAACCTAAGGGGTAAATCCTCTGCATTGTGTAAAAAGGATGTTTGATCCTGTCTTCACTGATGCTTCCCTTCTTTTACCGTCCCCAATTCATCTGCTGATAACACAGAGCCCTAGGAGGCACTCTGCACATGGTCAGTTTGGTGTGTATTGCTAGAGAGCTTTTTTCTTTTTTTTGGTAGGGTGCATGTGATCAGCACAGGGTCAATCAGCACAGTTAAGACAGAGGTTCAGGGGTCATGCGACCTTATAAGATAGTCAGAGGGGAATGAAAACTCCCCCTACAAGCTTTAACCGGTACTTAACCGGACATTGTTAGAAGTCACAAGATTGCTGATGAGAAAAGGTATTTAGCAGTTTATATTTACTAAAATAATTGCATTTCCAAGTTCTGTGTACTGTGGGAGACCAGATATAATGAATACAGGGTCCTGGGTTTATTAACACTTTAAGTGGTTAACCACTTACAGACCGGAAGATTTTCCCCCTTAATGACCAATTCATTTTTTTGCAATACAGCACTGCTTTGATTTAACTGACAATTTTGCGGTTGTCCAACATTGTACCCAAACAAAATAGACGTCCATTTTTTCACACAAATAGAGCGTTCTTTTGGTGGTATTTGATCACCTCCGAGGTTTTTATTTTTTGCGCTATAAACAAAAAATGTTGGGAAAAATTACAATTTTGAAAAAAAAAAAATTTTTTTTTGCTATAATAAATACCCCCCCCAAAAAATTTAAAAAAATAATTCTTCCTCAGTTTAGGCTGATATATATTCTTCTACATATTTTTGGCAAAAAAAAATGCAATAAGCATATATTGATTGGTTTGCGTAAAAGTTAAAGCGTCTACAAAATAGGGTATAGATTTATGGCTATTTAATTTATTTATTTTTTTTCACTAGTAATGGCGGCGATCTGTGATTTTTAGCAGGACTACGACAGATCTGACACTTTTGACACTTTTTTGGGACCATTGACCTATACAAATGCACTGATTACTGTGTAAATGTCACTGGCAGAAAAGGGGTTAACACTAGGAGGCGATCAATGAGTTAAATATGTTCCCTCATGTGTATTTCTGACTGTGGGGGATGGGACTTACTGGAGGAGGAGACATATCACTGTTCTTAATCACTAGGAACAGCAGATCTGTCTGTTTACATACACAGATTCCCGTTCTGGCTCTCATGCCCTCGATCGTGGGTGGGTGGCAGACATTGCGGCCGCTGACCACGCACGTCGAGTCCCCCTCCGGCAACACACGCAAGCCTGCTATCGCCCCTAAAGGTGCCGACGTACACCCACAGTGATTTGTGGGAACGTGCCGACCTGCCGCAGTATAATGACAGCGTCTGGTCGGCAAGTGGTTAATTAAAGTGATAGAGTTATATTATTGCTCTCTGTATGCAACATACTGCATAGTTGTACTGTAGGTAGTGTTACTCTTTCAATTTATTTTTTCTGTAACTGTGTTTATTGCAAATGTAGAACTGAAATACGATTAATATATTTCTTTGGTTAAAAGGAGTCAGAATACAAAATGCAGGCCTTGCAGTTCTTAGCAAAATTCTGGGTAAGTATGAAAATGTTTTACTACCACAAAGACAGATACATCCAGATACAGCAAATGTTATTAACTTCACAGGCATGCTGCAGCAGGGAAAATCCTGCATTCGACATGCTCTTTATTTACAAAGAAGCTATCTGAACAAAAGGATGTGACTTGACAAGATTGATAGAATCAGTGAAAAAATCCATCATCAACATAAATAGATATTTCAGTGAGACCATGTACTATGAGTATAGAAAAAGATCACCTGGTACCAGTAACACTACAAAGTGGGCTTATTTAAAGGGCAACTCTTAACTAAACTTCAACCATTTCACTACTGCATAATAGTCTACTAGGATTTTTAATTGAGCTGCTATTGTCACTGGCCTACATTTTTTTCATATTGCTATGGACAATCGGATATAGCAGCAATCATTAGGAGTAAATGGGAAATATGATATACTTTTAATATAAATGAACATCTGGATTAGTCTGTACTAATTTAATTTATTTTTTTATTTATTTTTTCAAAGAACCAAAAACCAGCAAGGTGTGGTTGCAATATCACATTCCCTTATACATATATGTCATTACACCATGCTCTAAAGGACCTCACATGTATAAATGCTTGAGAAATGCATCATTATAAACCTCAACAAAGATAGATATAAATCATATACCTAATAGGTGCTTGCCCCTCACACAACTAATCTTTTATCATACTCTCCTTTCAAGAAATCCTCATCATGTTGATGTATACTTGTATAGGAACAATATGCTGTTGTTTTTCTTGCGGCGCTGCAGCCAAAGCTCAAGATTACTCTTGGTAGATAGATCCATCCCTTCAGCTAGGGGTTTTTCTACTGCATGTTGATAATCAGCTTACTTTGGATCAGGGCATTGGGTTCACCGAATGGCAAATGAAATGCCCAGATTTGGCCAGTTCAACCACACACCAGAATTACTATGATCATTACCACTACTAAATGACAGCTTCTGGCCACCTACCAGTGTGAGGTCTGTCAAAAATTGTATGGTCAACATATAGTATACGGCCAATGACAACATCCAGCATCCCTGGAAAGTTTGTTGACATTTAGCAGCAATATGAAGGGGGGACCCCACAACATTTCTTTAAAAAACAAAAGCAGGCCAGCTGTCAATGAGTGGCAACCACGTTTTGTGTCACTTTTGCAGAAGTACATCATACAGGTGATCCACTTCACACTCAGGTTTAGGGGAATCCCTAAGAAAAATAAATTAAATTAATTGTATATTTTTAATGTTCCCCCTTAATCCCTTCACTTCCAGGCACTTTTAAACTCTAGTGGCCCCACCATTTTTGCAATATTTCAAAAGTTTTTTTATATTTCCATTGCATATTTTTCTTCTACCAGCCCTTTGAAAGCAAAGGGCTGGCAGAATAAAAGGATACTGACTTTCTAGGCCCTGCGATAGTCACGCAAATGTTATCAGAACAATGTTTTTGCTAAATATATACACTAAAATCATCATTAGCAGACACAAACACAGCAAAACGTACAAAAACCTGCTAAATTCCAATTAATGCTGAAGGCCAAAACTATATTAAGTTAAAAAAATACCACATATTTGTAAATGTTAAGTTGTGCCTTTTTGCAAAATAGTAAAAAACAAAGGTTTGCAAAATTGTAAAAAAGAAAACTACTCTAAAAATCTGGAAGTTAGCATTTTTCACTTGCAGCTTTTTAGAGTTTGTAAAAGTCCCCCAATACCATACATTTTTTGAAAGAACATGACTTGTAGAATAAATAGAAAATGCTACTGATTTTTTAGGTTGCCCAAGAGTTCCACAAATGTTTAGAAAAAAGGTATTTTCACTAAAAATACACTAATTATTAGCAGACACAAACACACAAACACAGCAAAATTTATTTTTTTCTGTAAAATTCCTACTAAGTCTAAAAGCTAAATTGTATTGAGTAAATAAAATGTGTGTACATTTTAAATTGTTCCTTTTTATGAAACAGTGAAAATTGAAGGTAATCACAAATGTTAAACAATCTGGATTTTGTTAACACTCAATCACAGAGTCATGCTTGCACTGCATTGGTGTACATTGTGATACAATTATGCAGGCATACAGGACATTTTATTGCAATGTAGTGTGTTACAATGACAGCAATGCACATTTGTGTTATGTTTTAGGCATCTTTGCATGGTCACAAAGAGCCATAAAGTATCAGGAAGGAGCTTATTTCTGTGCCCAGGAGTCAAAGGTGTTTGCGTACAGCCATGAGAACCAACTGTTCAAAAAAGAGATGACAATTAATAAGGGTGTACAGATTTAAAAATTTAATTTAGTAAAGGTGGAAAATAAACATTGTATTGTAATTTTAAAAATGTAAACATAAAAATAGTCCTTTTGGAAGATACACCCCTCAAAAGTGGTTGTTTACACATGCTTTAAAATGTGGCTTTGGACATGTTTCTTTAAAGTGGTTGTAAACCCACTTATGCAACTTGCACCTACAGGTAAGCCTAGATTAAGGCTTACCTGTAGGTTCAAGAAATATCTCCTAAACCTACACGGTTCAGGAGATATTTGCTAAAAATCATATGCATCGGTGTCTACGGCGCATGCATGCCGTAGAAAACGGTGCATTCATAGGGTTAATCCCATTCACAAATCCGGCTTAGCCGGATTTGACGGCTCCCACGCGCATGCGCGGAGTCACGTCTTCGCCGCTCCGGCCAATCACAGCGGCGCTGTGATTGGCTGGAGCAGCGATACCCGGAAATAACCTTCCGGCTATCGCCGCAGCAATTGCTGCTGCTGAAGAGGGAGACGAGGACGGCTTTGGGGGCCCCGATCTAAGGTAAGTGATGCATAATGAGCTAGTATGCTAGTCATACTATCTCATTATGCCTTTGTCTTGCAGGTTGTTTTAAAAAAAAAAAAAATACAACCACTTTAAAGCGCTCTAAATGCCAACCAAAGCACCTGTCACTTAATAAAATTGTTTGCTTACAGTCCTGTTTACACGTTGCTTTTGCTTTGCTTTGCTTTGCTCAAAAATGATACACAATTATTTTTTTTTGTTTCATACGTTTTATTGAAGAACAAAACAGCATACATTAACCACTTAAGCCCCAGACCATTTTGTAGCTAAAGGACCAGGCCCCTTTTTGCGATTCGGCACTGCGTCGTTTTAACTGACAATTGCGCGGTCGTGCGACGTGGCTCCCAAACAAAATTGGCGTCCTTTTTTTCCCACAAATAGAGCTTTCTTTTGGTGTTATTTTATAACCTGTGCAGTTTTTATTTTTTGCGCTATAAACAAAAATAGAGCGACAATTTTGAAAAAAATTCAATATTTTTTACCTTTTGCTATAATAAATATCCCCAAAAAATATATTTTTTTTTCCACAATTTAGGCCGATACGTATTCTTCTACATATTTTTGCAAAAAAAAATAAAAAATGCAATAAGCGTTTATTGATTGGTTTGCGCAAAAGTTATAGCTTCTACAAAATAGGAGAGTGTTTTATGTCATTTTTATTATTTTTTTTTTTACTAGTTATGGCGGTGATCAGCGATTTTTATCGTGACTGCGACTTTATGGCGGACACATCGGACACTTTTGACACCATTTTGGGACCATTGTCATTTTCACAGTGACCAGTACTATAAAAATGCACTGGTTACTGTGATAATGACACTGGCAGTGAAGGGGTTAACCACTAGGTGGCGCTGCAGGGGTTAAGTGTTTCCTAGGGAGTGATTGTTACTGTGAGGGGGCGTGGCTACACGTGACATGTCACTGACGATCACGGGGAACGGTCATCAGTGACAGTGTCACTAGGCAGAATAGGGGAATGCCTTGTTTACAAAGGCATTCCCCTGTTCTGCTCTTGCAGACCGCAATCGCGGGACTCCCGGGAACATCGAGTTCCCGGGACCCACGGCCGCACTCGCGAGGCACGCGGCGGGCGCGCGCGCCCGCAGGATGGCAAATTTAAAGGGACGTACCTGTACGCCCATATGCCTGCCCGTGCCATTCTGCCGACGTACATCGGCGTGCGGCAGTCGGCAAGTGGTTAAGATAACGATAACAATATATGTTCAATAACAAAAAATATAGTGTTACATTGTTTGCATAAAATAGGCAAAACAGATTTTAATATAGTGTAAATAACATGTTGTACGCATATATATCGTATCTGACATGAGCTAAAAAAAAGGGGGGAGGGGGGGAAGCATATGTATTCTTCCTTTTTCCCTCCCATTAACTGTCAATATATTTTACTTCATTACAACTTTCCCAATATTATATTACTCCTTTATAGGCATTAGTGGATTTGAATTGTTACCAATTAAACCAGGTTGAAGTATACTTTGAGATGTTTTCCTGTGAAATGCTGATCAGTTCCTCCATTTTTTCTATGTGGTTAATTCTAGAGAACCATTTTTTCCTTGATGGGGTATTTTTTTAATGTTGACTTCTCAATGCTTCCAAAGGTCTCCGAAGCCTCCATAGAAGACTATGACAAAGAAGAAGAACCTACAGAAAAAAAAAAAACATATTAAGAGAAACACAAACTAAACTTAACATCCCACCGCTTTCTGCCAAAATGGGTAATAAAAGCCCTCAAACACACGGGGTGCTCTCAAGGAGAATGAATAAAAATAGAAGTCGCCTCCTTAAAGGACATTTGTCACCCCAACAACCTCACCCCAAGAGTTTGAGGAGAGAAAAACAAACTCATACTTGGGCATACAATAAAATTCATCAGGCACCTTAGCTTAAAGGACCTAGCTGAAACTGGGTAAGGGTCTGATAGTTTAAGGTAGGCTATCCACAGGGCTGTCCTTCCCTGCGGTAGTGGTCTCAGATCCCAGCCAGATGTCCCATACTTTATTTAATTTCTTAGGGCATACCCTATTCAAATAAGTTTCCTTCTATAAGGGGATGGCTGATTTGACCAGTGATTTCCACATATTTAATGTAAGGACTGTGGGGACCCTTCATTTAAGTATAATGCTTTTCCAGGCGTAAAATAGGAGTAGGCCTAGCGGGGGCCAGGTCATCCATCAACCCTAGGATACAGACATCCCCCTTCTCAGGTACTCACAATACACAGGAACTCACAATACACACAATACTCAGGTACTCACAATACACATGTACTCCCAATACTCCCAATACTCAGGTACTCACAATACACAGGTAGACCCAATACTCAGGTACTCGCAATACACAGGTACATACAACACACACTACTCAGATACTCACAGTACACAGGTACACACAATACACACACAATACTCAGGTAGTCACAATACACTCACAATACTCAGATACTCACAATACTCAGGTACTCACAATTCACAGGTACTCACAATACTCTCAATACTCAGGTACTCACAATACACAGGTACTCCCAATACTCCCAATACTAAGGTACTCACAATACTCAGGTACTCACAATACACAGGTACTCACAATACTCTCAATACTCAGATACTCATAATACACAGGTACTCCCAATACTCCCAATACTCAGGTACTCACAATACTCAGGTACTCACAATACACAGGTACTCACAATACACTGTCAGTCAGGTTTGTAATGGAGATTTTATGTAATTTTGTAATTTTATTTCAACCTGATTTTATTGTGATTTTAATTAATTGTATACCTTCTCCTGGCTTGACATAATTTCCGGAGTCCTGTGATGCGTTATTTTATCATATGACATTTTTGATTAATTTTTTATGGTCCTCTGTCCTTTTTAATCATCGTTCAATGAATTTTATAATCTTATCCCCCTTTTTTTTTATTAAGCTAGTCTATCAGTTTTTAATATCATTATTCATTAAAATATATTTTGCTCATCATGTGCCACTATGTATCTGCCATTCCAGCCGATACAGTACTCATTTGGCACCTATTAACTCTGCTCATTTACTTTGCCCATATATTTATTATGCTTTTTCTATATATTAATTTCTGTTTACATTCGTCATGTCATGAGCGCCGTGACATGACGATCTTATGTCCTCATCGAACCATAACAAAATGGCCGCGATCGTAGCCCTATAGAAACAATCCTTTGGAAAATGTCCGCTCCTATGTTTTCAATGGACGGTCTTCAAGAAGATGGCCGAACGGCAATTATACAATAGCTATTTAAAGACACTTCCATCGCCCACAATCCATCCCTGATGAAGTCACGTGACGGTGACGACACGAGAAGGATACGGACACCGGAAGTGACACACTTGCCATGAGCTCACTGCTCATTGGAATCATTGCACTATTGCTTTTACTGAATGTGAGTACCTGAGCTTCTTTGCATAATAAAAACATACAGAGTTTAAAACTACTACACTATAGAGCTTCTTTTACATTTTTCTACCCTACCCGGTTTGTTATACTCTGAGCGATGCCTGGCTATTTATTTGGTCCCTGGAGAAAGGCATCATCTCCTAGGATCTGCACACTTTGGAAAACCCCCAGGAGGAATTGATGAGAGACCCCCTCTTCCCTCAGAGTGATCATCTACACCCCTGTTTTCTCTGAATGCTGCTTACCTTACAGCAGTAAGGTATGAAGTTAGTACACATGCGGGTGTCATTTCACACTGAAGATTCACAGCACTTAAGTCACAACTCCACTTTTTGATGCCAGTTAGTACCTTATGGTTTGCACCTTGCACCTTCTCATGGTTGGAAGATTACATGACTTCTGGATTGTGATTCATTTGCACCATCTACACTATTATATACATGGAGTATTGTTGAATTTTTATCTTGTTTAAGTATTGTAATTGTATTTAGTATTTATACACTACAGTCACTTTATTTGTTTTTTTGTTTTTCTTTTGCACTGTACTGATCACCATTATATTATTTCTCGGCTTATTTAAGCATTGGATTTTTATCAGTATATGTCAGTTTATCACTGGAATTTATACATACTGTCACTTTATTTAAGCACTTTAAACACCATCCTTTGATTCTTTCCATTTATTCTATCGTGGGTAGTGTTTGATCCACTAGGTGGCTGCACCATAGGAATTGCTATATTAGACTCCATAGTAGTGCGGGAATACTCATTCTACCACAAAAGGGTAATAGCTGTGGGCGATGAGCTGATGAAAAAAATAGAAGTGCAGTTGTTAGTTGGAGGCAGGATAGGCTTCTTTGAAGAGGAAAGTTTTCAGGGATCGCCTAAAAGTGGATACATTTGGAGACAGTCTGACAGATTGGGGTAGGGAATTCCAGAGGATGGGCAAGGCTCGGGAGAAGTCCTGGAGGAGGATATGGGAGGAGATGATGAGGGAGCTAGAGAGTAGGAGGTCTTGGGAGGAACGAAGAGGGTGATTAGGTTGGTATTTTGAGACTAGGCTAGTGATGTAGCTTGGAGCAGAGTTGTGGATGGCTTTGTAACTTATTGTTAGAATTTTGAATTCAATTTGTGGGGTGAGTGGCAGCCAATGTAGGGATTGGCAGAGAGGGGTAGCAGACACTGAGCGGTTGGTAAGGTGGATAAGTCTGGCAGCAGCATTCATGATGGACTGAAGGGGGGATAGTCTATTTAAAGGTAAGCCAATGAGGAGGGAGTTGCAGTAGTCAAGTAGTCATATCTGTATAGTATAATAATATTCATAATGTATATTATAGAAATCAGTTTTTGTGGATACCTGAGTGTCATGAAGATAAGTTGAAGATGCAAACAGCTACCAGGGAAGGGTCTGCCCACATGATCACTTTAAAAATACTGGCGTTGATTAACTAAAGAGAAATGCATGTTCAACTTGCAGTATGAATGATATTGAATAAGGTGAAGCTGTTTTCAGTTGATTACAGTAAATAGCCAATCATGTTCTACGTTTTTATTTTCTTAATCAATTCCATTGCCTGGCTATTTTTGTTCTTGGTTATTAGTTTTTTCCAAAAAGGTAAATATAAGTTTGTTTAAAGTGTAATTTCTAGTGCTTGAAAAAGAAAATCAAAGACAGAATAGGTTTAATTATTTAGCGTCCAGGGAAATAGCTGGCACATAGTGCGAGATTGTACAGCCTGTGTGAGAATAATGGATCAAAAATATGACCTTATAACTGCAAGGAGCAAATAAATGATCACAGTTAGCACTTCAAAGCACATGGAGAGTGAGAAGAGTACTCTATGGGAGTCGTTTATATTCTAGTATTAATGTTCATAGAATTCTTACAATACCTATACACAAATCTAACAAAAAGCTAGAGCATATTCAAATTTGAACATTACATTTTTTTTGTCAGTGATATTTAAATAACCTCATCATAATACATTCCCTTTTCTGTTTTAAGCAAAATGTTTTTTTGTTTTTTTTTTACAGTGGTGCTTAATATTTTTACCTCTTTGCACATACTGTACATTAAAGTAGAATGTCATGGATATGCATTAATGTCTGTCTGCCATCTTACCTTCCTCCTCATGTGTTCATCTAGAGACCAGACCTCCTTCACCTGGCTTCCTTTATAATCTCCTCCCAGCCTGACTCCACACCAGGCCCTATCACAGAACACTATATTAACCTGTGCACTGCAAGCCTGCTTTGCTGATCAACGTGTTTGTTAGGCATTGTGTGTTTGGGTTCCTGCCTGCCGTGTGCTACATCTGTCTCTCTGTTACGTTATTGGCTTGTCCCCGACTATCCCTGTCTGCTCGTGACCCTTGACCTTCGGCTCGTTCTTCGTTATCCTTGTCTGCTTGTGGCCCCTGACCTTCAGCTTGTTATTCGGTTCTCTCTTATCGTGTGCTGCTGCTTCCCCTCTTTTCCCCTTATCCTACGGGGCGTGAGCTAGGAAACTCCAGGGGCCGCGACCTGGTCCCAGCCTGCAGCTAACATCCTCACCACTAGAGGCCCTGGAGAAGACCAGCTGGGTCTTAGACTCCGCGCCCTGGGGAATCTTGGCTCTAGCTTCCGTTTGGATCCCGGTTGTGCTCCTCTGGTCCCGCTTTCCACAACCACCCAGTTTCCTATCCGCAGAAGCCAGCCATAGGGTTCACTACCTCGCGGTGCACTTCTGTCCACCTACGGTGTGCATCTGTCACCTGGCCACAGGTGACCCTGACATAGAACTATAGGCAAAACTTTTTTTTTCATTGTGGATAGAGTAACGGAGGGTTATAACCCTTGTCAGATTTTTTACCTTTACTTTCTGTCCCATAGCCAAACAGGAAGTAAGAGGAAATCCCTGCAAATTAAGGGAATTCCATTGGTGACTTCCAGGCCGCCAGAACTAGTGCCCCTATTTAAAGATTTCCCCTCTAATACTTTTCTGGGGACATCCCAAACTTTGGTATTTTCTTTTAATTTCAATAATAATGGTAAATAGGACAAATAGAGAACATGAATCTCCTCTAAGTGGAGTTCCACCCAAAAATGGAAGTTCCGCTTTTCGGAATCCTTCCCGCCTCCGGTGTCATATTTGGAACCTTTCAGGGGAGAGGAGGGTGCAGATACCTGTGTAATTCAGGTATTTGCTCCCACTTTTGGCATAGGTTGCCGCGGCGACCTACGCCACGTCCGGTGCCTACTTCGTCCCCCTGCTGTCTTCTGGGAGACACACAGGTCCCAGAAGGCAGCAGGGACCAGTGGGATTGCGCAGTGCGACTTGCGCATGCACAGTAGGGAACCAGGAAGTGAAGCCGCAAGGCTTCACTTCCTGATTCCCTTACCGAAGATGCCGGCGCCTCCACCCGTGAGCCAAGGGACAGATCGGCTTCGGATGCCGATATCGCGGGCACCCTGGACAGGTAAGTGCCCTAATATTAAAAGTCAGCAGCTGCAGTATTTGTAGCTGCTGACTTTTATTTTTTTTTTTCAGCGGAACTCTGCTTTAAAGGGGTTGTAAAGGCAAAAGGTTTTCTTATCTTAATGCATTCCTGCACCATATGTGACATCATGTGACGTCAGAGGGGGTGGTCATCTGGCCACGTTAGCGGATGGCCCCACCCTTGCTTATATAAGAGCTATCAAAGCAAAAAGATAGCAGTTGCAGAGAGATTTTTTTTTTTTTTTTTATAGTTTTTCGGGTCCATCAAGTGGCGTGATTGACAATGGATTTACATTGTGGGACAATGGTAAAGGAATTGACAAAAAGTGTCTCTTGTGGTTTTTACTTTTTGACACTTTTTTTGTGTGTATGGGTAGGGGTACAATGTACCCGATACCCATTCACATAGGGGTGGGGGGGCGAAATCTGGGGGTCCCCTTGTTAAAGGGGGCTTCCAGATTCCAATAAGCCCCCAGCCCGCAGCCCCCGACAACCACAGCCCAGGGTTGTTGGGAAGAGGCTCGTGTCACCCTTCAATACAGGGACAAGGTGCTTTGGGGGCATGTGGCCTGGTATGGTTCAGGGGGGGCACTTGCTCTCCCCCCTATCCTGACCTTCAGGCTGCATGCTCGGATAAGGGTTTTTTACAATTTGCATGGAGTTCCCCTTAAAATACATTCCAGACCCAAAGGGCCTGGTATGGACTAGGAGGGGACTCCATGCTGTCTATTTCCTTGATTTTTCATCTATATTGCCGGGAACCGGCAATACATTACAGCCGCGAGCAAGTTTAAATTGCATTTTTTCCTTCAGAAATGTCATTATTGCTGCGGCACTGTTCTACATATGGTACAGATGTGCCACTTTACAGACAGACCAAGGGGACCCACAGGCACGATATTTAAAGGAATATTACATTTTTATTGTTTCACTTTAAGCATTATAAAAATCACTGCTCCTGACAAAACTGTAATTTAAAAAGAAAATTAGCATTGATACATGTCCCCTAGCGTAGTACCAGGAACCCCATACACTTTTTATGGCAATAACTTGCATTTAAGCCCTAAAAATTAGGACTTTTGATTTTTCATGTTCGTGTCCAATAGACTTTAACCTCCCTGGCGGTATGATTTTGATGCTGAAAGCGGTACAATTATTTTGCATGGAAATTTGGCATTTTATATTGTAGGCCTGTAATTCTTAGGAATAACACACTTAAATCTGTCCAAACAAGAGTCTTGTAGACATCCTGGGTATGATAAAGTTTGAAACACAAAATAATAAATTATAATATAATAAATAACTATTAATAATTCTAACAAATAATAATATAATAATAATACAAATTATTCAATAATGTAATCAAATCAAAAACACTGAAATTTGCTCAGTTGCAGAATTGTCGCTGTCATTACTTTCAGTGTTTGATGATGAATTTCCCCACAAATCGCTATAGCTATCGCTATCGCTATCGCTCAATTCTGCAAGGGATTCTAATTTATTATCACTGTTTTCTAGCTGTTCTAAAAGCACTTTTGATGTAAAGGGACACTTTTTGGTTGCTATGTACATTCTCAAGTTTCCAGGCAGAAAAAAATGTATTTATAATATAAAAGTTCATGCAGGGCACTGGACAAACCACTAGGGACAAAGGGGATGTGTAATTATTTTATACAGTACTGCAATCTGTAAGATTACAGTGTACTGTACGTATTGTGTGTTCTTCACTTTTTGAATTTGGCTCCGTGCTCCGTCCCCGTGCGTCGCAACGCTCGCAGGGAACAGAGCTCGGCACTGTGAATCGAGCGAGGAGACAGCTCGCAGACACAGTGGGGAGACATCGCAGGATCCAGGGGACAAGGTAAGTAACTTTCCCTGGTTACTGCAACGCGATCCCGAGTCTGGCTTGGGGTTACCGCTTTTTGTAGTAAAAACTCACCCCGAGCCCGACTCTGGAATACCACCAGGCAGGTTAATAGGGTTTGCATGTTCGCTAGAACTTTTTGAGTGTCTGAGGTGTTCTGGTGCGAACCGAACTGGGGGGTGTTTGGCCCATCCGAATAATAACCATTTTATCATCATTATAAGAACAATTTACTTTTTTAAGAATGGTAATAGTGTCAAAATAATACTTCAGAGCGTGTAAAAACACAGATCAGTTACATGGTTATTATACAGAAAGAGGAGCTGTAAGTAATGTACAGAAATTATTATAACTGTAGAAATTGTATGAATCTCCTTTTGCTGCAAAAAAGCTGTAAATTCTTAACCCATTACCTATTCTTGAGAAATACCTTTATGTATAACCAAAAATTATATTTTTATGCTTTTGGAAACCTAAACTTTTTTATTGCATCTGCCAGTTTTATGACTTACTTTGCCATTCCATTTTATTCACAGGACACAAATTGCCTAAATATCAATAATAACCGAAAAAAAATCTACTTTGACTCATAGCATAGATAGCTACTGTAAATAGAGAGAGATACTTTTATGTAGTGGTTTCACATTTTGGGTTCTTATAATCAGGTTATGGTGAAGAGGCCAAAGGATCTAAAAACACTCTACTAAATCACTGTGATATTTAAAGTGTTACTAAACCCACAACAGTAAAAGCAGTCTGTATATGCAGTAAAGCATACTTGTCATACTCACTGTGGAACCTAAGGGGTTAATCCTCTGCATTGTGTAAAAAAAGGCTGCTTGATCTTGTATGCACAGATCCTCCTCTTCTTCCACTGACTCCAGAACAGGTCCGGATAAGACAGAGTTACTGGAGTCAGGCTGCACATGCTCAGTTTGGTGTGTATAGAGAGTTTTTTTTGTGGGAGAGTGCATGTGTTTAGCACAGGGCCAATCAGCATTGTCCAGACAGAGAGTCAGGGGTCCTGGATCCTGATAGGACAGCTCAGTGCAATATGAAAACCCCTCCTACCAGCTTTAACCAGGAACTGATAGAAGTCCCAAGACTGCTATATACCGCTGATGAGAAACAGTTTTTATTTAACAGTTTTTATTTACTAAAATAATTGCATTTCCATGTTTTGTATACTGTGGGAGACCAGATATAGTGAATGCAGAGTCCTGGGTTTAGTAACACTTTAATATGGCCTTTAAGAACAATGATATGCAATCACTTCCATTTTGATTCAGTAATTCTTTAATTGAATAGCTATTTGTACTTCAAACTCTTTATGTGGTCTAGCAAACTGACTAGAAACACTATAAAGTGTTCTGTGATTATAGCTACCCATTAAGAAGAAAACAGTGTGGTTAAAACAAGAACATGTTTATAAAGGCTAATAAGATGTTATCCTACTTTCCCCTGTACAATATCAAAAAAGTGCAAATTCTATTCAGCCTTTGTGATAACACAGTTATATCCTCATGTAATAAGGGAATAATGTTCTTTTAATACCTTTTTGCTTTTAAATTCCAAAGTAATCTAATCCTTTAATATATTATTATTATTTCAAATCTCAAAGCAATGTATAACTTAAAGAAAAAAAAAATCAATTAATTTTTAGAGGAACAAGCTTCACAAATTTGTACAAGGGACTGACTCGGAGCAAGCTTTTATTATGGACTAACGGCTAAGGACAACTAACTTGGAGATAAGCGTCCTGTGGAGAGATTAGTAAATAATTCATTTAAGGAACAGAAGATATTGAAATTATCTTCTTACTCCCTTCTACATTTGAAGCCTTTCACTTATGATTCATATCCCCAGCTGATAGAAACTCAATTACACCTAATTTTGAAGACATTTTCATATTGGTTTCATTCACTTTTATTAATATTGCACAATTTTCATTACATTGAAATAAGTAGATTTAGTAAAAGAAAAACTCACTAGAGGCAGTGTTTGCTATGAAAATCAATTCAAATATTGGAAGAGTAGCAATGTGATAAAAATAAGTTGTACTATAGTACCTATTACATTTCCTAGTAAAAGAATAGGAAATAAAGCAACCACCTAATGGAGCTGCTTAAAGGAGACTTGTGCATGGAATAAAAGTCATTAAAATGCAAGCCATTAAAGAGTTTTAAAGACTAACTGCAGCTAAAATTAAAAAAAATATACAATTTGGCACAAGGGACATAATACAATCAGTAGAATGTCTCCTTTGTACTGATGCCTCTTCTTTTAGTTGTTCATGCCCCCCACCCCTACCAAAGTAATCTTTCAGTGTGGAATATAACTAAACTGCTGTCACAGGTTCTCATCAAGAGAACCTGACTATGACCCTCCTATCTGCCCATCTGCTCCTATTATACAAGCAGTGTTACAGCCTCTATGAATGAAATGTGATCTATGAATGGAGGGAGCAGACTAACAATCATCCACTCACCCTCCATTCTTAGATCATGTGTGCATAGTCTGGATACAGATTCACTTTAAGGGCTATCTAAATATTTCTCTTTATTTACTGCAGCCTTTAACTTTTCTCCAGATCATTATTTGATTCAAGCTGAATTCTCAATAAAATGTGTGTTTCCAGCTTTCCTTTTGTATTATCTGGACTGTTACAACATTGTAAGATGGTAGATACACATTTGAAGGTGGGGTAACAGTTGAGCCAATAAGGTACATTTTCCCCCAGTATACCTATTCAGGAAACCCAAAAGCAAGTGTTCCATTTTAGTCTGCATTGCCTGGGTCAGTATCATACTATTCATTTATTTCAGGTACGATCAACTATGTTGGCATTTATATGTTAGCGGTGCAGATGTCTACTTTTGATTATTTTACCCAACCACTATGCAAAAATGCAAACTGCAGCTAATAAATTCAAACTAAATAATGGTGTTTGATGAACAATATTAAAATATCCCTTTTTTTTAAATGACCACATAAGCTAAAGCAAGCAGATTTACATATTTCAAAGAGAAAAAATTTACATATAATAAATAATCATATCCACACCCCCAGTAGAAATGGCAATCTTTTGCTATGTAGCGGCCTCACCCCTCTCACCCCTTCTCATTCTCGGCTTGTCTTTCTTTGTCTAGGGGTGTTAGTGCTGGGGAGAGGGATGAGATACACTACGGCCCATGTCCTCCATAGTGATGAGGTGAAGGCCAGAAAGATCGGCTTTGTGTAGGTGTCCTAGAGTCAAGTCCTGTACTTCGTCCCTGACTCCTTTGCTCCTAGTAACCAGAGTTCCACACAGTGAATAGGTCCAACACAGTTTTATTCTTCTCAGCGAATAAACACACAGCACGGTTAAGTTGGATTCTTTTGCAACAACTTAGTCTTAATGGGAATAGGTCGAGGCACAATCCTTTCCCTTCTCTTGCCAACCACTGTGGTATCACCAGTGGCGAATAGTCACTGCCACTGACTATGTGAAGTAGAACGTGAATTAACTTCGCTAGCAAGGCCCCTGTCAGGGGAAGGATATCCGTCCAAGGGAGATACCGGAGGCCTCTCTGTCACCAGCGATGCTGCACCGGACTCTTCAGAGAAGTTCTGCACACCAGACCTCACAAACTCAGACACGGGCACCCAAGGAGTTAGGGCCCCCTTGGATTCCTCCACCCTCGCAGAACTCATTTGAAGGTACTGAGCCCCAGGCATCTGCCATAGTACCTCACCCCAGGCTAAAGGTGCCTTAAATGGACTCCATCTCCTCTCTGGCCAGGTCAAGGGCACCTGGGCCCCGGAGCACCGGAACGCCAGCACCCAAGCTGAAGGTGCCTGGGTGCGGCCGCGTCCTCCGACTTCAACTCTGAACCCCGTAGTAAGGGCGTCCGCCCCTTTTATCTCCTCTCCCTTCGCGCCACAGCGGGTTCCCCGCCCCACTGTACCAGCTCCAGGGGAGGACAAAAAGGCACAGTCTTGCGGTGTGAGTTCACCTCCGGCCCCCGGCAACAACGCCACCTATAGGCCCAGGGAACCTCACACCACCAGAGTCCTCCAAGAACCATAAAAGGGCCTCAGATCCCCTAGAAATCAGTGCATCTGGGTTACACTACCACCCAGATGCTTCCCCTAAATTCAAATACCCGCTACAGCTATAAATAACCATTCTGTTTTCTGATGTGCTGCTTTCATTTTCATGTGCTGCTTTCATGTCCGGTTTTCCTGAAAATGAGAGATGATGGTTTCAGGGATCTTTAAAGCGTTTGTAACCCTGAAATATATATATATTCTGTTCCTTTAACCACTTCAGCCCCAAAAGGATTTACCCCCTTAATGACAAGGCCATTTTTTGTGATACGGCACTGCGTCGCTTTAACTGACAATTGCGCGGTCATGCAATGCTGTACCCAAACAAATTTGACGTCCTTTTTTTCCCACAAATAGGGCTTTCTTTTGGTGGTATTTAATAACCTCTGCAGTTTTTATTTTTTGCGCTATAAACTAACAAAATCAAAAAAATAAAAAATAAAATTTATATATATATATATATATATATATATATATATATATATATATATATATATATATATATACACTGTATTTATTGGCGTATAACACTCACTTTTTTACCCTGAAAATAGAGGGTAAACTGTGCCTGCGTGTTATACGCAGGGGGCTGCGGAAAGTTTTTTCCTGAAACTTCCCTCCAAAAGTTAGGGTGCGTGTTATACGCCTGTGCGTGTTATACGCCGATAAATACGGTATATATATATATATATATATATATATATATATATATATATATATTACATTCTGCTATAACACAAAAATAAGTATCAATCAGCTTAGGCCGATATGTATTCAGCTACATATTTTTGGTAAAAAAAATTGCAATAAGGGTATATTGATTGGTTTGCGCAAAAGTTATAGTGTCTACAAAATAGGGGATATATTTTGGGACGTTTATTTTTATTGTTTTTACTGGGACTGCGACATTGGGGCAGACAAATATGACCCCGAGTGACACTTCTTTGAGACCAGTAACATTATTACATTGATCAGTGCTATAAAGGTGCACTGATCAATGTATAAATGGCACTGGCAGGGAAGGGGTTAACACTAGGGGTTGAAAAGGGGTTAACTGTGTTCCCTGGGTGTATTCTAACTGTGTGGGGGCTGGGTTGCCTGGGACAACAAAGAGATCACTGTTCCTAATCACTAGGAACAGCAGAGTTGTCTCCTGTAAGAATGGGGATCCGCCTTGTTTACATAGGTAGATCCCCTTTCTGCCTCTCCTCACCACGATCAAGGGTGGACGGTGGACATCGAATCCGCGGGACCCATGGGCACGCTCCCGCGGCATGCAACGGGCGCACCCACAGTTTCACATGCACAGACCGCCATACGGTTACAGCAGTTTGCGCAGGACAGCCGACCTGCCACCGTATATATACAGTGGCTGGTCGGCAAGTGGTTAACGCATGTTAAACAGCATTAATTTGTCCCTTTGTATAATGTAATATACCTGGCTGATCCTGCCTGTTCCTGTGTCCCCCTGTCTCTGCTAATCACGATAATCATGGCTCCTGATCCATGATACAGTAGTCAGCTTACGTGCCTCTGTAATCAAGCTGTCTGCTCTCTTCTCTCTGTCTCTCCCTTTCCCCCTCCCTCCCTGCCTGCCAGTTCCAATGCCTGTGTGTGAGAGCGATCTTCTCCAGCCCCTCCCCCCTACTGCTTTTCCTTGTCACTTGAAATACCAATCGGTTTGCATAACCAAAGAATTTTTGCACAAGCTGTCAGAAACTGTCTCATCGGGGTCTTGACCTGACTGCAGTTCATCTTGTAACCGACTTGAGTGGGCAAATGCTCACATTCAATGGCGTCTGACACTTTGGAGAGGTATTCTCTTCATGGATGAATCCCGGTTTTCACTGTACAGGGCAGATGGCAGACAGTGTGTATGGCGTTGTGTGGGTGAACGGTTTGCTGATGTCAATGTTGTGGATCGAGTGGCCCATGGTGGCGGTAGGGTATGGGCAGGCATATGCTATGGACAACAAACACAGGTGCATTTTATTGATGGCATTTTAAATGCACAGAGATACTGTGATGAGATCCTGAGGCCCATTGTTGTGCCATTCATCCACGACCATCACCTCATGTTGCAGCATGATAATGCACAGCCCCATGTTGCAACCTGTACACAATTCCTGGAAGCTGAAAACATTTCAGTTCTTGCATGGCCAGCATACCCACCGAACATGTCACCCATTGAGCATGTTTGGGATGCTCTGGATCGGCGTATACGACAGCATGTTCCAGTTCCTGCCAATATCCAGCAACTTCAACAGCCATTGAATAGGAATAGACCAACATTCCACAGGCCACAATCAACAACCTGATCAACTCTATGTGTAGGAGATGTTCTGCACTGCATGAGGCAAATGGTGGTCACACCAGATACTGACTGGTTTTCAACACAGTAAAACTGCACATTTTAGAGTGGCCTTTTATTGTGGCCAGCCTAAGGCACACCTGTGCAATAATCATGCTGTCCAATCAGCATCTTGATACGCCATACCTATGAGGTGAATTATCTTGGCAAAGGAGAAGTGCTTACTTTAGCCCTGGTTCACACTGGTGCGTTTTGACATGCGATTTGGCATGTCAAAACGGCGGTATTTGCCGCAAATTGCCGGCAATGGAACCGTCCTAATCGGTGCGACGCCGCATCTGTGGTGCTGCACCGATTTCAAAAAGTAGTTTCTGTACTACTTTTTGCGATTTCGGGCCGCAATTTACATTGACATCTGTGCAGAAACCTGCACAGATGTCTTTGTAATCGCGGCTGAAATCGGGACTGACAGGCAGGAGTGAAATCGTGTGAGTTCAGCTGAACTCGCACGGCTTCACTCTCGCAGCCCAGTGTGAACCTGGGCTTAGACAGATTTGTGAACAATATTGCAGAGAAATAGGCCTTTTGTGTACATAGAAAAAGTCGTAGATCTTTGAGTTCAGCTCATGATAAATAGGGGCAAACACAAATGTGTTGTGTTAATTTTGCTCAGTGTATATATATAGATTTATATATATATATATATATATATATATATATATATATATATATATATATTCCGCACACACTCCCTCTGACTTCTTCTGCTCAGCGAATAGATGACACACCACCAGAAGAAGGTGGGCCCAGCACAATCTCTGAGGCTGGTGCATCCCCATACCACTCACTGAAACTTAATTGCAGTACTAGAATAAAGCAAGGAGTAGGCCTTGTTCCTGCAGTCCTCCTGAGAGCTGGGAGCACCTGAAACTGCTGGGGGAGGAGGTAAGGGGAAGGAGATTCATCCCAGTAATGTGCATGTCATCAAGGGCAGTTGCCAACTGTGGGTGATTAGGGTGTTCCCAGGCACACCTGGATAACCCTGTGCACACGCCTATGGATCAAGCCTATCTATTATATTTTTACAGCGAGTTTTACCTAATGTGACAAAATACAGGGCTATAGTTAAAGGAGTTGTAAACCCTCCTGTTTTTGACGTGGCGCCGGGGGGCGGGGCTGAGTCCTGCATTCGGCAGCTATGGACCCCGAATGCTGGACTCGGGAGTGCGCCCGCAAAGTAACCCCCCGGGAGAGCATTTCTCCTAGGGGGTTATCTGATGTGGGGAGGAGCCGCAAGAGCCTCCCGGGGACCCCAGAAGACGGCATTTGGGGCCACTCTGTGCAAAACAAACTGCACAGTGGAGGTAAGTATGACATGTTTGTTATTTTTAAAAAATAATACGCAAACCTTTAGTATCACTTTAAGGTAGAAGATACTTGACAAAAAATAATTAATGCTTAAAGTGGATGTAAACCCGAATTTTTTTAATTTTTTTTTTTTATGTCACAATGTACAGTATAAGATTGGGGAACAAAACAGGAAGCGCCACCTAAGTGCATTATTTTAGTCACAATTTATTAAAGACAGAGGAGATGCACTTACAGACATATGTAAAAAATGGGCTCATCTGTGTGTGTAGTTTGCGGTATGATCCGGTCTCAGGTGCATCCAGGATCATGGGTAGGCAGAGCAGTGTGTTGTTTCCATCCTGTGGGCTTAATGAAGAAATCGAAGTCCATACCCTTCTGTGAATAAGATATTGTGTATACCCATATCATGCATATCTCTCTGTATATAGGACGCCTTTGTCATACCCACATTGCCAATTTGTATTGTACGCCCACCTATATGTGTATCTTATACATCATTTTATTATATGCATGCTTGTGCGCATATACCAGTAGGATCTCTGGGTATATGTGGAATATCGTGTGTTTTTTAATGGGGATATGTGATCAGCTTATTATTTTTAGTATTATTTATATTTCATATGTTAAATGAGAGCCATTTATTTGGTGCACAAGTACTGATTTAAAAAAAAAAAAAATGTTATGCATTATATATGTGTGTATATATATTTCTATTGTCCTTCCCCATTTCCCGCCCCTTCCCCTTCCCCCCCCCCCCCCTTTTTTCATATATTTTTTCCATATATATTTTTTTTTCATGTATATTTTTTCTATATATATATATATATATATATATATATATATATATATATATATATATATATTTATGGTTGGAGCCCTATGGCCGATAGGATATGGGTAAGATACATTGACGCGGACTTACAACATAGATAGACCTGAAGCGTGCCCTGGCCTAACGGACGGTATGCCAAAATAAGGGGGCATACCCAAGATTAGTGGTAGATATTGTAGAGAGAAATGATTTCCTGAGGATGTTATTAATAGGGGATGGGAGGGTGGGTGACGTTGCGTCGGAAACCACGTGTTGTGCACAGGAATACCGACGAGGCTTGTGGAGGAGTGGGCTGGCTATATAGCCGCCGGACTCCTCCCATAAATTCAGGCCACCATGCTGGCCTTCCAACTTATGGTTGGAGCCCTATGGCCGATAGGATATGGGTAAGATACATTGATGCGGACTTACAACATAGATAGACCTGAAGCGTGCCCTGGCCTAACGGACGGTATGCCAAAATAAGGGGGCAAAAACATTCAGGTAGGGATATCATTTTATTTGGACTGTTTACTGAGCAAGTTTTGAAAAAGCCTGTGCGATCTCCAGCTGAGGGTTAGGAATGTACCGGGCGAAGCAGGCGGACTTCCATCTGCCTAGCTTCTTAATGACGTGATCTGGCACCCCATGGCGAGAGGCGGCCGAAGCTGCCCCGATGCGAAACGAGTGGGCTGTATAGCTAGCTGGGTTGAGATGTAGACTTCGAAGAAGGATCCTCACATGCTTGATGAACTGGCAGGTGCTTAAAGGTTTGGTTGGGAAAGGGAGTAGGGGAGCAGAGTCTGTTTGTGCCGGTAGGTACGATAGTAGGCGATCCAATATGGCCACTGGGCACCAGGCATTGGTTGTTCTATATATGCAGATATCCACGCCAGCACCCAACTGTTGAGTTTTGGACACTGCCAGGTGGAGTGTGAAGTGAGTCGGATGGCGAACTAAGTGACGTCTGCGCAAGACTTGGCCGGTGGGATTATTGTAGGTGAATTCGCTTGGCCGTAGAAACCCATAATAAGCTAAATAGATGGCCGCTTGTATGACCAAGCTAGGGAGGAGGCCAAACGGAGATGTGGCGAGGATATTGGACATGTCCCTGAAGATGGCACCGGTTATAGGTAGACGTTTGGGGTTGATAGTGGGTTGTAGTTTCTGGACTCCTCGTAGGACGGCTCTGACTGCGTGGGACGTGAACAACGAGGGTTTTGCGGGATCCTGTAAGGCCAGAAAGTGCTGAATGCCTGCTAAGTACAGACGGATGGTGTTGTGGGATAAGGCCAAGCTACTATGGCAATACGAGATAAAGGCCAGTACGTGCTTGACGTCTACGGCCGTATTATCGGAGCGGGGTGCCAGAAACTTGCTGAAAACGTCCCAGGCAGCACGGTAGGCTTTCAAGGTGTTGTAAGACAGGGACTGATTGATGAGCTGTGACGCTTGCTGTAGGTGGTGTCCTAGTCCAGGGTCAGCTGAGACCAAGGAGGGATAGGGGCTGAGGTCTGGTCGGCTCCGGGTCTCTGCTGAAAAAAGGACATATAATTAAAGCGGGACAGCGCATCTGCGGCAAGATTATACTTGCCCGGGAGGAAGGTGCAGTGAACGTTAAACTGATGTTGTAACGAGAGTTGTACGAGCCTACGTAGGAAGGACATCGTGGTGAGCGACTTGGACCTGCCTTTGTTGACAATGTCGGCAGTGGCCTGGTTGTCAGTGGTGAAGCCTACGGTTTGTCCTGTCCAATCGTGGCCCCATAACCGGGCGGCTGCTACCACCGGGTATAACTCGAACAGGGAGGAAGACTGAGTAAAGCCTGGGATTGCTAGTATCTCTGGCGGCCATGACCCTGCGAACCAGTGGTGGCCAAAAATTGCTGCAAAGCCTTTGGAGGCTGCGGCGTCTGTGATTACCTGCGGGGAGAGGGGAGACATCGCGGGTATGAACATGGATATCCCGTTCCAGCTGGTGAGGAACTCTTCCCACATCAACAAGTCCGCTACAGCTGCGGTGTCTAAATTAAGGATCTGATCGGGGTCCTGTGACTGGGAAAGAAAAACTAGGAGACGTGAGACGAAGGACCGTCCCTGGGGGATGATCCTTATCGCGAAATTAAGCATTCCCAGAAGGGATTGCAACTGTTTCTTAGTACACCCCCGTGTGCGGGTGAAGGTTTGGAGTACTGATCTAATGCGGGCCAGTTTGTCTGGGGGGAGGCTGGCTTGCATGGTGGTGGTATTCAGAATGATACCGAGGAAGGTGACCGAGTGTGCTGGACCGTCTACTTTATGCTCCGCGATGGGAACATTGAGATTTCCGAAGACGACTCTTAACTTGTTGAGGTCTTTCGGGGGCGTATCAGGCTGTTCAATCAGCAAAAAGTCATCCAAGTAGTGGATGACTTCTTGACACTGGGCTTGGTGCAGCAGTATCCAGGTGAGAGACCGTGCGAAAGTGTCGAAGAGCCAGGGGCTACTCTTGGAGCCGAAAGTCAGCTTGGTAGCAAAGTAGTAAGAGTCTCTCCATTTCATGCCGTGCCAGCACCAGAGGGATGGATGGATGGGTAGGAGCTTAAAGGCATCCGAGATATCGGCTTTGGAGAGCCAGGCGCCTGTGCCGGTTTTAATTATGGCTTGGATTGCCATGTCTACGGAGGCGTATTTAAGGGAGAACTCTTCCGAGGGGATTAAGGAATTTAGGCTGGGGATGGGGGAAGAATGAGGCTCAGACAGGTCGTACACCAAGCGAACTTTATTCGAAAACTTGCCCTTGACAAGCCCAATAGGGCTGACTCTCCAGGTGTTGAAAGGGGGCTGAGTGAAGGGGCCTATGACAAAGCCTCGCTGCAGCTCGGTGTGTAACAGCTGATCTATGGCCTGTTCATCTGTGGCGGCTGAACGCAGGTTCTTGCATTCGTGAGATGTGTGGGGTAAGGAGATGAGGCCTGTGTGGAAGCCGGTTGTGAACCCTTGGACGAGGAAGGTGGTGAGAGAGGGGGTGGGGTGTGAAACAAGGTAGTGCTCCAGCCACAGAACGTTTACTTGGCCTAGTCAAGACTTTTTCTGTTGCTTGACCTGACACAGGGTCTTGGGGTGTGCCCTGTGGCATACGAGGCAAACATGAAGCAGGCGGCACTGACTAAAGTTGCAGGATCCGAAGTTGAAGTTATTGCAGATGGCTGCTCCCCCTGCTGTCAGTACTGGGCGTCCGAACTTGTCCACCTGGGTCGTCTGCTGGGAGGCCGGTAAGCCTAGAGCTGCCCTCGAGGTGGAGGGGACTTCGTGGGGGCGAACATTGGTGGTGTTAGAGCACCAAGTGGCAGTATGGGTAGAGGACTGGCAGTTCGTGCATAGAGGTGAGCGTAGGCCAGCGAAGTGGCGGCAGAAGAGCTCGGTATCCATGAGACTCCAGTCTGTGGCTATTTGGAACTGCAACAGCCTAGCAGCTGCTTTGGCTGAGAAGGAGCGGTGATAGTCGTAGAACGAAAATCCTCCGTACTTGTAACCTAGATCCACCAAAGTGTGGAGATATAGGTCCAACTCTTCCCGTCTGTTGGGGGAGGCAGAGCACAGGACATCCCTGAGAGTCCCGAAGGCCAGCGCAAATTCTGGTACTGACAATTTGCGATTCAGCCTTGGGTCTTTGGCCTTGAGGACCACTGAAACGTCTCCCCATGTGTAGGCCTTGTTATCCGCTACATCGTGGACTGCGATGAGTAGGGAGGCAAGGTTAATGTCCTTGCCATCCAGGATGTCCTTCCTAATGCTGGCTGGGACCAAATGTGCTGGGAGGACAACGGGGCACTTGCCTGTAGGGATAGCTGGAGGGGGTGTCGGGACCTGGACTGGTAGGTCAGGAGTGACGGTTGGTGGGTGGACCTCCAGGAGCGTCACTCTGGCCTGCATGGCTGTGACTGCGGTAGACAAGGAAGTTACCAGGGTGTGGAGTTGAGCGACAGCCGCGGCAACAGAGTGCAGGGATGTCCGCTGCGTGCTTGGTCCAGGTGAAGCTGGCATGGGGAGGTCGGTTGAGGCTGGTGGCGGAAATAGGAGCCTAAAGAGCTCTGCCTTCCTGGCTGTGGCCGGGAAAGGCACCTGCCGACGTCTCAGTTCTGCGGTCAACTTGGGGATGGTCCATCCCCTGAGGGAACGTGTGCTGCCGCTCTCTGAGGCGGGAGAAGGTGAAGGAGGGGCGGTGAGATCTACGCTGCCGGCCTGAGACATGGCTCTGAGTAATTCGGGGCCTGGATAGGAAATCCTGTCTTCCGAGGTTGGGGTGGTGACCGAAACCTGTAAGGGATGACACGACAATCGGGGTTGTTTCTGTAGTTACGGGGGATTTTCTTCCCCATAAAAAAAAACTTACATATATTTCCTTTACTCTTCAAAAAAATTTTTTTTTTTTTTTTTTTTACCTGTAGAAATGGCGTCCAACCTAGTGCAGGACGGAGCTGGATTTGACTGATCTGGAGAAGAAACAACAGATAAAACATGACGAGGGGGTACTGACTGATTAGACTGTACCTAGACGAGCGAACGGACGCGGTAACAATGGTGAAAGTGAGTGACAGAAATGTCCCATGACAGAGACACGAGTCGGTGCGTTTGCAATGCGGCTAACCTACCGCGCTCTGGAGCATGTACCGAAATGGGGCCGTGCAGGACTGGTGCGTGTTTAGGGTGAAGCTGCTGCCGAGAATGCGCGTAAAACTTGAACAGCTGTGTCCCTGCTAAATGAGTGGCCGAAATGACCCATGACAGAGACGTGAACCGGTACGTTTTAGCAGTAGTGACCGAAAACCCCGGGCTCTGGAGCATGTACAGAAATGGGGCTGAAAACAACAGGTGTCTTGCTCTGAGGTGGGTATGCCCATCGCGTGAGGGCTAGAAAGCAGAGTGCGAGACCTCGTATTACCGCTTGCCCTCTGTACTTGTGTATTACGGCCCCCCCGATATATATCTTCATTGTCAATTTTCCCCTCTTTTTTTTTTTTTTTTTTTTGGTTTTTCCTCTCTTTTTTTTTTTCATTTTTCATCATGTTCACAAAAAAAAATGTATTTTTTTTTTTTTTTTTTTGCTGACCAAGAGCAAAATCTCCTGCATGGCATCTACAGCATAACGTGAAGCCTACCTGTGGCTGAGACGGGCGAGACGGGCGTGCGAACGGCGCTGAGTCCCTGGATGAGAGCGGTTGAATCGTGCCGCGCTCGCTGACGGTCGCTCTGAAATGACGTAAGGACGTGACGTTGCGTCGGAAACCACGTGTTGTGCACAGGAATACCGACGAGGCTTGTGGAGGAGTGGGCTGGCTATATAGCCGCCGGACTCCTCCCATAAATTCAGGCCACCATGCTGGCCTTCCAACATATATACTGTATGTGTGTATATGGATGTTCTAGTAAGGACACAATCTTATTCCCCCAAAGTGTTTTTATATTTCTGCGGTTGTTCCGCTTGTAAATAGTAATTTTTTCCCACCTTTTAGTATTACCCTTCCCTTCCCCTACTTACCTACTTGGGTTGTAGTTTTTTAGCATTTCTTTCCATACTGCTTTTGTTTTGTGTGCTGGGACTTGCTGTCCCACTAATGGTCACAGCACATAAACAGTACCATAGCTGCAGTACCGTGTCAGGCCTCCTGAAGGAACAGATAGCTCCGAGCGCGTAGCCTGGTTTCTCAGTGGTGTGCTGAACACCTGTCTTTCCTTTCCGGTGATCTCTCTTATTCCATTTCCGGTGACGTCATCATCCTTGTTCCCTGTTGGTTCTGGCTGGCTTCCTGGTGGCCACAGGATGGAAACAACACACTGCTCTGCCTACCCGTGAGCCTGAATGCACCTGAGACCGGATCATACTGCGAACTACGCACACCGAGCCTCAAAGCATACAGCCTACAAATGTCATCTGACTGCTCCCACCAAGGCTCGGTTCACACTGGTGCGATGCGGGAACCCTGTGAATCCACTGCGGGTTCCCACATCGCACCCGACTCGCACGGCAGTTCACACTGCCATATGCAAACTGCTAGGGAGTGTCATACAATGTTAACGACACCCCCATTTCAGCTCGCATATCGCACTGCGAACTGACAGTTTGGACATGAATCGGATTGCATAGGTGTGAACACCCATGCGATCCGATTCTGGTGCAGATCTGCTGGGGAGTGTCATACAATGTTCTGAACAGTGTGGTGCAAATCACATGCGATGTCTGGCATGGCACCAGTGTGAACTGGGTCCAAGTCCCTACAAATGTCACCTGACATTATTTTTTACAATTTATTTTTTTTTACTTTTTTTTCACGATGATGGGGGGTGGGGTTTTATTTAAAAAAAAAAAAATTCACAGTGCTTTCAGGAAAGGGGGTGGGGGGACGTGTCAGTGGATGGTGTCAGTGGTTCAGTGGGTGGTGTCAGTGGGCGTGTCAGTGGGCGGTGTCAGTGGTCTTGGGGCTCTGGACCGTGTCGGTATTGGGGGGGGTGGTTGTGGTGTCAGTTGTTTTTTATTAAAATTTTTTTATCTTTTTTTTTATTTTTTTACAGTTTTATTTTGGATTTTTATTTTTTTATCAGCCCCGTTGGGGGCTTTGGTGACATGTCAGGGGTCTAAGCAGAGACCCTTGGCATCTCCCATTTGAGACAGAGAAAGGGACAGAGGACAGGTTCCCCAGTCCTTTTCTCTGCATTGAAGAAGAATGGAGGGGAGACAGCGACTCCTCCATTCATAAACTGAGCATAGTAACACACAGGTTACTCTACTCAGTTGTCACAGGACACAGAGTGATCGGTAACGAACGCTCTGTGTCCCATTCAGAAAAGAAAGGGGCCGGTAATACCAGACCCACTCCGCTCTCCATCCTGACAGATTCCCCCCTCCGCCCCCCCTTTCAGCCCGCGGAAGAGGAGAGAGAGGGAAGCCGGCGGCAGTGGGGAGGGGGGGGGCCCGGAGGAGGAAGAAGACAGCAGGGTATGTGGACACACAGATCGGGAAGAGGGGGGCCGGAGGAGGAAGAAACAGCGGGGGATGTGGAAACACAGATCGGGACGAGGGGGGGCGGAGGAGGAAGAAACGACGGGGGGGTGGAGGAGAACAGGGTGCTGGAGGAGGAGGAGGAAGACACTCGGGGATGATCGGTGCAACGGGGACAGCTGTGAGCACCGATCCCCCCTGCATGCTTTTCAGGTGAAAGCCGCAGGAGGGAGGAGGAGAAGCGGCTGATGAAAAGCATGCAGGGGGGATCAGTGCTCACAGCTGTCCCTGTCGCACCGATCATCCCCCACTGTCACTGGACTGATGTGTATTTACAGAAGTGACAGGGGGCCGTGAGCGCGCTCTACTATTACCCAGAACGCGCTCTGCCTCTCCTGTGCACGCTCTGGCCAAGGGGAGTGTAGAGGTGGGCGTGGAATCTGGACTTTTCAGGGATATCAAACAGCTAAAGGGGGACATTTGAAAGGTAAGGATACATGCAGGAGGCATGTATATCCTTATAGATAACCACTATGGCAGCAGTTTAGAATTGACAAGAGTGGGTTTACATCCACTTTAACAAGCCAATGCATTATTTATTGCATAACTTCGACAGAAAAGTCAAATTTCGATAACTTAAAGTTATTTCTATAATCATGTATTTGGTAGTAGGTAGAGATAAATGAATGTGCTTGAGTTTGTTTTGCAGGCCATAAAAATCTGATTATTGTGAACTTTAAAGTGATTGTAAAGGTTTGAGTATTATTTTTTTTAAATAACAAACATATCATACTTACCTCCACTGTGCAGTTTGTTTTGCACAGTGTGGCTCCGAACACCGTCTTTTGGGCTTTCTCGGCGGCTCTCGCGGTTCCTCACCACATCAGATAACCCCACCTTAGGAGAAGCGCTCTCCAGGGGGGGTTACCTTGCTGGCACGCTCCCGAGTCCAGCATTTGCGTCCATAGACACGTATGTCGGACCCGGCCCCGCCCCCTGGCGGCTGCGTCATTGGATTTGATTGACAGCAGCGGGAGCCAATGGCTGCGCTGCTATAAATCTATCCAATCAAGAGCCGAGAACCACCTGGCGTGGAAGATACCAGGGCTTAGGTAAGTAAAACGGGGGGCTGGGGGGGCGGTCACTGCCAGGTGTTTTTTCACCTTAATGCATAGGATGCATTAAGGTGAAAAACACAAGGGTTTACAACCCCTTTTAATCTGAACCCTATTGGAGTCAATAGGGGTGAATTTTAAATAATCAGTTCTTGGCATTTTGAAGGCTAATATGCAAGAAAAGGTTGAACAAAGGGCATGGGGAACTGACCACTGACTTAGTGGACTAATGAAAAAAAAATATGTTTCTAAAGTATTGATCAGCAGGAAGAAGTCCTCCCTTGACTTTGAGGGTAACATTGGGAAAACACCAATTCTTTTAATTACATGTTTGGAGATTTCTTTAACCACTTCAGCCCCTGAAGGATTTAGCACCTTAACTGACAATTGCACAGTCATGCGATGCTGTACACAAACAAAATTGATGTCCTTTTTCCCCACAAATATGTGTAATGTAAATATAATGATTGTATTTTATCACCTCTGCGTTTTTTTTTTTTTGCACTATAAACAAAAAAGACCGAAAATTTTGAATTGATCAGTCCTGATGGTTCACTTTTTTTTTCTACATACTCTCACCAATGCAGTTTAGCGTCACTATACAACTTGTGTGGCAGTGATCAGAGACATGGACTGGTAACAGTATGTTGAAAAAATATATATATTTGTTTATTTTTATTAAATGTGTTTCTTTTTTTTAACACACTCTACTACTCTGGTGAAGTGATCAGGATTTTTTATTTTTTAAACGTTATGGTTGCTTATACCGGTGAATTTCACTGGTACAGGCGGTCCCCGGGTTACAAACATAATAGGGTCTGTAGGTTTGTTCTTAAGTTGAATCTGTTTGTAAGTCAGAACAGGTACATTTTTTAAGTGCAGCTCCAGCCAAAAAAAACAATTTTTAAGCTTTTTGGATAACATAGGGAAGGGTTAACACCCCTGTAACGTTTGTTTTGCTGTCTCTGCTCCTGTACATAAGATTTCACCTCACTATCTGTCCCAATGACATTTGGATTTTGAAAATTTTGGGTTGTTGTGGAAACAAGCCTTGGTGATAAAACATCAGTGGAGACACATTTTTCTCATAAGTACTCTTACAGGAGTGAATTTCCCTTCCTAGGGGTAGATTTCTATGTGAATGGGTAGGGGTACTCCAACCCATTCACCAAAAAAGTGTACATAAAAAATAAAAACAGGAAACAAGTTTTTGTCAAATCCTTTATTAAAGCAAAAAGGACCCCACACTGTTTTTGTCTTAATGCAAGTCATTTTAAATGTGATTTGATTTGTTTGTTTTTTCTATAGAAATGTAATTTATGCTGCAGCATGTTATATACACAGTACAGATGTGCCACTTTACAGGCAGACTAAAGGAACCCCCCAGGCACTATAGTTAAAGGAATTTCTCATTTTTATTATTGCACTTTAAGCACCATTAAAATCACTGCTCCTGAGGTAACACAACAAACATTTCAGAAAGCAGTCATCCCTGCTGCACCTGTTTTGTCAAAGATGACCTTCAACACTGTGGGGTAAATTTGTGCCTGAGAAGCTGCATGTTAATAACCTGAATAAGGGTGATTTTTTTTGGATGCACGCTGTTTTATTTCTAGCCTGGAAAGGGTGCAAAATAGGGCTACAGAGTTAAAACTGGTTAGTGTCTTTTTCAACGAACAGCAGTACCAGCAGAAAAAGACACAAATAACTTGGTGTTCTCATAAATTGTTTCTGAATTTAAATTTTTCCTGGAGTTTTCCTTTAAATAAAACATGGAAAGATGCTGAAGATGGGCTCTGCAGGACTAAAACTATGTTGTTTCAAATGTGAGTTTTCTTTACTAAACAAACAAACTGAGGGCTAAAATATAACACCTCAGACTGGATATACTTGTGTTGTTAGGTGAAGTGCTGTGTTTCCTCCCTTCTATCTTTGAAATCCAGTTTACTGCAGGCACAATTCCTTTATGTGTCCCAGTGCACAGAAAATTTTTATTTGGAAAAGAAGAAAATCACATCAATAATTTAGCAAGCTCTACATCGCCTTTACTATAATATGTACATACTTTATATTAGGTATTTGTATTCTGTCAGGAATATGTAGAATCTATTATAAGGGAGTTGACAAAGCTACTGTATGTCTCACTGTGGAATAACAATTATTATACTACTTTTAACTAGCTAAAGCTTATTACAGTTCTGTAAAACTACAGCTTGTACTAATATTGACAATGGCTTAAAATGGAGAAATGTAATTTGTACTAACTTTGCTCCATGGGTTAGTTCAGTGTCTCCCCTTGTGACATTTTTCCTGAATCCCTCCCTGTAAATGGACTACACAATGTGTGCCAGGGCCCCAGGTAGTTTTCAGCAAAACCAATAAAAAAATGGTATTCTATAAAGCAAAAAAAAAAAAAAAAAATACAAAGCTTCCCAAGGGCTATTATTTGCGATTCAGAAGCTAATGAACTTAAATTAAGTAATTTAAGGACTATTTAAAAATACTATTGAAAAATTATAAGAGCTTTTTTTTTAAATTAAAATATAGTTACTTATTTAAAATTCAATATTAGTTTGAAAACAAAATAAGCAATCCATAAAACAAAGACATGGATATTTCTGTTGAATAAAATTGTCAATTATTATTAAATAAAAATACTGTACATATTAATATAGACAGAGGGTTTGGTTTTCCAAAAAGTAAAGACGGTCATCCAATTAAAGTGAGACAACTTTACAATATAAATGTTCGTAAAGAAAGGCACAGGCGTATAACACAAGTAAGACAAAAATCTCCTGCGCTCTCGGTGTATCGTCAAAAAACAGGTGGTGTGGTTCTGTCTAGAGGCGAAGTTTAGAATCTTGCAGCCCTCCTCAGAACAATGGGTGTTCATATGGCTAGAAAAAGAAAGAAAAAAGGAGGGCTCACCGACCTAGTGCATTACCACTTAAAGGTTTATTAAAATGTGATTAAAAAGCAATAATCCTACTCACAGACAGAGCTTAAGTACAAGCTTATTCTTCACATGTGCACACACATATAAATTGGAGGTTAGTGTGAGAGCTATCACGGACCACCTAGGCTCTGATGAAAGGGGTGCGCCACAGAAACGCGTCAGCCATCTGGATGCTTTGGGGTATCGTCCGACCCTCTCTGTTGTCGAGTCGGTGGATGCCAAGAATTCCAGCCCTTTTGTCCGATAAGCTTGTACTTAAGCTCTGTCTGTGAGTAGGATTATTGCTTTTTAATCACATTTTAATAAACCTTTAAGTGGTAATGCACTAGGTCGGTGCACCCTCCTTTTTTCTTTCTTTTACAGGCGTATAACATGCACCTTAACTTTGAGAGGGAAGTTTCAGGAAAAAAAACTTACATTTTAAATAAAGAACTTTGAAGCAAAATTTGGGTCAGTACCCATCAATGCAGCCTTATCAGTGCTCATCTGCAGCCTCACCAGTGCCCATCAATTCAGTCTGATCAGTGCCCATCATTGCAACCTCTAATATGCCCATCATTGCAGCCTGCTTACTGCTAATCTGCAGCCTCTAATATGTCCATCATAATGAATAATACATGGACCAGAAAGATTCACCTGCAATGAATATTTGGAGTCACATTCACAAAAATATGAAGCTATGCAACTTTTTAGAATGAAGACATGTCTGGTTTTAAACACCTAAACAGGAAAGCAACAGGAAAAAGACACCATAGACAAAATGCATAAAAGCCATACACAGAACAAAAGATAAAACCCCAAGTCGACACTGTTTAAACATTGTAGTCTTGTTCTTATTGTTCTTTAACCACTTAACGACTGCCCACTGTAAATATACGTCAGCAGAATGGCACCGACAGGCACAATCACGTATATATACGTGATTGCCTTTGTATAGTTGGGGGGTCCGATCGGACCCCCCTTCTTTACAGTGAGCGGTCGTTTTACCTTCGGGAGCGATCCGGCATGAGGGGACGGCCGTTCAATTCCGGCCACCCCCTCTCGATCGCTCCCGGCGAATGAGAGAGCTTCCCCTGCCTGCCAGGAAGGAGGAAGTGATGTCATCTCTCCTGGGGCGCTCACATATACCGAGCGCCGTACAGGAGAAGATGCCAGGTTAGTACACACAACACTACACTGACACCAGGACACATAGGCACATAAATCGCCCCCCCAGGCCCCCCCAGACACCCCCAGATCACCCCCCAGCCCCCCCCAGCCCCCAGTCACAGTGTCACTGATTGCGGTGACCATTTATTTAGTGATCACTGCAATCAGTGACATTTGTGACTGTAAAAGTGTCACCAAAGTTTAGTCTTAGGTCCAGTGTAGCCCCCTAACCCCCCCTAATAAAGGTTTAACCCCCTGATCACCCCCAGATAACCCTTTCACCCCCTATCACCACTGTCACTAAGCAATCATTTTTCTGATCGATGTCTTAGCGTCGGTGATGCTGATCGGTAGCCAGTAATTTTTTTTAGGTTCGCCGCAGGTTTTTATAGCGTCGGGTACCCCCATATATTACCTAATAAAGGTTTAACCCCCTTGATCACCCCCCAGGTAACCCTTTCACCCCCTAGCACCGCCGTGGCTATGCGATCATTTTTCTGATCGATGTCTTAGCGTCGGTGATGCTGATCGGTAGCCAGTAATTTTTTTTAGGTTCGCCGCAGGTTTTTATAGCGTCGGGTACCCCCATATATTACCTAATAAAGGTTTAACCCCCTTGATCGCCCCCCCAGGTAACCCTTTCACCCCCTATCACCACTGTCACTAAGCGATAATTTTTCTGATCGATGTCTTAGCGTCGGCGATGCTGATCGGTAGCCAGTAATTTTTTTTAGGTTCGCCGCAGGTTTTTATAGCGTCGGGTACCCCAATATATTACCTAATAAAGGTGTAACCCCCTTGATCACCCCTCAGGTAACCCTTTCACCCCCTAGCACCGCCGTCACTATGCGATAATTTTTCTGATCGATGTCTTAGCGTCGGTGATGCTGATCGGTAGCCAGTAATTTTTTTTAGGTTCGCCGCAGGTTTTTATAGCGTCAGGTACCCCCATATATTATCTAATAAAGGTTTAACCCCCTGATCGCCCCCCAGGTAACCCTTTCACCCCCTATCACCACTGTCGCTAAGCAATCGTTTTTATGATCGTTGTCTTAGTGTCGGTGATGCCGATAGGTAGCCAGTAATTTTTTTTTAGGTTTGCCGTCAGGTTTTTATATAGCGTCAGGTACCCCCATATATTACCCTAATAAAGGTTTTAACCCCCTAATTGCCCCTAGTTAACCCTTTCACCAGTGATCATCATATAAGTGTTACGGGTGACGCTGGTTAGTTAGTTTGTTTTTTATAGTGTCAGGGCACCCGCCGTATATAACCCAATAAAGGTTTAACCCCCTGATCGCCCGGCGGGTGATATCAGTTAGGTTTTAGCGTCAGAGAGGGTCTGCGTCACACCCCAGGCAGCGTCAGGTTAGTGCCAGTAGCGCTAACACCCACGCGTGAAGCATACACCCCCCTTAGTGGTATAGTATCTGATCAGCTCAATATCTGATCTGATCAGATCTATACTAGCGTCCCCAGCAGTTTAGGGTTCCCAAAAACGCAGTGTTAGCGGGATCAGCCCAGATACCTGCTAGCACCTGCGTTTTGCCCCTCCGTCCAGCCCAGGCCACCGAAGTGCAGTATCGATCGATCACTGTCACTTGCAAAACACAACACACCTTAACTGCAGCGTTCGCAGAGACAGGCCTGATCCCTGCGACTCCAGTGCTGTAGGAGGTAATTTCACCACCACAGTTAAAAAAAAAAAAAAGCATATATGCCGAAGCATTGGGGCAGCAGGAGCGGAGGAGCGATTTTGCTCCTAATGCCGCGTACATACGGTCGAAATTCCGACGGAGGCTTGCCCGTGGAAAAGTCTGACCATGTGTACGCGGCATAACTTTTGCGAGAAGATGCCCCCATGCTTCGGCATATATAAATGGTGCATGTATGCCCATCATTAGAAGTGGGTGGATGAAGGGCGGTATTCTAATGGTGGGCATACCCACCGATCAATCTTTTTTTTTCGTTCAGCCAACAGGCTGCATGAAAAAAAAGATTACAATACATGTCCAACAAGGACCAGCAACGTACTGGTATGTTGCTGGACTTTGAATGTTTATACCAGAATGATGCCTGCGGGTTTAGGTATCATCTTGGTATCATTCTTTTCAGCCAGCGGCCGGCTTTCATGTAAAAGCAATCCTAGTGGCTAATTAGCCTCTGGACTGCTTTTACAAGCAGTGGGAGGGAATGTCCCCCCCCGGATATAAAAAGCGCCATTGGGAAATTGGGAAAGCATTTTATCACACCGATCTTGGTGTGGTCAGATGCTTTGAGGGCAGAGGAAAGATCTAGGGTCCAATAGACCCCAGTTTTTTCAAAAAAGAGTACCTGTCATTACCTATTGCTATCATAGGGGATATTTACATTCCCTGAGATAACAATAAAAGTGATAAAAATAAATAAATATGGAAGCAACAGTTTAAAAATAAAATAAAAAAGCAAAATTAATAATAAAAAAAAAAAAAAAAAAAAAAAAAGCACCCCTGTCCTGCCCTGCTCTTGCCCAATGGCGAACGCAAGCGTCGGTCTGGCGTCATATGTAAACAGCAATTGCACCATGCATGTGAGGTATCACCGCAAAGGTCAGATCGAGGGCAGTAATTTTAGCAGTAGACCTCCTCTGTAAATCTAACGGGGTAACCTGTAAATGCTTTTAAAGGCTTTTAAAAATGTATGTAGTTTGTCGCCAATGCGCGTTTGTGCGAAATTTTAAAGCATGTCATGTTTGGTATCTATGTACTCGGCCTAAGATCATCTTTTTTATTTCATCAAACATTTGGGCAATATAGTGTGTTTTAGTGCATTAAAATTAAAAAAAGTGTATTTTTCCCCAAAAAATGCGTTTGAAAAATCGCTGCGCAAATACTGTGTAGAAAAAAAAAAATGCAACACCCACCATTTTATTCTGTAGGGCCTTTGCTTTAAAAATATATATAATGTTTGGGGGTTCAACATAATTTTCTTGCAAAAAAAAATATGTTTTCATGTAAACAAAAAGTGTCAAAAAGGGCTTTGTCTTCAAGTGGTTAGAAGAGTGGATGTAAGCTTCCTAATGTTGTGTATAAAATGCCAGAACAGTTCAAAACCCCCCCAAATTACCCCATTTTAGAAAGTAGACACCCCAAGCTATATACTGAGAGGCATGTCGAGTCCATGGAATATTTTATATGTTGACACAAGTTGCGGAAAAAATATTTTTTTTTTTTTTTTTTTGCACAAAGTTGTCACTAAATGATATATTGCTCAAACATGCCATGGGCATATGTGGAATTACACCCCAAAATACATTCTGTTGCTTCTCCTGAGTACGGGGATACCACATGTGTGAGACTTTTTGGGAGCCTAGCCGCGTACGGGACCCCAAAAACCAAGCACCGCCTTCAGGCTTTCTAAGGGTGTCAATTTTTGATTTCACTTCTCACTGCCTATCACAGTTTCGGAGGCCATGGAATGCCCAGATGGCACAAACCCCCCCAAATGACCCCATTTTGGAAAGTAGACACCCCAAGCTATTTGCTGAGAGGTATTGTGAGTATTTTGCAGATCTCGCTTTTTGTCACAAAGTTTTGAAAATTGAAAAAAAAAAGAAAAAAAAAAAAATGTTCTTTCTTCATTTTCAAAAACAAATGAGAGCTGTAAAATACTCACCATGCCTCTCAGCAAACAACTTGGGGTGTCTACTTTCCAAAATGGGGTCATTTGGGGGGGTTTTGTGCTATTTTGGCATTTTATGGCCTTCAAAACTGTGATAGGTAGTGAGGAGTGAAATCAAAAATTTGCGCCCTTAGAAATCCTGGAGGCGGTGCTTGGTTTCCGAGGTCCCGTACGTGGCTAGGCTCCTAAAAAGTCCCACACATGTGGTATCCCCGTACTCAGGAGAAGCAGCAGAATGTATTTTGGGGTGCAATTCCACATATAACCATGGCATGTGTGAGCAATATATCATTTAGTGACAACTTTTTGTAATTTTTTTTTTTTGTCATTATTCAATCACTTGGGACAAAAAAAAAATATTCAATGGGCTCAACAGGCCTCTCAGCAATTTCCTTGGGGTGTCTACTTTCTAAAATGGGGTCATTTGGGTTGGTTTTGTGCTATTTTGGCATTTTTTGGCCTTCAAAACTGTGATAGGTAGTGAGGAGTGAAATCAAAAATTTGCGCCCTTAGAAATCCTGAAGGCGGTGCTTGGTTTCCGGGGTCCCGTACGTGGCTAGGCTCCTAAAAAGTCCCACACATGTGGTATCCCCGTACTCAGGAGAAGCAGCAGAATGTATTTTGGGGTGCAATTCATCATATAACCATGGCATGTGTGAGCAATATATCATTTAGTGACAACTTTTTGTAATTTTTTTTTTTTTTTTGTCATTATTCAATCACTTGGGACAAAAAAAAAAAATATTTAATGGGCTCAACATGCCTCTCAGCAATTTTCTTGGGGTGTCTACTTTCTAAAATGGGGTCATTTGGGGGGGTTTTGTACTGCCCTGTCATTTTAGCACCTCAAGAAATGAGATAGGCAGTCATAAATTAAAAGCTGTGTAAATTCCAGAAAATGTACCCTAGTTTGTAAACGCTATAACTTTTGCGCAAACCGATAAATATACGCTTATTGACATTTTTTTACTAAAGACATGTGGCTGAATACATTTTGGCCTAAATGTATGACTAAAATTGAGTTTATTCGATTTTTCTTATAACAAAAAGTAGAAAATATCATTTTTTTTCAAAATTTTCGGCCTTTTTCCGTTTATATCGCAAAAAATAAAAATCGCAGAGGCAATCAAATACCATTAAAAGAAAGCTCTATTTGTGGGAAGAAAAGGATGCAAATTTTGTTTGGGTACAACATTGCATGTCCGCACAATTTACAGTTAAAGCAGCGCAGTGCAAAATTCTGAATTCACCTCTGGTCCTCTAGCTACCAAATGGTCCGGGGCTTAAGTGGTTAAATTGTGCATTTTGGAATATGCCTCAAGGCTGTTCTCTTCCTTGGTCAGTTCCATCAAAAAATCATCATTAAACCTCCCTGGCGGTATTCCTGAGTGTGGCTTGGGGTGAGATTTTTGTACCTAAAGCGGTAACCCCGAGCCACACTCGGGATTGCCTCGCTGGATCCTGGAAGAGGTGACTTACCTTGTCTATGGGATCCCGCAATGTATTCTTACAGTGTATGGCGGCCGGACCTTCCGCCCGATGCACTATGTGTTCCCCTGATTCCCTTCCCTGCGAGCGTCGCGACGCAGGGGGGCGGAACGGCGGTAAATTCAAAAAGTATAAAGCACAAACACACTGATACAATGTAATCCTATTGGATTACAATAAAAAATAAAATAAAGTGACCTTAGATTGCCCCCCAGTGCTTTCTCCAGTGCCCTTGTCTGCAGTTTTACTGTACTTTGTGTCTGTAAACTGCACAGCGACCATGGCATCCAAAAAGCGTGCCTCCACCTCAAAATCGCTATATGACCTGCTGGTAGTCAGCGACAGCGATACAGAATTGCTTGCAGAGGAGTTGAGTGACAGCAACTCGTACGGATGTTCGTCATCAGACGCAGAAAGAAATTTTAGCGACGATCCTGTGCCCAGCGATGCGCGGACTTGGTACTCGATTGATTGCGGTACGGAGCACATAGCGCCCCCAAGATTTCCGTTTACAGGAGCACCTAGGATCAAAGTGGAAGTTGAGGACGATAACCCGTTGGCATACCTCGAGCTCTTTCTGACTGATGAAGTTATTGCCAAAATTGTTATGGAGACGAATCGCTACCAGGAGCAACAAGCTTTTCAAGGACCAGAAAATGGGAACCGGTAACCAGAGAGGACATCTGGAAGTTTTTGGGCCTTATAATTCTACAGGGAGTGGTGGGGAAACCCCTGCAGAAATGGTACTGGACAACCAACAAATTGCTGGCCACTCCTTTTTTTGGCACCGTTATGTCGGAATACAAATTTTCGCTTATAATGAAATATTTGCATTTTGCAAATACTGAAGACGAGAGGAGAAGAGTTCTCATCCAGCTCCAAAAGCTGAAAAAAATGAATTAGGTTAATATAGTGTTCTGTGATAGGGCCTGGGCTGGAGTCAGGCTGGGAGGAGATTATAAAGGAAGCCAGGTGAAGGGGTCTGGCCTCTAAGATGAACACATGAGGAGGAAAGGTAAGATGGCAGACAGACATTAGTGCATATCCATGACATAAAAACCTTGGGGCAGGAGAAATAGTTGCCTTGCAGAAAGGAAAAATGATGGTACTGAAATGGCGGGACAAAAAAAATGTGTGTCTTATGAGTACCATTCACAACACCTCTACTGTAATGATACATATCAAAGGTGGAAAAGATGTCATGAAGCCACAGGTCATGTTGGATTACAACAATACCATGGGAGGTGTGGACAGGGCTGACCAGGCCATGACCTTTTTATCCAGCCATGAGGAAGCAACAAAAAAATATTTAAAAAAATATTAAGGCATCTTCTGGAACAGTGCCTGTGGAATGCTTTCATTCTCCTGAAAAAAAAAGTGACAGGCCTATGATTCATGCGGACTGTGTGGAAGGTTGCCGAACTAATTTTTCTAAAGCACCAGACGCCAACGACTGTAAACAGATCTGGACGTCGGGCTGCTGGCGTTGTGAACCCGGAACGCCTGACTGGTCGTCACTTTATGGACCACATTTCACCTACTGAAAAGATGACAGCACCCACAAGGCTGTGTGTGGTTTGCTGCTCCAAGCGTGACGACACCGGAAGGAAAATCCGAAAAGAAACCCGTTTTTATTGTCCCGATTGGGACGTTGGACTTTGTGCTGTACCTTGTTTTAAAATTCTCCATACCCAAGACGTTTACTGAAGCAATATGACTTCTAATATTGCACCCTTGTTTGAACAAAAAAAAATTCAGTGTTTTTGATTATATTATTTACTAAAATTTATTGAATAAAAAGTGTTATTATTAAATTATTATTTATTATATTATAATTTATGATTTTGTGTTTCAAACTTTATCATACCCGAGATGTCTACTAGACTCTGGTTTGGACAGATTTAGGTGAGTTATTACTCAAGCCCTGTACACACGATCGGTTTTACCGATGAAAACCGTCCGATGGATTTTTTTCATCGGACAAACCGATCGTGTATGGGACACATCGGTCTTTTTTCCCATCGGTTTTAAAAAATAGAACATGTTTTAAAATTTTCCGATGATAAAAAACCCACGCATGCTCAGACTGAATTAGGAGACGGGAGCGTTCGTTCTGGTAAAACTAGCTTTCCTAATGGAGAGAGCACATTCGTCATTCTGCAAGTTATTGCCTCGTTTAATGCAGCGCATAGTTTTTTGCTTTAGAATGGTTTTTAAAATGTCTTTTTTGCTGCAGATCTTTATCCCGAGTTCTGACAAACTTATGTCTTTCTTGTTTCTTGTGATTTTCTGAATAATTTGATTTATTCTTAAAGCCAGACCTCACAAATTTACCAAAAAAATTAGAATCCTTTTTTTTTGTTTTGTTTTTCTTGTTGTTTTTTTTTTGGGTGTCAATTTCTCACAACAACATATGTTTATTTAATTTTCCCTCTTGGAGGTTGGTGTCCCTTGTTATTAATTCCAAATTGTATTTGGGAAATGTTATTGCTACTCCCAATAAAAACATATCAGGCAAGTATTTTGGCTGAAATCAAATCTCCATTTATTCTGGCAAAATATATAAATAAAAACGAAGGGCAACAATTGGAAAATTTGCGGAAAATATGAAGTCATTGGACCCCAACGGCAGACATGACTATGATGAACAATAAGATAAACAACAGCATGAAATCAGGAGCAGCAGCCAAAGACATACATCATCCCATGCTGTGGTACTCCATCAAACTGCAACTTCTGGAAGAGCAGCTCGAAGCCAGGGAATCACCTTCTGCTCTTCCCTGTACACTTCCCTCCACGCTTCCCTGCAGTGTTCCCTCCATGCCTCTCTGCAGCGTTCCCTCCACGGCCCGTCCACGCACCCTTGCAGGCCGGGCCACTGTGGGTGGTAATGTGGCAGGGGGAGGAGGAGAAGGAGGAGAAGGATTGGCCTGATGCGAGAGATGGGTGGCCTCAGTCAGCTGCCCCTTCCCCCCATGTGTACGGCCATGTATATAATGTGCTCGCAGAGGGCACGTTGTCCCGCCTCCATTTGGACTAATTTGTCCACGAGGTAGGTACTAAACCCCTCAACAGGGTTGAGGGGGGCCCTCATGATGGCAGAAGCGTCAGGGATAATCTTGAGTGACTCCTCCTCCACCTGTGTCATCCGCCAATGTTTTTTCGGTCTGATGTGGAGGGGAGCCACTTGTGACACTGTGCTGCCACTAGGCCTGGGGCCCTGCTGCATACCACTTGACCCTGACTCCTCCTGGCTGGCACTCACCCCTGCCTCCTCCTGCCTGCCACATTCCTGAGCCTCTTCCTCCTGGCTGGCCTCATCCTGTGTAGAAAAAAGGCACATAGTTAGGTATTTTGGGGAATCAATCACACACAATTTTGATCTCATGACTGGTGCAATTTGCTTGTTATAAAAATAGAAAAGACTTTCATTCTGTCCCTGTTCTTTTTAGATACTTTAACAATCATTTATGTCCCCGTTTTTTTTTTGTTTTGTTTTTTTTTGGGGGGGGGGGTGTTATCATTTCTGGAGAATAAATCAAGTTTGTCACAATAGTACTTTGAGGCCAATAATTATTTTCTAAAATGCACAGAATACCTGGCTGAAGATGCGAAGATCCGGCTCTTCAAGCACAGGTGGCTCCTCCTCCCCACCTGTAGGGGTGGAGGGAAGGGTGGAAGGAAGGGCTGAGGGAAGGCTGGAAATTGATTCCCTGGCATCAATCTGGTCTTGCAGAAATTGCAGATGCTTGTAGTACCACAGCTTGGGCTGTACTACATCGTCTGCTGCTGCTCCTGATCTCATCGAAGCGCCAAATTCTGTGTATTTTTTTTATATGCATTCCACATGTTGTTTATCTTATTGTTAATCATACTGTAGTCTGCCTCTGGGACCCAGGGCTTCATATAATCCTCTAATTTTTGAATTGTTGCCCGACGTACACCACTCTTGTGGTAAGCTGGATGTTTAATTTCCCACAGGTTGCAGAGTTCTTTATATTTTTCAATAAAAACCAACATGATATCCGGCTCACGTAATTTATGCATAGGAGACTGTCTGCAAGTTAAAAACCAAGAAAAAACAGTAGAGGTCAGATTCCATTCTCCTAAACGTATCCCAATATTGGCCTTTACAATCATGAACCATTATAGGCCACTGCAGGCCCAAGTTCCCTTCTTACCTTAGTTGTTGTCTTTTATGCACTTCCGCTTGTTCTTACTCCGGGCAACCCTAATAACTTTGTTCCCATTTTTATACCCTGCGCATGCGTGCAACTCCGCCCGCGTCACCCGCCCATGACGGTCTTTTCCTGCATTTCCCCACCCCTTCACGTTCAGCACACAGTGGGATACGACGACATGTCAGTGACACAGGTGGCTTCTTAATTAGAAAGTACCGACGAGGAAAGCCCGGAGGTGGGAACGTCCCGATCCAGGAATAAGAGATACAAAGCGACTAATATGTCATTTGCTGAGATGGCGGAGATGGTGGACATCCTGCGGAGGAAAGATTACGATGGGAAGCATGGGCCATACGACACCCCTAATCTCAGGAAGTCGCAAATAATGGACAGAGTGGCGAGGACTCTCTATCAGAAATATGGGTTCAGGAGATCCAAGGAGCAACTCCGTAAAAGGTGGTCTGACCTGAAGCTGAGGGAGCCGGAGCAGTATAGGAAGCTTAATAAAAGCATTGAAAAAAGTAAGCTTTTATTTTTACTGTGTTCTTTCACATTGTAATATGTATTCTTCCATGTTTTGCTCCATGTGCTTGGCTTGACTGGTTTCACATTTGAAAATGGCAACTTTTATGTTAAGTTGAGGGACCACTTATTTGGTAATGTTTCGTAGTAAACACTTGATCGTCTTCCCAAAAACATGTTTGGCACATATCCACGTAAACCACATGTGGTCATGCCTCATTTTAAGAAAACAATGTTTCTACACATTTTTGGCTAGATGATGTGTTGTAAGTAAAGTAGAATGTGAATGAAAGGCTAAACTGGATTCTGTGTAAAGGAGATGACACTCAAGCAGTTGGTTACACAGCTTTTTGCTCAGGAGCAATATACTATAGTGTGGGCCACATGACCAAATTTTTAAGGGTGTCACACACAGGTGCTCCAGTGGATACCTTGGTGGTTCTCCAAGTGTGTTCTTTATGCCCTTAAAAAAAAACATGCAGCTTTGTAGAGTTCTCAAGATCTCATGTGTTCATCCTGGAACTCAGGCCCAAATATCAATTGGACCCCACTTCCAAGCAATGTTTACAATTTCTGCCCTCAAATCTCGGTGTGCTAAATGATACCTTTTTTCTTGGCATTCCCATAGGGGAGAGGAGACTGGGAGGACACCAATCTGAGGAGACGAGGAAGCACAGACCACATAAACACCCCCAAGATCCAAAAGCACCCCAAGATCAGCATGTTGAGGAAGCTGAGGTGGAGGAAGGAGAGGTGGAGGAAGAAGAGGTGGAGCTTATCACCACAACAGGTCAGTGTCTGTCACCACAACTTCAAGGTAAATACAGATGTAGGCCTGCATATTTCTAAATTTCTCTTTTTTTTTAGGGGATGAACGTGGTGGTGTGTCAGGAACTCCAAATCCTCCATTCTCAAGTGCTAGTGCCAAAATAATTATTCAAGAAATAATGGAATGTAGTAGCGAAATGGACATTATGAGGAATAGAATGAATGTGATTGAGCAAAAATATAAAAACATTATAGATATTTTGGGGCGAATAGTCTGACCCCCCCCCCGTTTTTTTTTTGGTTTTTTTTCGCCTGACAAATTTGCACTGGTATTCCCACCAGCCCAAATGTGAAGATGCACACAGTGAGTCAACATGTGCTATCTGCCGTCACAGGATATCTATGTCCCTGTTTTGGGGGTGCAACCTCTTCCTCCCTACTCAAGTAGGTGAGAGGAAGGGTTTGCACAGCCAAAGCACATCCATTGATCCCCCATGATGGCAGATAGCACATGTTTACTTTAGCCATGGGATCATGTAGAAAATACCCATTTGAGCCACAAAAATAAAGTGGAGATCTTCACATTTGGGATGGATCAGGGGTGACATCATACCATCTCAGGTTTCTCTTTTTCATTTTGAATTTTTATATTTCCTTTTTTTTTTAAATGTTTACTATTTTGACCCATGCATGTTTCTGCAAAACAAACCTCCAAAAAAAAAATTTGGGGGAGGTAAAACTTTCTACATTGTATTTCTATAAAAAAAAAAAAAAAAATGTGGTGCACAGAATAAAAAGTTTCTGGGACACTCAAAAAGGTGTGGCTTGTTCTTTCTATGCTCAATAGCAGTTCTGAAAATGCTAAATCCATGTTTATTATAGTGACAATTGTGGCTATTTACTAAGGACAAATACTCTTGGCACTACAAGAACCTGGGAGACACATAATTGAAAAAAAACAAGAATGACAAAACCAGATAAAAAAAAAATATATATTTTCTTAACCAAAAGGTCAGATATGGTCTGGCATTGCGATGGCCCCCCTACCCGTGAAGAACTCAACGTATTTATCACGTACTTCACGGGCACTTTGGGGGGCCAAGCCAGTATGGGCAGTGTCCAGGCCGGTCATAATGTTCATCTCTGATGGACCGGCCTCAGGCCCAACTGTTGACACATATGTCGCAGAAAAATGTCTCAAAAAGTTGTGCAATATGCAGCAGCAGTAAACGATGTTATTGAGCTTGTATTCCGCCATATGGATTGCTGTCTGAAACAGGTGGAACCGGCTGGCCATTATCCCGAAGGCATTCTCCACAACTCTCTAGGCTCTGGCTCAGCCGGTAATTAAAAACCCTCCTCTCCGGAGTGAGGGTGCGTTGGGGAAACGGCCGCATCAGGTGTGGTTCCAGTCCAAAGGCTTCATCCGCGATAAAAACAAACGGTAGTCCATCCACATTGTCTGCATCTGGAGGCAGTGCAAGACCCCCAGAGTGCAGACGGTGAGCAAACTCAGTTTGAGCGAACACTCCGCCATCGGACATCCGGCCGTTCTTCCCCACGTCCACATACAGGAACTCATACCGTGCCGACACCACCGCCATTAACACTATACTATTAAAACCTTTATAATTAAAATAGTATGACCCCGAACGGGGTGGCGGCACTATGTGGACGTGCTTGCCATCAATTGACCCTCCACAGTTGGGGAAGTCCCATGGCTGGGCAAATTGATCAGCCACAGTCTGCCATTCCTGTGGTGTGCAAGGAAACTGTGGAGTCAAACAAAAAGAAGACATTAGTACGTTTTCAGTTTACAGTGCAAACAGATTACACAAAGACATTGTTGACCAACATCAGTCTAACATTATTATTAAAAGGAGTATTTCATGCCCAAAATAGAAGGCCCACTTATCAGATGACTCACCCCCGCTGAGGGGACATTAGAAAATATTCTAGGGGGGTGTTTGAGGTGATTTTGGGGGCCCAAAATAAAGGCTCTACCACTCTGCTGAACTTGAATGAGAAGTAAAACATTTGTACACATTTTAGGGGGGGGGTGCAAAACTACGATGGCACTGACCCCAAAAAAACAGGAGTAAAAAACTAGGCTACCTGTGTTTGGGCACAGGATAGCATGCTGGAGAGGTTAGTTAAGGTAAATAGGCATGTAGGCCCCAAAAAAGGCCATTGGAGGTAAAAACATGCATGGGGAGAAAGGGGACATTCCCAGGATATTACAATCAGGCAAATTTGGGAAGGAGGAAAGAAATAAAATACATTAGCAATCAATCCAAACATATAATGTGATGTTAAAGGAGCAAACTTACCTTCATATAGTCCTTCTGCAGGACCTGAATAATGGCAGAACACGTTTCAGGGATAATGATCCAGAGAGCCTGGGGGGAGATACCTGTTGTGAAATTTAGGTCCTGCAAGCTTCTCCCAGTCGCCAGGTATCTCAACGTGGCAATAAGCCTCTGCTCGGCAGTGATGGCCTGGTGCATCACAGTGTCCTGCCTCGTGATTAGTGATGAGCCGAACACCCCCGGGTTCGGTTCGCACCAGAACCCGCGAACGGACCGAAAGTTCGTACGAACATTAGAACCCTATTAAATACAATGGATGCGAACGTTCGAATTCTAAAGTGCTAATTATAACGACTATTATGCATGTTATTGTCCTTAAAAGGGTTTGGGAACCCGGGTTCTGCACCAGGGGACATGTATCAATGCAAAAAGAAGTTTTAAAAACGGTCGTTTTTCGGGAGCAGTCATTTTAATGATGCATAAAGTGAAAAAAAAAAGTCAAATATTCCTTTAAATATCGTACCTGGGGGGTGTCTAAAGTATGCCTGTGAAGTGCCACGTGTTTCCCGTGTTTAGAACTGTCCCTGCACAAAATGACACTTTTAAAGGAAAAAAAAAGCCATTTAAAACTGCTTGCGGCTTTAATGTAATGTCTGGTCCCGGTAATATGGATGAAAATCTTTAAGAAAAATGGCATAGCTACCCCATGACCCCCCCCCCCCTACCCTAGCCCATTACCAGCCCCTTTGGGTCTTGTATGGATATTAAGGGGAACCCCGCACATAAAATAAAAAAGGCCCTATATACTCTGAACAGCCGTATACAGGCGGTGCATACAAGACAGGGACTGTAGGTTTGTTCTTATGTAGAATCTGTTTGTAATTTTGAACAGGTACATTGTTTAAGTGTAGCTCCAGCCCAAAAATCTATTTTTAAACTTTTTGGAAAACATAGGTAAGGGTTATCACCCCTGTAACATTTGTTTTGCTGTCTGTGCCCCTGTTCAGAACATTTCACCTCACTTTCCGTCCCAATGACAACTGTTTTTGAAATGTGGTGTTTTTCTTGAAACAAGGATTGGTGATAAAGCATCAGTACAGAGGAGACACCTTTCTCCCATATTAATTCTTACAGGAGAGAATTTTCCTTCCAAGGGGTAGATTTCCTCTCACTTCCTGTTGTCTTCTTGCGTTTGCAAGTAGGAGTCGTTTGTAAGTTGGATGTTTGAAAGTAGGGACCTGCCGTATATACTCTGCAGAAATAGGCCCCTTAGTTGTTGGTGTTGGCACAACACTGTAAGCACTCACAGTTACTCTTGGTTGGTGCTGGAACGCCCTGCTGTCAACTATTATATCAGGAATTTTAATTACATATAATTGTTGAACAGTGGTAGTAAAAATTGGGCCTTTGATGGTGGTGCTGGTGCCACAACACTGTAAGCCCTGACAGTTACTCTTGGTGGGTGCAGCAATGGGCCCTGCTGTGAATTATTAGATCAAGAATTGTAATTGCATGCCCCTGTTGAACAGGGGCTGAAAAATTGGGCCTTTCGTGGTGGTGGTGGTGGTGGTGGTGTTGCCACAATACTGTAAGCCCTCAGAGTTACTCTTGGTGGGTGCAGGAATGGGCCCTGCTGTGAATTATTAGATCAAGAATTGTAATTACATGCCCCTTTTGAACAGGGGCTGAAAAATTGGGCCTTTCGTGGTGGTGGTGGTGGTGGTGGTGGCGTTGCCACAACACTGTAAGCCCTCAGAGTTACTCTTGGTGGGTGCAGCAATGGGCCCTGCTGTGAATTATTAGATCAAGAATTGTAATTACATGCCCCTGTTGAACAGGGGCTGAAAAATTGGGCCTTAGGCAATGGTGGCACAACACTACAACCCCTCACAGATACTGTACTTGGAGCACAGCAATGAGCCCTGTTGCAAAGTATTGCTTCAAAAATTGTAATGACATGCCCCTGTTAAACAGGGGCTGAAAAATTGGGCCTTAGGCACTGGTGGCACAACACTCCAACCCCTCACAGATACTGTACTTGGAGCACAGCAATGAGCCCTATGGCAAATTATTGCTAAAAAAATTGTAATTACACGCCCCTGTTAAACAGGGGCTGAAAAATTGGGCCTTAGCCACTGGTGGCGGCACCCATAAACAAAAATGATCTTCCAAGCTATCATCATCAATCGTATCATTGAGGACTCGGAGGAGGAGGATAGCCAGTCAACATAACAGCACAGGCACTCAGCATCAGCATCAGTCTTGAAGGGATGTGACATGTTAAAATCAATTAGTCTGTTATATCAGCATCAGGTGTGTGGTAGCTGGTGGTGATCCAAGACTGGTTCATCTTGATGAAAATCAGTCGATCAACCGAGTCGGTGGACAGGCGCACCCTGTGATCCGTGACAAATCCTCCAGCAGCACTGAATGTGCGTTCCGAAAGAACGCTGGATGCAGGACAGGCCAGTAGCTCAATTGCATACTGTGCAAGCTCTGGCCAGTGATCCATCCTCAAGACCCAGTAAGCCAGAGGATTTTCGGTGGGGAAGGTGTCCAAGTCTGACCTTGCCCCTAGATATTCCTGCACCATGTTTATCAGACGCTGGCGATGGTTGCTGGAACCGATCATACTTTGGGGCTGCGGACTAAAGAATTGTCTGAACGCATCGGTCAGACGGCCACCTTCCCCACCGCTCCTTCTTTGACTGGCCGAAGCCTCAGCAACTCGTTGTCCAGGACCAGGAGTTTGTAACCTCCCAGTCTCTGGGAACGCGTTGCACAGACCTTTCTGCAAGGCCTCCCGGAGTTGTCTCATCCTCTGCTCCCTCTGCGACGGTAACATAAGGTCCGCAACCTTACCCTTGTACCGTTGATCAAGGAGAGTGGCCAGCCAGTAATGGTCCCTCTCCTTGATCCGAAGAATACGAGGATCCTTCCGCAGACTTTGCAGGATCAGGGAGGCCATGCAGCGTAGGTTTGCTGAGGCATTCGGTCCGGAGTCCTCTGGGTCACTAAGGACGACATGATCCGCAGCCACCTCCTCCCAGCCACGTACAAGTCCACTGGTTTCTTGGGACTGTAAATCATCCCTAAAAGACTGCTGCTGATGATGCTGAGTGCCAGCCTCCACCTCCATGCTGACACAATCCTCCTCCTCCTCCTCCTCCTCTTCCTGTGCGATGGGTGGGACAGAAGGAACACTGTCTGGGTAAAGGGGGCCTTGAGAGGCAAGGAAGTCCTCCTCTTCCTGCCTCTGTTCTGCCTCAAGTGCCCTGTCCATTATTCCACGCAGCGTGTGCTCCAACAGGTGGACAAGAGGTACAGTGTCACTGATGCATGCACTGTCACTGCTCACCATCCTCGTGGCCTCCTCAAATGGTGCCAGGACAGTGCATGCATCCCTGATCATGCCCCACTGGCGTGGAGAAAAAAAACCAAGCTCCCCTGACCCTGTCCTGGTGCCGTAGTCGCACAGGTACTCATTGATGGCCCTCTGCTGCGTGTGCAGCCGCTGCAGCATGGCCAACATTGAGTTCCACCTGGTGGGCATGTCACATATAAGGCGGTTCTTGGGCAGGTTCAACTCCTTTTGCAGCTCAGCCAGGCGAGCACTGGCATTATAAGATCTGCGGAAATGCACACAGACTTTCCTGGCCTGCCTCAGGACATCCTGTAAGCCCGGGTACCTGCCCAAGAACCGCTGCACCACCAGGTTAAGGACGTGAGCCACACAGGGCACATGGGTCAGTTGTCCCTGTCGGAGGGCGGAGAGGAGGTTGGTGCCATTGTCGCAAACCACCATTCCTGGCTTAAGCTGGCGTGGCGTCAACCACCTCTCGGCCTGGCCCTGCAGAGCAGACAGAACCTCTGCCCCAGTGTGGCTTCTGTCCCCCAAACACACCAGCGCAAGCACGGCATGGCATCTTTTTGCCTGCGTACTTGCGTAGCCCCTTGAATGGCTACGGAGCACCGCTGGTTCAGAGGACAAAGCACAGGAAGAGGCCATGGAGGAAGAAGAAGAGGAGGGGGTGGAGGAGAGAGGTGTGTCACAACCAGTAGTAGCATTTTGGAGGCGTGGCGGTGGAACAACCTCCAACACTACTGCACCTTGTCCTGCATCCTTCCCAGCTGCCAAAAGAGTGACCCAATGGGCCGTGAAAGAAAGGTAACGTCCCTGTCCATGCCTGCTGGACCATGAGTCAGCGGTAATGTGCACCTTACCGCTGACCGCCCTGTCCAGCGAGGCCAAGACATTGCCTTCCACATGCTGGTAGAGAGCCGGAATAGCCTTCCGTGAGAAAAAGTGGCGTTTGGGAACCTGCCACTGAGGAACCGCACATTGCACAAACTCACGGAAGGGGGCCGAGTCTACCAACTGAAAAGGCAGCAGTTGAAGCGCTAGCAATTTAGCCAAGCTAGCATTCAACCGCTGGGCATGTGGATGGCTGGGAGTGAACTTCTTTCGACGGTCCAGCAGCTGGGGCAGGGAAATTTGCCTGCTAGAATCGGACGTCGGTGTACTGCTAGCAGAGTGGCCGCAACTACTTGGCTGTGACACACCTAATTCTACACCTTCATTCCTCTCAGTGCATGTTTCAGAGAGGACTGAAGTTATAGTGGGGTTGGAGATCCCAGCTGATGCAGTGCAAGGAGAGGTCCGCTTTGTTCTTTGGTGTGGGTCTTTGAGGTAGGCTTGCCAACGAGCTGCATGGCAGGTCAACATATGTCTGGTCAGGCATGTGGTACCCAAGCGGCTGATGTTTTGGCCACACGATATACGCTTGAGACATATGTTGCAAACAGCAGCTGTGCGATCTGATGCACTAGCCTCAAAAAAGGCCCACACCAAAGAACTTTTGGAATGACGGGCAGAGGCAGCGCCCTGCACAGGCGGAGCTCTGCGGTGTGATTCCGTCGGTGTACTGCCCTTACGCTGGCCACCAAAGGGCATCCTGCCTCGTTGGAGATGTGCCTCCTCCTCATCCTCCTCCTCCTCCTCTCTCCTATTAGGCACCCACGTGGAGTCAGTGACCTCATCATCCCCTCCCTCCTCATCACTGGAGCCAATCTGGCAGTATGCTGCAGCTGCTGGAACATGACTGCCAGATTGGTGTCCTTCTTGAGCATCCCCTCTGTCTGCTCTCACGTTAATGCCTTCCTGTAGCTGGGTTTCATCATCAGACCCTTCGAAACGCTGGGCATCCTCCTGGAGCATGTACCCAACACTGTGCTCAAACAGTTCGGGGGACTCCTCAGGAGGAGGACATGGTGGGTCTAGGGAAGGAGTGACTGATGATGAGTCTGACATTGATACCAGGGAAGAGGATGCTTTGGCAGCTGCTTTGCCAGTACCCTGAGCCTGGGTGAGAGAGGATGAGGAGGAGGAGGAGGGCTTGGTCATCCACTCTACCAAGTCTTCGGCATGATGTGGCTCAACATGTCCAGCTGCCGAAAAGAAGGACAAGCGTGTCCCATGGCCATGTGCTGATGACAATGCACCGCGTCCACGACCAGCACTGTTGCCCCCAGACACAGAGCCTGCTTGCCCTCTTTTATTGCCTCCTGACTGTCTGCCTCTCCTTGTTTGCCTTCCAGACATTCTAATAGATGGCCTGCAGGGAGATGGGAAAAAAGCAATAAGGGCTACCTTCAGGTGTCCTTCTCTGTCCCTTTACTTAAGGATTTCTAAATATGGTTGAGGATGATTGCTTTCGCACAGAATAGCACAACGACAATTTCCCTGACTGTCCAAAAAACAAGGATTTCAAAGATGGTTGATGATCAATGCTTTAGCACACTATAGCACAAGGATAATTTCCCTCACTGTCCTTCCCTGTCCCTAGAAACAAGGATTATCACAGTGAAAGAAACTGACACTCTTCCTACCTATAGTTTTCTGTCCCTAGAAAAAATGTTTTTTTAAAGACGGTTGATGATCAATGCTTTAGCACACTATAGCACAAGGAGAATTTCCCTCACTGTCCTTCCCTGTCCCTAGAAACAAGGATTATCACAGTGAAAGAAACTGACACTCTTCCTACCTATAGTTTTCTGTCCCTAGAAAAAATGTTTTTTTAAAGCTGATTGATGATCAATGCTTTAGCACACTATAGCACAAGTAGAATTTCCCTCACTGTCCTTCCCTGTCCCTAGAAACAAGGATTATCACAGTGAAAGAAACTGACACTCTTCCTACCTATAGTTTTCTGTCCCTAGAAAAAATGTTTCTTTTAAAGACGGTTGATGATCAATGCTTTAGCACACTATAGCACAAGGAGAATTTCCCTCACTGTCCTTCCCTGTCCCTAGAAACAAGGATTATCACAGTGAAAGAAACTGACACTCTTCCTACCTATAGTTTTCTGTCCCTAGAAAAAATGTTTTTTTAAAGATGGTTGATGATCAATGCTTTAGCACACTATAGCACAAGGAGAATTTCCCTCACTGTCCTTCCCTGTCCCTAGAAACAAGGATTATCACAGTAAAACACACTGACACTCTCCCTACCTATAGTTTTCTGTCCCTAGAAAAAATGTTTTTTTAAAGATGGTTGATGATCAATGCTTTAGCACACTATAGCACAAGGAGAATTTCCCTCACTGTCCTTCCCTGTCCCTAGAAACAAGGATTAGCACAGTGAAAGAAACTGACACTCTCCCTACCTATAGTTTTCTGTCCCTAGAAAAAATGTTTTTTTAAAGATGGTTGATGATCAATGCTTTAGCACACTATAGCACAAGGAGAATTTCCCTCACTGTCCTTCCCTGTCCCTAGAAACAAGGATTATCACAGTGAAAGAAACTGACACTCTTCCTACCTATAGTTTTCTGTCCCTAGAAAAAATGTTTTTTTAAAGACGGTTGATGATCAATGCTTTAGCACACTATAGCACAAGGAGAATTTCCCTCACTGTCCTTCCCTGTCCCTAGAAACAAGGATTATCACAGTGAAAGAAACTGACACTCTTCCTACCTATAGTTTTCTGTCCCTAGAAAAAATGTTTTTTTAAAGATGGTTGATGATCAATGCTTTAGCACACTATAGCACAAGGAGAATTTCCCTCACTGTCCTTCACCTGTCCCTAGAAACAAGGATTATCACAGTGAAAGAAACTGACACTCTCCCTACCTATAGTTTTCTGTCCCTAGAAAAAATGTTTTTTTAAAGATGGTTGATGATCAATGCTTTAGCACACTATAGCACAAGGAGATTTTCCCTCACTGTCCTTCCCTGTCCCTAGAAACAAGGATTATCACAGTGAAAGAAACTGACACTCTTCCTACCTATAGTTTTCTGTCCCTAGAAAAAATGTTTTTTTAAAGATGGTTGATGATCAATGCTTTAGCACACTATAGCACAAGGAGAATTTCCCTCACTGTCCTTCCCTGTCCCTAGAAACAAGGATTATCACAGTGAAAGAAACTGACACTCTTCCTACCTATAGTTTTCTGTCCCTAGAAAAAATGTTTTTTTAAAGATGGTTGATGATCAATGCTTTAGCACACTATAGTACAAGGAGAATTTCCCTCACTGTCCTTCCCTGTCCCTAGAAACAAGGATTATCACAGTAAAACACACTGACACTCTCCCTACCTATAGTTTTCTGTCCCTAGAAAAAATGATTTTTTAAAGATGGTTGATGATCAATGCTTTAGCACACTATAGCACAAGGAGAATTTCCCTCACTGTCCTTCCCTGTCCCTAGAAACAAGGATTCGCACAGTAAAACACACTGACACTCTCCCTACCTATCCTTCTCTTTCCCTAAACTAAAGGAATCCAGGTTAAGCAAGAAAAAAAAATGTCACTGTTCCTGCCTATGCTTCTCTTTCCCTGCTCCGGAACACACTACACTAGGCCGCCGTGCTGGCGGCCTTTTATAGTGTGGGGCGTGTACTAAACACCCTCAGCAATAATTGGCCACAGGCATCCTGCCTGTGGCCAATCATTGCTCTCCTTTCTGCCGGCGCTGTGATTGGCCAAGCATGCGGGGTCACAGTGCATGCTTGGCCAATCACAGCGCCTGGATGACACTGCGATGGCGTAGTGCATTGTGGGCCGTTCGCGTCACTCGAATTAGGCGCGAACGGCCCAAATCGTTCGATCTTCGTCGAACGATCGAACAGCCGATGTTCGAGTCGAACGTATGTTCGACTCGAACACCAAGCTCATCCCTACTCGTGATATAGGGGGACAGCAAATCCAAAAGATGGTGAAAAACGGGGTCCGTCATCCTGAGATAATTCCTGAAATCATCAGGATTATTCTCATGGATTTCCTGCAGCAGAGACATATGAGAGAATTGGTCCCACTGGAGAAACCAATTCTTGGTCCATGAACTCCTTCTCACCCTGTTCACGGACTGAACTCGGGTTACAGTGTTAACCGCAACACCAAGTCCATAGCCAGCACGAGCTCGAGAATGAGAACGCACTTCAAACATGGTCTTAAACTGGTCGGCTGGTCAGAACGAACTCAAACAGAATGCACTGTGGAACAGCAAGGCCTGAGAAGAACGACCTGAAAAACAGTAAACGAACGGCCAAGAAGGCACTGCAAAGCAGTAACGACCTGACTGTACGCACTGAATAACAAATACGAACCCACAAGCACAAACTGAACACCAGGAAACGATCTGCAAAGCACGGAGACTGAAAAGTGCGAATCGGCTCTCACCAAACTTTTACTAACACGCGGTAACACGAAATCAGCAAAAGCAGCCCAAGGGGTGGCGCCATTAGATTTGAACTTCCCTTTTATAGCACCGTCATACATTTTGTACGTCCCGTCGTTTTGTTGCCGTCGGTTTTTGGACTGATGGTGTGTGGCCAAGACTGATGGAAAACAGTTTAATCGGATTTCCGATGGACAAATCCATCGGACTAAAATCCATAGGAAATCCGATCGTGTGTACAGGTCTTAAGAATTACAGGCCTACAATGAAAAACTCAAAATTTCCATGCAAAATAATGGTACCACTTTCAGCACTTAAAATCTTCCAGAATCATACCCCCAGAGAGGTTAAGCACTTGCTGACCAGCCGCCGTCATTATAAAACAGGTCGGCAAGATCCCGCGAACCACCGTAGCTGTACGTAGGTCCCTTTAAGCGGGGTAGCAGGCACGCGCATCCGCTGCATCTCGGGGGTGCTGATGCTTATGACCAGCGGTCATGATGACCGTCGGCCGCGAGCGATCGTGGGCACGAGAGGCAGAACAGGGACGTGTGTGGGTAAACACACAAATTCCTGTTCTGTTCTGTGAGGAGAGACAGATTGTGAGTTCCTAATAGCTAGGAACCACGATCTGTCATTTCCTCTAGTCAGTCCCCTCCCCCACAGTTAGAACACGCAGTCAGGGAACACAGTTAACCCCTTGATCGCCCCCAGTGTTAACCCTTTCCCTGCCAGTGACATTTTTACAGTAATCAGTGCATTTTTATTGCACTGATCGCTGTATAAGTGCCAATGGTCCCAAAATAGTGTCAAAAGTGTCCGATGTGTCCGCCACAATGTTGCAGTCCCGATTAAAGTCTCAGATCGCTGCCATTACTAGTAAAAAAAAAAAAATACAGAAATCTATCCCCTATTTTGTAGGCGCAATAACTTTTGCGCAAACCAATCAATATATGCTTATTGCAATTTTTTATACCAAAAATATGTAGAAGATTATATATCAGCCTAAAATGAGAAAAAAAACTAAAAAAATAGGGATATTTATTATAGCAAAAAGTACAAAATATTGTGTTTTTTTTTCAAAATTGTCGCTTTTTTTTTGTTTATAGCGCAAAAAATAAAAATTGCAGAGATGATCAAATACCACCAAAAGAAAGCTCTATTTGTGGGAAAAAAAAGGACGTCAATTTTGTTTGGGTGCAGCGTCGCACGGCGTGCAATTGTCAGTTAAAGCGATGCAGTGCTGAATCGCAAAAAATGACCCGGTCATTGAGCAGCCAATTCTTCCGGGGCTGAAGTGGTTAAAAACCCAACACGACACATCCCATGGGAATATGGCTTTCACACACTCATCTCCTTTTGTGCCTCAACAAAAACCAAACGATAATTAAAAGTCACTAATAGAAGCTGACATTCCAGCTTATCCTCTTGTACAAATATGATAATAATCTGCATTGTAGGTGGTACATGAAGGCTGTTGTTGGGAGCCTTTGATTTTAGTGATTGCTTTGTTCCTAGAATAAGTACAAATAGAGAAAATAACACATCCAGACCCATTTCCAGAAGTTCACATGATCGTGTCAGCAACCACAAGAGCAGATCATTGCAGCCTTACCAGTGCTGGATTACACAGATCAGTGATGTTTTGTGTATCCAGCGCTTAGTCACTCACAGTCCCGCCTGACTCATATGATAGACAGAACAGTGGTCCAATGGCGGGCCAGGAGGCGGGACTGTGTGTGACTGAGCGCTGGATACACAGGAGATAGCGGCTCTGTGTAATCCAGCGGCGCTCGTCCCCTCATTCCACTCCGAGGCAGCAGGAATCGGCATATAACACGCACACGCGATTTCCCCCTGGTTTTTAGAGTGAAAAAGTGTGTGTTATGCGCCGATAAATACTGTAATTGGGAGAAATTCAAAACTTTTTTTTTTAAATGTACAGAAAACAATACAAATAGATGATGAGGTACAAATTCAGATTAGAGGTTTACAAAAGTTATCGTAAAAATAAATCAGGATTTGAGTTTTAAAGCAGGAACATCCAAGTATTAGAGATTAGGGATGAGCCGAACACCCCCCGGTTCGGTTCGCACCAGAACCTGCGAACGGACCGAAAGTTTAGAACCCTATTAAATACAATGGACGCGAACGTTCGAAATGTAAAGTGCTAATTATAATGGCTAATATGCATGTTATTGTCCTAAAAAGGGTTTGGGGACCTGGGTCCTGCCCCAGGGGACATGTATCAATGCAAAAAGAAGTTTTAAAAACGGTCGTTTTTTCGGGAGCAGTGATTTTATTGATGCATAAAGTGCATTTTTTTTTTTAAATATTCCTTTTAAATATCGTACCTGGGGGGTGTCTAAAGTATGCCTGTGAAGTGGCACGTGTTTCCCGTGTTTAGAACTGTCCCTGCACAAAATTACATTTCTAAAGGAAAAAAAGCCATTTAAAACTGCTTGCGGCTTTAATGTAATGTCTGGTCCCCGCAATATACAGTAGATGAAAATCATTGAGAAAAATGGCATGGCTACCCCATCACCCACTCCTACCCTAGCCCATTACCAGCCCCTTTGGGTCTTGTATGGATATTAAGGGGAACCCCGCACCCAAAATAAAAAAAGGCCCTATATACACTGAGCAGCAGAATACAGGCGGTGCAAACAAGACACGGACTGTAGATTTGTTCTTAAGTAGAATCTGTTTTTAATTTGGAACATGTACATTTTTTAAGTGAAGCTCTAGCCAAAAAATCTATTTTTAAGCTTTTAGAGTACATAGGGAAGGGTTAACACCCCTGTAACATTTGTTTTGCTGTCTGTGCACCTGTTCAGAACATTTCACCTCACTTTCCGTCCCAATGACAAATGTTTTTGGAAAAGTGGGGTTTTTATTGAAACAAGGATTGGTGATAATGCATCAGTAGAGTGGAGACACCTTTTTCCCATATTAACTCTTACAGGAGAGAATTTCCCTTCCTAGGGGTAGATTTCCTCTCACTTCCTGTTGTCTCCTTCTGTTTGCAAGTAGGAGTCGTTTGTAAGTTGGATGTTTGAAAGTAGGGGCCTTGCGTAGATACTCTGCAGAAATTTGCCCCTTATGCCGCGTACACACGGACGTTTTTAATGTCATTGAAAAAAACTATGTTTCTCTTGACGTGATTTTTCTTGTTTCCTCTCAAGCCTGCCTTGCCTACACACGATCATGAAAAAAAATGCTAGAGCATAGCGCGTTGACGTACGAAACTATAAAGGGGAATTTCCATTTGGATGGCGCCACCCTTTGGGCTGGTTTTGCTGATCCTCGTGTTAGTAAAGTTTGGTGAGAGACGATTCGTGCTTTTCAGCCTTGTGCTCTTCAGTCCGTTACAACGTGATGAATGTGCTATCTCCATTACGAACGCTAGTTTTACCAGAATGAACGCTCCCGTCTCATACTTAATTCTGAGCATGCGCGTTTTTTCCCCCTCGTAAAAGCATACACACTACCATTTTTCCCGACGTTAAAAAGAACTACGTGAAAAACGTAGAGCAGGTTCTATTTTTTTTAAAAATGCTCTGTAGCCTACACACGTTTTTAATGACCAATTTAAAAAATGCCATTTTTAACGTCATGAAAAATGGCCGTGTGTATGTGGCATTAGGTGTTGGTTTTGCCACAACACTGTAAGCCCTCACAGTTACTCTTGGTGGGCGCTGGAACACCCTGCTGTCAACTATTATATCAGGAATTGTAATTACATGCCATTGTTGAACAGTGGTAGGAAAAATTGGGCCTTTGGTGGTGGTGCTGGTGCCACAACACTGTAAGCCCTCACAGTTACTCTTGGTGGGTGCATGAATGGGCCCTGCTGTGAATTATTAGATCAAGAATTGTAATTGCATGCCCCTGTTGAACAGGGGCTGAAAAATTGGGCCTTTGGTGGTGGTGCTGGTGCCACAACACTGTAAGCCCTCACAGTTACTCTTGGTGGGTGCAGGAATGGGCCCAGCTGTGAAATATTAGATCAAGAATTGTTATTACATGCCCCTGTTGAACAGGGGCAGAAAAATTGGGCATTAGGCACTGGTGCTGGTGCCACAACACTGCAACCCCTCACAGATACTGTACTTAGAGCGCAGCAATGAGCCCTGTTGCAAAGTATTAGACCAAGAATTGTAATTACATGCCCCTGTTAAACAGGGGCAGAAAAATTGGGCCTTAGGCACTGGTGCCAAAACACTGCAACCCCTCACAGATACTGTACTCGGAGCGCAGCAATGAGCCCTGCTGCAAAACATTGCATAACAAATTGTAAATACACACCCCTGTTAAACAGGGGCTGAAAAATTGGGCCTTAGGCACTGGGGCTGGTGCCACGACACTGCAACCTCTCCCAGATACTCTAGTTGGAGTGCAGTAATGAGCCCTGCTGCAAAGCATTGCATCAAATATTGTAATTACATGCCCCTGTTAAACAGGGGCTGAAAAATTGGGTCTTAGCCACTGGTGGCGGCACCCAGAACCAAAAATGTTCTTCCAAGCTATCAGCAGGATCATTGAGAAGGAAGAGGATAGTCAGTCAACATAACAGGACAGTCACTCAGCATCAGCATAGGCAGTCTTGAAGGGATGTGACATTTAAAAAAAAATCATTCGGTTACATCAGCTTCAGGTGCTTGGTAGCTGGTGGTGATCCAAGACTGATTCATCTTTATGAATGTCAGTCGATCAAACGAGTCGGTGGACAGGCACACCCTGTGATTGGTAACAAAGCCTCCAGCAGCACTGAATGTGTGTTCCGAAAGAACGCTGGATGCAGGACAGGCCAGTAGCTCAATTGCATACTGTGCAAGCTCTGGCCAGTGATCCATCCTCAAGACTAGGGATGAGCTCGGTGTTCGAGTCGAACATAGGTTCGACTCGAACATCGGCTGTTCGCGCGTTTTCAGCGAACAACGAACGATTTGGGCCGTTCGCACCAAATTCGAGTGATGCGAATGCCCCACAATACACTGCGCCATCGCAGTGTAATCCCGGCGCTGTGATTGGCCAAGCATGCACTGTGACCCTGCATGCTTGGCCAATCACAGCGCCAGCAGCGAGGAGAGCAATGATTGGCCACAGGCAGGATGCCTGTGGCCAATTATAGCTGAGGGGGTTTAGTACACGCCCCACACTATAAAAGGCCGCCAGCGCGGCGGCCTCGTGTAGTGTGTTCCGGAGCAGGGAAAGTGAAGGATAGGCAGGGACAGTGTCAAATCCATTCTTTGCTAAACCTTGTGTGTAGAGAGAGAGAAGGATAGGCAGGGAGAGTGTCAGTGTCATATACTTTGATAAACCTTGTGTGCAGGGAGAGAGAAGGATAGGTAGGGGCCAGTGTCAGTGTCATATTCTTTGCTAAACCTTGTGTGCAGGGAGAGAGAAGGATAGGCAGGGAGAGTGTCAGTGTCATATACTTTGATAAACCTTGTGTGCAGGGAGAGAGAAGGATAGGCAGGGGACAGTGTCAGTGTCATTGTTGCTAAGCCTCCTGCACATTATACACCTGAAGTTAGCCCGTATTGCTGCTTTTTCCTGGTGTGTTACACCAACAGGATTTTGCGGCACTTACAGCGGGCGGAGTGTGCCTCCTGACCATATTACACCTGAACTTAGCCTGTATTGCTGCTTTTTCCTGGTGTGTTACACCAACAGGATTTTGCGGCACTTACAGCGGGCGGAGTGTGCCTCCTGACCATATTACAACTGAACTTAGCCTGTATTGCTGCTTTTTCCTGGTGTGTTACACCAACAGGATTTTGCGGCACTTACAGCGGGCGGAGTGTGCCTCCTGACCATATTACACCTGAACTTAGCCTGTATTGCTGCTTTTTCCTGGTGTGTTACACCAACAGGATTTTGCGGCACTTACAGCGGGCGGAGTGTGCCTCCTGACCATATTATACCTGAACTTAGCCTGTATTGCTGCTTTTTTCCTGGTGTGTTACATCAACAGGATTTTGCAGCACTTACAGCGGGCGGAGTGTGCCTCCTGACCATATTACACCTGAACTTAGCCTGTATTGCTGCTTTTTCCTGGTGTGTTACACCAACAGGATTTTGCGGCACTTACAGCGGGCGGAGTGTGCCTCCTGACCATATTAAACCTGAACTTAGCCTGTATTGCTGCTTTTTCCTGGTGTGTTACACCAACAGGATTTTGCGGCACTTACAGCGGGCGGAGTGTGCCTCCTGACCATATTACACCTGAACCTAGCCTGTATTGCTGCTTTTTCCTGGTGTGTTACACCAACAGGATTTTGCGGCACTTACAGCGGGCGGAGTGTGCCTCCTGACCATATTACACCTGAACTTAGCCTGTATTGCTGGTTTTCCCATTTCCCTGCAGGCAATTAGAATGTCTGGAAGGCAAATAAGGAGAGGCAGACAGTCAGGAGCCAATAAAAGAGGGGAAGCAGGCTCTGTGTCTAGAGACAACAGTGCTGGTCGTGGACGTGGTGCATCGCCATCAGCACGTGGCCCTGGGACACGCTTGTCCTTCTTTTCGGCAGCTGGACGTGTTGAGCCGCATCATGCCGAAGACTTGGTAGAGTGGATGACCAAGCCCTCCTCATCCTCTCTCACCCAGGCTCAGGGTACTGGCAAAGCAGCTGCCAAAGCGTCCTCTTCCCTGGTATCAATGTCATCATCAGTCACTCCTTCCCTAGACCAACCATGTCCTCCTGAGGAGTCCCCCGAACTGTTTGAGCACAGTGTTGGGTACATGCTCCAGGAGGATGCCCAGCGTTTCGAAGGGTCTGATGATGATACCCAGCAAGAGGAAGGCAGTAGCGTGAGAGCAGAGAGAGGGGATGCTCAAGAAGGACACCAATCTGGCAGTCATGTTCCAGCAGCTGCAGCATACTGCCAGATTGGCTCCAGTGATGAGGAGGGAGGGGATGATGAGGTCACTGACTCCACGTGGGTGCCTAATAGGAGAGAGGAGGAGGAGGAGGATGAGGAGGAGGCACATCTCCAACGAGGCAGGATGCCCTCGGGGGGCCAGCGTAAGGGCAGCACACCAACGGAATCACACCGCAGAGCCCCGCCTGTGCAGGGCGCTGCCTCTGCCCGTTATTCAAAAAGTTCTTTGGTGTGGGCCTTTTTTGAGTCGAGTGCATCAGATCGCACTGCTGCTGTTTGCAACATATGTCTCAAGCGTATATCGCGTGGCCAAAACATCACCCGCTTGGGCACCACATGCTTGACCAGACATATGTTGACCTGCCATGCAGCTCGTTGGCAAGCCTACCTTAAAGACCCACACCAAAGAACAAAGCTGACCTCTTCTTGCACCGCATCAGCTGGGATGTCCAACCCCACTATACCTTCAGTCCTCTCTGAAACCTGCTCTGAGAGGAATGAAGGTGTAGAATTAGGTGTGTCACAGCCAAGTACTTGCGGGCACTCTGCTAGCAGTACACCGACGTCCGATTCTAGCAGGCAAATTTCCCTGCCCCAGCTGCTCGACCGTCGAAAGAAGTTCACTCCCAGCCATCCACATGCCCAGCAGTTGAATGCTAGCTTGGCTAAATTGCTAGCGCTTCAACTGCTGCCTTTTCAGTTGGTAGACTCGGCCCCCTTCCGTGAGTTTGTGCAATGTGCGGTTCCTCAGTGGCAGGTTCCCAAACGCCACTTTTTCTCACGGAAGGCGATTCCGGCTCTCTACCGGCATGTGGAAGGCAATGTCTTGGCCTCACTGGACAGGGCAGTCAGCGGTAAGGTGCATATTACCGCTGACTCATGGTCCAGCAGGCATGGACAGGGACGTTACCTTTCTTTCACAGCCCATTGGGTCACTCTTTTGGCAGCTGGGAAGGATGCAGGACCAGGTGCAGTAGTGTTGGAGGTTGTTCCACCGCCACGCCTCCAAAATGCTACTACTGGTTGTGACACACCTCTGTCCTCCACCCCCTCCTCTTCTTCTTCCTCCGTGGCCTCTTCCTGTGCTTTGTCCTCGGAACCAGTGGTGCTCCGTAGGAGTTCAAGGGGCTATGCAAGTACGCAGGAAAAAAGATGCCATGCCGTGCTTGCGCTGGTGTGTTTGGGGGACAGGAGCCACACTGGGGCAGAGGTTCTGTCTGCTCTGCAGGGGCAGGCCGAGAGGTGGTTTACGCCATGCCAGCTTAAGCCAGGAATGGTAGTTTGCGACAATGGCACCAACCTCCTCTCCGCTCTCCGACAGGGACAACTGACCCATATGCCCTGTGTGGCTCACGTCCTTAACCTGGTGGTGCAGCGGTTCTTGGGCAGGTACCCGGGCTTACAGGATGTCCTGAGGCAGGCCAGGAAAGTCTGTGTGCATTTCCGCAGATCTTATAATGCCAGTGCTCGCCTGGCTGATCTGCAAAAGGAGTTGAACCTGCCCAAGAACCGCCTTATATGTGACATGCCCACCAGGTGGAACTCAACGTTGGCCATGCTGCAGCGGCTGCACACGCAGCAGAGGGCCATCAATGAGTACCTGTGCGACTACGGCACCAGGACAGGGTCAGGGTCAGGGGAGCTCGGTTTTTTTTCACCACGCCAGTGGGGCATGATCAGGGATGCATGCACTGTCCTAGCACCATTTGAGGAGGCCACAAGGATGGTGAGCAGTGACAGTGCATGCATCAGTGACACTGTACCTCTTGTCCACCTGTTGGAACATACGCTGCGTGGAATAATGGACAGGGCACTTGATGCAGAACAGAGGCAGGAAGAGGAGGACTTCCTTGCCTCTCAAGGCCCCCTTTACCCAGACAGTGTTCCTTCTGTCCCACCCATCGCACAGGAAGAAGAGGAGGAGGAGGAGGAGGATTGTGTCAGCATGGAGGTGGAGCCTGGCACTCAGCATCATCAGCAGCAGTCTTTTAGGGATGATTTACTGTCCCAAGAAACCAGTGGACTTGTACGTGGCTGGGAGGAGGTGGCTGCGGATCATGTCGTCCTTAGTGACCCAGAGGACTGCGGACCGAATGCCTCAGCTAACCTACGCTGCATGGCCTCCCTGATCCTGCAAAGTCTGCGGAAGGATCCTCGTATTCTTCGGATCAAGGAGAGGGACCATTACTGGCTGGCCACTCTCCTTGATCCACGGTACAAGGGTAAGGTTGCGGACCTTATCTTACCGTCGCAGAGGGAGCAGAGGATGAGACAACTCCGGGAGGCCTTGCAGAAAGGTCTGTGCAACGCGTTCCCAGAGACTGTAAGGTTACAAACTCCTCGTCCTGGACAACGAGTTGCTGAGGCTTCGGTCAGTCAATGAAGGAGCGGTGGGGAAGGTGGCCGTCTGACCGATGCGTTCAGACAATTCTTTAGTCCGCAGCCCCAAGGTATGATCGGTTCCAGCAACCATCGCCAGCGTCTGATATACATGGTGCAGGAATACCTAGGGGCAAGGTCAGACTTGGACACCTTCCCCACCGAAAATCCTCTGGCTTACTGGGTCTTGAGGATGGATCACTGGTCAGAGCTTGCACAGTATGCAATTGAGCTACTGGCCTGTCCTGCATCCAGCGTTCTTTCAGAACGCACATTCAGTGCTGCTGGAGGATTTGTCACGGATCACAGGGTGCGCCTGTCCACCGACTCTGTTGATCGACTGACCTTCATAAAGATGAACCAGTCTTGGATCACCACCAGCTACCAAGCACCTGAAGCTGATATAACAGACTAATTTATTTTCAAATGTCATATCCCTTCAAGACTGATGCTGATGCTGAGAGACTGTCCTGTTATGTTGACTGACTATCCTCCTCCTCCTCAATGATCCGATTGATGATGATAGCTTGGAAGAACATTTTTGTTTCTGGGTGCCGCCACCAGTGGCTAAGGCCCAATTTTTCAGCCCCTGTTTAACAGGGGCGTGTTATTACAATTTTTTATGCAATGCTTTGCAGCAGGGCTCATTCCTGCACTCCAACTAGAGTATCTGGGAGTGGTAGCAGTGTCGTGGCACCAGCACCAGTGGCAAAGGCCCAATTTTTCAGCCCCTGTTTAACAGGGGCGTGTAATTACAATTTTTGATGCAATACTTTGCAACAGGGCTCATTGCTGTGCTCCAAGTACAGTATCTGTGAGGGGTTGCAGTGTTATGGCACCAGTGCCTAAGGCCCAATTTTTATGCCCCTGTTTAACAGGGGCATGTAATTACAATTCTTGATCTAATAATTCACAGCAGGGCCCATTCCTGCGCCCACCAAGACTAACTGTGAGGCCTTACAGTGTTGTGTCAACACCACCACCACCACCAAAGGCCCAATTTTTCAGCCCCTGTTCAACAGGGGCATGCAATTACAATTCTTGATCTAATAATTCACAGCAGGGCCCATTCATGCGCCCACCAAGAGCAACTGTGAGGGCTCACAGTGTTGTGGCAACACCAACATGTAAGGGGCAAATTTCAGCTGAGAATATACGGCAGGCCCCTACTTTCAAACATCCAACTTACAAACGACTCCTCCTTGCAAACGGAAGGATACAACAGGAAGTGAGAGGAAATCTACCCCTAGGAAGGCAAATTCTCTCCTGTAAGAGTTAATATGGGAAAAAAAGTGTCTCCTCTCCACTGATGCTTTATCACCAATTCTTGTTTCAATAAAAACCCCAAATTTTCAAAAAACATTTGTCATTAGGACGGAAAGTGAGGTGAACTGTTCTGAACAGGTGCACACTGCACAGACAGCAAAACAAATGTTACAGGGGTGATAACCCTTCCCTATGTTTTCCAAAAAGCTTAAAAATAGATTTTTTGGCTGGAGCTACACTTAAACAATGTACCTGTTCAAAATTACAAACAGATTCTACATAAGAACAAACCTACAGTCCCTGTCTTGTATGCACCGCCTGTATACGGTTGTTCAGAGTATATAGGGCCTTTTTTATTTTGTGTGCGTGGTTCCCCTTAATATCCATACAAGACCCAAAGGGGCTGGTAATGGGCTGGGGTAGGAGGGGGGTGTGTGATGGGGTAGCTATGCCATTTTTCTTAAAGATTTTCATCCATATTACCGGGACCAGACATTACATTAAAGCCGCAAGCAGTTTTAAATGGCTTTTTTTCCTTTAGAAATGTAATTTTGTGCAGGGACAGTTCTAAACACGGGAAACACGTGGCACTTCACAGGCATACTTTAGACACCCCCCAGGTACGATATTTAACCACTTAAGCCCCGGACCATTTCGGGCCATTAGGACCAGGCCTGTTTTTGGGATTCGGCACTGCGCTGCTTTAACTGTAAATTGTGTGGACATGCAATGTTGTACCCAAATGAAATTTGCGTCCTTTTCTTCCCACAAATAGAGCTTTATTTTAATGGTATTTGATTGCCTCTGCGATTTTTATTTTTTGCGATATAAACAGAAAAAGACCGAAAATTTTGAAAAAAAATGATATTTTCTACTTTTTGTTATAAGAAAAATCGAATAAACTCAATTTTAGTCATACATTTAGGCCAAAATGTATTCAGCCACATGTCTTTAGTAAAAAAAATGTCAATAAGCGTATATTTATTGGTTTGCGCAAAAGTTATAGCGTTTACAAACTAGGGTACATTTTCTGAAATTTACACAGCTTTAAATTTATGACTGCCTATCTCATTTCTTGAGGTGCTAAAATGGCAGGGCAGTACAAAACCCCCCCAAATGACCCCATTTTGGAAAGTAGACACCCCAAGGAAATTGCTGAGAGGCATGTTGAGCCCATTGAATATTTTTTTTTTGTCCCAAGTGATTGAATAATGACAAAAAAAAAAAAAAATTACAAAAAGTTGTCACTAAATGATATATTGCTCACACATGCCATGGTTATATGTGGAATTGCACCCCAAAATACATTCTGCTGCTTCTCCTGAGTACGGGGATACCACATGTGTGGGACTTTTTAGGAGCCTAGCCACGTACGGGACCCCGGAAACCAAGCACCGCCTTCAGGATTTCTAAGGGCGCAAATTTTTGATTTCACTCCTCACTACCTATCACAGTTTCGAAGGCCATAAAATGCCAAAATAGCACAAAACCCCCCCAAATGACCCCATTTTGGAAAGTAGACACCCCAAGCTATTTACTGAGAGGCATGTTCAGTCCATGGAATATTTTATATTTTGCCACAAGTTGCGGGAATATGACAAACTTTTTTTTTTTTGCACAAAGTTGTCACTAAATGATATATTGCTCACACATGCCATGGGCATATGTGAAATTACACACCAAAATACATTCTGCTGCTTCTCCTGAGTACGGGGATACCACATGTGTGGGACTTTTTGGGAGCCTAGCCGCGTACGGGACCCCAAAAACCAAGCACCGCCTTCAAGGTTTCTAAGGGCATAAATTTTTGATTTCACTCCTCACTACCTATCACAGTTTTGAAGGCCATAAAATGCCAAGATGGCACAAAACCCCCCCAAATGACCCCATTTTGGAAAGTAGACACCCCAAGCTATTTGCTGAGAGGCATGTTGACCCCATTGAATATTTTTTTTTTGTCCCAAATGATTGAATAATGACAAAAAGAAAAAAAAAATGTACAAAAAGTTGTCACTAAATGATATATTGCTCACACATGCCATGGTTATATGTGGAATTGCACCCCAAAATACATTCTGCTGCTTTTCCTGAGTACGGGGATACCACATGTGTGGGACTTTTTGGGAGCCTAGCCGCGTACAGGGCCCCAAAAACCAAGCACCGCCTTCAGTATTTCTAAGGGCGTAAATTTTTGATTTCACTCCTCACTACCTATCACAGTTTCGAAGGCCATAAAATGCCAAAATAGCACAAAACCCCCCCAAATTACCCCATTTTGGAAAGTAGACACCCCAAGCTATTTGCTGAGAGGCATGTTGAGTCCATGGAATATTTTATATTTTGCCACAGGTTGCGGGAATATGACAAACTTTTTTTTTTTTGCACAAAGTTGTCACTAAATGATATATTGCTCACACATGCCATGGGCATATGTGAAATTACACCCCAAAATACATTCTGCTGCTTCTCCTGAGTACGGGGATACCACATGTGTGGGACTTTTTGGGAGCCTAGCCGCGTACGGGACCCCAAAAACCAAGCACCGCCTTCAAGGTTTCTAAGGGCATACATTTTTGATTTCGCTCCTCACTACCTATCACAGTTTTGAAGGCCATAAAATGCCAAGATGGCACAAAACCCCCCCAAATGACCCCATTTTGGAAAGTAGACACCCCAAGCTATTTGCTGAGAGGCATGGTGAGTATTTTACAGCTCTCATTTGTTTTTGAAAATTAAGAAAGAAATTTTTTTTTCTTTTTTTTTTTCTTTTTTTACATTTTCAAAACTTTGTGACAAAAAGTGAGATCTGCAAAATACTCAACATACCTCTCAGCAAATAGCTTGGGGTGTCTACTTTCCAAAATGGGGTCATTTGGGGGGGTTTTGTGCCATCTGGGCATTCCATGGCCTCCGAAACTGTGATAGGCAGTGAGGAGTGAAATCAAAAATTTACACCCATAGAAATCCTGAAGGCGGTGCTTGGTTTTTGGGGTCCCGTACGCGACTAGGCTCCCAAAAAGTCCCACACATGTGGTATCCCCGTACTCAGGAGAAGCAACAGAATGTATTTTGGGGTGTAATTCCACATATGCCCATGGCATGTTTGAGCAATATATAATTTAGTGACAACTTTTTGTAATTTTTTTTTTTTTGGTCATTATTCAATCACTTGGGACAAAAAAAAAAAATATTCAATGGGCTCAACATGCCTCTCAGCAAATAGCTTGAGGTGTCTACTTTACAAAATGGGGTCCTTTGGGGGGTATTTGAACTGTCCTGGCATTTTATGCACAACATTAGGAAGCTTATGTCACACATCATCCACTCTTCTAACCACTTGAAGACAAAGCCCTTTTTTGACACTCTTTGTTTACATGAAAAAAAAATTTTTTTTGCAAGAAAATTATGTTGAACCCCCAAACATTATATATTTTTTTAAAGCAAAGGCCCTACAGATTAAAATAGTGGGTGTTGCATTTTTTTTTCCACACAGTATTTGCGCAGCGATTTTTCAAACGCATTTTTTGGGGGAAAAACACACTTTTTTTATTTTTAATGCACAAAAAACACTATATTGCCCAAATGTTTGATGAAATAAAAAAGATGATCATAGGCCGAGTACATGGATACCAAACACGACATGCTTTAAAATTGCGCACAAACGCGCAGCGGCGACAAACTACATTCATTTTTAAAAGCATTTAAAAGCCTTTACAGGTTACCACGTTAGATTTACAGAGGAGGTCTACTGCTAAAATGACTGCCCTTGATCTGACCTTCGCGGTGATACCTCACATGCATGATGCAATTGCTGTTTACATATGACGCTAGACCGACGCTTGCGTTCGCCTTTGCGCAAGAGCAGGGGGGGACAGCGGTGCTTTTTTTTTTTTTTTTTTTTTTTTATTATTTATTTGGCTTTTTTATTTTATTTTTAAACTGTGCCTTCCATATTTTATTTTTTTACCATTTTTATCGTTATCTCAGGGAATGTAAATATCCCCTATGATAGCAATAAGTAGTGACAGGTACTCTTTTTTTGAAAAAAATTGGGGGGTTAGACCCTAGATCTTTCCTCTGCCCTCAAAGCATCTGACCACACCAAGATCGGTGTGATAAAATGCTTTCCCAATTTCCCAATGGCGCTTTTTATATCCGGGGGGGGGGGACATTCCCTCCCACTGCTTGTAAAAGCAGTCTAGAGGCTAATTATCTGCTAGAATTGCTTTTACATGAAAGCCGGCTGCTGGCTGAAAATAATGATACCAAGATGATACCTAAACCCGCAGGCATCATTCTGGTATAAACATTCAAAGTCCAGCAACATACCAGTACGTTGCTGGTCCTTGTTGGACATGTATTGTAATCTTTTTTTTCATACAGCCTATTGGCTGAACGAAAAAAAGAGATTGATTGGTGGGTATGCCCACCATTAGAATACCTCCCTTCATCCACCCACTTCTAATGATGGGCATATATGCCGAAGCATGGGGGCATCCTCCCGCAAAAAAGTTATGCCGCGTACACACGGTCAAGCCTTCGTCGGAATTTCGACCGTATGTACGCGGCATAAAAGGTTATGCCGCGTACACACGGTCGGACTTTTCCACGGGCAAGCCTCCGTTGTAATTTTGACCGTATATACGCGGCATTAGGAGCAAAATCGCTCCTCCGCCCCTGCTGCCCCCATGCTTCGGCATATATGCTCTTTTTTTTAACTGTGGTGGTGAAATCACCTCCTACAGCGTTGGAGTCACGGCTTTATGTATCGTGGGAGCAAACGCTGTTGCTGTCAAGATAAATTGATCCGCGCTGCAACTGAATGGCGTACCTGCTAAGCAAATGGTGGTTAACATTAAAACAAAGTAACATTACAGTACAACAGTAAGACCTTACCATGCCATACCTGCAAAGCAAATACCAAAACAAAACCTAGTAAAAAATAAAAAAATGTTTTAACGCAACCTGTGCCTAAAATATATATATGCCGAAGCATGGGGGCATCCTCCCGCAAAAAAGTTATGCCGCGTACACACGGTCGGAATTTTCCACGGGCAGGCCTCCGTCGGAATTTCGACCGTATGTACGCGGCATTAGGAGCAAAATCGCTCCTCCGCCCCTGCTGCCCCCATGCTTCGGCATATATGCTCTTTTTTTTAACTGTGGTGGTGAAATCACCTCCTACAGCGTTGGAGTCACGGCTTTATGTATCGTGGGAGCAAACGCTGTTGCTGTCAAGATAAATAGATCCGCGCTGCAACTGAATGGCGTACCTGCTAAGCAAATGGTGGTTAACATTAAAACAAAGTAACATTACAGTACAACAGTAAGACCTTACCATGCCATACCTGCAAAGCAAATACCAAAACAAAACCTAGTAAAAAATAAAAAAATGTTTTAATGCAACCTGTGCCTAAAATATATATATGCCGAAGCATGGGGGCATCCTCCCGCAAAAAAGTTATGCCGCGTACACACGGTCGGAATTTTCCACGGGCAGGCCTCCGTCGGAATTTCGACCGTATGTACGCGGCATTAGGAGCAAAATCACTCCTCCGCCCCTGCTGCCCCCATGCTTCGGCATATATGCTCTTTTTTTTAACTGTGGTGGTGAAATCACCTCCTACAGCACTGGAGTCACGGCTTTATGTATCGTGGGAGCAAACGCTGTTGCTGTCAAGATAAATAATTCCGCGCTGCAGTTGAATGGCGCACCTGAAAACAAAAAAATACATACCTGAAAAGCAAGCATGATAAAACATTGCAGAATAGAATACAGTAAAAAAGAGCAGAACAATAGAGAGAAAATAGAGAGAGAGAGAACAATAAAACGACAACTATTTTTGGTTTTTTTATTTTATATTTTTTTTGTGTTTTGTTTTTTACGTTTTTTTTTTCTTTTTTACACTTTTTTTTGTAACTTTACAACTGTAATGGTTCGGGTCTCTCAAAATGTAATGGCATCTTGGGAGACCCTGTGTAAGTGTGTCCTTGTCTGTGAAATGCTGTACCCTACGCTAAAACTTCACTTTTGAGTGGTAGCATTCAAAACATTCACCTTGGCAAAGACCAGGCTTGTCAGGACAGAGTGGACAAAAACTACGGGTGTCACGCCTAAATCCGCGCTTGCTACAGACATGACATCTTTTTTGGGGGTGGCTTTGGGTAGGGGTACTCGGGAGGACATACGAATAATGCCTCTCATGCAGCCGGCTTACTGCATTTGGTTGGGGATGGTGAGGTGCAGAACCGCCTGGATACAGGAGTTCTGTGACTATCTCATTCTGGAATTTTAGAAGAGATAACGTCCCGCCTGAAGCTCTGTATAGCACATGAGCGTTCAGCAAAGCCAATTGGAATAATGATAGAGACACTTTTTTGTACCAGCGTCTCGCCTTACGGTCAATTAGATACGGCGCCATCAACTGGTCGTTGAGGTCCACCCCTCCCATATTTTGGTTATATTCGTGGACACAGAGGGGTTTCTCCACAACACCAGTCGCCGTACGAATTTGGACTGTCGTGTCTGCATGAAGGGAGGTAAGAAGGAAAACATTCTTATTGTCCCTCCACTTCATAGTGAGCAAGTTATTACACTTCAAGCAGGCTCTCTCCCCCAGCCTAAGATGGGCATCTACAAGCCGCTGGGGAAAGCCCCGGCGATTAGGTCGCACGGTGCCACATGCTCCAATCTGATGATCAAACAAGTGACTAAACAGTGGCACGCTCGTGTAATAATTGTCCACATACAAGTGGTACCCCTTTCCGAATAAGGGTGACACCAAGTTCCACACTATCTTGCCAGCGCTCCCTATGTAATCCGGGCAGTTGACCGACTCAATCTGACTATCTTTTCCCTCATAAACCGTAAAGTTCACTACATAGCCTGTTGCCCTGTCACAGAACTTGTAGAGCTTGACCCCGTATCTGGCACGCTTGCTGGGAAGGTACTGCTTGAAAGACAAGTGGCCAGAAAATTTAATCAGGGACTCATCAACGCAGACAACTTGATCGGGAGTAAACAAGGCTGCAAAACGTTCGTTGAAGTGGTTTATGAGGGGCCGAATTTTATAGAGCCGGTCGTATTCAGGGTCCCCACGTGGACGACAAAGTTCATTGTCGTTGAAGTGCATGAACCGCAAAATCTGCTCGTATCGTGCCCTGGACATGGAGGCAGAGAACACGGGCATGTGGTCAATTGGGTGCGTGGACCAATAAGCACGCAATGACGGAAATTTATGTGTGCCCATGTTGAGGGAAAGGCCCAGAAAGGTCTTAAATTCGGAAACCGTAATTGGTTTCCAATTTCTGGCAATTTTAGGCAACTGGGGGTTAGCGGCGATAAATTGACCAGCATATAAATTACTCTGGTCCACAATAGATCTATAGAGATCTTCCGTGAAAAACAGCGAATAAAAATCAATTGGAATAAAATCAGCTGTTTCCACCTGAATACCGGGTTGGGCAGTGAATGGGGGAAGTACAGGTTCTGCAGAAGTGGTGGGGACCCAATCAGGATAGGCGAATTCTGCAGGAAGGGCAGTATGGGCACGACGGGCCTGCCTTTGTCTTCTTGGTGGCAGCGGGACACTACTTGTGCTTGCCACCTCGCCAGCTTGAACTGCACTTATGGGACTCGCCACGTCACCAAGTGTTACTGCAGTGCTGGATGTACGTCCAGGCTGTACTAGGCCGCTGGTGCTTGCCAGTTCACCAGAAGGAATAGCGGCGCTAGTACTACTCTGCTCCATGATACGAGAGACCTGCGGTTCTTGCTCCTCAACAACCTCAGAAGATCGGGATCGGGTACACCTGACCTTAGCAGGGACCTCAACTTCGTCGTCAGAGCTATCTGACGTGGGGCCGCTGACGTCACTGTCTTCTACGGGAAGATATTCTGAGCCTGAATCTGACAGATACGTGACCTCCTCTTCACTATCTGTCATGCTCAGAATCTCGTAGGCCTCTTTACTAGTGTACCTTCGTCTTGCCATTTTGGGCTCTAAATTTAGGGGTACACTAGTAAGATTCACAGGAAAAAAAGCACCTGACTGTCGTCAGCAAATATATCAAACGCTACAAAAAAACTGTTAGCGATCGCAGGGATCAGGCCTGTCTCTGCGAACGCTGCAGTTATGTGTGTTGTGTTTGGTAAGTGACAGTGATCGATCGATACTGCACTTGGGTGGGCTGGGCTGGGCGGAGGGGCTAAACGCAGGCGCTAGCAGGTATCTGGGCTGATCCCGCTAACACTGCGTTTTTGGGAACCCTAAACCGCTGGGGATGCTAGTATAGATCTGATCAGATACTATACCACTAAGGGGGGTGTATGCTTTGCGCGTGGGTGTTAGCGTTACTGGCACTAACCTAACACTGCCTGGGGCGACGCAGACCCTCTCTGGCGCTAAAACCTAATTGATCTCACCCGCCGGGCGATCAGGGGGGTTAAACCTTTATTGGGTTATATACGGCGGGTGCCCTGATGCTATAAAAAGCAAACTAATCAACCAGCGTCACCCGTAACCTTTATATGGTGATCACTGGTGAAAGGGTTAACTAGGGGCAATCAGGGGGTTAAAACCTTTATTAGGTTAAATATGGGGGTACCCGACGCTATATAAAAACCTGACGGGTAACCTAAATAACTAAATAACTTACTGGCTAACCAGTGACACCAGTGACGCTTATACGGCGATCACTGGTGAAAGGGTTAACTCTAGGGGCAATCAGGGGGTTAAAATAATATATGGGGGTACCTGACACTAATAAAAACCTGCGGCGAACCTAAAAAAAAATAACTGCCTATCTAAAACACCAGCGACACGAATACAGCGATCGGAAAAACAATCGCTTAGTGACGCTGAAGTTAGGGGGTGAAAGGGTTACCTGGGGGGTGATCAAGGGGTTAAACCTTTATTAGGGGGGGGGTTAGGGGGCTACCCTGGACCTAAAGGGGCCTAAACCTAACTGCCCTGCAACTTTTTACAATCACAGATGACACTAAATGCAGTGATCAGTAAAATAAATGATCACTGCAATCAGTGACACTGTGATTGGGGGCTTTGGGGTGACCTGGGGGGTGATCTGGGGGTGACTGGGGGGTGATTTGTGTGCCTATGTGTACCTACGTGTCAGTGGACTGTTGGAGCACTAACCTCTGTCTTCTCTCCTCGGCGCTGGGAACGAAAAGACCGCGGCGAGGGAGATGACATCACTTCCTCCAGCCTGTGTTTACATTTCAGGCAGGAGGAAGCATTTTCATTGGCCGGGAGCGATCGCGAGGGGGGGCGGAATCGAGCGGCCGCCCCCTCATGCCTGATCGCTCCCGAACACTTAACGGCCGCTCACTGCAGTGAAGGGGGGTCCGGATGGACCCCCCAACTGCACAAAGGCGATCACGTAGATCTACGTGATTCTGCCTGTCGGTGCCATTCTGCCGACGTAAATCGGCGGTGGGCGGTCGTTAAGTGGTTAAAGGAATATTTGACTTTTTTTTTTCACTTTATGCATCATTAAAATGACTGCTCCAGAAAAATGGCCCTTTTTAAAACTTCTTTTTGCATTGATACATGTCCCCTGGTGCAGAACCCGGGTTCCCAAACCCTTTTTAGGACAATAACATGCATAATAGTCGTTATAATTAGCACTTTAGATTTCGAACGTTCACATCCATTGTATTTAATAGGGTTCTAAAGTTCGTGCAAACTTTCGGTCCGTTCGCGGGTTCTGGTGCGAACCAAACCCGGGGGTGTTCGGCTCATCACTACTCAAGACCCAGTAAGCCAGAGGATTTTCGGTGGGAAAGGTGTCCAAGTCTGACCTTGCCCCTAGGTATTCCTGGACCATGTAAATCAGACGCTGGCGATGGTTGCTGGAACCGATCATACCTTGGAGCTGCGGACTAAAAAATTGAACGCATCGGTCAGATGGCCACCTTCTCCACCGCTCCTTCTCTGACTGACCGAAGCCTCAGAAACTCGTTGTCCAGGACCAGGAGTTTGTAACCTCCCAGTCTCTGGGAACGCGTTGCACAGACCGTTCTGCAAGGCCTCCCGGAGATGTCTCATCCTCTGCAACGGCAAGATAAGGTCCGCAACCTTACCCTTGTACCGTGGATCAAGGAGAGTGGCCAGCCAGTAATGGTCCCTCTCCTTGACCGTACGAATACAAGGATCCTTCCGCAGGCTTTGCAGGATCAGGGAGGCCATGCAGCGTAGGTTAGCTGAGGCATTCGGTCCGGAGTCCTCTGGGTCACTAAGGACGACATGATCCGCAGCCACCTCCTCCCAGCCACGTACAAGTCCACGGGTTTCTTGGGACTGTAAATCATCCCTAAAAGCCTCCTCCTCCTCCTCCCTTGCGCAGCCCCTTGAACGCGTACAGAGCACCGCTGGTTCCGAGGACAAAGCACAGGAAGAGGCCATGGAGGAAGAAGAAGAGGAGGGGGTGGAGGAGAGAGGTGTGTCACAACCAGTAGTATCATTTTGGAGGCATGGTGGTGGAACAACCTTCAACACTACTGCACCTTGTCCTGCATCCGTTCCAGCTGCCAAAAGAGTGATCCAATGGGCCGTTTAAGATAGGTAACGTCCCTGTCCATGCCTGCTGGACCATGAGTCAGCGGTAATATGCACCTTACTGCTGACCGCCCTGTCTTTTCTTTGCTGTGGGTCTTTAAAGGTACACTTGCCAATGAGCTGCATGGCAGGTCAACATATGTCTGGTCAAGCATGTGGTGCCCAAGCGGCTGATGTTTTGGCCACGCGAGATCCGCTTGAGACATATGTTGCAAATAGCAGTGGTGCGATCTGATGCACTCGACTCAAAAAAGGCCCACACCAAAGAACTTTTGGAATAACACGCAGAGGCAGAGCTCTGCGGTGTGATTCAGTCGGTGTGCTGCCCTTAAGCTGGCCCCCGGAGGGCATCCTGCCTCGTTGAAGATGTGCCTCCTCCTCCTCTCTCCTATCAGGCACCCATGTGGACTCAGTGACCTCATCATCCCCTCCCTCTTGATCACTGGAGCCAATCTGGCAGTATGCTTCAGCTGGTGGAACATGACTGCCAGATTGCTGTCCTCTTGAGCGGGATGCTCTCTGTGCTCACGCTACTGCTTTCCTCTAGCTAGGTATCATCATCAGAGCCTTCAAAACGCTGGGCATCCTCCTGGAGCATGTACCCAACACTGTGCTCAAACAGTTCGGGGGACTCCTCAGGAGGACATGTGGGATCTAGGGAAGGAGTGACTGATGACATTGATACGAGGGAAGAGGACGCGTTGGCAGCTGCTTTGCCAGTACCCTGAGTCTGGGTGAGAGAGGATGAGGAGGATGAGGAGGGCTTGGTCATCCACTCTACCAAGTCTTTGGCATGATGCGGCTCAACACGTCCAGCTGCCGAAAATAAGGACAAGCGTGTCCCATGGCCACGTGCTGATGATGATTCACCGCATTCATGACCAGCACTGTTGCCCCTAGACACAGAGCCTGCTTGCCCTCTGCTTGCCCTCTTTTATTGGCTTGTGACTGTCTGCCTCTCCTTGATGGCCTTCCAGACATACTAATGTACTAATGGCCTGCAGGGAGATGGGAAAACCAGCAATAAGGGGTAGCTTCAGGTGTATACTGTGCAGGAGGCACCTACACCCACTGTAACTTCTGAAGATGCCTGCCTGTGTTACACAACAGAACAACACCAGCAATAAGGGGTAGCTTCAGGTGTATACTGTGCAGGAGGCACACTACACCATAACTTCTTTCAGATGTGTGTTACACAACAGAACAACACCAGAAATAAGGGCTGGCTTCAGGTGTATACTGTGCAGGAGGCACCTACACCCACTGTAACTGCTGCAGATGCCTGCCTGTGTTACACAACAGAACAACACCAGCAATAAGGGGTAGCTTCAGGTGTATACTGTCCAGGAGGCACGTACACCCACTGTAACTGCTGCAGATGCCTGCCTGTGTTACACAACAGAACAACACCAGCAATAAGGGGTAGCTTCAGGTGTATACTGTGCAGGAGGCACCTACACCCACTGTAACTGCTGCAGATGCCTGCCTGTGTTACACAACAGAACAACACTAGCAATAAGGGGTAGCTTCAGGTGTATACTGTGCAGGAGGCACACTACACCCACTGTAACTGCTGCAGATGCCTGTCTGCGTTACACAACAGAACAACACCAGCAATGAGGGGTAGCTTCAGGTGTATACTGTGCAGGAGGCACACTACACCCACTGTAACTGCTGCAGGTTAACAAGCAAAGATGACACTGTCCCTGCCTATCCTGCTCTCTCCCTGCACGCCAACACACTGTAACTGCGCTAGGTTTAGCAAAGATGACACTGACACTGTCCCTGCCTATCCTGCTCTCTCCCTGGATCCTGCCTGTGGCCAATTTTGGCTCTCCTCGCTGCCGGCGCTGTGATTGGCCAAGCATGCGGGGTCACAGTGCATGCTTGGCCAATCATCAGCCAGCAATGCACTGGGATGGCGCAGTGCATTGTGGCCGTTCGCGCCACACGAATTTGGCGCAAGCGGCCCACAAAGTTCTGGTTTCGCCGAACAGGCGAACAGCCAATGTTCAAGTCGAACATACGTTCGACTCGAACCGCGAGCTCATCCCTATTAGAGATCAATAGCTCATATTATCACATTGAAAAGGATTTGGAACATATAAAGCCAAAGTGCAGAATGGTATCACATAAATACCCTGAGATAGGCTAACTCTGAAGAACATTTTTCTGTTATGCAAATAAGGTAGAAAGTAAGGAAACAGACTAAGGTAGGGTGAAATCAGTGGGTATTTAAAACTATATTTATTGATATTCACTTTATAAAGTGAATAGCCTCTAAATCCTTTAGTAAAGCCACCCAGTAAGTTTTAAATCCTGTATATAAATAGTATTACTCATATTATGAGATCTGCAGGATTTAGGTTGTTGCTTGATCTGCTCTTTGTTATTATGCTTTGATCAAGCCAATTTGTATATGTCATATGCCATCATATAGACGACTTAGAGGGAGAGAAACATCTATGCTGTTATTTCTTCAGAAAAAAAAAACAATGTGGTTGACTTACTAATACGGGGGAGCACAAAGTCTGGTGCAGCTGTGCATGGTAGCCAACCAGCGTCTAACTTCAGCTTGTTCAATTAAGCTTTGACAAAAAAAAAAAGAAGAAGATGGGTTTCTATGCAAAAAATCAATATCAATGTATAGGGTTATGTTTGGCCATCATTTTGAACCACTCAAATAAATTATATTGTTACTAATACATTCTAATATACTCATATGAATACTTATCACAAGAGAAGATAAAGCCCAAAAAACTATGGACATTTAGAGCATACATTTTTGTATGTGTAGCTTATTTGTGAGGTACTTTTTTTATTTACATAATCTTTCCAGGCTGGATTTGAGGTAACATGTTATAAAATGCACAATCTACCATGTGTTATCACAACCATGGTGCATTATGTTGTTATTTATTTGGACATCCCAACACATACACCACAATGGACCTGTCGCCTGGGTTTAGCACACCATCATCTGTGTATTGCTGGGTATTGTAAAAAACGTGCATGTGCCTTAAAATTGTCATTGTTCTGCATTGGCAGCCTTTTCATAAACAATGAGCTGCCTTACCAAAACACGTACTATATACTTTAATAAGATATGCTTTCAATAAAGAATGATAAAAGTCTTACACCTGTGCATAAAATTGTAATGTCATGTTAAAGACAAATAGGCAAGATGCACTTTGAAAAACAATCATCGGCTTAGTGAATATGGCGATAAGCTGCTGCCTTTTATCATCCAATCATAGGCAGGAAAAATTGCTTTTGTTTTTGTTCCCAAGTGTCGTTTGTTTAATTCGTTTAACAATACATGATCATTGAAAGAGCTGATCACATTGGCCTCCGGAGACGGACTGTCTGGTCACCTGGGCTGCGTTAATTAACATGCTAATTATACAGTTGTCTGCTAAGTTGTTTCTAGAGGGGAGGGGGGAGTATCCATGAGTCAGCCCTACCTCGTTATCTAACTCATTGTGTTAAAAGTGTATAAAAAGGTTGTATTCTGTCTAGGGTTGAGCGAACCCGAACTGTAAAGTTTGGGTTCGTACCGGACTTTTGGGTTTTTGGGTCCCAGACCCAGACCCGAACAATTGACTGTATGTTCGGGTTCGGGTCCGGTGTTTGGCGATGTAATGGCGCATAGTTTTTGCTTCATTTTTTCACTTTCACTAATTTCATTCCTATTTCAGTGTTCATCACATGATTCATTATCATTATTTATATCATATATATGTAGCGGGGTCTTCAAAGTTAGTGGGATACACCTGGGGGTAGAGAGACCCAGGTGTGTAATTATGTCAGGGATTAGACCCCTTTTCTTATTCGTGGAGGATTGGGTGGTGTAATATTCTCTTTGACCAGTGGGTGTCAGTGTACCTGCTGGCTCGAGGTAGAATCGCTATCACAGTGTTACCCTTTTTTTTGGTTCCTTCCTGGCGATGGTACGGCTGGGGCGGGGAACCCGCCGTGGTGTCGATGGGAGGATATAAAAGGGGGAGACGCCCGCGCCACAAGGTCGTCGTCGCCTGTCTGTTGTTCTTGTGGGAGGGGGTCACCCCTTCACGCACCCAGACACCTTAGGCCTGGGTGCGGGCGGTTCAAGGTTCCGGCCTAGGCGCCCAAGGCCTGGTCGGAACGAAGATGGAGTCCATCCCGGGCACCTTCAGCCTGGGGTGAGGTACTATTAAGGAGGCCTGGGACCCGGTGACTCCGACTGGGTCCCGCAAGGGTGAAGTTGCTCCAGGGCGCCCCTTGCGAGGGGACCCGCATCTGAGGTGAGGAGGCTGGGGGGGGTCACCCGTCCGAAGACCCGGTGTAGCGTCAACCCGGTGACGGATGGGCCTTCAGTAACTCCCTTGGAGGACATCTTCCCCTGATATGGGCTTCAGCGCAGCGGAGGAGCTTCCATTAAGACTCCTGCAACCCCTGGTCATAGCACAGGGAGTGTAGGGACTAGGAACCTGTACAGTGCCTCGACCTGCTTCCTCATCGTATCATGCCGTTGCATTTGACTGTATGTGGAGATACGCAATAAACCTGAGTTTGGACTTTGATGGGTGTATGGACTCTGTTGATGGGAACAAAGGGAGATTCTGGCACGGAAGGACTGACCCTCATAACCAGCACACATTTGGCCCGAGGAAAAGATTGATATTGGCCTTCACCTCACCCACATGCATGGGGAGGACATGGGCCGTAGCGCACCTCACTCTGTCGCTCGACATACCCCTAGCTGAAGAGGTCGGGGTGAGGAGGCCGCTACACGTGGGGGCTCGTCCGGGATATGAACGTGTGTTAACCCTGAGGTTTGGAACGGCTGTGTTTGAACTTTGCTGCCCGGAGGAGGTCCGAGCAGGTCGGCCATGTGATTGGCCAAAGTGCATCCCTGTGCTCGAAGTCGTGGAAATTTCCCTGAAAAACTGGGAGAGGCCCATGCAGAAAGAGCGGGAAGAGGGAGGAGTCCAGCCGTGTGACGAACTACATGTGGGGACTTTTGCTGCACTGCGCCACGAGGCACCCCATGACTACGCAATTCGTGGGAGGAGACTGAAGGAAGCCCGTGAAAACGTGCAAGTCATGGGAGGAGTCTGGCCACGTGTGGAGATGCACGTGGAGACTCCGGCGCGAGGTCAGCGTGTGATGGAGCAGCAAGTGTTCGGAGTGAACTCAGGCTCCCCGTGAATGCCGGTACCTTATCCTTTCAAGATGACTGCATTTGCTGCATCCATTACAGACACGGGGATAAGGCTCAGGCCCCGAGGACAGTTGGCTTTGTATTCATGCAGAGACACAGAGGCCCTCGGTGTGATCTGTCCCGGATGCTCGGGACTGGTGGTCCAACTAAAGCCATTCGGGCGATGCGAAGCATGCAAGGAGTTTCTTTTTGAGGTTGAACCACACACGGAAAGGCCCCGGAGTTCCCGAGGAAATCTAGTCCTCCGACCAACTTTCCGCATTCAACTACATCACCCGCTCTCATGGGGGGGATGCAGCGTGCTTCATTGCGGGCACCAAAGACAAAGAAACCCGAGATGGTAAAGGTACCTCGGCACCCGGAGGCCATCGTACAGCCAGGAGAAGGTGAGCGAGATGTGATGCCGCCTCTAGCCAGGTTGCAGAGACTTTTCTCCCAGAGAGTCGCCCGTGAATATGGGTGGGAGTACCCCTACTTGCCTCGGGACCTATTGTATGAAGTCGAGGTCCTGCGACCAAGGTGGTATGACGAGTTTGTATGGGAAAAGCTTAAAGTACCCCATGCCAGGCGATACCTGTCATGTTCGCCGCCTGTGTCTAAAAAGTTCAAGGACTGCAGAGCTGATTGGAGACTTGGGCGCCATATTCATGCCGATAAGGTGCTCATCTGCAGGAAAGATGGAGAGGATGTTGAGTATTCAGTGGAAGTGTTTGACGGGCACCTGAAGCCCCTGTTTCTGCCGGATCCAAGGTTCTATTTATAGGAAAAGTGAGCTCCTTTCTTGTTGCTATTGAAACTTTCTGGAAGAGACATTCCCAGACGCCTAGAACTGTGCCCTACTTTGTTTTGATTTGGGCTTTTCTTTTACTCACTGGAGATTTGGGAGCTGTTGTTTTTTTTTCTCCCTTTTCTTCATGTGCCAAAGGCAGAGACTTTTGGGGTAGAGTTAGAGTAGGAAAGCAGGAAGAATGAAGATCTAACCAAGTGTCATTACCGCAGCGCTGTCACCAGGTGGCAGTGTTGTGCAACGGTTGTTTGAAAATGTTACACATGCATTACTTACTTATTGGAGTGAGTGGGTCTCTCGGCTGACGGATCCACTCATGCCAAGTTAACACAGAGTGTTAGGATGTTTTTTTTGTTTCCCTTCTGCAGGAGATTCGTCGGTCAAGACTACTGAGTATGGGGTGGTTCTTAGACAGTGACGGGGGGGATTGTATATGTGTACATGACAGATGTTTTATACAAAAGTTTTAATGTTTTATAGGTTTTTTTTTTGAGCAGGTCTTGGCACATACAGTATCCAAAATATTAGGGATAGCCTCTGGGGCCCACTTCATGTCACCCCTCCTTGGGAGACATGGGTGTGCACCTGACGCTGGGGACCAGCGTCAAATCACCAGGGGGAGTGTGTAGCGGGGTCTTCAAAGTTAGTGGGATACACCTGGGGGTAGAGAGACCCAGGTGTGTAATTATGTCAGGGATTAGACCCCTTTTCTTATTCGTGGAGGATTGGGTGGTGTAATATTCTCTTTGACCAGTGGGTGTCAGTGTACCTGCTGGCTCGAGGTAGAATCGCTATCACAGTGTTACCCTTTTTTTTGGTTCCTTCCTGGCGATGGTACGGCTGGGGCGGGGAACCCGCCGTGGTGTCGATGGGAGGATATAAAAGGGGGAGACGCCCGCGCCACGAGGTCGTCGTCGCCTGTCTGTTGTTCTTGTGGGAGGGGGTCACCCCTTCACGCACCCATGCACCTTAGGCCTGGGTGCGGGCGGTTCAAGGTTCCGGCCTAGGCGCCCAAGGCCTGGTCGGAACGAAGATGGAGTCCATCCCGGGCACCTTCAGCCTGGGGTGAGGTACTATTAAGGAGGCCTGGGACCCGGTGACTCCGACTGGGTCCCGCAAGGGTGAAGTTGCTCCAGGGCGCCCCTTGCGAGGGGACCCGCATCTGAGGTGAGGAGGCTGGGGGGGGTCACCCGTCCGAAGACCCGGTGTAGCGTCAACCCGGTGACGGATGGGCCTTCAGTAACTCCCTTGGAGGACATCTTCCCCTGATATGGGCTTCAGTGCAGCGGAGGAGCTTCCATTAAGACTCCTGCAACCCCTGGTCATAGCACAGGGAGTGTAGGGACTAGGAACCTGTACAGTGCCTCGACCTGCTTCCCCATCATATCATGCCGTTGCATTTGACTGTATGTGGAGATACGCAATAAACCTGAGTTTGGACTTTGATGGGTGTATGGACTCTGTTGATGGGAACAAAGGGAGATTCTGGCACGGAAGGACTGACCCTCATAACCAGCACACATTTGGCCCGAGGAAAAGATTGATATTGGCCTTCACCTCACCCACATGCATGGGGAGGACATGGGCCGTAGCGCACCTCACTCTGTCGCTCGACATACCCCTAGCTAAAGAGGTCGGGGTGAGGAGGCCGCTACATATATATATATATATTTTTTCATATACACATATATATCTCTCACACATTTTCTTTTTCATTGATTGTACTTCTTTGAGAATGATTTTTCCTTCTCTCATCACAGTGATCAGCAGATCACATTTTTTTACTATTTCATTTGAATCATTCATTCACAAGCCAATCATTGAATTATTGTTTTCACTTGGTGTTGGATCACATGATCTTTTCTCTTAGGGTATATATTAGTTTGATTTTTGTGCATTAGGCAGCTATGAATAAGCACTAGCACAGTGCGAAACATGTCAGCCAAATTTTTTTGACCTGTGTACCGTTGTACAGTGTGTATTTTGGATTCCTTATTTTAAAATAAAGGCTTTTATTTTTGAGTGCTGCAGTCCAGAAGACTTTTTCGTTGCTGTTGCTGTGAGGGAGAGAATTACATGATAGGAGTCATTCCTGATTCTGAAATATATTCTAATTAGTCAGCGATCTACTTAGATTTAGTTGTGTGGGTGCAGTGCACAAGCTTTTTACACTGCACTGAGAGAAAAGATAGACAGTGTAGGGCAAGGTTCCTGTTGCTGCTTTTAGGGAGAGAGAATTATCTAGGAGTCCAGATTCAGAAATCTATTCTAATAACTCAGCGATCTACATAGATTTACCTGGTTGGGTTGCAGTGCACAGTCTTTTTACACTGCCATGAGCCCAGTGCCAGAGAAAATATAACTTTTATCTGCAAGCTCAGTGCACCAGCACTGCATATGTTACTTTGAGATACACCCTGTACATACTGTGTGTGTATTCTGCTCTTCCAAAAACACCCATTTAGGGCAAAGAAAAATATGTTGCAGTGTTTTCTGCATATCTGGAGGTGTGAGATACACAATTTATATATTTTTCTTCTATTGTGCTATTCAAATAAAAAAAAATTACGGCAAAAACATTTTTTTTGAATAGCATTTTCTGCATTTCTGTAGGTGTGAGATACACCGTTTACATACTGTGGGTGTATTCTGCTATTGCAAAAACACCCATTTAGGGTGAGATCCTAAATTTGGAAAATATGAGGAGAACGTCAAAGAAGGGACGTGGCCCCGGTTGTGGTGCTGCTGGTGGAGCTCCTGTTGCAGGGAGAGGACGTGGTCGATCTGTGCCAGCTACACGCACAAGTGAAACACCTTCCTCAGGTGCGAGTAGGCGACAGAGCCCTCAGCGGTATTTGGTTGGGCCTAATGCGGCTCTACGAATGTTGAGGCCAGGCCCAGGACAAGTACAGGCGATAGTAGATTGGGTTGCTGACAGTGCCTCCAGTTCCTTCACATTATCTCCCACCCAGTCTACTGCTGAAAGATCAGAGTTGGCACCTGCAGTCGATGTCCATCAGTCTTTCACCTCACCCCCTTGCAAATCAGCCAAGCTGTCTGAGCCCCAAGTCATGCAGCAGTCTCTTCTGTTTTTTTGAGGACTCTCTTAGCAGGGTTTCCCAGGGTCATCCACCTAGCCCTGCCCCAGAAGTGGAAGAGATTAAGTGCACCGATGTCCAACCACTTATGTTTCAAGATGAGTACATGGGAGGACCATCGCAGCACGTCTCGGATGATGAAGAAACACAAGTGCCAACTGCTGCTGCTTTTTCAATTGTGCAGACCGACAAGGAGGGCAGGGGTGAAGACTGGGTGGAAGATGATGTGGAGGACGATGAGGTCCTCGACCCCACATGGAATCAACGTCATGCAGGTGACCTGTGTAGTTCAGAGGAAGAGGTGGTGGTCGCACAGAGCCACCAGCACAGCAGAAGAGGGAGCAGGGTGCAAAAGCGGAGCGTCCGTCCCCTAGACAGTACGCCTGCTACTGCCCAACGCAGCAAGGGACCAAGCACACCAAAGCCAGGTCCAAGGAGTTCCCTAGCATGGCAGTTCTTCAGACAATGTGCTGATGACAAGACACGAGTGGTTTGCACGCTGTGCAATCAGAGCCTGAAGCGAGGCATAAATGTCCTCAACCTGAGCACAACCTGAGCATGACCAGGCATCTAAGCGCAAAGCACGAGCTGCAGTGGAGTAGACACCTCAAAAACCAAGAAAGGTCTCTGGCTCCTCCTGCTTCTTCTTCTGCTGCAGTCTCGGCCTCTTCATCCACCTCTGTAGTGACAATGGCACCTGCTAACCTGCAAACAGAGGATCTGCCAGCAACACTAGCACCTGGGTCACCAACCATCTCCACAATGTCCCATGGAAGCGTTCAGCTCTCTATCGCCAAAACACTGGAGTGGAAGAGTAAGCACCCCCCCTAGCCACCCGCGATCCCTGGCCCTGAATGCCAGCATTTCAAAATTCCTCGCCTTTGAAATGCTGTCATTCCGTCTGGTGGAGACGTGGAGTTTTAAAAGCCTGATGGCATTGGCTGTCCCACAGTATGTCGTGCCCAGCCGCCACTACTTTTCCAGGCGAGCCATCCCTTCCCTGCACAACCAAGTGGGGGACAAAATCAGGTGTGCACTGCGCAATGCCATCTGTGGCAAGGTCCACCTAACTACGGATGCGTGGACCAGTAAGCACGGTCAGAGATGTTATATCTCCCTAACAGCACACTGGGTAAATGCAGTGGCGGCTGGGCCTGAGGCAGATAGCAGTTTGGCGCATGTCCTTCCACCACCGAGGATTGCAGGGCGCTTCAGTTTGCCTCCTGTTGCTAACTCCTCCTACTCTGCTTCCTCATCCTCTACCGCCTCCTCATCCGGTCAGCGTAACACCTTCACCACCAACTTCAGCACAGCCAGGGGTAAACGACAGCAGGCAGTTTTATAACGTTCCTGTTTGGGGGAAAAACCCCACACCGCGCAGGAGTTGTGGAGGGACATGGAACAACAGACCGATGAGTGGTTGGTGGCAGTGAGCCTCAAGCCCGGCCTGGTGATGTGCGATAATGGGCAAAATCTCGTAGCAGCTCTGGGCCTAGCCGGTTTGACGCACATCCCTTGCCTGGCGCATGTGCTGAACTTGGTGGTCCAGAGGTTCCTGAAAAATTACCCCGATGTGCCAGAGCTGCTGCAGAAAGTGCGGGCCGTCTGTGCACACTTTCGGTGTTCTCACCCTGCTGCTGCTCGCCTGTCAGCGCTGCAGCGTAACTTCGGCCTTCCCGCTCACCGCTTATATGTGACGTGCCCACAAGGTGGAACTCCACCTTGCACATGCTGGCCAGACTGTGCAAGCAGCAGCAGGCGATAGTGTAGCTTCAGCTGCAGCACACACGCGTGAGTCGCTCTGCGGAGCAGCACCACTTCACCACCAATAACTGTGCCTCTATGCGAGACCTGTGTGCCTTGTTGCACTGTTTCGAGTACTCCACCAACATGGCCAGTGCCGATGACGTCGTTCTCAGCGTTACTATCCCAGTTCTATGCCTCCTTGAAAAAATGCTTCGGGCGATGATGGAAGAGGATGTGGCACAAGAGGAGGAGGAGGAGGAGGAACCGGCATAATTTCCAAGGCTTTCAGGGCAGTCATTCACAAGTGGCTACGAGGGTGGGTTCCTGCACCAACAAACGCCAGGTACACAATTGTCCGGCAGCAAGGGCACAGTTCTGGAGGATGACGAGGTGGAGGATGAGGAGGAGCAGATGGAGGAGGAGGAACCATGTTCACAGCAGGGTGGCACCCAGACCAGCTCATGGCCATCACTGGTGCATGGCTGGGGGGGATACAGAGGACACAGACGATACACCTCCCACAGAGGACAGCTTTTCGTTGCCTCTGGGCAGCCTGGCACACATGAGCAATTACATGCTGCAGTGTCTCCGCAATGATCACCGAGTTGCCCACATTCTAACTGGTGCTGATTACTGGGTGGCCACCCTGCTGGATCCCCGTTACACGTACTGAATGATGGGTCTGCCCCCTTCAACTTCTGGGTCTCCAAATTGGGCACATGGCCTGAGCTTGCCCTTTACACCTTGGAGGTGCTGGCCTGCCCTGCAGCCAGTGTATTATCTGAACGTGTATTTAGCACGGCAGGGGGTGTTATCACAGCCAAGCGCAGCCGCCTGTCCAGAGCCAATGTGGACAAGCTCACGTTCATTAAAATGAACCAGGCATGGATCCCACAGGACTTGTCCGTACCTTGTGCAGAATAGACATGTATTCCGGTGTTCTGACAAAAACTGTCCGGCCATCGGATAGTCTGGCCCGTACTGCGCAGGCGCAGCGCTTGAGCAGTACGGAGGACAAGGAGATTCACAAAATCTCTGAAGATGAACGGCGCCTGCGCCGTGAGTGCAGGTTCAAGCCCCACCATCCAAGTGGACATACGGTAGAACATAGTAACAGGGCCCCTCATGGGCTCGCTTCGCTCGCCACGCTTCGGGCACGGCCTCGCTTGGCTCGGCTTGAACCTCAGGTGGTGTGGCTTAAACCTGGACTCACCACGCAGGCGCCGTTCGTCTTCGGAGATTTTCGAAATCCCCTTGTCCTACGTACTGAGCAAGCGGTTCACAGGGCGGACACTATCCGACGGGGGACAGAATACGACACATCACCGACCTTACCCAGCCATTGTTGTATTTTTGAACCAGTGTTGGCTACCTCGTCTTTCTCCACCGCCGCTTCCACCTACACAGCCACATCCACCGCCACGTCAACCTCCTACTCCATATGGACCTCATCCTCCTAGGTCAAGATTATAATTTTAAATGTTTTTAATTTTTCTGGGGCATTTCCACCATATGTGTGGCATTGTGCCATTGAGTTTCTGAGGTTCTTAATGACTTCCTGTACCTCTTCTGCTGAGAAGGGGGCCTCCAGCATATTATTTTTTGTTATTATTTTTTTTTTTTTTTTTAAGTTATTTCCCTATCCACATTTGCAGAGCACTTGCCATGCTCTTAACAACATTTTGCTGCCATTTGCAGCCCTCTAGCCCTTTCCATTACTTTTTTAGAGCCATTTTAGTCCTCAAAAGTTCAGGTCCCCTTTGACTTCAATGGGGTTCAGGTTCGGGGTCAAGTTCGGTCCTGAACTCAAACTTTTTTCCGAAGTTCGGCCAAACCCGTCGAACCCGAACATCCAGGTGTCCGCTCAACTCTAATTCTGTCCAAGAAACCATTCATGATTCCTGCAAGCTATTTTCGGCTAGACTTGCATTCAATGCAGCTATAATAATATCTCTCTCTGATGGTCATACTGGAGGAAGCGGTATTACTGATGGAAGCACTCAGCAGAGTGTGGGATAGGATCCGTCACAATTGGTGGCAAGCTGTGGGATGCTTGCTCTTGCCAAGCACACCCAAACCACCACCGGGACCCTCTGCACCTAACAGCAGATGGAAAATCACTACGCCAGACTCAAGCGTAGCACTTTGAAGGATCTCTTGGAAGCCCATGGAAAAGTCTCCAGCAACAAATCCAAAGCGACTCTCATCACTGAACTAATGGAGATCGACCAGGCCAGCAACTCACCAGCAGATACCTCAGAGGCGACAGAGTTCCAGCGGGACGTCCAGTGGCGACTGGCTTTGTATGGTACTCACCCCCCGCAGGGGGTTATCAGTCAAGTGTTACAAGAGGTGTTCCAGCTGCGAATGGCTGACCTCCAGCGGGACCAAGGAGCGTCAGTTATGTCCAACCGGGAAGCTCCAGCGGCCTGCAAAAAGCTACCCTATGCAATACATGATCATTGAAAGAGCTGATCACATTGGCCTCCGGAGACGGACTGTCTGGTCACCTGGGCTGTGTTAACTAACATGCTAATTATACAGTTGTCTGCCAAGTTATTTCTAGAGGGGAGTGAGTCAGCCCTACCTCGTTATCTAACCCATTGTGTTGAAAGTGTATAAAAAGGCTGTTATCTGTCCAATAAACCATTCATGATTCCTGCAAGCTATTTTCGGCTAGACTTGCATTCAATGCAGCTATAATAATATATCTCTCTCATGGTCATACTGGAGGAAGCGGTATTACTGACGGAAGCACTCAGCGGAGTGTGGGATAGGACCCGTCACACCAAGTAAAAAAGCTTGTGTTTTTTTTTTTAAATTTCCCTTACATGTGATTAGGCATTATTTGCAAAAATAAACTTCAGCACATTCACTAAGCTCTAGGACAAACTCTCTTCCAGAGAACAACTTCACTTGCAAAATGAACAGTCTATTTGACTTCCTAAATCGGTTCCCATGTCTTGCATTGATAACAGCTAATAATGTTAACGAGGCTGCATGCAAGTTGCATTAATGTCTCAGCATTCTTAGCTGTTTGTTTTCGATATAACAAAGTGGTTCTGAATTCAAAAAAACAGTAGCTAGAAGACTTCAGCATTCTTGTTTATACATCTTTCCCTAGGCCATACATTTATGTACAGACAAGTCATTGAAGTCTATGTGATTGACGAGTACTTGCACACTATTACACAAAGCTTGCTTGGAAAAAGACATGCTAACAAAGCCAAAACATTTGTTGTTGGAAACAATGTCAGATCTTAAATCAGACAAAACTTTTTTTATGTGAGTAGGGATCGGGTTATAATCTCTGTCAGTTTATTTTTTGCTGTCCTTGTCCCATTGAGGAGATAACCCTGCATGCCTTGTCAAAAAATGCCACAGGAATGAAAGTAAATCTTTACATAGTGAGGGAAACTCTTCTCTTAGAGAGCTGTTGCAGGAACAGGAGTCCCAACTGGAATATTTACCTTTTACCTCTTGTTCTGTTGACAAGTCTCCAATTTTGTGGTCATCAGGGCACATAGAGTTTTCAAGCCTAACAATCAGGGACACAAATAGCGACAAAAAACAGGAAAGCGTTTACCGTATATACTCGAGTATAAGCCGAGATTTTCAGCCCTTTTTTTTGGGCTGAAAGTCCCCCCCCCCCCCTCGGCTTATACTCGAGTCAGTGAAATTTTACATTGTAAATAGTACCTGAAAAAACAGTTGAGAGGCTGCGGCGTCCATCGTTTAAATCCCGCGGTCTCTTCCTGGTCCCTTCCGTGATAGGCGATTCTCAGCAGACACTCTCCGCCTATCACGAACGATCTTTCATCCTCAGTTTCCCAGCAGACGTCTGTGATTGGCGGAACACCGAACAAAGTGTCTGCTGGGAAACTGAGGATAAGAGTAAGTTCGTGATAGGCGGAGAGTGTCTGCTGAGAATCGCCTATCACGGAAGGAACCAGGAAGAGACCTCTGGATTTAAACGATGGACGCCGCAGCCTCTCAACTTTTTTTCAGGTACTATTTACAATGTTAAATTTAAACAGTGAGGATAGGAACAGTGAGGATGGGAACAGTGAGGATAGGAACAGTGAGGATAGGAACAGTGAGGATAGGGAACAGTGAGGATGGGAACAGTGAGGATGGGAACAGTAAGGATGGGAACAGTAAGGATGGGAACAGTAAGGATGGGAACAGTGAGGCATTGTTGACCCTCGGCTTATACTCGAGTCAGTAAGTTTTCCCAGTTTTTTGTGGCAACATTAGGTACCTCGGCTTATACTCTGGTCGGCTTATACTCGAGTATATACGGTAATCCTTTTGCTGCCGGAGCTGCTTTTCAATATAATTATTATTATTTTTTTTTTTAAATGTTAAAATAATAATTTTAGACCTCAATATTAGTTGTAATCCCAAAACAGTATATATTTTCAGAAAGCATAGACCTTAGAGAATAAAATAGTGACATGCATAATATTTTATACTACAAGATATTAGTGTAACAGCTTATCAAGAACAAGTTTTCAGTAAAGAATGCATAAAAGTTAATTTTAGCACAAAAAACACAACACGTTACAGTTTTTTTGTAAAGTATAAAAGATAAGAGAATGTTGTGTAAAAAGACGTCAAACATGTAAAGCTTTAAAATTGCATGTGCCCGTGAAATGGTGGCAAACTTCAGTACAGAGAAAGACAACGTAGACAACGCTTTAAAAGCACTTACAGACCATCACTTTAGTGTTAACCATGAATAATGGCCTTATTTGTTTTTCTCACACTCAGATGTGAACGCCTGTGTAGCACGATCAACATTTTTGTGTGTAGGCACCCCCAAAGTGTGCATTTACGTGCATTTATTTTTTTTACCTTTTTTCCACTTAACTTTGTTGTTATCACATAGGGAACCCATAATTAAAGTGAAAGGTTACTTTTAATGATCTATTAGACCCCTGATATCTCCCGTGCAATCTGCTGAAGATAATGGAGGGCAGATTCCACTCCATTAGCTTTTTCCCCTTCCACAGCAGCCAGGGAAAGTGACAGAAAAAATGGAAGTGACATATCACTTTTGGGTTCTTACTAGCTAGGAAAGATCAGCAAACAGATGTGCATTTCTCTCTCTCTCCTCTACCTTGTGACACCTCACTGAAGTCATGGAGGAGTCTTTAATCTGTATGATCACTTAAGCCCTGTACACACGTCCATTTTTCCCCTAGCAAAAAAAAGGTTGGTTTTCCAGACGGAATTCCTGCCCAGCTTGACGGGATTCCTGCCAAGCTTTCCTTGCATACACACTGTATCTAAAAACCTGCGGTTCTTTTGAATGGCAAGAACGCAGTGACGTCATTGACTACGACGAGCCGGCGTCTCGTCACATTCAATTCCGTCGCCGCCATCTTGCTACACCCCACACTAACTTTGTATGCTATCGCGCATGCATCGAACTGTTATCGAGCATGCGCGGTTTCGTTACTCTTCAGGTAAGCATACACACAAACGGTTTTCTCGTCGGGAAACAGTCCCACAGGAATCCCGATGGGAAAATAGAGAGCAGGTTCTCTATTTTACCCGAGCAGTTTTCCTGTCGGGAAAACTGCTAGGGTGCATACACACGGCGGGTTTTCCCGTCCAAAAGCTTTCCTGGCAGTTTTTCTGTCAGGAAAACTGATCGTGTGTACGAGGCTTAACTGTATATCTGAAAGCTGACAGCTTTTCAGAATTACTGTAAGCACATTCTCAGCTACTATAGCAGCTAGGACTGTTTGTATAACCCTCTTCTGCTAACGCATGACTTACTTTAGTGGCAGTGAAATTATAAATTCTTCCCAGCCCAGATCCAAAACTACAAAAAAAACAACAAAAAACTGTTTAGACTATATACACTTGGAGAAATCAGGGAAAAAATTTGGACGGGTGTTATAATTTTGGTCCTACTTAAACTAAAATAATTTATAACATTTTTCCCCATGCAGCTACACAATACCAACAACAACCTCCATGTAGAGCTATTCAATGCAAAAAATACATCACATATATCTCAAGTAAAAAAATCTATGATAAAAAAGTTTAGCGCTCCACCACTGATAAAATCAAAATGTGAATTTACATCAAATGAACCCCTATAACATTCGTGATCCAAAATTGGTGAATTTTTTTTTTTTTTTAAGTGGCACTCCACCCAAAAGTGTCACAACCTTATATGTTCCAATAATAGCTGATTGTAATCTCGTAAAAGTTCATTAAAGTGTCCACAGAAATCAAAGTGTTCATAAAAATTCATCCACAGTGCTCTTCATTCAGTGTCCCCCTGTGATCACCACACGTTCAAAAAACATGCTCGCTATCAGTATTTGACACCTATATATAAAAAATGTTATATAAATGCTTGCCATCATACAGATTTTAAAGTCAGGCCCTCTGCCACAATCTCCTTGTGGAATGTCAGCCGATGCACAAAATCCTCCTTTAACCACTTCCCTACACAGCCATAGTCAAATGACGTCCACAGATGGGATCTCCCATCCTGGGTGGACGTCATATGACATCCTCGGTTTTGTAGGGAGATATCTGAATGATGCCTGCAGCTAGAGGCATCATTCAGATATCATTTTCTTGGGCTAGCGATTCTGTGCACCATAAGAATGATCATAGCAGCGGTTCCGCCGTTTGATCGTTCTTACAGGCGGCGGGAGGGGACATCCCCCCTCCCGCCGCCATCCGGTGCTTCTCCGGGCTCCCCGTGCGATCGGGGACCCAGAGCGAATCTTCCGGCATCGTTGGTGGGTCACGTGATGAGCATAGAGATGACTGGTGACCAGATGGTCACCAGTCATCTCTATGATCGTCGGAGGCCCGGGCGCGATGTGATGACGTCACGCCCGGGCCTCAAATGTAAACAAAGCCGCCATTGCGGCTGTAAGTATGAGATCAGTGAAACATTTTTCACTGATCTCATGCTTTCCAGCCTGGAGGAGAGATGTGGGGTCTTATTGACCCCGCATCTCTCAATAAAGAGAACCTGTCACACACATTCCTATTACAAGGGATGTTTACATTCCTTGTAATAGGAATAAAAGTGATCAAAAAAAAAAAAAAAAGTTAAATAATTGTAAAAAAATAAAAAAATAAGTAAAAAAAATTAAATAATAATAATAAAAAAAAAATTAAAATGCCCCTGTCCCCGGTAGCTCGCGATCAGAAGCGAATACGCACGAAAGTCGCCCACATATGTAAACGCCGTTCAAACCACGCATGTGAGGTATCGCCGCGTGCGTTAGAGCGCGTGCAACAATTCTAGCACTAGACCTCCTCTGTAATTCTAACCTGGTAACCTGTAAAAAAAAATAAAGCGTCACCTATGGAGATTTTTAAGTACCGAAGTTTGGCGCCATTCCATGAGTGTGCGCAATTTTAAAGCGTGACATGTTAGGTATCTATTTACTCGGCGTAACATCATATTTCATATTTTCCGAAAAAATTGGGCTAACTTTACTGTTTTGTTATTTTTTAATTCATGAAACCATTTTTTTTTTTAAAAAAGGCGTTTGAAAAATTATTGCGCAAATATTGTGCAAGAAAAAATGTTGCAATGACCGTCATTTTATTCCCTAGGGTGTCTGCTAAAAAAACATATATAATGTTTGGGGGTTCTGAGTAATTGTCTAGCAAAAGAATGATGATTTGTACATGTAGGAGAGAAGTGCTAGAATAGGCCCGGTATTGAAGTGGTACAAAAAGCCCTGTATTGAAGTGGTTAAGAGAGCCATCTCCTTACTTAAAAGGCAGCTTTAACCACATACAGAAATTCCTCAAAAAGACATAAGACATAAGAGGATGATCTAATGCTCTCCTTATAAAATAGAGTTTATTGACCGCAAAATGGTAATACCTCATGTAATGGCACCCATGCATTCACTCCTCCTGGCTTCACTGCAATTATTGCTGCCATGTAGTTCATCTGATGGCTTTATCAATATTCTTCCCAGTAGCATGCTGACATCACTCACCAATCCTGCTTAAAGAGGAACTACAGGCTCCCCCCAAAGAAATAAAAGTCAGCAGCTACAAATACTGCAGCTGCTGACATTCAATATAAGGACACTAATGCTGCGTACACACGACCGTTTTTAATGTCATTGAAAAAAACAGCATTTTTCTCAACGTGATTTTTCGTGTTTCCTCTCAAGCCTGCCTTGCCTACACACTGTCGTGGAAAAAAATGTTTGAGTAAAGCATATTCATTATGAAAAGGTGTATGACCTATATATTGTGAATATTTATACATATAGGCAAAACTATGTACTTTATATTATACATCTTAACACAATAATTTTAAACTATTTCTACATGTATTATAATTCTAATCAAATTTAAGCCTAGTACACACGACCGAGAATCTCGTCGTAAAAAAACCCGTTGTTTTTCTCGACGAGATTCTTGTCAAGCTTGATGGGATTCTTGTCAAGCTTTCCTTGCATACACACTGTCAATTCCAAATCTCGTTGTTGTAAAGCGTGGTGACGTACAACACGTACGACGGCAGTATAAAGGGGAAGTTTGATTCCAATGGTGCCACCCCTTGGGCTGCTTTTGCTGATCTCGTGTTACTGCGTGTTAGTAAAAGTTTGGGGAGAGACGATTCAGGCTTTTTAGACTTGTGGTTTTCAGTCCGTTACAGCGTGACGAATGTGCTATCTCCATTACGAACGCTATTTTTACCAGAAGGAGCGCTCCCGTCTCATACTTGATTCTGAGCATGCGCGATTTTTTAAGACTCGGAAAAGCATACACACGACCGGTTTTCTCGTCAGGAAACAGGCCGACGAGAATCCCGACGAGAAAAACGAGAATCCTGATGAGAAAATAGAGAGCAGGTTCTCTATTTTTCTCGTCAAGATTCCTGTCAGTTTTCTCGACGAAAAACCATACACACGAATGGTTTTCTCGGCAAGAAAGCTCCCCCAACACTTTTCTTGTCGTTTCTTGACGAGAAAACCGGTCGTGTGTACGAGGCCTAATACATCACTACATAATGAGATTATTACTACACCAGCAGACAATAAGATTTTGACTGAATTCATCCAAACATATCCCAAACTGTCCTCTCTGCTCTTCTCAAGACCTCCTACTGTCAAGCTCTCTCGTCTCCTCTTCCCATGCTCGTCTCCAGGATTTCTCCAGAGCCTCTCCAATCCTCTGGAACTCGCTACCTCAACTTGTCCGGCTATCCCCTACTCTTGTTACTTTCAGGTGATCCCTGAAAACTCATCTCTTCAGGGAAGCCTATCATGTCTCCAACTAATATTTTACCACTTCCATCAGCTCATTCCCCACAGTTACAACCTTTTGTACCACCTGCCCCACCCTATTAGATTGTAAGCTCTTCTGAGCAGGGCCCTCTTAATCCTCTTGTATTTTATTGTATTATAACTGTATTGTCTCCCTTTTATATTGTAAAGCGCTGCCTAAACTGTTGGCGCTATATAAATCCTGTATAATAATAATAATAATACTTTTTGGGGATATGATCATTTAGGTCATAGTCACATCATCGTATGCTCTTATGTTTGCAGAAATGGTGCAGTTCCTATTAGAATATTCTCATCAATACTTTAATAAACTCCATAGTTCTATCTTAGCATATTATGGACATTCCGCATTTGTGAAAACACTGGTCAGTTTGCTTATTTTCCCAGGTGTGTTCTTATATCATAAACCATTATTTTTATCCCCAGCTCTGTAAGCAGGCTTGTTTACAGATGCCCATCAGTTGGAGAAAGGGCTAGAATTTCTCTGTGTGAAACTTACATGACTTGACCTGAAATCAACGTTTTAATAACTCGGTCTATCCAAAACTTAGACCAGTCAGTATTAAATCCAGGAATCCTGGCTGATATTTTTAAAAGTATTCACTGATGCTCTGACAGAGTGAGAGAGAATTAAATTTGGATGGAGCAATCAGCTTTTTCCCAGGATTGGGTAAAGTTATGATATTAGCTTTCAGCATCTCCTGGGGGAAAGAGGCTGAGGATGCCATATAGGCAAACACTTTTAGCATGTAGGGGGCCAGGATATCTTTAAATGCACAATAATAATCACTTTAAAACCTGTCAGGGCCCAGGGCTTTACCACTAGGTAGGGATCTGACAACCTTGCCAATTTCCTCTGGGGTAAAGGGGGCATTTAGCATGGAAAGTTGGTCATAAAATTAGGAATAGTGGATAAAAAAATCATTGATCTCTGAGACTGAAGGTTGAGGGGTCAGATCATATTCTTTAAGGTTTTAGAGCGAGCTGTAAAAGTCTGAAAAGGCATCTGCAATGTCTTTGTGGGTTTATAATCGTATGTTTTGATATGGGATGTATCAGGTGGGAAATCCTAGTTTTGGCTCTGTGGACTTTAATTTGATATGCTAAGAATTTGCTTGCCCTGTTAGCGTTAGCATACAGTAGGTGTGCATTTTCAGGTTGCGGAGCAGTGGATGGGGATGCAATAGTTTTGTATTACAACCAATCATGATTGAGGCAGCTGCATTGTCCGACCAAGTGATGTCCGAAATATTAGATGACGACACTCGATGGAATAGCCACTGGTCAACCGCGAATAAGTCGATGCAAGAGTAGGATTGATGTCTGGGTGAAAAAAAGGTATAGTCTGTTTGGCTGACATGATGACATCTCCAGACATCAACCAGACATCAAACACCTCTTCCACACGGAACAGCTTCCGCAATGAAGTGTTACAGGATTTGGATGGGGAGCTTGTATCTAGATGAGGGTCAACAATGAGATTTAAATCCCCACATAATATACAATTCCCATAATTAACCCTGCTAATACATCTAAACACTTCTTTGAGAAATTTAAACTGTAGTGAGTTTGAAACATATATAACTACGAGAGTGTAAGTTTTCGCATTTGTAGCGCCCACTACCTTTTGGTATGTGCTAAACAGTGTTTTTATTATTTTTAAACGGTCATTGCAGGTAAATTTAGTCAGGCCTTTGCATTAAGCTAGGCCTGATTGTTTTGATCTGGGACTGGGAGTGTCAGAGTAGCAGTGGGTGTGGCCACCTGTGCTCAGACTCTGGAACTCCTCCCCTGCTTCTGGAAGGAATGTTCTAGAAGGGGCGGAGCTGGAAGCTTTCTTTGAGTGACAGGCAGCTTGTGTGGCAGCTCTACCAATCCCCAGCTAGGATTGGCAGGGAGTGGGACTGCTATATAAGCTGAGGTAACATGCCACTGAGGAGGAGTTGTGAGAGGAAAGAGAATGGAGCAGTAGTGTCTGTGTGACAAGGCCCCAGCCTGAGGGTCTGGGGCCTACCCGGTGCTGAAGAGGACCACCTTTCTTTAACACTGCATAGGAAGAACTAAGAACTAAGATCAAGCAACCTGGAACTGTTACTGCTGGACTGTGCGGTTGAACCATGTCTCTTCCATGGACCGGGGACCATGGAACAGGTCAGTGGGTACACTACAGCAAGTGATGGGACCAGAGGAGTCTGTTCTAGGAGCTTGGGAATATCTGCTGTTGTCTATAGTAACTGAACGACACAAGGGGGTGTCTTTGACGGGATGTTGCACGGTCAGTCCTACACAGCAGGATATTACAAGGAGTGACTCTAATCTTATTTAAACTCAATATGGAAGGCTGTGGCCAGGGAACTCAACTTCCATATCACTGGACTATTTGGGCCTAGTAGTCCCTCAGTTACCATTTGCAAGTAGATGGACTGTCGTGTCGGAGGGGGGTGTCTGTGTGAATGAGCTCCAGACACAGGGCCAGCATTTGGATGACTGATTAATTACCTCAGAAAGTCATTCAGAGTGACTATTCAATACTGCAGGAATCAGTACAGCATACAAGGGAGCAATAGTCTGCAGTGACGAAGCTCACCTATCTTCAATCTGTGTTGTGCCTTATCCTCAGAATCGAATCTACTATTATCTATGGGCATACCATGTCACTACACCTTTACCCAACTCTACCCAAGAAACCTTTTATAATAAAAATACCGCATGGTAAAGCAAGTGACTCATTCATTGTGTAAAGGAGGGAGAGTGAGACAAATGGATGAATGGAGGGTCAGACAACAAGGTGATGTGTGAATCTGTTGAACTTGTGCCCAGAGTGCACCACTACACATTAATGTCACAGATAATGACAACATAGCGACCGTCTGGGTCCAGAATCAAGTCCCTAAGCTGGAAGTGGACAGTTTTTTTGATAGCAACCAGAACACCCCTCTTCTTTTCTGGGGCACTGGCTAAAAACAACGTTGGGGTAGTGGTGATGAGAGCACTTAGGAAAAGCTTCTTTTAAAGAAAAAAGAAAAGACAGTCCATCCAGGATTCCCACGCAGGGGTTTCAACTTCACAGCAGTGATGTAATTTACAAACAAACAAAATACTGAGTCACCTGGCCCTGACCTGCTGTTCAGGTTTTGACCTTGGTACTCTTGACCCTTTAACTGTGTTCCCATTTGGTACACACTCTGTGCCTATGCTGGCACTCTCTTTTCCAGCTTCCTTGCTGCTACTGCCCACAGGCTTGACCCCCCCGTCTGCTCTGACAGACTGTACCATACCTACAGGCACACTTCTCCCTTGCATGTCTGGACTCCTTGGGAGGGTGGAGCCCAGAACCCTGGTCCTGACTCTACTATCAGCCCAGGACCCACCTGCACAATCAACCTTCTGGCTGTTCCCAAAACCTGGTTCCAGGATTGAAGATTTACTCCCACCCAGATCGCTGCCAAATCTCCAGGCTCCAGACCCCCAACTGGACTTTACAAACCACAAAGGAAACTGGCACACAGTTTCCTCCAAAACTACATAATTGTCCTGAAGCCCCTCAACCTTCCTGGTTGACAATCCTGGGTGACATACCAGCTCACAGCTAACTGCACTGTCATACCACACAGAAAAACATTTAGCTGTGCGGTTGAGACCTTTTGTTTTTCTGTGTGGTTGAGACCTTTTGCATTCAAGAATTCTAGCTTAAAAGACATAAGGGGGGCATGGGCGCCGTGAGATAGTGGGCCAGGCAGATGCCTCCAACATGGAATGAGAAGGACTTGAAAGGAGGCTGAGTTGCTGGGGTAGGCATCAATTGGCAGGGGCCGGCTGTGTGGAGAACATCTGCACAAAAGTTGGGTTGAAATACTTCATGTGTGAAAGAAAAAGTAATTTATACTACTATACTATATATAGTATAGTAGTACTACTATACCAAAGGCTCAACTGAAGAGGCAGTGATAAAGAAAAGTAAGAAAGAAAATGAAGCACAATGGTGCAAATTGTAACTAAAAAAAAGTGAGCCAGTTGTTGAACTTGTGAGCACTGGGCACTGCTATAAGCTGTGAAGAAAAGCAAGGGGAGGGGGGCGTGGTCTGCCAGCGCTGATGATGGCTGCCTAGACTCTGAGCTCTCAAGCCAGGGAGACAAACGGAGCGCCTCAGGCCCACTACAGAGGACAATCCACTGCCATCCTGCCCTACCACAGCCCGGACAACATCCCCAGTTATGTCCAGAAAGAGGATGACGGAGCTACAACCGAAAAAGCTGACCGCCTTCTTCTCCAGCAAGGTTAGTCAGATCCAAAATGGCGCCGGCGCGGCCGCGATCTCGAAGGCCTACACGGATCTTCCTGATGAGACCCTAGGAGATCAGGGTCACTCCTGCACCCCCCTATCACCTACCCTAAGAGAGGGAGACAACCCGCTAACAGGAAGCCCGGCGAAATCCCGCATGCGGATGGATCCGCCGCCGCTGCTGCCGCAGCCGCAAATCGAGGCCCGGCCTTTCAGCCACCTCCAGGCAAACCAGGCCCTACAGTCCACCATGGCCACGTTCCCCACATCGGGGCAACCAGTGATAGACACCACCCTAAAGGACATGTTACTATCCCTGCAGACCTCACTGATGTCATCCCTGGCACCCCTATTCACCAGACTAACTGCTGACATGCACGCTATGGATGACAGAGTAGCTCACTTAGAATGCAGCATGGGGGAATGCACAGCCACTGTGAATGACCTAGTGGACTCTTATGCTGACATGAAAGATGAACAGGCCTGGGTAAGAGCAAAGATAGCAGATTTAGAGGACAGGTCCAGGAGGAATAATCTAAAAATTAGAGGAGTTCCTGAAGCCATCCCACCGACAGACCTCCCTAAGTATGCTAAAGAGCTCATGCACCTAATCCTGCCAGATGCATCGCCCAGAGACCTTATCGTGGATAGAATCCACAGAATTTCTAAACCCTCTCACCTGGCAGCGTCAGTCCCCAGAGATGTCTTAATGAGGGTGCACTTCTTTCACATCAAAGAAAGGCTCCTCATAACACTGAGAAACAAACCGACACTCCCGGCACCATACACTGGAATTCTTCTATTCCCAGACCTCTCCAAGTACACTATGCAGATGAGAAGACAACTTAACCCGATAACCAAAGGCCTCCACAACCACAAGATTCAGTTTAAATGGAGATACCCTGCGTCACTACTCATCACAAGGGAGGGAGAGACACACATGATACACAACCTTCACAAAGGAATCCAGCTACTACACTCCTGGGGAATCATTTCCGAACCCCCACAAGACACCACACCACCTTTGGAGCAACGCAGCAACCACACACCCCGCCAAAACCCGAATGGCCGAAGCACCTGAACAAAACTCTCTTCTTCCATTATAATGGGCCTATAAATCAACCTGAGCAATGCTCTCCCTGGCTTCCAGCATCCTGATTTGATTTGTGCTCACCAAGTCATAGACACTGTTACCCCTCTAGTGGTTTAGTTGAATTCCACATTCTCTACTCCACCTAACGCTCTAACGAGTGGGCATTTCGCCGCTCGTGCTTAATCCACAAGTTCCAATTTTATTTTGTTTAGTTCTCTCAGTTAACTTTATTGTTTTTACAGCTTCTTCACTGCATACAACGTATGAACAGACAATCCATCGGGCACTATCTGAACCCTATTCACAACTACTTGACCCGGTAGTCCCAGGAAACCCGCAAGCCCTCACCGAACTGTAAGTGCCTGAAATCTATCAGTTATTCCCATACAGCAACAACAATGCCGATCACGGTTCTATCCATAAACGCAAATGGACTCAACCACCCTGCAAAGAGACACTCGCTATGGAAGACAGCCCTGGACTTAAAGTGCGATATCCTGTGCGTCCAGGAGACACACTTTCTTTCCACAGCTGCACCTATATGTACCAATAGACAATTCTCCCAGGTGTTCTCTGCACCATTCACCTCAAAGAAAAGAGGGGTGATGATAGCAGTGAACAACTCGGTTATGTTTAAAACGAAAAGTGTCACCCTCGATCCAGAGGGCCGATATATTATTCTTGTTTGTGAAATAAACAATACTACCTATACTTTAATAAATGTGTACGCTCCAAATGCCAGGCAGACTCACTTCCTCCGCAAACTCATATGTACAGCAAATCCCCTGAAACAGGGACATCTAATTATATGCAGAGATTTCAACCTGGTACCCGATATTACTTTAGATTCAACCTCCGCACTTAAACGCAGAGAGTCCCCTCTAAAAAACCTTCTTGTTTCAAGTGACCTGTATGACATTTGGAGATGCTTACATGGAGAGGAGAGAGATTTTACATATTTCTCCCCTCTTCACAAAACATACTCTCGCATTGATAATTTTTTCACGGATAAGTGGCTACTGCAAAACATTAGCGCAGCTGAAATCCACGGTACATCTTGGTCAGATCATGCCCCAATCACCATTACCATATCAGACTCAACAAAATGTTCAAAGACCTTCCTATGGAGAGCAAACAATTATATCCTACAAAATCCAATCTACACTCCAGAAATAGTGGAACAACTAAATGTCTACTTCCAAATTAACTCGGGCTCAGTATCTGACCCAGGTGTGTTGTGGAACGTGCACAAAGCCTTTATTAGAGGCATACTACTTAAAATTAGCTCCCGCCACAAAAAAAACAGATCGAAAAGAGTAGAAACTCTATTAACCCAATTAGCCACTCTAGAACAACAGAACAAACACAAAACCAACCCAACATGCTCTGCACAGATTCTGACACTTAGAAGAGAACTCAGACTACATCTCCTGCAATCTTACGAGCACATCCAAAGTAAATTAAAAGCCACCTCCTACACTACATCCAACAAAGCAGGAAAAGCCCTGGCACAACGCATTAAAGGCAGGAGATTAAAAAACAAAATAGAGAGACTCCACCACCCACACACCAACGAATCACTCAGAAACCCACAGGACATAACAGATGCATTCAGCACCTACTACAGCGACTTATATAACCTAAAAAGAGACCCAGACACATATCAACCCTCCTCAGACGACATCCATGACTTTCTCTCACACATTAGACTCCCCTCGCTGACGACTGAACAACTTACTAGTCTAAATGACCCGTTCACAACACAAGAAGTAATGGCTACCATTAATAAAATTCCCTTAGGAAAGTCTCCGGGTCCAGACGGCCTCACGGGAGAGTACTTCAAGACATTCGGACACCAATTAGCTCCCTATCTTACAAACTTTTTCAAAAATGCGGCCACATCCGCCAAATTTCCACATGAATCCCTACAAGCGCTAATCATCACACTTCCAAAACCAGGCAAGGAACCGGTCACGCCCCAAAACTTTCGCCCGATTTCGCTTCTAAACCTAGATGTGAAAATATATGCAAAAATAATAGCTACCAGACTATTACAAATTATGCCCAATCTGATCCATAGGGATCAATCAGGATTCACGTCCGGTAGACAAGCATCTGATGCCACGAGAAGACTGATTGACGCCATCCACTTCGCCGAGTCTAGTGGAACGCCTTCTCTGCTCCTGGCACTGGACGCGGAGAAGGCGTTCGACAGAGTCCACTGGAACTACCTGCATCAGGTCCTTCACAAATTTGGCTTCAAAGGCCAAATACTTACTGCCATATTAGCACTATATACAACCCCCTCGGCCCGAGTGTTTTCAGCGGACATGCTATCCCAACCATTTGACATCACCAACGGCACCAGACAAGGATGCCCGCTGTCACCACTGATCTTTAATTTACTCATGGAGACCCTAGCAGAACACATTAGGCAGAACCCTACAATAACAGGATTGGAGGTGGGCAGACAATCACACAAAATAAGTCTATTCGCAGACGATGTAATTCTCATGATCACAAATCCTACTTCCTCACTAGCAGAAGTAAAGAACACACTTCAGTGGTTTAGCAAAATCTCCTATTACAGAGTAAACGCAACCAAATCATATATACTAGACCTAGGAATAGACGCCACCTCAAGAAACTTACTCCAAACCCAATTCCCCTTCACGTGGGCAGCTCACAGTATCACGTATCTAGGGATACAGCTGACAAGATCAACGAAAGATTTATACAGTAGCAACTTTATACCATTCATTAGCAAACTCCAAACCGAGGTCCAAAAACTGGCTAAACACGAACTATCGTGGACAGGTAGACTCGCCGCCTTCAAAATGCTACATCTTCCCCAACTACTCTATCTCTTTAGGACCATACCTATACCCATCCCGGCATCATACTTCAAATCTCTCCAAACACTCTTCAACAAATTTCTATGGCAAGGAAAGACCCCTAGATGCGCGAAACACATTCTAATCAAACACAAACTAGCAGGGGGGTCAGGGTTAATAGAATTCGAAGACTACTACTGGGCAACGCTACTGACACAACTACAAGACTGGTTCCACGACTCTCCACGCACTCTCTGGGGACACTTAGAAGCCTCATGGTTTAAAAACCGCACTTTAAAAAGCTGGCTACTGGGAATCCCCCACGTCACCCCAATATCCAAAACACTACCCCCCACAATCAGAGCCTCCGCCCTAGCCTGGAAGAAAATAGTGGCCCAAGGGACAAACGCGGAATACTCATTCTCTCCTCCACTGCCGCTCGACATACTTTGCCATTATACTACTGATCTCTCTCTAAAGCACTGGACCGCTAAAGGTATCAACCATATACAGGACTTACGCTCAGGAGACATCCTATTGACATTTCAACAGCTACAATTAAAGTTTGACCTCCATGCCACTGAACTCTTTACCTACATTCGAATCAAACACTGCTTATCACAACCAAACAACATATTTTATAAACTTCCCCCTAAAGTGTGGACATACTTGACAAACCCCACCTCAAAGAAAAGTGGTATCTCTCTCTTTTACAACATTTTTCATCAGAAACAGAAATTTACCAAATCCAAACACCATCTTCACTGGGACAAGGATCTCGGGAGAACATTCACAGACACTCAATGGTGCACAGCCCTACGTTCTATATACAAAGCTACCCAAAACGCAGCACTCTGGGAACTCACACAAAAAATATCTCTAAGGTGGTACCTCACACCCACAAAACTTGCCTCATTTAACATTACCGCCCCCGATACATGCTGGAGATGTAACTCAGAGAGAGGTGACCTATTACACATTCTCTGGGCCTGCCCCTCCATAAAATCATACTGGGCAACCATCTTCCGTATCCTGTCAGACATCACGAAAGAACACATAACACCATCACCGGCACTAGCACTGCTCAATCTGACAATCGAGCAAATCCCAGGACCGTCGAGATTAGTTACAACCAACATCCTCCTAGCAGCTAGAATCAGCTTGACCAGACTATGGAAGAACACCCATTTGCCCACGATAGAAAACACTCTAGATCTAGTAAATTTGCATTTCAACTATGAACTTACAATGGCATCCAGCAGAGGCCTAATCACGAAAACAAAACAAAAATGGGAGCCCTGGGCTAACTGGGAAAGAGCAGAACGGTTTATATGAACCATCAATCCAGAGAGTATACCCCAAAACTGGTAATTAAACCTTCATCACACTATGTCAGTGAAATATGCTGTTATGTTTACACGTACGAACCAACTTACTTTTATTACCTATGTTTTCCTTGGCTAAAAGAAAGAATGTAACCTACGAGCTGTAAATGTGGTATAACCTGAAACGGAATTGGAACGCAACATGTATAATTTCCATGTCATATGTTTGAAAAACCAATAAAAATCTATTGATGAAAAAAAGAAAAGCAAGGGGAGAGGCGCCTCTGAGTGCAGATGTTTTAAAACAATTTAATAAAAAGATTGTGGTACAAGCAACTCACATTTTACAGGGTAAAAACAGGCATTGTACGAATTCCATTAGGGGAGTAGGATGTCATCAGGTCAGTCATGGAATGCCTTCTCCTGCTGGGGCGCTGTGCTGCTGGTTTCCTTCATACACCGCTGTAGATGGATAAAACGTCCGGCGGCGGGGGAGAGACTGCACAGCAAGGCCTAGATGATAGTTTTTTTCTGGCAGGCGAGGGCCGATGGCGTCACTGGCATGCGACGCGTTTCCTGAGCCGGCGTGCTGCGTATGGTGTGGCAGTCGCGCTCCTTTGTCAAGCTGATGAGTGGGTCGGAGGAGCTAGTATTTGATGGACATAAGAGGGGGGGAGAAGGAGGCGGTGCTGGGGCGGGGAAAATGGGAGAGATGTTAGCAGAGAAAGCTTGATCAGTACATGGCCGGATTGTGAAGCCAGACTGAGGATGGTGGTATTAAAACAGAATATAGAACACTATGAATAAGGGAAGAAATGGAGTCAGTGGTACGAAAAGGAATGGAGAAGGGACAGTTGACTGGTTTTAAGAGGGATATATTAAATAAATAATAGAGGGATCTGTGCATATATGTATATATATATATATATATATATATATATATATATATATATATATATAAAACATATAAAGCAGGGGGGGGGGGCGGCTAAATAGAGATAATGATGGTGAAGCAATGAATGGAATGAGAAGTACGTGATAGATAATTAATAAATATTCAGTTGAATAAGAGATAGGAAGAGGGGAGGGAGGGGGGCAAAGAAGTTGTTATTATATATACATATATACACGTGTGTATGGAAGGGGAATGGTCAGTAAAAGGGAAGGGGGAGGAGATGGTATATGTGTAAGAATGAGGGGGGGGGCTGCATATTAGAATGAGGGGAAAGGGGGGGGGAGGGGGGGGAGGAGGGTAGAGGGGAATGTACGCATATATATATATATGTGGGTTGATAACATGATAAAAATGGAACCGTAAGGCCTAATGTGATCATAGGTAATAAAATGGTACATGCAGAAATATGATGATGGTAAACATACATAATAAATGCATAAATACAAAGATACAAAAATACATATAATAATAATCAATCGGGGGGGGGAAGGGGGGAAGAAAAGGGGGAGGGGTAAAAAAAAGGGGGGAGGGAAGAGGAGGAAGGGGGGGTGTTTTTTATTAAGGGGGGATTTAGGAGAGAAAAAAGGGGGAGAGAAAGAGAAGGGAAAGTGAAGAGATAGAAAGAAAAATAGATATAAATAAAAACAATATAGAAAGAGAAGAAACAAGGAGAGGGGGGGGGGAAGGAAAGTGGAGAGAGAAGGGGTAGGGGGCAGGGGGAAAAGGGAGAAAGAGAGAAAGGAAAGAAAGTGGGGGGGGAAGTGGAAGAAGAGAGGGGAAGGGGGGGTGGGGGGGCAGGGAGGGTGGTCCGTAGATGAATCTTGGGGACTATACTTACAAACACCCGCCACCCCCAAGTATGGGGACAACAATATACGATAACCTGTGAGATATATATAGTTAAAAGTGAGATGGAATACAGATACTATTGAAAATATTAAAATTATTAAAACAATACTAGAACTATCATGGTGCTGGTATATACGGTATATATATCTCATTAAATGTTGAAAGAATGTTAAAAGATGGAGGTAGAAGGAAAGTATTTATAAGATGGTGTGGATTTCAATGCTCTCGTTTAGGGATGAGCTTCGAGTTTGAGTCGAACTCATGTTCGACTCGAACATTGCCTGTTCGCCCGTTCGCCGAACAACGAACAATTTGGGGTGTTCGCGGCAAATTCGAAAAGTCTATGGGAGAAATCTAAAGTGCTAATTATAAAGGCTTATATGCAAGTTATTGTCCTAAAAAGTGTTTGGGGACCTGGGTCCTGCCCCAGGGGACATGTATCAATGCAAAAAAATGTTTTAAAAACTGCAGTTTTTTTAGGAGCAGTGATTTTAATAATGCTTAAAGTGAAACAATAAAAGTGAAATATTCCTTTAAATTTAGTACCTGGGGGGTGTGTATGATATGCATGTAAAGTCGCGCATGTTTCCCGTGCTTAGAACTGTCCCTGCACAAAGTGTAATTTTTGAAGGAAAAAAAGTCATTTAAAACTCACTCGCGGCTATAATGAATTGTCGGCTTTTATCAATACATAGAAAAGTCATTGATAAGAAAAAAAAAAACGTGGGGGTTCCCCCAAATTCAATTACCAGGCCCTTCAGGTCTGGAATGGATATTAAGGGGAACCCCACCGCAAATAAAAAAAAATGGCGTGGGGTTCCCCCTAAATATCCATACCAGGCCCTTGAGACCTGGCATGGATTTTAATGGGAACTCCACCCCAAATTTAAAAAAAAGTGGCGTGGAGTCCCCCCAAAAATCCATACCAGACCCTTATCCGAGCACACAACCTGGCCGGCCGCAGGGGAAGAGGGGGGGACGAGAGAGCGGCCCCCCCTCCCCCCTGAACCGTACCAGGCCACATGCCCTCAACATGGGGAGGATGTCCCCATGTTGATCGGGACAAGGGCCTCATCCCCACAACCCTTGCCCGGTGGTTGTGGGGGTCTGCGGGCGGGGGGCTTATCGGAATCTGGAAGACCCCTTTAACAAAGGGGACCCCCAGATCCCGCCCCCCCTATGTGAATTGGTAAGGGGTACATTGTACCCCTACCATTTCACGAAGAAAGTGTCAAAAAATTTAAATAAAAACACACACACCTTGGAAAAGTCCTTTATTAAAAATAAATAAATAATAATAATAATAAAAAAACAAAAACATTCCAGCGATGAAATCCAGTGTCCCGCGGCGATCCCGATGTCCAGCGCTGTCCATCATTGGTTGTGCCTGTGCGGACCTGATGGGGAACTTCCTCCGCTGCGGGGAACTTCCTTCACTGTGTAAATTTAAATTACACAGTGAAGGAAGTTCCCCGCTCAGGCCAATGACGTAGGCGGGGTCGGACATACCGAGGGGGCGGACCTGATGGGGAACTTTGTTCGCTGTGTAATACATGAATAGACCCGCCCCTTCTCGCGTTCCGCATCTGGTCCGCTGAGCGGACCTGATGGGGAACTTTAGAAGGGGCGGGTCTATACATTTAAAATGCAGCGGAGGAAGTTCCCCATAAGGTCCGCACAGGCACAACCAATGACGGACAGCACTGGACATCGGGATCGCCGCGGGACAGTGGATTTCATCGCTGGAATGTTTTTTTTTTTTTTTTTTAATAAAGGACTTTTCCAAGGTGTGTGTGTTTTTATTTACATTTTTTTACACTTTCTTCGTGAAATGGTAGATGTACAATGTACCCCTTACCAATTCACATAGGGGGGGGCCGGGATCTGGGGGTCCCCTTTGTTAAAGGGGTCTTCCAGATTCCGATAAGCCCCCCGCCCGCAGACCCCCACAACCACCGGGCAAGGGTTGTGGGGATGAGGCCCTTGTCCCCATCAACATGGGGACATCCTCCCCATGTTGAGGGCATGTGGCCTGGTACGGTTCAGGAGGGAGGGGGGGTGCTCTCTCGTCCCCCCTCTTCCCCTGCGGCCGGCCAGGTTGCGTGCTCGGATAAGGGTCTGGTATGGATTTTTGGAGGGACTCTACGCCATTTTTTTTTAAATTTGGGGTGGAGTTCCCCTTAAAATCCATGCCAGATCTCAAGGGCCTGGTATAGATATTTAGGGGGAACCCACGCCATTTTTTTTTAAATTTGCGGCGGGGTTCCGCTTAATATCCATTCCAGACCTGAAGGGCCTGGTAATTGAATTTGGGGGAACCCCCACGCTTTTTTTTTATCAATGACTTTTCTATGTATTGATAAAAGCCGACAATTCATTAAAGCCGCGAGTGAGTTTTAAATGACCTTTTTTCCTTCAAAAATTTCACTTTGTGCAGGGACAGTTCTAAGCACGGGAAACATGCGCGACTTTACATGCATATCATACACACCCCCCAGGTACGAAATTTAAAGGAATATTTCACTTTTATTTTTTCATTTTAAGCATTATTAAAATCACTGCTCCCGTAAAAACGTCTATTTTTTAAACCTTTTTTTGCATTGATACATGTCCCCTGGGGCAGGACCCGGGTCCCCAAACACTTTTTAGGACAATAAATTGCATATTAGCCTTTATAATTAGCACTTTAGATTTCGAACGTTCGAGTCCATTGTATTTAATAGGGTTTTAAAGTTCACACAAACATTCTGTCTGTTCTCAGGTACTGGTGCGAACTGAACAGGGGGGTGTTCGGCTCATCCCTGCTCTCGTTAATACCTCCAGGTGAGAGGACGTCTAGGCTATAGATCCAATAGGTCTCGCGGGCACAAAGTTTCTTAAATCTTTCGGCTGCGGGGAGGGATCTATCAATCTGTTCGATGACCCATACCTGAAGTCCTGTGGTGGATTTATGGTGTGCTTTGGCAAAGTGTTTGGGGACACAGTGAGGGTCTATACCACCCTCTATATATCTGCGGTGTTCCCCAAATCTTTGTCTTAATGGGCGTATGGTGCGGCCTACATACATTAAACCGCATGGGCAGCTAAGGCCGTACACCACAAAGTCAGAGGAACAGTTGAAGAATTCCTTCAACTGGTATGTTTTCCCTTTTTGTGCTGAAACATTTTGGGCCATGTTGGACAAATTTACATGTTTTACAAAGTGGTTTACGGCATTGGTACATTCCTATGATTGGTATTTGGTATGAGAACTGGTATGGTGGAAAACTAGTAGTGGGTTTGAGTTTGCTAGGGGCGAGTTTGTTTTTCAAGTTCGGAGCCCTGCGGTAGGTAACTCTGGGGTGAGATGGCAGTTCAGATTTCAAGTGTGGGTCCTGCTGAAGGGTATTCCAATGTTTGAGTAATATTTTTTCCATGTCCCTATGCCTGGAATGGAAGGTGGTTATAAATCTGGTTGAGCATTCACGTATGGTTTGCTCAGTCTTTGGTGGTTTACCATGAAGGTAGAATTTGTGTGCATCATCAACCAGGTTTTCAGGGTATAGTTTGTCCATGAATTTCTTTTTGAGGTTTGTACTAAGTTCGATGTAAGCAGAGTCTCTGGTACAGTTCTGTCGGAGGCGACAGAATTGGCCCTTGGGGATATTGCTGATCCATTTTTGTGGTGGCAACTGTTGTAGTGCAAATATGAATTTCTAGCGGTGGGTTTGGTATAGTTTCTGGCAAAGATGGTGGCGTTGTCATGTCCAAGTTCAAGATCTAGAAAGGCTATAGTGGAAGGGTCAAAAACGGATGTGAAAGACAACCCATAGGTGTTATTGTTACAGTGTTGTACGAAGGGGTGAATGAGCTCAAGGGGACCATCCCAGATGATAATGACATCATCTATATATCGTCCAAAGAAAACGATATTTGCTGCAAAAGGATTTTTGGTATGAATATGATGGGTCTCCCAGAAGCCCATGGCTAGGTAGACAAGACTACTTATTGTCAATAGATTTTTATTGGGTTTTTACAAGATACAAGAAATAAAATACATAGACCGTATAATTTCACATCATTGTAGATGACAAAAGCTTTTGTCCAAGAATACAGGTATGAATGTATATTGCATAATATTGCTGTGAAATATTAAGTGGCATATCGTTAAACCATTTATCAGACCACCCCAGTGGGTGCAAACTGTGGTCTGAAATAACTGAACCTGTATAGCGTAATGTGGATTCTCTAAACAGTATTATAGAAAATCACCATCATACTGCGTATCTACTCAATTTATATTACTATCAAAGGTGGTTATGCATTCACTTCGATAATCATATATTATAGAAATATATAGGGGTAGAGAACTTGGACAGGGAAAAATAATAAGTAAAACTAAAGTAAAAGGAACGGAACGGAACAGCGGAACCAGCACAAGATGCAAATTTTAACTACCGAGCAGTGCCATCAGTATACTTCATTATATGCTTATCTTCCAACAGACAGAATGAGGACCCAAAATCAGCGGAGGTGTCTATTATAGGTCTTGTACCACTCAATCCACGGGTTCCATTGTGGATAGAAATCTGCATATCTGCCTTCTATAGATGCTAACATACTTTCATATGTGTAATGTATGGATATCGTTCGAATGACTTCTCCTACCCTGGGTGTATCCGGGGTCCTCCAAAGTCTAAGTATGACTAATTTAGCAGCTAGAAGTAAATGTATCGTAAACTTCCTGAGGGAAGGCGGTATATCCTCTATGCCTAAATGTAAAATGGCTAGTGATGGAGAGGGAATTATATGCAGGCCTGTGACCTGTTGAAGAATTAGGAATACACTAGACCAGAATTTAGTTAATTTCCCACAGGACCATAGGATATGGGATAGCTTTCTCACCTGTGTACATTGCCTCCAGCACAATGGGGATGTGTGTGGATCGAATTTGGCTATCCTGGATGGCGTAAGGTACCATCTATGCGTAACTTTGTGAGCTAGCTCCCAAAGGTTCGCACACTTAGTAGCTGAGTGGGTATGTTGGAGGGCTCTGACCCACTGATCAACTGTATATGAGGTTTCCAGCTCTCTCTCCCAGGCCAGTATTGAGTTAGATTTCTCAAACACCAATTTATCATTCAAGAAGTTGTAAAAAAGTGAAATACCCCCTCTACGGCTAACTTTTGAAGTGATAAATGTGTGTAATTTCCAGAACAATTTATATGCTCTAAAGTGGCTTTTTTTAAGGAATGATATTACTCTGAAATAGTTGAATTGTTCAGAGGTGGGAGATTAAATTCTTGTTGTGCGAGAGGGAAAGATTTCAAAGTGTCATTCAAATAAAGGTCCGAGACCCAATGTAGTCCTCCCACGATCCATTTATTAAGATTTAGTTCAGGTATTAGTAGTGCTATGGTGTTGATGGGTACTTCAATGGTGATGTTAGGTGCTAAGGTGGTCCTGGTCAGCACTAGTTGCTTCCAGGCAACTAGGGTTGCTGTCATTGGTGGGGACAGGTTCTTATATTTGGTTCTATCAAGGGGATAGGCAAGCAGAAATTCTTTCAAATTTCCATTAGGTATTAAGGATTGTTCTATGAGACCCCATAGTGGCAAGGGCTGAATGTGAAACCACCCCCTAATCTGTGCTAGTATTGCCGCTTTGTGGTAGTCAGAGAAATCTGGTACGCCCGCCCCCCCTGCCCTTTTGTGTTTTCTAAGTTTGGAGAAAGTGCACCTTGCCTTCTTACCTTGCCAAAGAAAACCCGAAAGCATTTTTTGTAAATTGCTAAAGAAAGTTTTGGGAATCGGGACAGGGACTGTCCGGAAGATGTATAGGATTTGGGCTAGAATCTGCATTTTGAAAGCCGCCAATCGACCTGTCCATGATAATATATGTTTACTCAGTATGCCTAGCCTATCTGATACTTATGTTACCAATGGTTGGTAGTTGGCTTTAAATAGTTGTTCAGGGTGAGAGGTGAGCTGGATCCCCAGGTAGCTTATGGCATAACTCGACCAGATATATGGATAATTGGATTGTAACGTAGTTTTGTCGTGATGGGGCACCCCCAAATCCAGAATATAAGATTTAGATTCATTCACCTTGTAATAAGATATTTGGCTATATTCCTGAAGTACTCGCGAGACCTTTTCCAAGGAAGATATTGGATTGGTAAGCATTAGAATCACGTCGTCAGCAAAAAGGCTGACGACATGCTTTTTATTGTTGATTGTGAAACCCTGTATCTCTGATGTCTGTCTGATGCGAGCTGCAAGTGGCTCCATCAGGAGATTAAAAATGAGGGGAGAGAGGGGGCAACCTTGTCTCGTGCCATTAGTAATCCCAAAGGATCTGGATAGCATACCTGACGTGTAAACTTAGGCTGATGGTGAAGTATATAAAGCCAGGATTGCGGAAAGCAGAAGGCCTTTGAACCCAAATTTTAATAGAGCCTGCTGTAGGTACACCCAGTGTACTCTGTCGAATGCCTTCTCCGCATCCAATGCTAGGAGCAGAGAAGGCGTGCGACATTTCCTGGCAACATGGGTTATATTAATCAAGCGTCTCGTGGCGTCCGATGCCTGTCTGCCCTTTGTAAACCCTGATTGGTCGGGATCGATCAAAGTAGGTAAAATATTAATTAATCTCAAGGCTATCATCTTGGCATATATTTTAAGGTCAACATTTAATAATGAAATCGGTCTGAAATTCTGGGGTGCATCAGGTGTCTTCCCCGGTTTGGGGAGTGTGACCACCAAAGCTTCCAGCATCTCAGCAGGAAAAGAGGCAGAGGCAGCTGCAGTATCAAAAACTTTTAGTAGGTGAGGTCCCAAGGTTTTTTGAAATGTTTTGTAGTAATCACCTATAAGTCCGTCAGGGCCCGGGGATTTGTTACTATGGAGGGTTCTTATGACTTGCAGAACTTCGTCGAGAGTGAAGGCGGAATTTATTTCTCGTAACTGTTCTTGTGTCAGGGTAGGTAAGTTAATGTCAGCCAGAAACCCCTCAATGGCTGATAAGGAAGGTTGGTAGGTGTCTTTATCTAAATGAAGATTATAAAGGGAGCTATAATAATCGCTGAAGGCATCAGCGATGCCCTGGGGGTCATACACCTTCTCCTTGCTCTTAGGGTGAATAATATAAGCTAACCTAGATTTAAAACGTTGTCCCTGTAAGCGTCTCGCTAGTGCTTTCCCTGCTTTGTTGTTAGTGGAGTAGAAGGACATTTTCATTCTTTTTTCTTTTTGTTCAAAAGTTTGGAGAAGAAGTAATCTAAGATCATGTCTTAGTGTAGTGAGTTTGGCGCTGACGGGGGAGGAAGGGTTCATCTTATTCTGGGTTTCTAAGGAATCAATTTCTGACATTAATGCGGAGATTTTCAGCTGCCTCTGCCTTTTAAGCCTAGCGCCTAGTTGAATAAATATACCTCTTATGTATGCCTTATGGGCATTCCAAAGCAAAAAAGCATCATCCGTGGAAGAGGAATTGATTTGGAAATAACATGACAGGTGGTCTTTCAGGATTGTTTTAGTGATTGGGTTTTGAATAATTTGAGCGTTGGCACGCCAGACATAGGTAGTGTTATCGGGATAAGAATCTCTCAATTCGAGGAGAATAGGAGCGTGGTCTGACCACGTTATCGTGTCAATTTTTATTTGGGAAACTTTTTGGAGCAACCACCTGTCTAATAGAAACAAATCAATCCTCGAATATGAGCAATGTCTATGTGAGAAAAATGAATAATCCCTTTCACTGGCGTGTGTACAACGCCAAGCATCGTATAGGTCATGAGAGCGAAGAAAGTTCCCCAAAGATGGTGTCCTGGTAGACTGGATCGTGGTAGAGTCCAGAGTTGGATTAGGAACTATATTGAAGTCTCCGCACAGTACAAGGGAGCCCTGTTTCACCTTTTCAACTTTGTGCATGAGTCTGTTGAGAAATCGAATTTGATGTTTGTTGGGCGCATAAAGAGTTACTAGAGTATAGCGGGTGTTGTTTATGTCACAAATTAGTATCAGATATCGACCCTGAGGGTCAGTGACTTCCGAAATTAAGTTGAAAGAAATTGTGTCTCTAATCGCAATGAGGACTCCTCTTCGCTTCGCTGCCATGTTAGAGAAGAAGTAATGCTGGAAAGACTTGTATGTGCATTTGGGTGGAGCATTAATGTGGAAGTGGGTCTCCTGAGCGCAGAGTATTTCACATTGCGAAGATACAGCCTCTCTCCAAAGGGACACTCTCTTAGCTGGGTGGTTTAAGCCATGGGCATTAATTGAGAGAATTTTAACTGGCATGTAGGTCCTTTAAGAATGCTGTGTGTGGCGTATAGTGGAAGTACTTACAATCAATGTTCGTAGTAGGCGATTTTTTGAGGGGAACCCACCCCCGTCCGATTTGAAGATTCCATGTAGCGATGATGAAGCAGTAGTGGGGATGGTATAGAAGAAAGGTAGTGTTGGCTCTTAGATAGGTTGGTCGGTGCTGTTCCTGGAAAAAGAACTGGTAAACAAAACGAAAAGTACGTAAACTAAAACGTAAAACATGGGTCATCACAACCCTGAAGCAGAACATTTCTGCTCAAAAAATTGGGAGCTTGAGTAGTGGAGGCAGCTCCGATATGCGGGGCCCTGGGAGTGGGCATTTGTTGTAAGGCATTAGGTTTTCTCTTTTATCATACAGAATCATCCCTTTGTGTTTGATCTCGGGAACTCCTGCTGGAGTTACCTGCTCTAGGAGGTTCATCTGACCCCTCCGGTAGAATTTTCCATTTCTGTAGCAATCGGTACCCCTTAGACGGGGACGTGATTGCATGCGTTGTACCATCTTTAGTCACCAATAGCTTCGTGGGATATCCCCACCTGTTGTCAATACTATGGTTTCTCAATGCCTTGGTGACATTGTTCAAATTTTTACGAAGTTGTAGCGTGAACTGAGACAGATCAGCATAAAATTGTAAAGTGGAGTATTCAGTGTTGCGGTGCTCCCCTTTGCATGTTATTGTCATTAGTCTCTCTTTGGTTTGGTAGAAGTTGATTCGGAATAGAACATCTCTAGGGACATTATCTGGGATGAAAGACGGCTTTGGTAGTCTATGAATTCTGTCTATAGAGAGTTCAATGGCGGAAAGATCAGGCATGAGCGTGGTGAGCATGGTAGTAGCATAAGAGCGCAGGTCAGAAGGGGTTACAGTTTCAGGTATTCCTCTTATCTTAACGTTATGTCTCCTGGACCTGTCTTCTAAATCCGCTAATTTCGCTCTCATCCAGGCTTGTTCATCCTCTACTGTGTCGTTTGCATCCACCAAACCATTAATGGTGGTGGCATATTCCCCCATTTTTGTCTCAATATGATCAACTCTATCACCCACTTCTGCTAGCTCAGTGCTAAATCTCCTCATGCAGGCCATCATGTCACTGTGAATTGAGCTCCTGAGTGAAATAAGCATGTCTTTTTGTGTAGTGTCCATCACTGGTTGGTGCAGCGTGGGGAATAGTGATGAGCCGAACACCCCCGGGTTCGGTTTGCACCAGAACCCGCGAACGGACCGAAAGTTCGCACGAACATTAGAACCCTATTAAATACTAGGCTTGTGCACAACGGAAAAATTCGTTCCGTTTCGGTTCGTTTCTTTCCGGTCCTGTTGATTCGTAATCATTCGTAATTTTGCTAGACGGGATTTTTCGTGTTCGGACTCATTCGTATTTTTGCAAGCGACATTTTTCGTTGAATTTTTTGTTGCTTTATAATTCGTACTTTCAGTAGAGTACGTTGTTTTTCGTTGATTCTGGACACAACTCCTACTTTCGTAACTTTTTTTGGGTTCGTTGATTCGTAATTTTCTGTGTCTCTCTCACGACGACGCTGACTATTATGCCTAATGTGCTTCGAATGGATTTGTACTTTTCGAAATACATAGCGGTTATTTGTAACGATTCGAAATCTCGTATTTTACTTTCGTTTTTTACATGCGGCTATAGCCTCCGCCCCTGTACACCATTTTGAGAGGGTTCAGCACGGTGAGGGAGAAGCAGAGAGCAGAGCAGAGTGTTATTGTGCTTCGAATGGATTAGAAATCTCGTATTTTACTTTCGTTTTTTACATGCGGCTATAGCCTCCGCCCCTGTACACCATTTTGAGAGGGATTTCAGCACGGTGAAGGAGAAGCAGAGAGCAGAGCAGAGTGAGTGTTATTGTGTTTCCAATGGATTTGTACATTCGTAAGTTTTTTCATAACGAATTATGCCGAAGACATTCGGGCATTCGCTATTTTGCGGTATAATTTATTTCGGATTCGGTTTTATTCGTAATTGCTTTGTTCGGAAATTCGAATGCTTCCGAATGTCCGAAAGTTGCTAAATTCGGACGAATTTCGATTCGTTACGAAACGAATTGCACAAGCCTATTAAATACAATGGATGCGAACGTTCGGATTCTAAAGTGCTAATTATAACGACTATTATCCATGTTATTGTCCGAAACAGAGTTTGGGAACCCGGCTTCTGCACCAGGGGACATGTATCAATGCAAAAAGAAGTTTTAAAAACGGACGTTTTCCGGGAGCAGTCATTTTAATGATGCATAAAGTGAAAAAAAAAAAGTCAAATATTCCTTTAAATATTGTACCTGGGGGGTGTCTAAAGTATGCCTGTGAAGTGCCACGTGTTTCCCGTGTTTAGAACTGTCCCTGCACAAAATAACATTTCTAAAGGGAAAAAAGCCATTTAAAACTGCTTGCGGCTTTAATGCAATGTCTGGTCCCGGTAATATGGATGAAAATCTTTAGGAAAAATGGCATAGCTACCCCATCAACCCCCCCCCCTACCCCAGCCCATTACCAGCCCCTTTGGGTCTTGTATGGATATTAAGGGGAACCCCGCACACAAAATAAAAAAGGACCTATATACTCTGAACAGCCGTATACAGGCGGTGCATACAAGACAGGGACTGTAGGTTTGTTCTTATGTAGAATCTGTTTGTAATTTTGAACAGCTGCATTGTTTAAGTGGAGCTCCATGCCAAATTCCTTTTTTTTTAGCTTTTTGTAAAACATAGGGAACGGTTATCACCCCTGTCACATTTTTTTTGCTGTCTGTGCCCCTGTTCAGAACATTTCACCTCACTTTGCGTCCCAATGACAACTGTTTTTGAAATGTGGTGTTTTTATTGAAACAAGGATTGGTGATAAAGCATCAGTAGAGAGGAGACACCTTTCTCCCATATTAATTCTTACAGGAGAGAGTTTTCCTTCCAAGGGGTAGATTTCCTCTCACTTCCTGTTGTCTTCTTCCGTTTGCAAGTAGTAGTAGTTTGTAAGTTGGATGTTTGAAAGTAGGGACCTTCCGTATATACTCTGCAGAAATTGGCCCCTTAGGTGTTGGTGTTGGCACAACACTGAAAGCACTCACAGTTATTCTTGGTGGGTGCTGGAACGCCCTGCTGTCAACTATAATATCAGGAATTGTAATAACATATAATTGTTGATCAGTGGTAGTAAAAATTGGGCCTTTGATGGTGGTGCTGGTGCCACAACACTGTAAGGCCTGACAGTTACTCTTGGTGGGCGCAGCAATGGTCCCTGCTGTGAATTATTAGATCAATAATTATAATTGCATGCCCCTGTTGAACAGGGGCTGAAAAATTGGGCCTTTGTTGGTGGTGGTGGTGGTGATGGTGGTGCTGGTGCCACAACACTGTAAGGCCTGACAGTTACTCTTGGTGGGCGCAGCAATGCTCCCTGCTGTGAATTATTAGATCAATAATTATAATTGCATGCCCCTGTTGAACAGGGGCTGAAAAATTTGGCCTTTGGTGGTGGTGGTGGTGGTGATGGTGGTGCTGGTGCCACAACACTGTAGGGCCTGACAGTTACTCTTGGTGGGCGCAGCAATGGGCCCTGCTGTGAATTATTAGATCAATAATTATAATTGCATGCCCCTGTTGAACAGGGGAAGAAAAATTGGGCCTTTGGTGGTGGTGGTGGTGGTGATGGTGGTGCTGGTGCCACAACACTGTAAGGCCTGACAGTTACTCTTGGTGGGCGCAGCAATGGGCCCTGCTGTGAATTATTAGATCAATAATTATAATTGCATGCCCCTGTTGAACAGGGGCTTAAAAATTGGGCCTTTGGTGGTGGTGGTGGTGGTGGTGGTGATGGTGGTGCTGGTGCCACAACACTGTAAGGCCTGACAGTTACTCTTGGTGGGCGCAGCAATGGGCCCTGCTGTGAATTATTAGATCAATAATTATAATTGCATGCCCCTGTTGAACAGGGGCAGAAAAATTGGGCCTTTGGTGGTGGTGGTGGTGGTGATGGTGGTGCTGGTGCCACAACACTGTAAGGCCTGACAGTTACTCTTGGTGGGCGCAGCAATGGGCCCTGCTGTGAATTATTAGATCAATAATTATAATTGCATGCCCCTGTTGAACAGGGGCTTAAAAATTGGGCCTTTGGTGGTGGTGGTGGTGGTGATGGTGGTGCTGGTGCCACAACACTGTAAGGCCTGACAGTTACTCTTGGTGGGCGCAGCAATGGGCCCTGCTGTGAATTATTAGATCAATAATTATAATTGCATGCCCCTGTTGAACAGGGGCTGAAAAATTGGGCCTTAGGCACTGGTGGCACAACACTGCAACCCCTCACAGATACTGTACTTGGAGCACAGCAATGAGGCCTGTTGCAAAGTATTGCATCAAAAATTTTAATTACACGCCCCTGTTAAACAGGGGCTGAAAAATTGGACCTTAGCCACTGGTGGCGTCACCCATAAACCAAAATGATCTTCCAAGCTATCATCGTTAATCGTATCATTGAGGAGGAGGAGGAGGATAGCCAGTCAACATAACAGCACAGGCACTCAGCATCAGCATCAGTCTTGAAGGGATGTGACATTTTAAAATCAATTAGTCTGTTATATCAGCATCTGGTGTGTGGTAGCTGGTGGTGATCCAAGACTGGTTCATCTTGATGAAAGTCAGTCGATCAACCGAGTCGGTGGACAGGCGCACCCTGTGATCCGTGACAAATCCTCCAGCAGCACTGAATGTGCGTTCTGAAAGAACGCTGGATGCAGGACAGGCCAGTAGCTCAATTGCATACTGTGCAAGCTCTGGCCAGTGATCCATCCTCAAGACCCAGTAAGCCAGAGGATTTTCGGTGGGGAAGGTGTCCAAGTCTGACCTTGCCCCTAGGTATTCCTGGACCATGTATATCAGACGCTGGCGATGGTTGCTGGAACCGATCATACTTTGGGGCTGCGGACTAAAGAATTGTCTGAACGCATCGGTCAGACGGCCACCTTCCCCACCGCTCCTTCTTTGACTGCCCGAAGCCTCAGCAACTCGTTGTCCAGGACCAGGAGTTTGTAACCTCCCAGTCTCTGGGAACGCGTTGCACAGACCTTTCTGCAAGGCCTCCCGGAGTTGTCTCATCCTCTGCTCCCTCTGCGACGGTAACATAAGGTCCGCAACCTTACCCTTGTACCGTGGATCAAGGAGAGTGGCCAGCCAGTAATGGTCCCTCTCCTTGATCCGAAGAATACGAGGATCCTTCCGCAGACTTTGCAGGATCAGGGAGGCCATGCAGCGTAGGTTAGCTGAGGCATTCAGTCCGGAGTCCTCTGGGTCACTAAGGACGACATGATCCGCAGCCACCTCCTCCCAGCCACGTACAAGTCCACTGGTTTCTTGGGACTGTAAATCATCCCTAAAAGACTGCTGCTGATGATGCTGAGTGCCAGCCTCCACCTCCATGCTGACACAATCCTCCTCCTCCTCCTCCTCTTCCTGTGCGATGGGTGGGACAGAAGGAACACTGTCTGGGTAAAGGGGGCCTTGAGAGGCAAGGAAGTCCTCCTCTTCCTGCCTCTGTTCTGCCTCAAGTGCCCTGTCCATTATTCCACGCAGCGTGTGCTCCAACAGGTGGACAAGAGGTACAGTGTCACTGATGCACGCACTGTCACTGCTCACCATCCTCGTGGCCTCCTCAAATGGTGCCAGGACAGTGCATGCATCCCTGATCATGCCCCACTGGCGTGGTGAAAAAAACCCGAGCTCCCCTGACCCTGTCCTGGTGCCGTAGTCACACAGGTACTCATTGATGGCCCTCTGCTGCGTGTGCAGCCGCTGCAGCATGGCCAACGTTGAGTTCCACCTGGTGGGCATGTCACATATAAGGCGGTTCTTGGGCAGGTTCAACTCCTTTTGAAGCTCAGCCAGGCGAGCACTGGCATTATAAGATCTGCGGAAATGCACACAGACTTTCCTGGCCTGCCTCAGGACATCCTGTAAGCCCGGGTACCTGCCCAAGAACCGCTGCACCACCAGGTTAAGGACGTGAGCCATACAGGGCACATGGGTCAGTTGTCCCTGTCGGAGGGCGGAGAGGAGGTTGGTGCCATTGTCTTAAACCACCATTCCTGGCTTAAGCTGGCGTGGCGTCAACCACCTCTCGGCCTGCCCCTGCAGAGCAGACAGGACCTCTGCCCCAGTGTGGCTCCTGTATCCCAAACACACCAGCGCAAGCACGGCATGGCATCTTTTTGCCTGTGTACTTGCGTAGCCCCTTGAACGCCTACGGAGCACCGCTGGTTCCGAGGAAAAACCACAGGAAGAGGCCATGGAGGAAGAAGAAGAGGAGGGGGTGGAGGAGAGAGGTGTGTCACAACCAGTAGTAGCATTTTGGAGGCGTGGCGGTGGAACAACCTCCAACACTACTGCACCTTGTCCTGCATCCTTCCCAGCTGCCAAAAGAGTGACCCAATGGGCCGTGAAAGAAAGGTAACGTCCCTGTCCATGCCTGCTGGACCATGAGTCAGCGGTAATATGCACCTTACCGCTGACCGCCCTGTCCAGCGAGGCCAAGACATTGCCTTCCACATGCCTGTAGAGAGCCGGAATCGCCTTCCGTGCAAAAAAGTGGCGTTTGGGAACCTGCCACTGAGGAACCGCACATTGCACAAACTCACGGAAGGGGGCCGAGTCTACCAACTGAAAAGGCAGCAGTTGAAGCGCTAGCAATTTAGCCAAGCTAGCATTCAACCGCTGGGCATGTGGATGGCTGGGAGTGAACTTCTTTCGACGGTCCAGCAGCTGGGGCAGGGAAATTTGCCTGCTAGAATCGGACGTTGGTGTACTGCTAGCAGAGTGCCCGCAAGTACTTGCCTGTGACACACCTAATTCTACACCTTCATTCCTCTCAGAGCAGGTTTCAGAGAGGAGTGAAGGTATAGTGGGGTTGGAGATCCCAGCTGATGCGGTGCAAGAAGTGGTCAGCTTTGTTCTTTGGTGTGGGTCTTTAAGGTAGGCTTGCCAATGAGCTGCATGGCAGGTCAACATATGTCTGATCAAGCATGTGCTGCCCAAGCGGCTGATGTTTTGGCCACGCGATATACGCTTGAGACATATGTTGCAAACAGCAGCTGTGCGATCTGATGCACTCGCCTCAAAAAAGGCCCACACCAAAGAACTTTTTGAATGACGGGCAGAGGCAGCGCCCTGCACAGGCGGAGCTCTGCGGTGTGATTCCGTCGGTGTGCTGCCTATACGCTGGCCACTCAAGGGCATCCTGCCTCGTTGGAGATGTGCCTCCTCCTCATCCTCCTCCTCCTCCTCTCTCCTATTAGGCACCCACGTGGAGTCAGTGACCTCATCATCCCCTCCCTCCTCATCACTGGAGCCAATCTGGCAGTATGCTGCAGCTGCTGGAGCATGACTGCCAGATTGGTGTCCTTCTTGAGCATCCCCTCTCTCTGCGCTCATGCTGCTGCCTTCCTCTAGCTGGGTATCATCATCAGATCCTTCCAAACGCTGGGCATCCTCCTGGAGCATGTACCCAACACTGTGCTCAAACAGTTCGGGGGACTCCTCAGGAGGAGGACATGGTGGGTCTAGGGAAGGATTGACTAATGAAGATAATGATACCAGAGAAGAGGACGCTTTGGCAGCTGCTTTGCCAGTACCCTGAGCCTGGGTGAGAGAGGATGAGAAGGATGAGGTGGGCTTGGTCATCCACTCTACCAAGTCTTCGGCATGATGTGGCTCAACATGTCCAGCTGCCGAAAAGAAGGACAAGCGTGTCCCATGGCCATGTGCTGATGACAATGCACCGCGTCCACGACCAGCACTGTTGCCCCCAGACACAGAGCCTGCTTGCCCTCTTTTTTTGCCTCCTGACTGTCTGCCTCTCCTTGGTTGCCTTCCAGACATTTTAATGGATGGCCTGCAGGGAGATGGGAAAAAGAGCAATAAGGGCTACCTTCAGGTGTATACTATGCAGGAGGCTTAGCAACAATGACACTGTCCCCTGCCTATCCTTCTCTGTCCCTAAACACAAGGATTGAAAATATGGTTCAGCAAAATAGTTTTAGAACAGAATAGCACACTGACACTTTCCCTCACTGTCCTACTCTGTCCCTCCCTACAAACAAGATTTAGCACAGAATAGCACACTGATAATTTCTACGAGTGTCCTTCTCTGTCCCTAAACTCAAGGATTGAAAATATGGAACAGCAAAATTGGTTTAGAACAGAATAGCACACTGTCAGTTTCACTCACTGTACCTCTCTGTCCCTAAACTCAAGGATTGAAAATATGGTTCAGCAAAATAGTTTTAGAACAGAATAGCACACTGACACTTTCCCTCACTGTCCTACTCTGTCCCTCCCTACAAACAAGATTTAGCACAGAATAGCACACTGATAATTTCTACGAGTGTCCTTCTCTGTCCCTAAACTCAAGGATTGAAAATATGGAACAGCAAAATTGGTTTAGAACAGAATAGCACACTGTCAGTTTCACTCACTGTACCTCTCTGTCCCTAAACTCAAGGATTGAAAATATGGTTCAGCAAAATAGTTTTAGAACAGAATAGCACACTGACACTTTCCCTCACTGTCCTACTCTGTCCTTCCCTACAAACAAGATTTAGCACAGAATAGCACACTGATAATTTCTACGAGTGTCCTTCTCTGTCCCTAAACTCAAGGATTGAAAATATGGAACAGCAAAATTGGTTTAGAACAGAATAGCACACTGTCAGTTTCACTCACTGTACCTCTCTGTCCCTAAACTCAAGGATTGAAAATATGGTTCAGCAAAATAGTTTTAGAACAGAATAGCACACTGACACTTTCCCTCACTGTCCTACTCTGTCCCTCCCTACAAACAAAATTTAGCACAGAATAGCACACTGATAATTTCTACGAGTGTCCTTCTCTGTCCCTAAACTCAAGGGTTGAAAATATGGAACAGCAAAATTGGTTTAGAACAGAATAGCACACTGTCAGTTTCACTCACTGTACCTCTCTGTCCCTAAACTCAAGGATTGAAAATATGGTTCAGCAAAATAGTTTTAGAACAGAATAGCACACTGACACTTTCCCTCACTGTCCTACTCTGTCCCTCCCTACAAACAAGATTTAGCACAGAATAGCACACTGATAATTTCTACGAGTGTCCTTCTCTGTCCCTAAACTCAAGGATTGAAAACATGGAACAGCAAAATTGGTTTAGAACAGAATAGCACACTGTCAGTTTCACTCACTGTACCTCTCTGTCCCTAAACTCAAGGATTGAAAATATGGTTCAGCAAAATAGTTTTAGAACAGAATAGCACACTGACACTTTCCCTCACTGTCCTACTCTGTCCCTCCCTACAAACAAGATTTAGCACAGAATAGCACACTGATAATTTCTACGAGTGTCCTTCTCTGTCCCTAAACTCAAGGATTGAAAATATGGAACAGCAAAATTGGTTTAGAACAGAATAGCACACTGTCAGTTTCACTCACTGTACCTCTCTGTCCCTAAACTCAAGGATTGAAAATATGGTTCAGCAAAATAGTTTTAGAACAGAATAGCACACTGACACTTTCCCTCACTGTCCTACTCTGTCCCTCCCTACAAACACGATTTAGCACAGAATAGCACACTGATAATTTCTACGAGTGTCCTTCTCTGTCCCTAAACTCAAGGATTGAAAATATGGAACAGCAAAATTGGTTTAGAACAGAATAGCACACTGTCAGTTTCACTCACTGTACCTCTCTGTCCCTAAACTCAAGGATTGAAAATATGGTTCAGCAAAATAGTTTTAGAACAGAATAGCACACTGACACTTTCCCTCACTGTACCTCTCTGTCCCTAAACTCAAGGATTGAAAATATGGTTCAGCAAGATTGGTTTAGAACAGAATAGCACACTGACACTTTCCCTCACTGTACCTCTCTGTCCCTACAAACAAGGATTAGCACAGAATAGCACACTGTCACTGACACTCTCCCTACCTATCCTTATTTGTCCCTAAACACAAGGAATCCAGGATTAGTAAAGGAAAAATAATGACTCTGTCCCTGCCTATGCTTCTCTTTCCCTGCTCCGGAACACACTACACAAGGCCGCCGCGCTGGCGGCCTTTTTCAGTGTGGGGCGTGTACTAAACCCCCTCAGCAATAATTGGCCACAGGCATCCTGCCTGTGGCCAATCATTGCTCTCCTCGCTGCCGGCGCTGTGATTGGCCAAGCATGCGGGTCACAGTGCATGCTTGGCCAATCACAGTGCCTGGATGACACTGCGATGGCGTAGTGCATTGTGGGCCGTTCGCGTCACTCGAATTTGGCGCGAATGGCCCAAATCGTTCGATCTTCGTCGAACGATCGAACAGCCGATGTTCGAGTCGAACGTATGTTCGACTCGAACACGAAGCTCATCCCTAGTGGGGAATGAGACTATCGAATCTGGAAGTTCCCTAGTGTCATCCTGTGAGTCTGCAGTGGATCTTACTTCACACTGTTGCAGATCAGGTTCTTCCGTCCTAAAGCGGGTCTTAGCCGGGCTACCTCTTAGAGGAGATGGGGTCTGGTAAGTCTGGGGTGCATCAGTGTTATCGAGGGACTTTCTGGTCGACATCCCCTTACCGCTCTGAGGATGTCCTCCGGCCGCTCTGGAATCTGGAGAGGCGCCGGCGCCATCTTGTCCTCGAGGCTGCGATGGCAGCATGTAATAATCCGTCAGTTTCTTCGGTCTGCGTTCCGCTGGCCGCTTTCTGGTCATGTTGTCCGGGTGGTGGGGAGTCAGACCGCTGCTTCTAGACTCTTTGTATGTGCCCTTCTCTGCTTTTAGCCGCTTTTTGTCCCGCTGTCCGCCGGAGCTCAGGGATCACACCGCCATCTCGGTGGAGTCCAAGCCACGCCCCTACGTAGACAAGACTACTTAACCCACAAGTAGTTGTGGGTTAAACAAAATTGAGTGGCTAGCTTGATGAAGTCAGCCTGACGGGGGTTGATGAGTGGTTCCAGAAGCAGGAATTGTTCCAGTGCCATGAGCCCAAAGGTGTGTGGGATGGATGTGTACAATGAGCATACATCGAGTGACAGCCAGGCGTATGAGGGCTCCCACCTGTAGGGGGACAGAAGTTCTAAGAGATGTGTGCTGTCACGTATGTAGGATTGTAATTGGCGAACAATGGGTTGAAGGAATAGATCTATATACATGCTGAATCCTGTAGTTACACTATTCATGGCAGCTACGATAGGTCTACCTGGTGGGTGTAGTAGGTTCTTGTGGATTTTGGGTAAGTAATAGAAGTATGGAATGTGGTAGAAATGTTTGCGTAGAAATTAGCTTTCTGTTTTAGAGATGATGTCGTCTTTGAGTGCATTGGATATTAGGACATCTGCTTCTTTGGCAAACTCCATAGTTGGGTCCTTGTTGAGTTTAGTATAGGTGGTGCTGTCAGACAAGAGTCTGTAAGCTTCCTTAAGGTAGTCAGTCTTGTCTACCTAGCCATGGGCTTCTGAGAGACCCATCATATTCATACCAACAATCCTTTTGCAGCAAATATCGTTTTCTTTGGACGATATATAGATGATGTCATCATCATCTGGGATGGTCCCCTTGAGCTCATTCACCCCTTCGTACAACACTGTAACAATAACACCTATGGGTTGTCTTTCACATCAGTTTTTAACCCTTCCACCATAGCCTTTCTAGATCTTGAACTTGGACATGACAACGGCACCATCTTTGCCAGAAACTATACCAAACCCACCGCTGGAAATTCATATTTGCACTACAACAGTTGCCACCACAAAAAATGGATCAGCAATATCCCCAAGGGCCAATTCTGTCGCCTCCGACAGAACTGTACCAGAGACTCTGATTACATTGAACTTAGTACAAACCTCAAAAAGAAATTCATGGACAAACTATACCCTGAAAACCTGGTTGATGATGCACACAAATTCTACCTTCATGGTAAACCACCAAAGACTGAGCAAACCATACGTGAATGCTCAACCAGATTTATAACCACCTTCCATTCCAGGCATAGGGACATGGAAAAAATATTACTCAAACATTGGAATATCCTTCAGCAGGACCCACACTTGAAATCTGGACTGCCATCCCACCCCAGAGTTACCTACCGCAGGGCTCCGAACTTGAAAAACAAACTCGCCCCTAGCAAACTCAAACCCACTACTAGTTTTCCACCATACCAGTTCTCATACCAATCATAGGAATGTACCAATGCCGTAAACCACTTTGTAAAACAAAGGGATTTTTATAACAGCTTACCTGTAAAATCCTTTTCTTGGAGTACATCACGGGACACAGAGCGACTTAGTCATTACTAATGGGTTATATAGTTTACCTTCAGGTGTTGGCACTGGCCAATTCCAAACCGGAAGTACCCTCCCCTATATAAGCCCCTCCCACCCGGGAGCACCTCAGTTTTGTAGCCAAGCAATAAGTGTCCCAAAAAGAGGGGTGGGAGCTCTGTGTCCCGTGATGTACTCCAAGAAAAGGATTTTACAGGTAAGCTGTTATAAAAATCCCTTTTTCTTTTTCGTACATCACGGGACACAGAGCGACTTAGTCATTACTAATGGGACGTCCCAAAGCAATGCCAAATGAGGGGGGGGGTACATAAGCTGGGCGCCATCAGGCATGAGGATCTTTTGCGGCCTGCAACACACTGCGCCCAAAGGCGACATCCTCCTGACTTCTAACGTCTACCTGATAGAATCTAGTAAACGTGTGTACCGAAGACCATGTTGCGGCCTTACATACTTGAGCCAGGGAGGCCTGGTGATGCACTGCCCATGAAGTTCCAACCGCTCTTGTGGAGTGCGCCCTAACTTTGAACGGAGGCGGTCTCTTTCTCAAGCCATAGGCTTGTATTATGACCTGTCGAATCCACTTGGCTAAAGTAGATTTTGATGCTGCCTGACCCCTTCTGGGGCCTTCCGGCAGAACAAACAAAGAATCCGTTCTGCGAATCTGAGCAGTGGCTTTTAGATAAGCTTTAACTGCTCTTACCACATCCAAAGAATGTAATAACTTTTCCTCTACTGAGATAGGTTTGGGGAAAAAAGAAGGAAGAACCACATCTTGGTTCAAATGAAACCTCGATACCACCTTAGGAAGAAAGGCTGGATGAGGACGTAATACTACTCTGTCCTTATGGACAACCAGATATGGCTCCTTACAGGACATAGCTGCTAATTCCGACACTCTTTTAGCCGAACAAATGGCTACTAAGAAAACCAATTTCCTGGTGAGAAGAACCAAGGAAATGTGTTGTAATGGTTCAAACGGTTGTTTCTGTAGAACCGACAGAACCAGGTTTAAGTCCCAAGGACATATGGGAATACTAACCGGAGGGCTAATACGCATCACTCCTTGTATAAAGGCTTTGACTAGTGAATGCGAAGCCAAGGGCCTTTGAAAAAATATTGACAAGGCCGAAATCTGACCCTTGATAGTACTCAAGGCCAGCTTCCTATCTACAGCCCACTGTAGGAAGTCCAGAATCCTCCCTATCATGTACTTACGTGGATGCCATTTCTTGGTCTCACACCACGTAATGTACGCTTTCCAGATCCTATAATAGATCTGCCTGGATACCGGTTTCCTGGCATTGATCATGGTAGATACCACAGAATTAGAGAGCCCTCTCTTTTTCAGAATGTGGGCTTCAATAGCCAGGCCGTCAAACCTAGGGCTGGTAAGGAAGGGTGGTATATCGGTCCTTGCGACAGCAGGTCCGGACGAAGTGGGAGGGTCCAAGGACTCCTCACTGACATTTTTACCATCTCCGCGTACCATGCCCTTCGGGGCCACGCTGGAGCCACCAGAATCACTGGTTTCTTTTCTACCCTGATTCTGCGGAGTAATCGCGGTAACAATTGTGGCGGTGGGAATGCATATATCAGCTTGAACCGATCCCAAGGGAACACTAGGGCATCCGAGCCGCAAGCTAGGGGATCCCTTGTGCGAGACACAAACCTGTCCACCTTTGCGTTGAATCTGGATGCTAGCAGATCTACATCCGGTGTTCCCCACCGCTGGCATATTGCCTGGAAAACCTCGGGGTGAAGAGACCATTCCCCCGGGCATAATTGTTGGCGACTTAGAAAGTCCGCTCTCCAATTTTCCACTCCTGGGATGAAAACCGCGGATATGGCTGGGACATATCTTTCTGCCCACTCCAGGATGCAATTTGCTTCCTTCTGGGCTGCACGACTTTTGGTGCCACCCTGATGATTGATATATGCCACTGCCGTGGCATTGTCTGATTGAATTCTGACAGGGGACCCCTGGAGTTTGGATGTCCATGCTACTAGGGCATACCGGGCTGCTCGTATCTCTAAGAGATTGATGGGCAGGGCCTTTTCTGCTTCTGACCACCTGCCCTGGAGAGACCATTGCTCCAGCACTGCCCCCCAGCCGATGAGGCTGGCATCTGTAGTGACCACCTTCCAAGAAACCGGACTGAAGGGTTTCCCTCTTTCCAGATTCTGGGGCACCAACCACCAATGGAGGCTCTTGCGAACGGAAGGGGACAGGGACATTGGTAAGTCTAAAGCCTGAACTTTTTTGTTCCAGGCTGACAGTATGGCCCTTTGCAAATTCCTTGAATGGAATTGACCGTAGGGTACCGCTTCGAATGAAGCCACCATCTTTCCCAGCAGCCTCATGCAGAGACGTATGGATGGTTTTCTTTTTGTACCCACTAAGTGGGTCAAATTTCTTAAAGACGACACCTTCTCTGGAGGTAAGAAAATCTTTCTCTGATTTGAATCCAGCCTTAGCCCTAAGTATTCCAGACTTTTGACTGGTCTTAGAGCTGACTTGTCCCGGTTGATAATCCAACCGTGATATTCCAGATACTCGATTGTCTTGTGAATAGCTACTTCCAGCTTTTCCACTGAGTGGTCTATTAGTAGCAGGTCGTCTAGATATGCCATTATCGTTACACCCTGTGTTCTTAGATTGGCCAATAATGGGGCCAGAATTTTTGTGAACACTCGTGGTGCTGTGGCCAGACCGAAAGGTAAGGCTCTGAACTGAAAATGGCGCCCTTCTACTGCAAAGCGTAGAAATTTCTGATGGGCCGGAAAGATGGGAATATGCAGATAAGCATCCCTTATGTCGATCGAGGCTAGCCATTCCTGCCCTTGTAGGGCGGTGGCCACTGATCGGATCGACTCCATCCGAAAGGTCCTGATATTTAGGAACTTGTTTAGCCCTTTTAGATTTAATATGGGCCTCACGTCCCCATTTGGTTTGGGGACTGTGAAAAGGTTCGAGTAAAACCCGAATCCGCTTTCTTCCAGGGGAACCTTCATGATTACCCCTTGGAGCAATAGTTGTTCTAGTGCCAGAAGGAGGGATCCTCTCTTTTGGGGATCTCTTGGCACGTTTGACCTCATAAATTGGGCAGGAGGAGTGCCTTTTAACTCCAGCTTGTATCCCAGACTTACTGCGGAGAGCACCCATCTGTCTCTGATGGTGTCCCGCCAGGTCTCTGTGAACAACTGAAGTCTTCCCCCCACCCGATTGAGCGGGGGCAATACTTCATGCCTTAGGGGGAGGTTTTGTACCTCTCTTGATCCAGGGCTTCTTGTTACCCTGTGATTGTCCCTGATTTCTGCCCCCTGAATTTGACCGCGGAGGCCGTCGGAACTGCTTCACAGCCGATGTGCCCGGGACTGGAGAGGTAGGCCTCTTAAAAGAAGGACTTCTACCCTTGTTCTTAACCGGTAAGAGTGAACTTTTACCGGCAGAAATTTTCTGGATATATTTGTCCAGATCTTCTCCAAATAAGCGTTCTCCATGAAATGGGAAGCTAACCAGCAGTTTTTTACAGGGAGCTTCAGCAGACCAGTTTTTGAGCCACAGAAGCCTACGCATATGTACTATAGACAGCGTAAAGCGGGAGGCCTGTTGGATTGTATCCTTTATGGCGTCCACCGCAAAACACAAGGCTCTAGGCAGGTCAGCTAGGGCATGAGCCTGCTGATCTGGTAAGTCCCTTAAGACTTGTTTCAACTGATCTTTCACTGCTTGGCAGACTCCAATCGCTGCTACCGCAGGTTGTGTCACCATACTTGCTGTAGAGAAAGCAGATTTTAGTAAAGACTCCAATTTTTTATCTATTGGGTCTTTGAACATTGGAACATTATCTACTGGACATGTCAGTGATTTGTTAACAGAAGAGATGGCTGCGTCCACTATAGGGACCCTCCATTTTCTTATGAACTTATCCTCCATGGGATAGATCACCGGAAATCTCTTGGGGGGAGCAAATATTTTATCAGGATGCTCCCAATCCTGGTAAATAAGCCCTTCTAATAAAGGGTGGATTGGGAAGGAACAGACCGCCTGGGGAGCTTTTAGCGACCCCAGCGAGGAAACCGTAGTGGATGGTGGTTCCGCCAGAGGCATTTTAAATGCTGATCGGACCATGTTAGTCAGAGACTGAACCCATAATCTTTCAGCCTGAGAAGCTGAGAAAGGTTCTTCCACTGTTGATTCCTCTATAAGTGAATCAACCTCATCCTGATCCCCTTCAGGTAGGTCGATCTCTGTGTGGGGCTGTTCCTCCACTAACAGGCACTCTGAAGGAGGAGACGGAGATCGGACGCGCTTTTCCTGTGACAGGGAAGCAGCGATCAATGCTGTTAATCTCTCTTCCAATCCTCCCAGAGTTGAGGATAAAACCTCCTCTGTTATATATACAGGAGCAGGTGGACTGGGGACAGCCGCAGCACCAGGCATTCCTGCGGGGTTTCTACGGCTACTGACCTCTGCATTCTCAGGGGAGATTGGTGCAGTGCAAGCATGCCCAATATCCTCAGAGCCCGATGGAGACCCCTTTGGCTTCCTGGAAGATCTATTTCCGGAGCGTCTGGACGACATATCCTTTAAGCACAAAGCTGAGGTATTCCCGTCGTCATACACCAATTTTTGCTGGTAATAGTCTAACACAGGTGCTGCTATATACCAGCTGGTGTCCACTAAAGTGCCTTTCTATGGGGATGCCTGCATCAACCGCCTCTGTGTGCCACTGTTTGTTGCTAGCTCTGTTTGCATGCAGCTGACACTTGTACTGTGTCTTTTAACCATGCTGGGACGCCCGCACATGCGCAGAAGCGCCGCGGCGCGCATCGAGCGTCATCCACCCGCCCCGCCCCTTTTTTTTCATAGGAGGCGCGTGCACGCGCCCGCGCGCGCGCCCGTGCGCCAATGGCGCCCTTTTCGAAAACCAACAGAGGACTAGGAGCCAGGGCCCTTTTTGCCGGAGGGCCTGTGCGGTGGATGAACGCAGCAACAGGGCAGAGGAAGTGGATTCCCTCAGAGAAACTTACCAGCTGCCTGGATCTTTTGAGTTGAGAAAACCAAAGATCCACATTTACAAGAAAAATGGACTACAGCGGCCTCTAGTGGTTTAACACAGGTACCGCGGTCCCTGTTTTTTTTTTTTTTTTCTTGACTACTATTAAAATTTTACATTTTCAGTAGTTATAGGCAAACACAGATATTTAGCGGGAATACCGTTAGGTAACAGACAGAAAGACAAATTAGGCTTGGGGGTCCCCCAATAGAACCAAGTTCCTGAGGGCCCCCACTTACCTGATCCCCGCCGCAGGACTTTGTTTGGTCCACAAAAGTCCAAACTTCACCTATCACGGCAGGCATTGTAATTAAACCTTCAGGGACCGGGTTCCCAAGGATTCCACTCCCCTGGACCTGTATAGCACCCTGCACAGACAGCGTCTTGGTCGTGGGTATGACCAGAGCTCTGGATCCCAGGGTCCAGCCCTCCTAAGAGAAGCATTACAGGCAAAACCTTGCTCTTCTGCTGCAAGGCCCGGGTACCGACCGTTTAGCTATGAAGCTTTTTTGGTGGGATCCGGAACAGCTTACTAAGGCCCAAAAGAACCTGTACGCAAGCCCAGTGAAAACACATGTTACTCTTTGGCCAACACCTTAGACACTGGCAAAAAACTGAGGTGCTCCCGGGTGGGAGGGGCTTATATAGGGGAGGGTACTTCCGGTTTGGAATTGGCCAGTGCCAACACCTGAAGGTAAACTATATAACCCATTAGTAATGACTAAGTCGCTCTGTGTCCCGTGATGTACGAAAAAGAAATGTAAATTTGTCCAACATGGCCCAAAATGTTTCAGCAAAAAAAGGGAAAACATACCAGTTGAAGGAATTCTTCAACTGTTCCTCTGACTTTGTGGTGTACGGCCTTAGCTGCCCATGCGGTTTAATGTATGTAGGCCGCACCATACGCCCATTAAGACAAAGATTTGGGGAACACCGCAGACATATAGAGGGTGGTATAGACCCTCACAGTGTCCCCAAACACTTTGCCAAAGCACACCATAAATCCACCACAGGTCTTCAGGTATGGGTCATCGAACAGATTGATAGATCCCTCCCCGCAGCCAAAAGATTTAAGAAACTTTGCGCCCGCGAGACCCATTGGATCTATAGCCTAGACGTCCTCTCACCTGAAGGTATTAACGAGAGCATTGAAATCCACACCATCTTATAAATACTTTCCTTCTACCTCCATCTTTTAACATTATTTCAACATTTAATGATATATATATATATATACCAGCACCATGATAGTTCTAGTATTGTTTTAATAATTTTAATATTTTCAATAGTATCTGTATTCCATCTCACTTTTAACTATATATATCTCACAGGTTATTGTATATTGTTGTCCCCATACTTGGGGGTGGCGGGTGTTTGTAAGTATAGTTCCCAAGATTCATCTACGGACCACCCTCCCTGCCCCCCCACCCCCCCTTCCCCTCTCTTCTTCCGCTTCCCCCCCACTTTCTTTCCTTTCTCTCTTTCTCCCTTTTCCCCCCACCCCCTACCCCCTCTCTCTCCACTTTCCTTCCCCCCCCTCTCCTTGTTTCTTCTCTTTCTATATTATTTTATTTATATCTATTTTTCTTTCTATCTCTTCGCTTTCCCTTCTCTTTCTCTCCCCCTTTTTTCTCTCCTAAATCCCCCCTTAATACAAAACACCCCCCCTTCCTCCTCTTCCCCCCTCCCTTTTTTCACCCCTCCCCCCTTTTCTTCCCCCTCCCCCCCCCTTGATTGATTATTATTATATGTATTTTTGAACTTCTGTATTTTTGTATCTTTGTATTTATGCATTTATTATGTATGTATGTATGTTTACCATCATCATATTTCTGCATGTACCATTTTATTACCTATGATCACATTAGGCCTTACGGTTCCGGTTTTATCATGTTATCAACCCACATATATATATATGCATACATTCCCCTCTACCCTCCTTCCCCCCCCCCTTTCCCCTCATTCTAATATGCAGGCCCCCCCACATCCTTCTTACACATATACCATCTCCTCCCCCTTCCCATTTACTGACCATTCCCCTTCCATACACACGTGTATATATGTATATATAATAACAACTTCTTTGCCCCCCCTCCCCTCTTCCTATCTCTTATTCAACTGATTATTTATTAATTATCTATCACGTACTTCTCATTCCATTTATTGCTTCACCATCATTATCTCTATTTAGCCGCCCCCCCTGCTTTATATGTTATATATATATATATATATATATATATATATATATATATATATATATATATATATATAATGTACAGATCCCTCTATTATTTCTTTAATATATCCCTCTTAAAACCAGTCAACTGTCCCTTCTCCATTCCTTTTCGTACCACTGACTCCATTTCTTCCCTTATTCATAGTGTTCTATATTCTGTTTTAATACCACCATCCTCAGTCTGGCTTCACAATCCGGCCATGTACTGATCGAGTTTTCTCTGCTGACATCTCTCCCGTTTTCCCCACCCCAGCACCGCCTCCTACTCCCCCCCTCCCTCCGCTCCCTCTAATGTCCATCAAATACTAGCTCCTCCGATCCACTCATCAGCTTGACAAAGGAGCGCGACTGCCACACCATACGCAGCACGCCGGCTCAGGAAACGCGTCGCATGCCAATGACGTCATCGGCCCTCGCCTGCCAGAAAAAAACTATCATCTAGGCCGGGCATCACTAAATGGCGGACCGCGGGCCACATGCGGCCCGCGGCACTCTGCCATTCGGACCACCGTGGTACCGCCATGTAGGAGCCTTTTCTTCCTCCTGCCGTTGCTCTGTAATCCTCACAGAGCCGACAGTGGGAGGCGGAACAATTCTGGGTGGAGGGTGGAGCTGCCCAAGGTTATCAAACAGGCGATTGGCTGCTAGGACTGTCCTTCATCCTCGCAGCCAATCACCTGTTTGTTACCTCGGCCCTCCATCCAGAACTGTCCCGCCTCCCTCCCTGCAACTCCTCTCCTGCCCCTATCCAGACACGCTGTGCCTCCCTCCGATCTGCCTGTGTTAAGGTAGGACAGTGAGGGGGGGTGAAGTCTAGAGCTAACAACTGAATGTGTGGGGAGGATGCAGAGCCTCAGGATTGCAGTGATGTGGGGGGGAGGGGCTGAGGACTGTAATGTGGGGGGAGCTGAGGACTGTAATGTGGGGGGAGCTGTGGACTGTAATGTGGGCGAGCTGAGCATTGTAATGTGGGGGGATTGAGGACTTTAATATGGGGGAGCTGAGCACTGTAATGTGGGGGGACTGAGGACTGGAGTGTGGGGGAGCTGAGGACTGGAGTGTGGGGGAGCTGAGGACTGTAATGTGGGGGAGCTGAGGACTGGAGTGTGGGGGGAGCTGAGGACTGGAGTGTGGGGGGAGCTGAGGACTGGAGTGTGGGGGAGCTGAGGACTGTAGTGTGGGGGAGCTGAGGACTGTAGTGTGGGGGGAGCTGAGGACTGTAGTGTGGGGGAGCTGAGGACTGTAGTGTGGGGGGAGCTGAGGACTGGAGTGTGGGCGGAGCTGAGGACTGGAGTGTGGGGGGAGCTGAGGACTGGAGTGTGGGGGAGCTGAGGACTGGAGTGTGGGGGGAGCTAAGGACTGGAGTGTGGGGGGAGCTGAGGACTGGAGTGTGGGGGGAGCTGAGGACTGGAGTGTGGGGGGAGCTGAGGACTGGAGTGTGGGGGGAGCTGAGGACTGGAGTGTGGGGGGAGCTGAGGACTGGAGTGTGGGGGAGCTGAGGACTGTAGTGTGGGGGAGCTGAGGACTGTGGTGTGTGGGATCTGAGGACTGTAGTGTGGGGGAGCTGAGAACTGTAGTGTGGGGGAGCTGAGAACTGTAGTGTGGGGGAGCTGAGGACTGTAATGTGACGGGACTGAGGACTGTAATGTGACGGGACTGAGGACTGTAATGTGACGGGACTGAGGACTGTAATGTGACTGGACTGAGGACTGTAATGTGACGGGACTGAGGACTGTAATGTGGGGGGGGGGCTGAGGATAGTAAAGTGGAGAGGGGAGGAATGTAATTTGGGGGGGGGCTGAGGACTGTGATTTGGGGGACTGAGGACAGGGGTGTGGAGGGGGGACTGAGGAGAGTAATGTGGGGTTATGATGTTAATAGGGGCAGAGGACAGTACTGTTAATGGGGGTTGATGTTAAGGAAGTGTGAGGACACTACTGTGGAAGGAGTGGAGGGGGATGATGTAAAGGGGGAGCTGAGGACACTCATCAAGAGGGGATCTTGATGTGAAGGGGGAGGGGACTGTGATGTGCACTGGGGACTAAGGAAGCTGATATAAGAATGGATTAAGATCTGTGCATGTGCATTAGGTGCACACGTCGTGGGTGGATCAGCCTATTTTAATGGGCTGCACTTCCCACATGAAAACCGAGAGAAAGAAGTCCTTGACCTTTTTTTTTAAAAGAAAATTGCGCCGTACCAAGCCACATTGTGCTGCAGCAACATGTCGTTTGGCGCATGCGAAAATGCATGACAGGGAACCGAAATGATATTCGGACCTCTGCTATAAGAAAATTTTACTGACCGGACCTCTGTGAATTTTAATTCAATACCCCTGATCTAGGCCTTGCTCTGCAGTCTCTCCACCGCCGCCGGACGTTTTATCCATCTACAGCGGTGTATGAAGGAAACCAGCAGCTCAGCGCCCCAGCAGGAAAAGGCATTCCATGACTGACCTGATGAAATCCTCCTCCCCTAATGGAATTCGTACAATGCCTGTTTTTACCCTGTAAAATGTGAGTTGCTTGTACCACAATCTTTTTATTAAATTGTTTTAAAACATCTGCACTCAGAGGCGCCTCTCCCCTTGCTTTTCTTCACAGTATTTTTGGAACATGGTTTCAGTTTCTTCTTGGATGGCAGCCCTGAGATCGTACATGTGACTTTTTTCTACTAATTCCCCGTCTGGCCCCCCTCTCCTTCTCTTACGTACCCCCAGAGCCTGGACTCTATGCTCACTAACTGTACTCCATTGTACATACATCATCTGATCCTATACTTATGGGATATCAGTGATTTGGACTCATGCGCATTTTTTTACTTGTGTAACACTGCTATAAGCTACTGGGGGACGAGGAAGTGTGAACCTCCTTTCCACCACCAGGGATTTCCAAAACGTTGAGTTAAAGTGGTTGTAACCCCACTTTGACAACTTGCACCTACATGTAAGCCTATATTAAGGCTTACCTGTAGGTGCATGAAATATCTCCTTAACCTACAGGTTAAGGAGATATTTGCAGATAACACTGCACCGATGTCTACGGCGCATGCGCGCCGTAGACAACGACGCAGGCGCACTGAGCGTCCCGACATAATGAATGGGACATGCCGGTTTTCTGAATGGGCAAATGCCAGCCCCACGCGAATGCGTGTGACGTCATTGCCGCTCCGGCCAATCACAGCGCCGATACCAGGAAGAAGCTCCGAGGGGACATGGCAGCGGAGGGGAACGAGGACGACTTTGGGGGCTTCGATTTCAGGTAAGTGCCACATAATGAGCTAGTATGCATAGCATACTAGCTCATTATGCCTTTTTCTTTCAGGGTTCTTTTTTTCAGGAAAAGTGTCAGAGGGTTTACTTCCTCTTTAAGGCATAAGAGAACCTCTGTGAGATTTATTCTTAGAGGAGCGCTTATGTGAGACCACTTGCCATTCTGACGTTAATGGAGTAAGTTGTGCAATGCCCTGCGGTGGTAGAGAAACTTCAGGAATGATACCCCATTGTCAAAGAGCTTGCAGGCCCTCTTTCAGTGTAGACACCATGGTGGTAGTGTCCTTGTGGATGGTGTTAAGCGTAGCTGGGTACTTCCAGTGATTCACAATTTTGTGATTCCTCAAAGCTTTGGTCACTGTGGCGAGGTTTCTGCACCTCTGGAGCGTATGTTGTGAGAGATCTGGAAGCAGCTGAAGTTGTGAGAGCTGTTCGGGGAGATGAAAGACTGATAGGATCTGTTTCTTTACATGAAAAAAGTGCACCCTGAGGAGCATATCCCTCGGAACATTAGAGGGAAGATAGGTGGGCTTAGGGATCCTGTGCACTCTATCGATTATAAGCTCTGTGGGTGAAAGTGACAGGAGCACAGATTAGAAGAGACCCTGCACAAACTGCTGCAGTTGGTTGTAGAGGATGGATTCAGGAATTCCTCTGATTTTTAATGTTGTTCTATCATGATCTGTCCTCCAAATCCGCCACCTTGTTCTTAAGCCATGAGATGTCCTCACTTTGTGCTGCATGAGCATCTACCATGGTGTTAAATGATACAGAGAATTCCTCCATCTTCCCTTTAATGTGTGTTACTCTATCTCCAAGCTCACAAACTTACCCTTTAACTTGCTGTATGCCAGCCATTATGTCAGAATGGAGTGAAGCTTTAAGCAATATAATTTCTTTCAGAACTGTATCTGTCACCGGCTGGCCACATGTAGGGAATACACTGATCGGATCTTTGCGGGGGCCAACTGTGCTATGGGGGTTCTGCTGTCCACCCACCTCCATGTAAAGGTCATTGTCTGCTTCTTCCCCAGAAACTCGATGGGGCCTAGACTTCGCTGTTCTTCTGGTAGTAGAGGGGGGAGGCCCCAGATGTGGAGGTACTTCGTGGCCCCTGTAAGCAGTGTCCAATGGCCTGTGGCTGCTCTCTGGGCCCGTTTGGCAGCTCTGTCTGCAGCTGATCTATGCAGTGGCCACCACCATTTTGTTTTAGCCCTTTCTGCACGGTCAGTGTTAGGGACATGCTGGCCATAGTGCAGCCAAAGCTCCTAGGCAGAGGCAGATACACATGCGCAGATGTGCTCCTGCAGTTGCCTGTCTTGCTGGGCATAGGCTAATGGCCTATATAAGGGCAGCAGTTGCACTAGTGCATTGCTGTCTGATCTGCAGCTTTACCTGTTTACCTGTTCCTGTGATCTGTGCTTGATTTCTGTGTTTGACCCGCCTTATCCTGAGCACACTTGCTTTCCACCTATCCTGACCTTGGCCTGGCTTAAAGACTTTGTTATATCTTTCATCTTTCTGATATCCTGTTGCCAACCTCTGCCTGCATCTTGACCATTCTCTGCCTGCTGTTCATGCTTATACCTGATCCTGCATCCAGCTATCCCTCTGTCCTGCTCTGCATAGTGCCTGGTGATGCTGGTCCTACATCTGCTGTGTGCCTGCATCTGATGTTCCTGTTGCCATCTGCTGCTTCAGCCATCCAGCCCAGCTAAGGTGATGCACCTGCCACACACTTCTGCAACCAACGGAATAACTTGCAGGCACTCTTACCTCACCACGCCCTCGTGGCCACTGTCACAACACCAGTGGCCCTTGAGTCGGTATGTGACAGTCAGAAAGAAACCTGACAGTTTACAGGGCTGAGACAACTCCTTACATTGGCGAGGCATACCTCCTGATTTTCCAATATGAAGCGGACCAGCAGAGTGTGCTATTACACTAAGGAGGCTGTGTCAGGCGGCTAGATCGTCGGCGGTGGTGCAGAGCTCCAGATCAAGCATCCAGCTTCTGGCACCGTCGCTGCCCCCTCCCCTTATGTGATTAAGCAAGACATCACACACACAGAAGGTTTTTTACCTCCATGAATATAATTCTTCACCTCCTTTCAATAAAACAATGCTTTTAATTAATTAGGAAAAATGAAACACCTTCTCTGAATGACAGCTGTGCCGAGGGAGCAACCCACTGTGGTTACTATGTAGCAGGGCAGCTGCTCGAGACCCAGAAGATCACAGGAATCACTGTAGTAGTGGCATCTACTACAGTACAGTGTTTTCCAACTCCCACAGGGATCCCATAGGTATGCAATATGCTAAATAATGTCTGTTCAATAAATTGGTCCAATAAAACCAGCACATTAATACAATTAACATTGCCTCCTAACAAATCTACATGTATTATTGAAGTGTTACTGTATACTCAGAATGTTACACATTTGTGTTTGTGCTTGATGTAATATTCTTTTGTATCTGTAGAGGGCATTGCAAAATAAGAAATGCTAAGGCTGATTATCATGCTCAAGGTTTTCCAAAAGACATGATAGTTTTGAATCAATTGATTTTATGATGACAAGCCTTAATAGTGTGTGGATTTTATGTAAGTTAAGAAGGGCTTTTTGTCTACAAATAACCAAACTGTCTCTCACTGTGCCATCTGCATGCCAACCAAATAGCTGTTTTATACACATATATACATAAAAAATATATCATTATAAAAGGAAAATCAAAATATTTAATAAATTATTGACTAATAAATTACAAAAATGTTTTTTTTTTTGTGAAAATATTTAAATTAAAAGTACAGAAGATCATGAATATTTTTCTGTTGAATGTATATATATTATAGGAAGATATGCTGTATTTGTTTGGAGTTGGAATCCAGAAACAAAAACATTTATTTTTTTGCTGTAGTAGCAAGAATACTATTTTTCTAACACTGTTGCATTCTTTAAATATGCACTTTGTGATAGAAAACTGTCCATGCAAATATTAAGACTATATTATTATTATTATTATTAAACAATGCTTATAAACGCAGTCTTACCCAGAGGCCTCAATGCGTATGACCATAGGGAGCAGGGAGATACTGGTCTTCTTAATCTAGCTCCTTTTACTGGCCAGGATGTAGTGAAAGACTTGTATAGTGCTACAATGCAAACTGAATCGCCTCAAGGTGCTTTTTTTTTTCAGTCAGTGTCTTGCTGGCTGGTGTGGTCATTTACCCTGTAGGATCTTGACACGCTTGGGACACATGTACATACTGGGCCAATTTTGGACAATCCAATTAACCTACCAGCATGTCTTTGGAGTGTGGGAGGAAACTGGAGTACCCGGAGGAAACCCACGCAGACACAGGGAGAACATGCAAACTCCAGGCAGATGGTGTCATGGCCGGGATTTGAACCAGTGACCGTATTGCTGCTAGGTGAAAGTTCTAACCACTACACCACTGTGCTGCCCCAGAATGTAGTATAGTAGTCTGAATAAATAAATAAATGCCCTAGCCACTGAATAAATATCCCAAAGGGTATGAGTATAAAAAAAAATTGATGTAATACAACACTAAAATAAGAACAAACAAAGTGTAAAACTATCCAGCAATAGGCAGTTCATATAAGTTCATAAAGTATCCATTTTTAAATTGGTGCTGCACACCAGAATGAAAGAGGTTAACTCCTCCATCACAGGCACATTTACCCCATAGACATAGAGTTACTGATCCAAAATTACCTTAAAAGCTAATAAGTAGGTCATGATAGTATTTATATGAAACTTGTAGATATACTGCTGTCAGTACAGGAATTGCTTATCCACCAGGTCTCAGAATAAACTCAAATCAGTTGATTAGGAAGGATGAAGGAAACCATTAAAATTACTTACATAGCCCAAGTGTTCAGCCAACACAAGGTACAATAGCTGAATTTTACTCTTGGTGCGAAACTCCACACTGTTAGTTTCACTTCTTCTCTGGTGTGGAGCACCAATTTGAAACTGGTACTTTATACACCTATATGAACTGCCTATTACTGCACCCTTTTACACTGTGTAACTGTGGAGTTGGATAGCTGCACTGTTAAGCACTTTACTCCTTTTTGATGGGCTTTCTTCTCACTTGATGTTTATGTAGCAGTAGCACTACCTCTACAAATTGACAGATCCCCGGACGTTTTCTATTTGTAAACAGACAGGCCAGGGTTTCTGGAAGACATCATTGACCAAATATGGTCAATGATGTCACCAATAGATATGGGCTGAACGACCCCCTGTTCGTTTTGCGGCAGAACTTTCGAACATCGCAAAAGTTCGGGACCGAATAATGAACCCCATTGAAGCCTATGGTATCTGAACTGGATGAAATCAAAAGTGCCAATTTTGAAGGCTTAAATGCAAGTAATTGGGCATACAATGGTAATGGGGGTCTGGGTACTGCCATGGGGTACATGTATCAATGAAAAAAAAAAATTAAAAAACATTATTTTTAAATGACCAGTAATTTACTGATGATCAAAGTGAAATCATCAAAATGAGAAATAAAAATTAAAAATTCCTTTAAATAAAGTTCCTGGGGGTCCCCTTAGTTTGCCTGTAATTTGGCACATCTGTACCACGTATAGAGCCTGCTGCAGCAATAAATACATTTATAAAGCCAAAAATATGACATTTTCCATTCAAGCTTTTTTTATTTTATAAACAACAACTTGGGGAGCCAGTCTGTATAATGAGGCCACAATTTGGTGCACTCGGAACAAGATTCAAGATTTTTTGGATAAATTCTGGTGTCTCTTTCGCAAACTTTGGATAGAAGTAACAGGTATGGAAAATTGGTCTTTGGGTGATGGTGGTGCCTTCCCACCATAATCCTATAGTGGTACTCTCGGTGAAAGAAAGAATTGGCCTTGCTGTCAAAAATTGCAATGATATGCACCTATCAAACAGGTGTGGAAAAATTGGTCCTTTTGAGTTAATTGTGCCCATGAAACCTACACCAAAAAATGTCTTCAAGACTAAAACAACACCCACAAAGCTAGGCAGTCTAGACAGTCTTTCAGAGATTCGAGATCCAGAAAGCACTTAATTAGCGACATCGGCATCAGGGGCTTGAAAGCTGCTTCTAATACGGGACAGATTCATTTTGATAAATGACGCGCTCTCTTATCTGTCACAAAAACACCGGCAGCACTGATTGACGGTTCAGAAAGCACAGTGAATGCAGGGCAGCCCAGCAGCTCTATTGCATACTGGGCAAGTTCTGGCCAGTGGTCAATTCTCATGACCCAGTAACCTAGTGGATCGTCAACTAGGAACTTCTCCATATCTGTTTTCACCCCTAAATAATCTCCCACCATATGATGAAGATACTGGCATGCAATGTCAAAGCTGACAGCCCTGGGCGCCGAGCACTAAAATAATTTTGAAATGCATCACTGAGGTGGCTCCCTTCTCCACCACTCCTCTCTTGACCAACATAAGCCTCAAAACTACATTTTCCACCAGATAGTAACCTACTAGATTCGGGAAAGGCATTACATAAACATCTCTTTAAGGTGTCCTCAAGAGATTTCATCTTCTGATCCCTCTGTGGGGACAGGATGAGTTCCGACACTTTCTCCTTGTAACGGTGGTCAAGAAGGGTTGTCAACCAATAGTGATCCTTCTCCTTGATGCCATATATTCTCAGGGCCTGTTGCAGGCTTTAAAGGATGAAGGAGCCCACGTACCGCAAGTTTGCAGAGGCATGAGAAGCAGACTCCTTGGGGTCACTGAGGATTACAGTATCTTGGAATTAACAAAAACTAAAACTCGCGCTTATGGAGACATACAAAAATAAATGACAAGTGAAAAGAAATTATTATATGCACAGCTGCTACAGCATAAGGCACTAACACCTTGAGAGATAAAAAATTATAAAATGCAGCGCTAGCGAATATAAATGTGCTCAATACAAACGTATGTGTGAATGTCAACCATCTAAACCTTTCGGGATGATGGTACACACTATTAGTGAAAAGATTATGCACCAATGATTGGTGTCACCAGAAATGCAGTGGGTGTAATACTAAATGTTACCACTAAAAAGTGATCAACTAAGTAAAACCAGAAAATATACTGTGCAAAACATTAAATGAACTGAACAACCAGGCAAATAGCTCTAGGAGTAATTCAAAGTACTACAGATGGTTTTCAACATCAAAGAAATAATGTCCCATTTGCAACAGTGGTTGTAATATAGAAGGAAGGGAAAAAAAAAAAAATGCTTTAAAATAAAATAAAAGTCACCCAACATCCATCTTCTAGGACCAATAATGTTCGGTGAAATTCAACAGTTGGCTCAATAGCAGCAGAGATCAGAGGACCATGTGGGGAATAAAAAGAAAAAGCAACTTGTGAAGTACCGCTTAGGAACAGATTAACAATACGCTGTTATTGGGAAAACTCACAAGCCTTCAATGATAACCGAGCGTCAGTGTGTTCCGGGTTCACAACGGCGTGCGTTCCACAAGAACCGGAAGCAGCGTCACTGGTTCTTAGTGTTGACCGGAAATTTGTCAATGCATTTCGCCCCTCCTCCAGGGCATTATCAAGGACCTTGATGATGCCCTGGAGGAGGGGCGAAATGCATTGACAAATTTCCGGTCAACACTAAGAACCAGTGACGCTGCTTCCGGTTCTTGTGGAACGCACGCCGTTGTGAACCCGGAACACACTGACGCTCGGTTATCATTGAAGGCTTGTGAGTTTTCCCAATAACAGCGTATTGTTAATCTGTTCCTAAGCGGTACTTCACAAGTTGCTTTTTCTTTTTATTCCCCACATGGTCCTCTGATCTCTGCTGCTATTGAGCCAACTGTTGAATTTCACCGAACATTATTGGTCCTAGAAGATGGATGTTGGGTGACTTTTATTTTATTTTAAAGCATTTTTTTTTTTTTCCCTTCCTTCTATATTACAACCACTGTTGCAAATGGGACATTATTTCTTTGATGTTGAAAACCATCTGTAGTACTTTGAATTACTCCTAGAGCTATTTGCCTGGTTGTTCAGTTCATTTAATGTTTTGCACAGTATATTTTCTGGTTTTACTTAGTTGATCACTTTTTAGTGGTAACATTTAGTATTACACCCACTGCATTTCTGGTGACACCAATCATTGGTGCATAATCTTTTCACTAATAGTGTGTACCATCATCCCGAAAGGTTTAGATGGTTGACATTCACACATACGTTTGTATTGAGCACATTTATATTCGCTAGCGCTGCATTTTATAATTTTTTAGTATCTTGGAATTGCCTCCTCCCAGTTACCTACTATTACCAAGGGTTCTGGGGATGGAATACCATCTGTTAAGGGTTGACGCATGTCTTGCTCTGCTTCAGTGCCTCTAAAGCTGCCAGAGTCCTCCTCCCTCTCCTCTTGTGTGTTCTGTGGCACAGAAAGAATGGTGTCTGCATAAAGCGGCCATGAGAGGAAAGTAAGTCCTCCTCTTCCTCCCGCTGCTCTGCCTCGAGTACCCTGTCCATAATGCCATGCAGAGTCTGCTCCAGCAGGAACACAACAGGGATTGTGTCGCTGATGCATGCATTGCCATTGCTTACCATCCTTGTGGCCTCCTCGAATGGTGACAGTAAAGTACATGCATCCTTTATCAGCAGGTATTGGCATGGGGAGAAAAATCTGGGCCGGCCTGAGCCTGTCATTGTGCCATAGTCACACAGGTACTCGTTGATGGCCCTCTGCTGCTGCAGAAGTCAAGTTCCACCTGGTGGACATGTCACATATCAGGCGGTTTACGGGCAGGTGGAATTCCCTCTGAATTTTAGCCAACTGAGCACTGGCTTTAGATGACCACCTGAAATGGCTACAGACTCTTGTGGCCGGCTTTAGCAGATCTTCCAACCCTGGGTACCTATTTAAAAAATATTGCACCACCAAATTGAGGCTATGTGCCAGGCATGGCACATGTGTCAACTTTCCCTGTCTAAGGGCAAACAGGAGGTTTGTGGCATTATCGCACACCACCATTCCTGGCTCCAGCTGGTGTGGCGTGAACCTCCTCTCGGCTTTCCCCTGCAGAGCTGCCAGAATCTCTGCTCTGATGTGGCTCCTGTGCCCCAGACAGACCAGCTAAAGCACTGCATGGCATCTTTCAGTCTGACTCATTGAATAGCCCCTTGAATTCTTAGGGGGTACTTATGGTTCATGGGAAAATTCAGCAGAGGAGGGCATGAAGGAGGAGGAAGAGCAGGAGGAGGGGGTAGAGCTGACAAATCTTGCATCATCACCACTAGCTGTACAGAGATGTGGCGATACAACAAGCTGCAGCACTGAGCCCTGTGTTGCATCCTTCTGAGTTGCAAGCAGAGTTACCCAGTGTGCTGTGAACTAAATATATTGTCTCTAACCATGCTTGCTGGATCATGTGTCAACAGTAACATGGACCTTGCGGCTGACTGTCTTGCCCAATGATGCCACAACATTGCCTTCCACAAAATGGTAGAGAGCTGGAATAGTCTTATGTGAAAAGAAATAGCAACTGGGAATCTGCCATTGGGTACAGCACATTCTTCAAATTGAAGTGTGCATAATCCACCAAATGGAAATGCAGGAGTTGTAAAGCCAGCAACTTTGACAAGCTTGAATTTAGACGCTGGGCATGTTTGTGGCAGTGACTGTATTTTTTTTTTTGCTGAAGCAGATGGGGCAGAGAAATTTGCCTGCTGTAGTCTACAGGTGTGCTACTGGCAGACATGCTGAAAGGACCTATTTATTGGCTACTTCCAAATATTTAAAATGATTTACGTGCTCTTTGCAATGGTTTTGCACAGAGCAGGACCCAATTCTCCTTTTCTGGTGTCCCCCGCCAGTGCTCTGGACTCCTCCTCTTCTCTATATGCCATCATAGGAAGACACTTCCTATGGTGGCACACATGGGGGCTGGATTCCAAGCCACGTTCTGTATGTCTATTCATTCACAGTATGGCTTGGCATCCCCCCTCCCTCATCATTGGATTTGATTGACAGCAGCAGAGTAAATGGCTCCCCCTGCTCTCACTGAGTCCAGTGAGGAAGGAAAGAGAGCAGTGGTGGATCAAGATTGGGCTCAGGATAAGTATTTGGGTGGGCCAGGGCAATAGATGGGTTTTTACCTTAATGCAGAGAATGCATTAATGTAAAAAACCCTCAGCCTTTATTAAGTTAAAAAAACTTTCAGCCTTTACAATTACTTTAATTTCATACTGCATACTACAACTTGCGGTGCATGTGCTTTCTTGAAATAAAGATCAGTTTTAGGGAGACCACAGACAATACTAGTGGTTAGGCCTGTGCTCTTTTTTTGCCTTTTTTTGAGCACAGCTTCTTCAAAACTGGTCATGTTTAAAAGAAAACATCACATTTTCTCCCTGAAGCCCAAAATTTATAAGAAATATTTGCAGAATTCAGTAACAAACTGACACTCTGATAAAGAGGATAGTAATGGATTTGGTTTAGGAATTATAAAGGGAATATATAGTGCAGCCTCTGTGAGACTTTAAAATATATAAAGCTGGACATTTTAATTCTGCCCATCTAAAGCAGAAATATTTTGAGCTTTGAGTACATTTATTCTTTAATTTTAGTTTTCATGGTATTGATTTTATAGTACCGTATATACTCGAGTATAAGCTGAGATTTTCAGCCCTTTTTTTGGGCTGAAAATGCCCCCTTGGCTAATACTCGAGTCAGTGTACCTGAAAATACCGAGAGGCTGCGGGTGTCCATCGTTTAAAACTCGCGGTCTTCTCCTGGTCCCTTCCGTGATAGGCGGAACTGTGTCTGCCAAGAAACGCCTATCACGAACGTTCTCTCATCCTCACCCATCCCAGCAGACACTGTGTTCAGTGTTCCGCCAATCACGGACGCCTTTTCATCCTCGGACAAGAGGACGTCCGTGATTGGCGGAACACTGAACACAGTGTCTGCTGGGATGAGTGAGGATGAGAGAACGTTTGTGATAGGCGCTGCTCAGCAGACACAGTTCCGCCTATCACGGAAGGGACCAGGAGGAGACCGCGAGTTTTAAACAATGAATGGACACCCGCAGCCGCTCAAATTCAGGTACAGTGAGGATGGGCACATTGAGGATGGGCACAGTGAGGATGGGCACAGTGAGGATGAGCACAGTAAGGATGAGCACAGTTTGGTGGCAATGGGCAGAGTGAGGTTGGGCACAGTGAGGATGGGCACAGTGAGGATGGGCACAGTAAGGATGAGCACAGTTTGGTGGCAATGGGCAGAGTGAGGTTGGGAACAGTGACAATTGGCACAGTGAGGTTGCAATGAGCACAATGAGGCGTGCAAATGGGCATTGTTGACCCTCTTTTCTGCTTACAGTAGCAGCTGCATTCTCACCCTCGGCTTATACTCGAGTCAATACGTTTTCCCATTTTTTTGTGGTAAGATTAGGTACCTCGGCTTATACTCGGGTCAGCTTATACTCGAGTATATATGGTAGTTCAATTAAAAAGCATAAAATGTTCCACATTTAGTTGTGATATTGATCATGGTAATAGGTTTGAATTTGTTTGCTGTTTGACAAAAGATGACCATTCAGCTAAAAACAATGAGAAAATAAACAATCTACTTACTAAATATAGCATAGAATTTCACATGTAAAATGCCTGCAGTGTAATGAATATTGATATAGTAATTATTCTGGCTCTGCATGAAATGAGAAGCAATTTATAGACTTTTATTATTGTTCATGTGACCTTTTCAAATATGTTGTAATATTTTCAGGAAAAAATCATATTCTCGGGTACTGACCTTTGTGAATAACTCGACTATAAAGTCATAATGAAGTAGGATAACAATATTAAGAAGCTGATCAGGATCATAAATGGCTTAAACTACTACCATTAGGCAGGTGTATAATTACTATTGTTCCTACAGCAAGATAAAAAAAAAATGTAAGAAAGAAAATAAACATGTGGAACTGTTTGGCTGGGGTTCCCATATAACAATTCTGTTTAGATGTAAGAATATCTAACCCAGCAGCCATTCACCCAGATTCAATGTGCTATGGTTCAAATCAGGTCCCTTGGGAAGAAAGAATGCATACTTTATTATTTGTTTTAGGCTGGGTTCACTCTAGTGCGACACGACAGCCGTCCTACTTTGGATCCGACTTTGCCCCGCGACATGAAGCCGACATATGTCCGACTTTCAATGAACGGGGATCCGACTTGGATCCCCGCCAACACCAGGCACTGTGTTTGCTATGAATCTTGAGGGGGAACTCCAGGCCAAATTTTAAATAAAAAACTGGCATGGGTTCCCCCTCCAGGAGCATACCAGGCCCTTGGGTCTGGTCTGGATTTGAAGGGGAACCCCCTACACCGAAAAAACGGCATGGGGGTCCCCCCAAGATCCAAGCCAGACCCTTATCCGAGCACACAACCTGGCAGGCTGCAGGGGAAGAGGAGGGGACGAGAGAGCGGCCCCCCTCCCTCCTGAACTGTACCAGGCCGCATGCCCTCAACATGGGGGGTTTGGTGCTCTATTTTAAAAAGCTGTGTTGTGTTTTTATTGACATTTTTTCCACCAGGTGAATGGGTAGGGGTACGATGTACCCCATACTCATTCACATATGGTGGGGGGCTGGGATCTGGGGCCCCCTTATTAAAGGGGGCTCCCGGATTCCGATAAGCCCCCCCGCATATCCCGACAACCAACGGCCAGTCGGGAAGAGGCCCTGTCCTCATCAACATAGGTCGCCCCCCTGCCCCAGAGCACCAAACCCCCCATGTTGAGGGCATGCGGCCTGGTACGGTTCAGGAGGGAGGGGGGCCGCTCTCTCATCCCCCCTCTTCCCCTGCAGCCTGCCAGGTTGCATGCTCAGATAAGGGTCTGGTTTGGATCTTGGGGGACACCCCCACGCTGTTTTTTTGGCGTAGGGGGTTCCCCTTCAAATCCAGACCAGACCCATGGGCCTGGTATGCTCCTGGAGGGGGAACCCATGCCAGTTTTTTTATTTAAAATTTGGCCTGGAGTTCCCCCTCAAGAGCAGCACAGCACAAGTCGCATGCCAAAGTCGGATCATGCAAGAATGCGGTCCGACTTTGATCCGACTTCAATGATAGTTAATGGGCTGAAGTCGGACCGAAGTAGTACAGGGAGCATTTTCAAAGTCGGACCGACATGTGTCGGACCAGTTAAGACGGCTCCCATAGGGAAACATTGATTTTCACACGTCATGCGACATGAGCTCCCAATGTCGGAGCGTTTGTCGCCCTAGTGTGAGCCCGGCCTTAGTCCTCCAATGGATAAGTGTAAAAACAGGGTGCTTCACATGTGTTTCAAATGCACTCCAATTATTCCAATTACCTAGATGCTGTAGCATAACGAGTGTATTAAATAGTATGAATTGTGGTTTTACCCTAATTTTCTTTCTTATTTATGATGGTCAAGCATTAAAAAATGCCGTCAGGTGTTTCGTTTTTATAGATTGTTATTTAATTAAGCAAATATGAAACTAATATCATATAGTCTTTTATCTCTCAATTTATTGGACAGGTCTGTCCAAGGTTTCAATCATGCCAAACAAGACTCAAGACAAGTGTCAGCTGCTGTGCTTTCTAATCAGAAGACCCATAGTGCATTGACAATCTTTTCTCAAAATCTCATATATTCTTTAACATTCTAATTTAATTTCAAATGTAATTATTGATCCTTTAAATTTGTAACTTTCACTAAAAAAATACTTTATGCCCCTGCTATGAAGGTCCTTGTTAAGACACTTCTGTTTATGGGTTGACTATCTGGCTTCCAGTTCTACTCCTGCTCTGTCACAGGCCCCACTGTGGAGACTACAAGCAACTTTAACTCTGCACAAGTATGGTCCATCACTATGTCACTATTTGGAAGAAACTCCAGAGCAATGATGTGCAGACAATGCTGCAGTCAGTGTATGCAGACCGTAAGTGGCTGAAAGGGGCTGGAGGAGATCAGCAGAACCTAAATGCAAGAATAACGAAAAAAGTTAAAAGCAATATTTTTGTATAAAAAAAAAAACATGGAAAATGCTTTTGTTATACAGTGCATTAGCAATCTTAATGCTATCTATTTAGGAATTAGATCTACGTTAAATGATTATTTGTGTAAATACCTGTATAGTAACAAAATCAGTTATGAAACATTAAAAGTGTGTAATTAAAAACATTAATTATAAATAAAAATTATCAAAATCCTTTAATATAGAAGAAGGGTCTCTACAACCTTTCACAGATATTACCTCTGTGGCACCCATTTTTGTCAGAGTATTTACATACTTTGGCTGCTGAAAAAGAAAATGAAATGATAGAGTATAGTTTTAATGTGCATGACAGAGGCACAATGCCACCAGTAATTGTTTGAGCTGTAAGCGTTTCACAGGTCTAAGGCAAAATTAAATTTTTAGGAGTGTAGTTTCTATGTCATCATTCACCAACAATCATAGTATTACCTACAATTATAAGGGAATTATTATTCAGTAATCACTAGACATTTCAGGAATCAAATAAAACAAATGGAGTACAAGGGCTGGAATGGCGTCACATTGAAATAATTTGGATAAATGTGGCATGTGTCACAGGTTTAGGCTTTCAAGTTTCACTTTGTGTATGTGTTAAAATCATTCTGGGAGTAGATCCATTGTCTGCTGCCTGCTCTGAATATAAAGTAACTCACATTTCTGAATGGTGATGAGGGTAAATTTAGGAGCTGTCTTGATTCAGTATATCATTCTACTGATACAAACAATTCACTGATGGTATGATATGCACAAACAGAGCACTGCCATTTGACTCCTATAGGGTTTAATTCTGCTTTATCGCTTATAAATCCTAGTAGTCTGGAATCTTTATACTCTGTGAAGTTAGTTACAATGTAATAGTCACATTTACCCAAAAAATGAAATACATAATTAGTGCTTTTATTCTTTCCCTTTGTTTCTCGTCCTCCTTTATCTTCTCCCCCACCCTCCCCTGCTTTAACAATACAACAAAAGCAAAAATTACCTTGTTTTTTTCAAAAGAAATTACAGATCAATTTTTGTCATTGTGGTCTGTTTAACTGTAAAATCACTTCTTTTAATTTTTCATGCACACAATTTGTTATCTTATTGCATGTTTGAGAAACCAGCTCACTCCTTCCATTTCAAAAGCCAATCACTTTTCTTAAATCCATTAAAAATACAAAAAATAGGGGGTGGGGCCTGGAAGCCTACTGAGATGGCTGCTTGCTGAAATAGCTCTGAGGGACGGTGGCTTTCTAGGGCACATAGCGATGGGAAAGCATACTCTACCACCACAACAAATGGGTCTTTTGTCTCCTGAAGTCCCCAGGAACATGTCCAAGTGGAGAAATGAAAGATCTACCCCACGGAAACTTGCAGAGTTCTATCCGCTCCCTGGCAAGAAAAAATTCCCAAAATGGCACTGGCAGACATGCGGCCGCATCATGTAGCCTCCCGGCCTCCACACACACAGGTGAATGCTGCCTTCTCCTCACATACCTGGTAGCAGCTCCCTGGCCTCCATTCCATCCACAAGTCCTGCCAAATCTAAGCTGAGGCTGTCACAGGACACAGCACTGGATGCTGAGGTGAGCCAAGTTACACAACAACCCCTTGTGTGCCCCACCATAAATAACTCTATTGCTGCATATCCTACCACAAACCAACCTGTACTAGATACTACCCTGAGAGATATGCTACTAACATTACAAACATCCATCCACTCTGATTTTACCAGAATGATGCACCACTTTACTTCAGAAATATCCTTTATAGGAGAGAGAGTTACAACCATAGAAGCCAAAATGGGACAAGTGACTTCCTCCTTCAGTGATTTAGTGGATGCACAGGGTGCGGGAGCTGAGGATATAGAATGGATTAAAGCCAAAATTGCAGATTTAGAAGACCATTTCAGACAGAATCATATAAAAATTAGAGGCATACCGGAGTCTGTCCAACCATCTGCACTAAAAGAATACTTCCCCAGGACAACTAATCTTTGACCGCATACACCTTCTGCCAAAACCGCCATATCTGCCAGATAATGTCCCAAGAAACCATTGTCAGAATACATTTTTTCCATGTCAAGGAAAACTTCATGCGTGCTACACGCAATCATTCTGAATATCCCTAGCCATACAGCAATTTGGCTTTCTATGCTTTCTACGAAACCACCAAATCCAATATAAATGGGGACACCCAGTTAAATTAATCACCACAAAGGATAACAAATCCCACTCAGTCACCCTGGATGAAGGCCTATCTCTGCTGAGACAATGGCATATCCTGGAACCCCTGGAACAAAGGCAGCACAATCGCAATTAAAGCACTCACAACACCGGTGACTGGGATGACTTTGACCCCTCGGATGATATGACCCCCTGATTCTGTTCAGCTTTGTCAGGCTTGCATGCAAGCCCAGGATTGCCCGCTCGAGCGGGCCTAGCTTGTTAGCCTTTCACCCCCAGTATAAGTCGCGGTACTGACCGCTCATGCAGATTTCTGCTTTTTCTCTTTTTAAAAAAAAATATTTTCCCCCTGGAAACTCTATACCCTTGTTAATTGCTTAAGTATTGACTTGTTCTTATTTTTTACAGTCTACCGTCTAACACCCTCTCACCAGCTGAGCTACTTCCTGCAACATCTGTCAAGCTCCTGACTGTGCAGGGAACCTATAAGAGCATCTCTTCAAAGAGTAAGTCCTCCATTATCTTTACCAGCACCTGCACACCAAATTATTAAAAGGAAAACACATTCAGCTCACCTCCACTATAACAGCATTAGCTAACCCGAACTCTAAACTTCCACCTCTATCATCAGGACATAAGCAACTTCAACATGCCTATTAACATAACGTCGCTAAATCAAAAGGGCCTGAACCACCTGAAGAAAAGGTACTCCCTCTGGTCTGAAGCCCGCAAACTCCAAAGTGATATACTGTGTCTCACAAAATCTTTCCGCATGTTTTTTTTTGACAACTCTCAAAATAAAACAAAATGGAGTACTCATAGCAATCAGAGACACAGTAGCATTTAAAATAATCTCTACAATTGCAGATCCTCAGGAGAGATACCTCATCCTAGTATGTGAAATTAATAATGCAACCTTTACTATCATAAACATCTATGCCCCAAACTCGGACCAAATACGCTTTATGGATAAAACATTGCAAACTGTGAATAAAGCCAAACAAGGCCGTACGCTTATTTGCAGGAACTTTAATTTAGCTCCAGATCCTTCCATTGATTTTAAAGTCTCCTCTCCTAAAAAAACACAGTCAATCTACATTGATCCCCTTTCTCCCAGCTAACGGCTTGTTTGACATATAGAGGTGTCAGCACTCTCTGAAAAAGGGACTTTACTTTCTTTTCAAAACCTCACTGCATCTACTCAAGAATTGACCTATTCGATGTAGACAAACAACTTCTACAAGATGCCGTTGTGATGAAAATCCACACCATAACATGGTCAGATCATGCACCCATTTCTATGTTTATAGGAGACAAGACCTCTAACTCCTTTGCCACCAACCGGAGAAATGATCCACACCTAATGTCAATACCCACTAACACAACCTTCATACAAGACTGTCTGAAAGAATACTTTGACATTAATATGACCTCAGTTAGCAACCCTGCTACTTTATGGACAGCCCATAATGTGTTTATCCGTGGTATACTCATTCAAATGGGTACACAAGCTAAACATCAAAGGACACAGCAGCTGACAGACCTATTAGACAAAATTGAAAAATTGGAGATGATAAACAAAACTAATCCCACACAAATAACTAGCAATAAAATCTTTCATGCAAGGAACGATCTTAGATCTTTCCTAAATGACAAACATGCCAAGTTGATGCTAAAACTACGCACCACCTTTTATACAACCGATAATAAAGCTGGTAAATTGTTAGCAAACCAAATCAAACAAGAAAGAGCTAAACATAAAATCCCATACATCTTACATCTCACTATGTGAGACACCTTGTACCACCTTGTACCACCCCAAAGAAAAAACAAATGCGTTTCGGGCATATTACCACACGCTTTAAAACTTAAAAGACGACCACCACACACCGCAACCCACTGATTCAGATACAGTATATTGGGCTTTTGAGAAACAATAAATCTCCCCAAACTTTCCACTGCACAGCTGTTATCTCTTAACGCTCCATTTTCTATCATCAGCAATCCCCAAGGGTAAAGTCCCAGGCCCAGATGGCTTTTCAGCCAAATACTACAAACTATTTAACAACACTTTAGCTCCATATATATGTCATTTGTTCAGCGCTGCTGTGTCCACTGGCGCATTTCAGAGTGAAATGCTTTCTGCAAATATAGTAACCTTGCCTAAACCAGGGAGGAGCTGGTCACCCCTTCTAATTTCTGCTCCATCTCTTTACTAAACAGGGACCTCAAAATTATATGCTAGACTAGTAGCCCATAGACATTTTTTTTTTTTTTGTGGCATCTGGGGCCTGTCTGCCCAAGGTGAAACTGACCTGATCGGGATGTATGAGATGGGGAACAACACCCTATACCTCATACACCACAACCAGGTCAGTTTCACATTGGGCAGACAGGCCCATATGTCACAAGAAAAATAACAAACCTTCTAAGTTTGGATTCCAAGGCAATATAATATCGGCCATTCTAGCCCTATGCTCTAACCCCACTGCCCCGTGTCCTCTCAGATGTTTTTTTTTCAGACCCATTTGCCATTACAAATGGAACGATCAAGGGTATCCCCTTTTCCCATTGATTTTCACGTTACTGATGGAACCCCTAGCTAAAAAAATCTGCTCCTCAAATTCCATGTCAGGAATCCAGCTTAACCACTTTAGGACCGCCGTCTGTACATATACGTCGGCAGAGCGGCACGGACAGGCATAAACACGTACCTGTATGTCCCCTTTAAGATGCCACCATGTGGTCATGCGCGCGCCGCTGGCGGTGCACTCGGGACCCTCCAGCTTTCTCCGTGAGCCCGACTGTGGGTCCCGCCGACTGGCCATTACTAAAAAGGCCTGAGAACATAAAATTGCATAACACACCAACTATAGCCTTAAGAATACAATATAGTAAAGAGGAGGACACCAAAGTCACTTCCTACTGGTATATGTCTAAGACCATATAGTATATGGAAGGCATGGCTCAGCTCGACATGTTGCGCGTTATTTGAACGGAACACTTCTTCAGGAGATTATAACAAGTTATTTCACAGGAATGAGAGGAGAGAAACAGGCGGAGAGTATGCTCAAAATCAAAGGCGTAAACGATTTCACAGGGATCAATTCTTCAGTTGCTTCACAAAGAACAATCAAAAAATGTGCAGAGCTCTGGAAGACTCCTTAATTGGAGCAGTAAAAGAGAGACTTTTGCACAAAGAAATAATCAAATAGTAAGTGGAGCCTGGGAAGCAACCTAACATTGGACACTTCTGGTAGAATTCATGAAGAGATTGGAAGCATTCCCACTAGTTAGGAGAATAGTATATCCAAAAAAGAGGAGAGAACTTTTCAGGAGTGGTGTCATTAGCCGTGCGAGCCCAGGATTCTCCGCCTGTGATGACAGTATCGACAATAAGCGATTGTCAATACTGTCATCACAGGCGGAGAATCAAGTCCAACCTATGTGTGTGATTATATGTCAGTATTACATTGTATATCCCTGTATGTTGTGGTCATTCAGGTGCTTATCTAATAGTTTTTTTAAATTATCGATGCTCCCCGCTGAAACCACTGCCCATGGAAGGGAATTCCACATCCTAACTGACCCGGCTTAATCCATAGTAAATGTTTGGGAAATCTTAAACATCTTTAATTCATGCTCATGTTCTATAAAGTAAATGACTCCAAATCAAATGTCCTTGGCGTACACATTACTAAACAAACCAAATCTCTCCTAAAAACTAAAGTTTGCTTTCAATGGGTATCGTCCTCCATGTCCTATTTAGGCATCTCTCTGACCACTCCATCTTCTAACCTATATACAGTACATGCAACTATTTACCATTCCTTCAAACCTGCAGAAAAGATCTCCAACAAATAAGCAAACAATACCTCTCATGGACAGGCAGGGCGACAGTCTTTAAAATGATCACCCTCCCAGAACTCTTGTACTTATACCCAGGGCCACCATCAGGAATTTTGGGGTCCCTTACACAGCTACATGCATGGGCCCCCTGGAGCAGAGGAGAACCGGGGGGGTGCTGCCACCAAAAATTGAGACGCAGGGGGGGCTGCCGTGGATTTAGAAGCGGGGGGGTGCCCCACAAATTGAGAGGCGGGGGGTGCTGTCGCCGCGAATTGTTGAGGTCAGGGGGGCTTTGTGTTTCCTTACAAAAGATAAATAAATAAAAAATAAATACATTTTATTAAAAAAAAGGGGGGTTGCCATCCGGGGCCCTGTGGACCTCCGGGCCTCTGGGGACCCCTGGGCCACTTACAAAAAAAAATAAAAAATTTAATTAAAAAAAATTAAAAAAAATAATTTTCAGCACCATTAAAAGCTTGCTGAGTTCCTATGTTTGGCAAGGACGGAAACCTTGCTGTCCCTATGCTATCATCATAAAACACAAAACTTCCCCGACACAAAAGATTATTATATGGCAGTGATACTGGACCAAATCAGACATTGGTTTACGCCTATGTTTAACAAACAATGGTGATTTATTGAACAAGCATTCGTACCTGAAGGTAATTTAGGTTCTCTCCTTCTAGCCGGGGCAATTCGCATGAAACCTAAAAAAATAGATCACCCCATGATCTCAGCCGCAGTAGAGGCATGGCGATTTCTAGCAGAAGACACATCCCTATCAGAAAGCAGTCAATCCTAATATGCCCCAGTAACATTTATTCAAATTCATACTGCCAGATTTATCTTTCAAATACTGGTCACAAATAAAAAGCCTCCCGCTGAATGAATTAATGCATAATGGCCAACTCCTTTCATTCCAAAATATACAATCTAGACACTTTATATCACCACAAGGCGCATATACAGACAGGCACATAGCCTCATGCCTCGTACACACAACCGGTTTTCCCGGCAGGAAAAAAAAACACGCTTTTCCCGACGGGATTCTTCTCAAGCCTGCCTTGCATATACACGGGCACACAAATGACCGCTGAACTTTTGAATGCCAAGAACGCTGTGATGTCAAAGACTACGACGAGCCAACAAAATTACGTTCTATGCTTCCGCACATGCGTTGAATTGTTTACGAGCATGCGTGTTTTTTTCCCCTCGGGAAAGCATGCACACAACGGTTTTCACGACGAGAAAAAGACCGCCGGGAATCCCGGCGGGAAAAAAGAGAGCAAGGAATAAGTTATGCTGAACTTTCCATGAAAATGGATGGTCGACCCTATTGAAAGACCCACAACCCCAAAATCAAATTTCCTGTGAAAGCAATTTGAAAATTAAGCTGATGCTATACCAAAGTACAAAATATATATTTTCCTTCAATCCAGCTTCTGACACTTTACCCCATTGCAGTGGCAAATTTTTGTGGGATTTTCAGTGCCCAGTTGTGCAAGAAGGCAGCAGTGAGGCATGGTAAGGCTTCATGTACTACAGCTCCTAAACTTGAGTTTAAGAGCTTTTGATGTTTTTTTTGCCAACTCATAAAAGCCTATTTCCTGACGCCACCATGACAGCATACTAGTGATAGAGCTCCGCCTCTTGACCACTCCCTCAGGACCAGTGAATAGCATAAATTAACGGCCTAGTTAGGCCCCACCCCATTTTTTTTTTCCTCATACCTAAAGGCACCAGTGAAGAGTAAGCAGTACTATGTCCCCACCTCTGCCTTAGTGCAGCATCCGGCTGGGTTGAGCCTCTCCCAGTGCGAAGTCCCAGCGCTCAGGCTGCTAAAATGTGCTATAGCCTCTGAGCCCCTTCTGTGGGTCTTATTGGGGCCCCTGCAGTGTTTCCTCTTTAGGAATGAAATCTGCTTTTAAAATAATAACTGCAGCGCTTGTGGAATATGGGGGGTGCGGGTATGCTTTATCTCTCTCTTGGCCCCTTGTGCCATCTCTCTCTTGGCCCCATGTGTGTGTAGGTATGTATATGTGATATGGGTGTGTGTGTATACCTATATACACATAAAAAAAATGTATGTGGATGTGTGGGTATACATATATGTGTATGTATGTGTAGCAGGGTGTTCAATTTAGGAAAAGTGTCTGAGTGGTAACAAGGCTCAGACACAGTAAATTAATAGGATTCATGGACCATTTTTGTTCTCAGGGGTTAATGCTGGTGATGTGTTCCCTGTGGTCGGTGGGTGGCGCTGCCATTCTTGGCCAGGGTTGAACCGCGAGCGCAGTCTTGTGCCCTTTGTGTCCCCTCTCGGCAGCCGTACAGTGGGGCGGGGAACCTGGTGTGCATGCCGGGGGAGGGTATAAAGGGGGCTTCTCATCTTCTGAGAGGGTGTTCGTCGTCCGTCCACGCCCAGGCACCATCAGCCTGGGCGTGTGTGTGTGTGGTTAGTCATCTCCGGGTGCCCTAGGCCCAGAGACCTTGTTCCGGTTCCACCTCAGGCACCTTTAGCCTGGGGTGAGGTACTACCTCACCGCTCCTGTTCGCCTGGGCATGGAGGCCCAGGGGTTGCAGTAATGGCCTTGAACCCAGCAGCCTTCGGCTGGGGTCCGCAAGGGATCGAGGAGTCCAGGGTGCCACCTTGCGAGGGGACCCGCACCCTAAGAGAAGGGAGGACCTGTTCCAAAGGACCGGTGCTGTAGACACGATGAAGGAAGGGGTCTGTTGACTCTCTGGGGGGATGTCTTCTCCCTGAAAGGGGCTATGTCCTAGGAAGGAAATCCATGTTCACCAGGTCAGTGGCAGTGACCATATTCACCAGGTCAGTGGCAGTGACCATATTCACCCGGTCAGTGGCAGTGACCCTGTTCGCCAGGTCAGTGACCTTATCCACCAGGTCTGTGGCAGAGACCAACCTCATGGTCTGTGGCAGAGACCATGCGCCAAAACTGTTTGAGAATCTGAACAGTCCTAAGAGTTTGAGCTACGTTTGTGCCTGGACCTCCTCCACACCTTAAAGCTGTCCTGTGTCTTTGCTCCAACCTTTCGTCTATCCAAGAGAATATGTGTTGTGCAAGCGGAAAATAAATATTAAGTTGGACCTTCAGCTGGTGTGGACATTTACGTTACTGGGGAAGTCAAGGACTTGCATCTACACACTGTAGAGGTGAGAATCATTCTCAGGAGGACTTTGTGCCCCGGCTGTAGACAAGGCCCAAAAACAACACCGCCTAACCTCTTAACACGGGAGGGTACGGGCTTGTGGTGCGGTGTGCCTCTTTCTCCTAAGAGGAGCCGAAACAGACAAGGAGAACGGGGTGTGTGCGCTACACGTGGGGGCTCGAGTCCGGGATTTGTCTGCAGGTTGGGAAATGTGAAGACCCCCCAGAGTTTGAACTTTATTCCCCAGTGAAGTTCCGTGGAGGTCGGCCATATTGAGAACTGCACCACGAGGAGAACCCTGACTGCGTAGTTCGTGGGCATGACCATAGAGAAAACCCACGAACAGTGCAGAAGATGAGAGGAGTCTGGCCATGTGAAGAGTTGCACGTGGGGACTTTGGCGCGAAAAGGACAGTGCGCAATGGAACAGCAAGCGAGCAACATGGCGTCTTATGCCTCATGGATTCCGTCCACAACCACCATGATTGTGACCTCCTTTGCTGCTTCCGTGATGGATACAGGGATTCAGCTGAAGCCCGGGGACGTTTTGCCCTCTACATTTGCAGAGATGTGGAGGCCCTCGGTGTGGTTTGTTCCGGCTGCTCGGGACTGGTGGTGCATCTAAAGCCCTTGCGAGCGAGCAAGGGCAGATGTGAGCAGTGTAAGGAGTTCTTGTTTGAGGTGGAGCAACCTACAGAGAAGCCTCGGGCTTTCCGCCTCAATTGCCTTACAGGCGCCACTACTTCAGAGGAAGAAGCCAGAGCTTTTGCAGCCACCCCTATGCGCACTGTTGAGTAGTGATGAGCCGAACACCCCCGGGTTCGGTTCGCACCAGAACCCGCGAACGGACCGAAAGTTCGAACGAACATTAGAACCCTATTAAATACAATGGATGCGAACGTTCGAATTCTAAAGTGCTAATTATAACAACTATTATGCATGTTATTGTCCTAAAAAGGGTTTGGGAACCCGGGTTCTGCACCAGGGGACATGTATCAATGCAAAAATAAGTTTTAAAAACGGTTGTTTTCCGGGAGCAGTCATTTTAATGATGCATAAAGTGAAAAAAAAAAGTCAAATATTCCTTTAAATATCGTACCTGGGGGGTGTCTAAAGTATGCCTGTGAAGTGCCACGTGTTTCCCGTGTTTAGAACTGTCCCTGCACAAAATGACACTTCTAAAGGAAAAAAAAGCCATTTAAAACTGCTTGCGGCTTTAATGTAATGTCTGGTCCCGGTAATATGGATGAAAATCTTTAAGAAAAATGGCATAGCTACCCCATGACCCCCCCCCCTACCCCAGCCCATTACCAGCCCCTTTGGGTCTTGTATGGATATTAAGGGGAACCCCGCACATAAAATAAAAAAGGCCCTATATACTCTGAACAGCCGTATACAGGCGGTGCATACAAGACAGGGACTGTAGGTTTGTTCTTATGTAGAATGTGTTTGTAATTTTGAACAGGTACATTGTTGAAGTGTAGCTCCAGACCAAAAATCTATTTTTAAACTTTTTGGAAAACATAGGTAAGGGTTATCACCCTGTAACATTTGTTTTGCTGTCTGTGCCCCTGTTCAGAACATTTCACCTCACTTTCCGTCCTAATGACAACTGTTTTTGAAATGTGGTGTTTTTCTTGAAACAAGGATTGCTGATAAAGCATCAGTACAGAGGAGACACCTTTCTCCCATATTTATTCTTACAGGAGAGAATTTTCCTTCCTAGTGGTAGATTTCCTCTCACTTCCTGTTGTCTTCTTGCGTTTGCAAGTAGGAGTCGTTTGTAAGTTGGATGTTTGAAAGTAGGGACCTGCCGTATATACTCTGCAGAAATAGGCCCCTTAGTTGTTGGTGTTGGCACAACACTGTAAGCACTCACAGTTACTCTTGGTTGGTGCTGGAACGCCCTGCTGTCAACTATTATATCAGGAATTGTAATTACATATAATTGTTGAACAGTGGTAGTAAAAATTGGGCCTTTGATGGTGGTGCTGGTGCCACAACACTGTAAGCCCTGACAGTTACTCTTGGTGGGTGCAGCAATGGGCCCTGCTGTGAATTATTAGATCAAGAATTGTAATTACATGCCCCTGTTGAACAGGGGCTGAAAAATTGGGCCTTAGGCACTGGTGGCACAACACTGCAACCCTTCACAGATACTGTACTTGGAGCACAGCAATGAGCCCTGTTGCAAAGTATTGCTTCAAAAATTGTAATGACACGCCCCTGTTAAACAGGGGCTGAAAAATTGGGCCTTAGGCACTGGTGGCACAACACTGCAACTCCTCACAGATACTGTACTTGGAGCACAGCAATGAGCCCTGTTGCAAAGTATTGCTTCAAAAATTGTAATTACACGCCACTGTTAAACAGGGGCTGAAAAATTGGGCGTTAGGCACTGGTGGCGGCACCCATAAACAAAAATGATCTTCCAAGCTATCATCATCAATCGTATCATTGAGGACTCGGAGGAGGAGGATAGCCAGTCAACATAACAGCACAGGCACTCAGCATCAGCATCAGTCTTGAAGGGATGTGACATTTTAAAATCAATTAGTCTGTTATATCAGCATCAGGTGTGTGGTAGCTGGTGGTGATCCAAGACTGGTTCATCTTGATGAAAGTCAGTCGATCAACCGAGTCGGTGGACAGGCGCACCCTGTGATCCGTGACAAATCCTCCAGCAGCACTGAATGTGCGTTCCGAAAGAACGCTGGATGCAGGACAGGCCAGTAGCTCAATTGCATACTGTGCAAGCTCTGGCCAGTGATCCATCCTCAAGACCCAGTAAGCCAGAGGATTTTCGGTGGGGAAGGTGTCCAAGTCTGACCTTGCCCCTAGATATTCCTGCACCATGTTTATCAGACGCTGGCGATGGTTGCTGGAACCGATCATACTTTGGGGCTGCGGACTAAAGAATTGTCTGAACGCATCGGTCAGACGGCCACCTTCCCCACCGCTCCTTCTTTGACTGGCCGAAGCCTCAGCAACTCGTTGTCCAGGACCAGGAGTTTGCAACCTCCCAGTCTCTGGGAACGCGTTGCACAGACCTTTCTGCAAGGCCTCCCGGAGTTGTCTCATCCTCTGCTCCCTCTGCGACGGTAACATAAGGTCCGCAACCTTACCCTTGTACCGTGGATCAAGGAGAGTGGCCAGCCAGTAATGGTCCCTCTCCTTGATCCGAAGAATACGAGGATCCTTCCGCAGACTTTGCAGGATCAGGGAGGCCATGCAGCGTAGGTTTGCTGAGGCATTCGCTCCGGAGTCCTCTGGGTCACTAAGGACGACATGATCCGCAGCCACCTCCTCCCAGCCACGTACAAGTCCACTGGTTTCTTGGGACTGTAAATCATCCCTAAAAGACTGCTGCTGATGATGCTGAGTGCCAGCCTCCACCTCCATGCTGACACAATCCTCCTCCTCCTCCTCCTCCTCCTCCTCCTCTTCCTGTGCGATGGGTGGGACAGAAGGAACACTGTCTGGGTAAAGGGGGCCTTGAGAGGCAAGGAAGTCCTCCTCTTCCTGCCTCTGTTCTGCCTCAAGTGCCCTGTCCATTATTCCACGCAGCGTGTGCTCCAACAGGTGGACAAGAGGTACAGTGTCACTGATGCATGCACTGTCACTGCTCACCATCCTCGTGGCCTCCTCAAATGGTGCCAGGACAGTGCATGCATCCCTGATCATGCCCCACTGGCGTGGAGAAAAAAAACCAAGCTCCCCTGACCCTGTCCTGGTGCCGTAGTCGCACAGGTACTCATTGATGGCCCTCTGCTGCGTGTGCAGCCGCTGCAGCATGGCCAACGTTGAGTTCCACCTGGTGGGCATGTCACATATAAGGCGGTTCTTGGGCAGGTTCAACTCCTTTTGCAGCTCAGCCAGGCGAGCACTGGCATTATAAGATCTGCGGAAATGCACACAGACTTTCCTGGCCTGCCTCAGGACATCCTGTAAGCCCGGGTACCTGCCCAAGAAGCGCTGCACCACCAGGTTAAGGACGTGAGCCACACAGGGCACATGGGTCAGTTGTCCCTGTCGGAGGGCGGAGAGGAGGTTGGTGCCATTGTCGCAAACCACCATTCCTGGCTTAAGCTGGCGTGGCGTCAACCACCTCTCGGCCTGGCCCTGCAGAGCAGACAGGACCTCTGCCCCAGTGTGGCTTCTGTCCCCCAAACACACCAGCGCAAGCACGGCATGGCATCTTTTTGCCTGCGTACTTGCGTAGCCCCGTGAACGGCTACGGAGCACCGCTGGTTCATAGGACAAACCACAGGAAGAGGCCATGGAGGAAGAAGAAGAGGAGGGGGTGGAGGAGAGAGGTGTGTCACAACCAGTAGTAGCATTTTGGAGGCGTGGCGGTGGGACAACCTCCAACACTACTGCACCTTGTCCTGAATCCTTCCCAGCTGCCAAAAGAGTGACCCAATGGGCCGTGAAAGAAAGGTAACGTCCCTGTCCATGCCTGCTGGACCATGAGTCAGCGGTAATATGCACCTTACCGCTGACCGCCCTGTCCAGCGAGGCCAAGACATTGCCTTCCACATGCCGGTAGAGAGCCGGAATAGCCTTCCGTGAGAAAAAGTGGCGTTTGGGAACCTGCCACTGAGGAACCGCACATTGCACAAACTCACGGAAGGGGGCCGAGTCTACCAACTGAAAAGGCAGCAGTTGAAGCGCTAGCAATTTAGCCAAGCTAGCATTCAACCGCTGGGCATGTGGATGGCTGGGAGTGAACTTCTTTCGACGGTCCAGCAGCTGGGGCAGGGAAATTTGCCTGCTAGAATCGGACGTCGGTGTACTGCTAGCAGAGTGGGCGCAAGTACTTGGCTGTGACACACCTAATTCTACACCTTCATTCCTCTCAGTGCATGTTTCAGAGAGGACTGAAGTTATAGTGGGGTTGGAGATCCCAGCTGATGCAGTGCAAGGAGAGGTCCGCTTTGTTCTTTGGTGTGGGTCTTTGAGGTAGGCTTGCCAACGAGCTGCATGGCAGGTCAACATATGTCTGGTCAGGCATGTGGTACCCAAGCGGCTGATGTTTTGGCCACGCGATATACGCTTGAGACATATGTTGCAAACAGCAGCTGTGCGATCTGATGCACTAGCCTCAAAAAAGGCCCACACCAAAGAACTTTTTGAATGACGGGCAGAGGCAGCGCCCTGCACAGGCGGAGCTCTGCGGTGTGATTCCGTCGGTGTACTGCCCTTACGCTGGCCACCAAAGGGCATCCTGCCTCGTTGGAGATGTGCCTCCTCCTCATCCTCCTCCTCCTCCTCTCTCCTATTAGGCACCCACGTGGAGTCAGTGACCTCATCATCCCCTCCCTCCTCATCACTGGAGCCAATCTGGCAGTATGCTGCAGCTGCTGGAACATGACTGCCAGATTGGTGTCCTTCTTGAGCATCCCCTCTGTCTGCTCTCACGCTACTGCCTTCCTCTAGCTGGGTTTCATCATCAGACCCTTCGAAACGCTGGGCATCCTCCTGGAGCATGTACCCAACACTGTGCTGAAACAGTTCGGGGGACTCCTCAGGAGGAGGACATGGTGGGTCTAGGGAAGGAGTGACTGATGATTTGTCTGACATTGATACCAGGGAAGACGACGCTTTGGCAGCTGCTTTTCCAGTACCCTGAGCCTGGGTGAGAGAGGATGAGGAGGAGGAGGAGGGCTTGGTCATCCACTCTACCAAGTCTTCGGCATGATGTGGCTCAACATGTCCAGCTGCCGAAAAGAAGGACAAGCGTGTCCCATGGCCATGTGCTGATGACAATGCACCGCGTCCACGACCAGCACTGTTGCCCCCAGACACAGAGCCTGCTTGCCCTCTTTTATTGCCTCCTGACTGTCTGCCTCTCCTTGTTTGCCTTCCAGACATTCTAATAGATGGCCTGCAGGGAGATGGGAAAAAAGCAATAAGGGCTACCTTCAGGTGTCCTTCTCTGTCCCTTGAAACAAGGACTTTCACAGTGAAAGAAACTGACACTGTCCCTACCTAGAGTTTTCTGTCCCTAGAATAAATGTTTTTTTTAATCACAATATAGCACAAGGACAATTCACTCAATGTCTCTCCAGGTCCCTGGAAACAAGGACTTGCAGAGTGAAAGAAACTGACACTGTCCCTACCTAGAGTTTTCTGTCCCTAGAATAAATGTTTTTTTTAAGCACAATATAGCACAAGGAAAATTAACTCACTGTCCTTACAGGTCCCTGGAAACAAGGACTTGCAGAGTGAAAGAAACTGACACTGTCCCTACCTAGAGTTTTCTGTCCCTAGAATAAATGTTTTTTTTAAGCACAATATAGCACAAGGACAATTAACTCACTGTCCTTACAGGTCCCTGGAAACAAGGACTTGCAGAGTGAAAGAAAAAAAACACTCTCCCTACCTACAGTTTTCTGTCCCTAGAAAAAATGTTTTTTTTAATCACAATATAGCACAAGGAAAATTAACTCACTGTCCTTACAGGTCCCTGGAAACAAGGACTTGCAGAGTGAAAGAAAAAAAACACTCTCCCTACCTACAGTTTTCTGTCCCTAGAAAAAATGTTTTTTTTAATCACAATATAGCACAAGGAAAATTAACTCACTGTCCTTACAGGTCCCTGGAAACAAGGACTTGCAGAGTGAAAGAAACTGACACTGTCCCTACCTAGAGTTTTCTGTCCCTAGAATAAATGTTTTTTTTAATCACAATATAGCACAAGGACAATTCACTCAATGTCTCTCCAGGTCCCTGGAAACAAGGACTTGCAGAGTGAAAGAAACTGACACTGTCCCTACCTAGAGTTTTCTGTCCCTAGAATAAATGTTTTTTTTAAGCACAATATAGCACAAGGACAATTAACTCACTGTCCTTACAGGTCCCTGGAAACAAGGACTTGCAGAGTGAAAGAAAAAAAACACTCTCCCTACCTACAGTTTTCTGTCCCTAGAAAAAATGTTTTTTTTAATCACAATATAGCACAAGGAAAATTAACTCACTGTCCTTACAGGTCCCTGGAAACAAGGACTTGCAGAGTGAAAGAAAAAAAACACTCTCCCTACCTACAGTTTTCTGTCCCTAGAAAAAATGTTTTTTTAATCACAATATAGCACAAGGAAAATTAACTCACTGTCCTTACAGGTCCCTGGAAACAAGGACTTGCAGAGTGAAAGAAACTGACACTGTCCCTACCTAGAGTTTTCTGTCCCTAGAATAAATGTTTTTTTTAATCACAATATAGCACAAGGACAATTCACTCAATGTCTCTCCAGGTCCCTGGAAACAAGGACTTGCAGAGTGAAAGAAACTGACACTGTCCCTACCTAGAGTTTTCTGTCCCTAGAATAAATGTTTTTTTTAAGCACAATATAGCACAAGGACAATTAACTCACTGTCCTTACAGGTCCCTGGAAACAAGGACTTGCAGAGTGAAAGAAAAAAAACACTCTCCCTACCTACAGTTTTCTGTCCCTAGAAAAAATGTTTTTTTTAATCACAATATAGCACAAGGAAAATTAACTCACTGTCCTTACAGGTCCCTGGAAACAAGGACTTGCAGAGTGAAAGAAAAAAAACACTCTCCCTACCTACAGTTTTCTGTCCCTAGAAAAAATGTTTTTTTTAATCACAATATAGCACAAGGAAAATTAACTCACTGTCCTTACAGGTCCCTGGAAACAAGGACTTGCAGAGTGAAAGAAACTGACACTGTCCCTACCTAGAGTTTTCTGTCCCTAGAATAAATGTTTTTTTTAATCACAATATAGCACAAGGACAATTCACTCAATGTCTCTCCAGGTCCCTGGAAACAAGGACTTGCAGAGTGAAAGAAACTGACACTGTCCCTACCTAGAGTTTTCTGTCCCTAGAATAAATGTTTTTTTTAAGCACAATATAGCACAAGGACAATTAACTCACTGTCCTTACAGGTCCCTGGAAACAAGGACTTGCAGAGTGAAAGAAAAAAAACACTCTCCCTACCTACAGTTTTCTGTCCCTAGAAAAAATGTTTTTTTTAATCACAATATAGCACAAGGAAAATTAACTCACTGTCCTTACAGGTCCCTGGAAACAAGGACTTGCAGAGTGAAAGAAAAAAAACACTCTCCCTACCTACAGTTTTCTGTCCCTAGAAAAAATGTTTTTTTTAATCACAATATAGCACAAGGAAAATTAACTCACTGTCCTTACAGGTCCCTGGAAACAAGGACTTGCAGAGTGAAAGAAACTGACACTGTCCCTACCTAGAGTTTTCTGTCCCTAGAATAAATGTTTTTTTTAATCACAATATAGCACAAGGAAAATTAACTCACTGTCCTTACAGGTCCCTGGAAACAAGGACTTGCAGAGTGAAAGAAACTGACACTGTCCCTACCTAGAGTTTTCTGTCCCTAGAATAAATGTTTTTTTTAAGCACAATATAGCACAAGGACAATTAACTCACTGTCCTTACAGGTCCCTGGAAACAAGGACTTGCAGAGTGAAAGAAAAAAAACACTCTCCCTACCTACAGTTTTCTGTCCCTAGAAAAAATGTTTTTTTTAATCACAATATAGCACAAGGAAAATTAACTCACTGTCCTTACAGGTCCCTGGAAACAAGGACTTGCAGAGTGAAAGAAAAAAAACACTCTCCCTACCTACAGTTTTCTGTCCCTAGAAAAAATGTTTTTTTTAATCACAATATAGCACAAGGAAAATTAACTCACTGTCCTTACAGGTCCCTGGAAACAAGGACTTGCAGAGTGAAAGAAACTGACACTGTCCCTACCTAGAGTTTTCTGTCCCTAGAATAAATGTTTTTTTTAAGCACAATATAGCACAAGGACAATTAACTCACTGTCCTTACAGGTCCCTGGAAACAAGGACTTGCAGAGTGAAAGAAACTGACACTGTCCCTACCTAGAGTTTTCTGTCCCTAGAATAAATGTTTTTTTTAATCACAATATAGCACAAGGAAAATTAACTCACTGTCCTTACAGGTCCCTGGAAACAAGGACTTGCAGAGTGAAAGAAACTGACACTGTCCCTACCTAGAGTTTTCTGTCCCTAGAATAAATGTTTTTTTTAATCACAATATAGCACAAGGACAATTAACTCACTGTCCTTACAGGTCCCTGGAAACAAGGACTTGCAGAGTGAAAGAAACTGACACTGTCCCTACCTAGAGTTTTCTGTCCCTAGAATAAATGTTTTTTTTAAGCACAATATAGCACAAGGACAATTAACTCACTGTCCTTACAGGTCCCTGGAAACAAGGACTTGCAGAGTGAAAGAAACTGACACTGTCCCTACCTAGAGTTTTCTGTCCCTAGAATAAATGTTTTTTTTAAGCACAATATAGCACAAGGACAATTAACTCACTGTCCTTACAGGTCCCTGGAAACAAGGACTTGCAGAGTGAAAGAAACTGACACTGTCCCTACCTAGAGTTTTCTGTCCCTAGAATAAATGTTTTTTTTAATCACAATATAGCACAAGGAAAATTAACTCACTGTCCTTACAGGTCCCTGGAAACAAGGACTTGCAGAGTGAAAGAAACTGACACTGTCCCTACCTAGAGTTTTCTGTCCCTAGAATACATGTTTTTTTTAATCACAATATAGCACAAGGACAATTAACTCACTGTCCTTACAGGTCCCTGGAAACAAGGACTTGCAGAGTGAAAGAAACTGACACTGTCCCTACCTAGAGTTTTCTGTCCCTAGAATAAATGTTTTTTTTAAGCACAATATAGCACAAGGACAATTAACTCACTGTCCTTACAGGTCCCTGGAAACAAGGACTTGCAGAGTGAAAGAAACTGACACTGTCCCTACCTAGAGTTTTCTGTCCCTAGAATAAATGTTTTTTTTAATCACAATATAGCACAAGGAAAATTAACTCACTGTCCTTACAGGTCCCTGGAAACAAGGACTTGCAGAGTGAAAGAAACTGACACTGTCCCTACCTAGAGTTTTCTGTCCCTAGAATAAATGTTTTTTTTAATCACAATATAGCACAAGGACAATTAACTCACTGTCCTTACAGGTCCCTGGAAACAAGGACTTGCAGAGTGAAAGAAACTGACACTGTCCCTACCTAGAGTTTTCTGTCCCTAGAATAAATGTTTTTTTTAAGCACAATATAGCACAAGGACAATTAACTCACTGTCCTTACAGGTCCCTGGAAACAAGGACTTGCAGAGTGAAAGAAACTGACACTGTCCCTACCTAGAGTTTTCTGTCCCTAGAATAAATGTTTTTTTTTAATCACAATATAGCACAAGGAAAATTAACTCACTGTCCTTACAGGTCCCTGGAAACAAGGACTTGCAGAGTGAAAGAAACTGACACTGTCCCTACCTAGAGTTTTCTGTCCCTAGAATAAATGTTTTTTTTAAGCACAATATAGCACAAGGACAATTAACTCACTGTCCTTACAGGTCCCTGGAAACAAGGACTTGCAGAGTGAAAGAAAAAAAACACTCTCCCTACCTACAGTTTTCTGTCCCTAGAAAAAATGTTTTTTTTAATCACAATATAGCACAAGGAAAATTAACTCACTGTCCTTACAGGTCCCTGGAAACAAGGACTTGCAGAGTGAAAGAAAAAAAACACTCTCCCTACCTACAGTTTTCTGTCCCTAGAAAAAATGTTTTTTTTAATCACAATATAGCACAAGGAAAATTAACTCACTGTCCTTACAGGTCCCTGGAAACAAGGACTTGCAGAGTGAAAGAAACTGACACTGTCCCTACCTAGAGTTTTCTGTCCCTAGAATAAATGTTTTTTTTAAGCACAATATAGCACAAGGACAATTAACTCACTGTCCTTACAGGTCCCTGGAAACAAGGACTTGCAGAGTGAAAGAAACTGACACTGTCCCTACCTAGAGTTTTCTGTCCCTAGAATAAATGTTTTTTTTAATCACAATATAGCACAAGGAAAATTAACTCACTGTCCTTACAGGTCCCTGGAAACAAGGACTTGCAGAGTGAAAGAAACTGACACTGTCCCTACCTAGAGTTTTCTGTCCCTAGAATAAATGTTTTTTTTAATCACAATATAGCACAAGGACAATTAACTCACTGTCCTTACAGGTCCCTGGAAACAAGGACTTGCAGAGTGAAAGAAACTGACACTGTCCCTACCTAGAGTTTTCTGTCCCTAGAATAAATGTTTTTTTTTAAGCACAATATAGCACAAGGACAATTAACTCACTGTCCTTACAGGTCCCTGGAAACAAGGACTTGCAGAGTGAAAGAAACTGACACTGTCCCTACCTAGAGTTTTCTGTCCCTAGAATAAATGTTTTTTTTAAGCACAATATAGCACAAGGACAATTAACTCACTGTCCTTACAGGTCCCTGGAAACAAGGACTTGCAGAGTGAAAGAAACTGACACTGTCCCTACCTAGAGTTTTCTGTCCCTAGAATAAATGTTTTTTTTAATCACAATATAGCACAAGGAAAATTAACTCACTGTCCTTACAGGTCCCTGGAAACAAGGACTTGCAGAGTGAAAGAAACTGACACTGTCCCTACCTAGAGTTTTCTGTCCCTAGAATAAATGTTTTTTTTAATCACAATATAGCACAAGGACAATTAACTCACTGTCCTTACAGGTCCCTGGAAACAAGGACTTGCAGAGTGAAAGAAACTGACACTGTCCCTACCTAGAGTTTTCTGTCCCTAGAATAAATGTTTTTTTTAAGCACAATATAGCACAAGGACAATTAACTCACTGTCCTTACAGGTCCCTGGAAACAAGGACTTGCAGAGTGAAAGAAACTGACACTGTCCCTACCTAGAGTTTTCTGTCCCTAGAATAAATGTTTTTTTTAATCACAATATAGCACAAGGAAAATTAACTCACTGTCCTTACAGGTCCCTGGAAACAAGGACTTGCAGAGTGAAAGAAACTGACACTGTCCCTACCTAGAGTTTTCTGTCCCTAGAATAAATGTTTTTTTTAATCACAATATAGCACAAGGACAATTAACTCACTGTCCTTACAGGTCCCTGGAAACAAGGACTTGCAGAGTGAAAGAAACTGACACTGTCCCTACCTAGAGTTTTCTGTCCCTAGAATAAATGTTTTTTTTAAGCACAATATAGCACAAGGACAATTAACTCACTGTCCTTACAGGTCCCTGGAAACAAGGACTTGCAGAGTGAAAGAAACTGACACTGTCCCTACCTAGAGTTTTCTGTCCCTAGAATAAATGTTTTTTTTAAGCACACTATAGCAGAAGCACAAAACACACTGACACTCTCCCTACCTATCCTTCTCTTTCCCTAAACTAAAGGAATCCAGGTTAAGCAAGAAAGAAATAACAGTCACTGTCCCTGCCTATGCTACTCTATCCCTGCTCCGGAACACACTACACTAGGCCGCCGTGCTGGCGGCCTTTTATAGTGTGGGGCGTGTACTAAACACCCTCAGCAATAATTGGCCACAGGCATCCTGCCTGTGGCCAATCATTGCTCTCCTCGCTGCCGGCGCTGTGATTGGCCAAGCATGCGGGGTCACAGTGCATGCTTGGCCAATCACAGCGCCTGGATGACACTGCGATGGCGTAGTGCATTGTGGGCCGTTCGCGTCACTCGAATTTGGCGCGAACGGCCCAAATCGTTCGATCTTAGTCGAACGATCGAACAGCCAATGTTCGAGTCGAACGTATGTTCGACTCGAACACGAAGCTCATCCCTACTGTTGAGACTTCGGAGGAAGTTGCGAGCAGAGATGTTCCAAAGATTGAGGAACCGGAATGGGAGAGACCTGAGGATGTTGCCTTGGTCACCACGGAGTCCTTATTCCAACCGCCCAAGAGGAAGATTGGCTTTGTGAATGCTTCCTGCGGCCCTGGTGGAGTTACGCCCCAGCTCTTGCTCGGAACGTATGCATCCGAAGGGAAAAGTTCCGGACGTCCTGGCTCAGCTACAAGCCGAGGTAAGCCGGGGAAAAAGACTCTGTTGGAAGTTCGAAGTATCGGGGATGCTTGGGTCAGGGATCCCAGGGCCCTTGAACTGGTTAGAGGCGGTGACTCGTCTTCTACCCGGAGCTACTTGCCTGCAGAGGAATGTGATACCTCTGACCTGGAGTCGGTCTCTGATTCGGGAGACGATGCCGCCATTGACGAGGTGTTCGAGAAAAAGGGTTGGGATAAGATGCCCCTGTACTTGTCCCGTAGAAGTAGGGACCCACCAATGTCTACTGGGGAGAGCACACCCCGGGTGGAGGCCCTGGAGCCTGAGGAGGGATCTGTCCCCTTGCCTGCCCTTCCACCGCTGGAGATGCCTGAATCCGTTGCTGGGATGGAGCGGGTGTCATTGCGGGCCCCTGTGTCTGGTCCGGAGGTAGTGAAAGTACCTCAGCACCCGGATGCCATAGTCATTACCGGTATGGGAGATCGTCTGACCATGCCACCGCTATCCCGTTTGCAGAGGTTATTTAACCAGAAGATTGCTAGCGAATACGGATGGGAGTACCCGTACCTGCCAAATAAACTTTTGTTCGAGGTGGAGGCCTATAGACACCGGTGGTACGCGGACTTTGTATGGACACATTTGAAAGTACCCCCGGCCCGCAGGTTTTATTCATGTTCTCCCCCAGCTACCAAGTGGTACAAGGACTGTAGGAATGCCTGGATGCTCGGTCGGCACATACATGCAGACAAGGTGGTTATTTGCCGAAAAGGCAAAGATAATGTTGAGTACCATATTGACACCTTTGATAAGCATTGGAAGCCGTTGGTGTTGCCACATCCAAAGTGTAACGGTAATCCCAATACGCAAGGGTTTTTTTAATTTATTTTTTATTGGAAATTTTTTTCAAATACAAAACTCACACACATTAGTGTAAACATACAAACATTCCTGTTTCCGTTTTTTTTTTTTTCCTATTTCCCATTCCCCCATCCCCCTTTCCCGTTACCCTTTCCCCCCCAACCCCTCCCCTGATCTGCCTACCTCTCTACCTCTTTTATCTTATCATCTGTCTAATTCAGTCATTCCCTGTGAATATTTGTCTGACAGTTTGAAGACTCTCCATTTCTCCCATTTTGCTCTATATCTTTCATCTCCTCCCTGCTCTCCACGGCCAAGGTATTCCATTTCGGCTACGTAGTCTATTCGTTGTATCCACTCTTTTAGAGTCGGTTTTGTTGTTTCTAGCCATTTTTTCGGGATTAGTCCCTTTGCCGCGTTAAGCAGCAACGGGACCAAGGTTCTTTCATATTGTTTTTTTTTTCATGTTTGTTCCGTGGAACAAACATGTCCAAGGGTTTTGTGGGATCTTCTTGCCAGTTATGTCTTCTGTGTACTCTATAATTTCCTCCCAATACTCTTTTATTTTTGGGCACTCCCACCATATACTGTATGCATTGTTGTTCCCTTTTGTTTACAATTCCTCCAACATAGCGGGGAGTTGCTTGGGTGGATTTTATTCATTCTCTCTGGGGTCAAATGCCAACGTAACATACACTTATAATTTGCTTCAATCATCATTATGTCAGTTGTAGTGATGAGCCGAACACCCCCGGGTTCGGTTCGCACCAGAACCCGCGAACGGACCGAAAGTTCGTACGAACATTAGAACCCTATTAAATACAATGGATGCGAACGTTCGAATTCTAAAGTGCTAATTATAACAACTATTATGCATGTTATTGTCCTAAAAAGGGTTTGGGAACCCGGGTTCTGCACCAGGGGACATGTATCAATGCAAAAAGAAGTTTTAAAAACGGTAGTTTTTCGGGAGCAGTCATTTTAATGATGCATAAAGTGAAAAAAAAAAAGTCAAATATTCCTTTAAATATCGTACCTGGGGGGTGTCTAAAGTATGCCTGTGAAGTGCCACGTGTTTCCCGTGTTTAGAACTGTCCCTGCACAAAATGACACTTCTAAAGGAAAAAAAAGCCATTTAAAACTGCTTGCGGCTTTAATGTAATGTCTGGTCCCGGTAATATGGATGAAAATCTTTAAGAAAAATGGCATAGCTACCCCATGACCCCCCCCCCCCCCCCTACCCCAGCCCATTACCAGCCCCTTTGGGTCTTGTATGGATATTAAGGGGAACCCCGCACATAAAATAAAAAAGGCCCTATATACTCTGAACAGCCGTATACAGGCGGTGCATACAAGACAGGGACTGTAGGTTTGTTCTTATGTAGAATCTGTTTGTAATTTTGAACAGGTACATTGTTGAAGTGTAGCTCCAGCCCAAAAATCTATTTTTAAACTTTTTGGAAAACATAGGTAAGGGTTATCACCCCTGTAACATTTGTTTTGCTGTCTGTGCCCCTGTTCAGAACATTTCACCTCACTTTCCGTCCCAATGACAACTGTTTTTGAAATGTGGTGTTTTTCTTGAAACAAGGATTGCTGATAAAGCATCAGTACAGAGGAGACACCTTTCTCCCATATTTATTCTTACAGGAGAGAATTTTCCTTCCTAGTGGTAGATTTCCTCTCACTTCCTGTTGTCTTCTTGCGTTTACAAGTAGGAGTCGTTTGTAAGTTGGATGTTTGAAAGTAGGGACCTGCCGTATATACTCTGCAGAAATAGGCCCCTTAGTTGTTGGTGTTGGCACAACACTGTAAGCACTCACAGTTACTCTTGTTTGTTGCTGGAACGCCCTGCTGTCAACTATTATATCAGGAATTTTAATTACATATAATTGTTGAACAGTGGTAGTAAAAATTGGGCCTTTGATGGTGGTGCTGGTGCCACAACACTGTAAGCCCTGACAGTTACTCTTGGTGGGTGCAGCAATGGGCCCTGCTGTGAATTATTAGATCAAGAATTGTAATTGCATGCCCCTGTTGAACAGGGGCTGAAAAATTGGGCCTTTCGTGGTGGTGGTGGTGGTGGCGTTGCCACAACACTGTAAGCCCTCAGAGTTACTCTTGGTGGGTGCAGGAATGGGCCCTGCTGTGAATTATTAGATCAAGAATTGTAATTACATGCCCCTTTTGAACAGGGGCTGAAAAATTGGGCCTTTCGTGGTGGTGGTGGTGGTGGTGGTGGCGTTGCCACAACACTGTAAGCCCTCAGAGTTATTCTTGGTGGGTGCAGCAATGGGCCCTGCTGTGAATTATTAGATCAAGAATTGTAATTGCATGCCCCTGTTGAACAGGGGCTGAAAAATTGGGCCTTAGGCACTGGTGGCACAACACTACAACCCCTCACAGATACTGTACTTGGAGCACAGCAATGAGCCCTGTTGCAAAGTATTGCTTCAAAAATTGTAATGACACGCCCCTGTTAAACAGGGGCTGAAAAATTGGGCCTTAGGCACTGGTGGCACAACACTACAACCCCTCACAGATACTGTACTTGGAGCACAGCAATGAGCCCTGTTGCAAAGTATTGCTTCAAAAATTGTAATGACACGCCCCTGTTAAACAGGGGCTGAAAAATTGGGCCTTAGGCACTGGTGCCACAACACTCCAACCCCTCACAGATACTGTACTTGGAGCACAGCAATGAGCCCTATGGCAAATTATTGCTAAAAAAATTGTAATTACACGCCCCTGTAAAACAGGGGCTGAAAAATTGGGCCTTAGCCACTGGTGGCGGCACCCATAAACAAAAATGATCTTCCAAGCTATCATCATCAATCGTATCATTGAGGACTCGGAGGAGGAGGAGGATAGCCAGTCAACATAACAGCACAGGCACTCAGCATCAGCATCAGTCTTGAAGGGATGTGACATGTTAAAATCAATTAGTCTGTTATATCAGCATCAGGTGTGTGGTAGCTGGTGGTGATCCAAGACTGGTTCATCTTGATGAAAGTCAGTCGATCAACCGAGTCGGTGGACAGGCGCACCCTGTGATCCGTGACAAATCCTCCAGCAGCACTGAATGTGCGTTCCGAAAGAACGCTGGATGCAGGACAGGCCAGTAGCTCAATTGCATACTGTGCAAGCTCTGGCCAGTGATCCATCCTCAAGACCCAGTAAGCCAGAGGATTTTCAGTGGGGAAGGTGTCCAAGTCTGACCTTGCCCCTAGATATTCCTGCACCATGTTTATCAGACGCTGGCGATGGTTGCTGGAACCGATCATACTTTGGGGCTGCGGACTAAAGAATTGTCTGAACGCATCGGTCAGACGGCCACCTTCCCCACCGCTCCTTCTTTGACTGGCCGAAGCCTCAGCAACTCGTTGTCCAGGACCAGGAGTTTTTAACCTCCCAGTCTCTGGGAACGCGTTGCACAGACCTTTCTGCAAGGCCTCCCGGAGTTGTCTCATCCTCTGCTCCCTCTGCGAAGGTAACATAAGGTCCGCAACCTTACCCTTGTACCGTGGATCAAGGAGAGTGGCCAGCCAGTAATGGTCCCTCTCCTTGATCCGAAGAATACGAGGATCCTTCCGCAGACTTTGCAGGATCAGGGAGGCCATGCAGCGTAGGTTTGCTGAGGCATTCGGTCCGGAGTTCTCTGAGTCACTAAGGACGACATGATCCGCAGCCACCTCCTCCCAGCCACGTACAAGTCCACTGGTTTCTTGGGACTGTAAATCATCCCTAAAAGACTGCTGCTGATGATGCTGAGTGCCAGCCTCCACCTCCATGCTGACACAATCCTCCTCCTCCTCTTCCTCTTCCTGTGCAATGGGTGGGACAGAAGGAACACTGTCTGGGTAAAGGGGGCCTTGAGAGGCAAGGAAGTCCTCCTCTTCCTGCCTCTGTTCTGCCTCAAGTGCCCTGTCCATTATTCCACGCAGCGTGTGCTCCAACAGGTGGACAAGAGGTACAGTGTCACTGATGCATGCACTGTCACTGCTCACCATCCTCGTGGCCTCCTCAAATGGTGCCAGGACAGTGCATGCATCCCTGATCATGCCCCACTGGCGTGGAGAAAAAAAACCAAGCTCCCCTGACCCTGTCCTGGTGCCGTAGTCGCACAGGTACTCATTGATGGCCCTCTGCTGCGTGTGCAGCCGCTGCAGCATGGCCAACGTTGAGTTCCACCTGGTGGGCATGTCACATATAAGGCGGTTCTTGGGCAGGTTCAACTCCTTTTGCAGCTCAGCCAGGCGAGCACTGGCATTATAAGATCTGCGGAAATGCACACAGACTTTCCTGGCCTGCCTCAGGACATCCTGTAAGCCCGGGTACCTGCCCAAGAACCGCTGCACCACCAGGTTAAGGACGTGAGCCACACAGGGCACATGGGTCAGTTGTCCCTGTCGGAGGGCGGAGAGGAGGTTGGTGCCATTGTCGCAAACCCCCATTCCTGGCTTAAGCTGGCGTGGCGTCAACCACCTCTCGGCCTGGCCCTGCAGAGCAGACAGGACCTCTGCCCCAGTGTGGCTTCTGTCCCCCAAACACACCAGCGCAAGCACGGCATGGCATCTTTTTGCCTGCGTACTTGCGTAGCCCCGTGAACGGCTACGGAGCACCGCTGGTTCATAGGACAAACCACAGGAAGAGGCCATGGAGGAAGAAGAAGAGGAGGGGGTGGAGGAGAGAGGTGTGTCACAACCAGTAGTAGCATTTTGGAGGCGTGGCGGTGGAACAACCTCCAACACTACTGCACCTTGTCCTGCATCCTTCCCAGCTGCCAAAAGAGTGACCCAATGGGCCGTGAAAGAAAGGTAACGTCCCTGTCCATGCCTGCTGGACCATGAGTCAGCGGTAATATGCACCTTACCGCTGACCACCCTGTCCAGCGAGGCCAAGACATTGCCTTCCACATGCCGGTAGAGAGCCGGAATAGCCTTCCGTGAGAAAAAGTGGCGTTTGGGAACCTGCCACTGAGGAACCGCACATTGCACAAACTCACGGAAGGGGGCCGAGTCTACCAACTGAAAAGGCAGCAGTTGAAGCGCTAGCAATTTAGCCAAGCTAGCATTCAACCGCTGGGCATGTGGATGGCTGGGAGTGAACTTCTTTCGACGGTCCAGCAGCTGGGGCAGGGAAATTTGCCTGCTAGAATCGGACGTCGGTGTACTGCTAGCAGAGTGGCCGCAAGTACTTGGCTGTGACACACCTAATTCTACACCTTCATTCCTCTCAGTGCATGTTTCAGAGAGGACTGAAGTTATAGTGGGGTTGGAGATCCCAGCTGATGCGGTGCAAGGAGAGGTCCGCTTTGTTCTTTGGTGTGGGTCTTTGAGGTAGGCTTGCCAACGAGCTGCATGGCAGGTCAACATATGTCTGGTCAGGCATGTGGTACCCAAGCGGCTGATGTTTTGGCCACGCGATATACGCTTGAGACATATGTTGCAAACAGCAGCTGTGCGATCTGATGCACTAGCCTCAAAAAAGGCCCACACCAAGGAACTTTTTGAATGACGGGCAGAGGCAGCGCCCTGCACAGGTGGAGCTCTGCGGTGTGATTCCGTCGGTGTACTGCCCTTACGCTGGCCACCAAAGGGCATCCTGCCTCGTTGGAGATGTGCCTCCTCCTCATCCTCCTCCTCCTCCTCTCTCCTATTAGGCACCCACGTGGAGTCAGTGACCTCATCATCCCCTCCCTCCTCATCACTGGAGCCAATCTGGCAGTATGCTGCAGCTGCTGGAACATGACTGCCAGATTGGTGTCCTTCTTGAGCATCCCCTCTGTCTGCTCTCACGCTACTGCCTTCCTGTAGCTGGGTTTCATCATCAGACCCTTCGAAACGCTGGGCATCCTCCTGGAGCATGTACCCAACACTGTGCTCAAACAGTTCGGGGGACTCCTCAGGAGGAGGACATGGTGGGTCTAGGGAAGGAGTGACTGATGATGAGTCTGACATTGATACCAGGGAAGAGGACGCTTTGGCAGCTGCTTTGCCAGTACCCTGAGCCTGGGTGAGAGAGGATGAGGAGGAGGAGGAGGGCTTGGTCATCCACTCTACCAAGTCTTCGGCATGATGTGGCTATACATGTCCAGCTGCCGAAAAGAAGGACAAGCGTGTCCCATGGCCATGTGCTGATGACAATGCACCGCGTCCACGACCAGCACTGTTGCCCCCAGACACAGAGCCTGCTTGCCCTCTTTTATTGCCTCCTGACTGTCTGCCTCTCCTTGTTTGCCTTCCAGACATTCTAATAGATGGCCTGCAGGGAGATGGGAAAAAAGCAATAAGGGCTACCTTCAGGTGTCCTTCTCTGTCCCTTTACTTAAGGATTTCTAAATATGGTTGAGGATGATTGCTTTTGCACAGAATAGCACAACGACAATTTCCCTGACTGTCCAAAAAACAAGGATTTCAAAGATGGTTGATGAGGAATGCTTTAGCACACTATAGCACAAGGAGAATTCCCCTCACTTTCCTTCTTTGTCCCTAGAAACAAGGACTGGCACAGTGAAAGAAACTGACACTCTCCCTACCTAGAGTTTTCTGTCCCTAGAAAAAATGTTTTTTTAAAGCACACTATAGCACAAGGAGAATTCCCCTCACTTTCCTTCTTTGTCCCTAGAAACAAGGACTGGCACAGTGAAAGAAACTGACACTCTCCCTACCTAGAGTTTTATGTCCCTAGAAAAAATGTTTTTTTAAAGCACACTATAGCACAAGGAGAATTCCCCTCACTTTCCTTCTTTGTCCCTAGAAACAAGGACTGGCACAGTGAAAGAAACTGACACTCTCCCTACCTAGAGTTTTCTGTCCCTAGAAAAAATGTTTTTTTAAAGCACACTATAGCACAAGGAGAATTCCCCTCACTTTCCTTCTTTGTCCCTAGAAACAAGGACTGGCACAGTGAAAGAAACTGACACTCTCCCTACCTAGAGTTTTCTGTCCCTAGAAAAAATGTTTTTTTAAAGCACACTATAGCACAAGGAGAATTCCCCTCACTTTCCTTCTTTGTCCCTAGAAACAAGGACTGGCACAGTGAAAGAAACTGACACTCTCCCTACCTAGAGTTTTCTGTCCCTAGAAAAAATGTTTTTTTAAAGCACACTATAGCACAAGGAGAATTCCCCTCACTTTCCTTCTTTGTCCCTAGAAACAAGGACTGGCACAGTGAAAGAAACTGACACTCTCCCTACCTAGAGTTTTCTGTCCCTAGAAAAAATGTTTTTTTAAAGCACACTATAGCACAAGGAGAATTCCCCTCACTTTCCTTCTTTGTCCCTAGAAACAAGGACTGGCACAGTGAAAGAAACTGACACTCTCCCTACCTAGAGTTTTCTGTCCCTAGAAAAAATGTTTTTTTAAAGCACACTATAGCACAAGGAGAATTCCCCTCACTTTCCTTCTTTGTCCCTAGAAACAAGGACTGGCACAGTGAAAGAAACTGACACTCTCCCTACCTAGAGTTTTCTGTCCCTAGAAAAAATGTTTTTTTAAAGCACACTATAGCACAAGGAGAATTCCCCTCACTTTCCTTCTTTGTCCCTAGAAACAAGGACTGGCACAGTGAAAGAAACTGACACTCTCCCTACCTAGAGTTTTCTGTCCCTAGAAAAAATGTTTTTTTAAAGCACACTATAGCACAAGGAGAATTCCCCTCACTTTCCTTCTTTCTCCCTAGAAACAAGGACTGGCACAGTGAAAGAAACTGACACTCTCCCTACCTAGAGTTTTCTGTCCCTAGAAAAAATGTTTTTTTAAAGCACACTATAGCACAAGGAGAATTCCCCTCACTTTCCTTCTTTGTCCCTAGAAACAAGGACTGGCACAGTGAAAGAAACTGACACTCTCCCTACCTAGAGTTTTCTGTCCCTAGAAAAAATGTTTTTTTAAAGCACACTATAGCACAAGGAGAATTCCCCTCACTTTCCTTCTTTGTCCCTAGAAACAAGGACTGGCACAGTGAAAGAAACTGACACTCTCCCTACCTAGAGTTTTCTGTCCCTAGAAAAAATGTTTTTTTTAAAGCACACTATAGCACAAGGAGAATTCCCCTCACTTTCCTTCTTTGTCCCTAGAAACAAGGACTCGCACAGTAAAACACACTGACACTCTCCCTACCTATCCTTCTCTTTCCCTAAACTAAAGGAATCCAGGTTAAGCAAGAAATAAATAAATGTCACTGTCCCTGCCTATGCTTGTCTTTCCCTGCTCCGGAACACACTACACTAGGCCGCCGTGCTGGCGGCCTTTTATAGTGTGGGGCGTGTACTAAACACCCTCAGCAATAATTGGCCACAGGCATCCTGCCTGTGGCTAATCATTGCTCTCCTCGCTGCCGGCGCTGTGATTGGCCAAGCATGCGGGGTCACAGTGCATGCTTGGCCAATCACAGCGCCTGGATGACACTGCGATGGCGTAGTGCATTGTGGGCCGTTCGCGTCACTCGAATTTGCCGCGAACGGCCCAAATCGTTCGATCTTCGTCGAACGATCGAACAGCCGATGTTCGAGTCGAACGTATGTTCGACTCGAACACGAAGCTCATCCCTAGTCAGTTGCGGTATTAAATACAGCCCTAATCATTTGTGGTTCCTCAAGCTTTTTGCCCATGTCCTGTCCCCATTTTTCTATACATACTAGTGTTCCCTGTGTTTCTAATTCTGTTAATATTTCATATGTTTGTGATATACCATGTTTCAAGGGCTTTTCTATACTACAAAGTTTTTCCATGGGATTTAGTGCCTTTTCATCTCTGATTGGTTATGGAAGGGTGCTTACTAAATGTGTTAATTGAAGATATTCCCATTCGCTAAGCTGCTGATCCCCGTGTAACGTTTTTATCTCTTGTCTTGTCTTTATTTTGCCCAGTGCCATTATATCTTTTAATTGTGTAGATCCCAGTTGCTTACCTAACTGTGTCCCATTTCCTGGAATAAAAAAATTTGTGCCTGCTAGTGGAATTAATGGTGAACTATATTTCCATTTTTCACGCCGATGAATTGTATCCCATATTTTAAATACGTTTTTAGTTATGCTATGTGTTTCTGTGTCTAGTGTTCTTAGTTTTGGAGGTATCCAGATGTTTTTATGTAGGAATGTCGTACTTAATATATCTCCCATTTGTACCCACTTCTTTTTGGTGTATGGATTTGCCCATTCTGCAAGCCTAGCTAGTATAACCGTTTTATAATATCTCTGTACATCTGGAAGTGCCAACCCCCCGTTTTTTTTTTCCGACTTAAAAGTGCATAGTTTACTCTGGCCTTTTTACCCTGCCAAATATATTTCGAAATTATAGTTTTAATCACCTTGAAAAAACTTTGTGGTATTTCTATTGGGAGCATTTGGAATTTGTAGGTTATTTTTGGTAGGATCATTATTTTTAGGACGTTGACCCTTCCTATCCAAGAGATAGGTCTCCTCACCTACTTTTCATTTCTAGTCTAATCTCGTTAATTAAGGGGATGAAGTTGACCGAGTATAATTTATCTAGTGTTGGTGTTATTTTTATCCCTAGATATGTTAATTAGAGTTGAGCGGACACCTGGATGTTCGAGTTCGACGGGTTCGGCCGAACTTCGGAAAAAAGTTCGGGTTCGGGACCGAACTTTAACCCGAACCCGAACCCGAACCCCATTGAAGTCAATGGGGACCCGGACTTCTGAGGACTAAAAAGGCTCTAAAAAAGTAATGGAAAGGGCTAGAGGGCTGCAAATGGCAGCAAAATGTTGTTAAGAGCATGGCAAGTGCTCTGCAAACAAATGTGGATAGGGAAATAACTTAAAATAACATAAGAAAAAAAAAAATATGCTGGAGGCCCCCTTTTCAGCAGAAGAGGTACGGGAAGTCATTAAGAACTTCAGAAACTCAACGGCACAATGCCACACATATGGTGGGAATGCCCCAGAATACGCCCTTTCTGGAATAAATTATTCAATTTAATGGATAAGCTAGTGGGAAAATAAAATACTTTGAAATAAAAATGTAGTGGGGTGCTAAATTTAAGGGAAGTGTTTGAGTGGTAAATAGGCTCAAACACCCTAATTCTGTAGGATTCATGGACCATTTTGTCCTCGGGGGACAGTATTGGTGTGCAGTTCCCTGCGGTCTACAGGTGGCGCTGCCATGGTAGGCTAGGGTTGAACCGCCGATACAGTGCTGTGCCTTTTGTGTCCCCTCTTGGCAGTAGTACAGCGGGGCGGGGAACCTGCTGTGCATGCCGGGAGAGCATATAAAAGGGGCAGACCTTTGGCCTGGGGGCTGATGTCCAGTGGGGTCCACGCCCAGGTGCCTTCGGCCTGGGTGCATGTGTTCCTGTTCCATCTCGGGTACATTTAGCCCGGGGTGAGGTACTATCCTGGAGTTCCTGCTGCCCTGGGTATGGAGGCCTAGGTGCGGGAGTAAAGCCTGGAGTCCAGAGCCTTCGTCTGGAGTCCGCTAAGGGTCGAGGAGTCTTAGGGTGCCGCCTCGTGTAGGGGACCATGTTCCAGGGAAGGGAGGATCATTCTGATGGACCGATGCAGGAGTCACGGTGAAGGAAGGGTCTGTTGACTCCCTGGAGAGATGTCTTCCCCTTGATATGGGTTAGGTTCGTAGAAGGAGAAGCTCAAGGTCATCTTGAGTGTATCAGAGGCCTTATTCACCCGGCCCGTGGCAGGGGCCTTATACACCCTGGTCTGTGGCAGAGACCAAAGTTCCCCAGGTCCGTGGTAGGGGCCTTGTACACCCGGTCTGTGGCAGAGACCAACCTCAAGGTCTGTGGCAGAGACCGTGCACCTAAAACTGTTTGAGAAACCTAAGCAGTGAAGTGAATGTGCTACGTTTGTGCCTGGACCTCCTCCACACCTTAAGCTGTCCTGTTTCTTTGCTCTAACCTTTTCTATCCGTGTAGAGTTTATTTTGCCATGAGAGAATAAGAGTTGTAGTTTCAGCTGGTGTGGACATTGACTTTACTGGGAATTAATGGACTTGTCTCTACCTACAGTAGAGGTGAGAATCATCCTCTGGAGGAGTTTTGACTCCGGCTGTGGACACGGCCCGTCAAGTACACCGCTCAACCTCTTTATATAGGAGGGTACGGGCTGGTAGTGCAGTGTGCCTTTCTCCCTCCTGCGAGGAGCCAACAACATAAAGGCAGGTAAGGGGGAAAGGATCTGTGGGCTACAAAAAATAAAATAAAAATGATAATCTTGACCTAGGAGGATGAGGTCCATATGGAGTAGGAGGTTGAAGTGGCGGTGGATGTGGCTGTGTAGGTGGAAGCGGTGGTGGAGGAGGACGAGGTAGCCAACACTGGTTCAAAAATACAACAATGGCTGGGTAAGGCCGGTGATGTGTCGAATGTTGTTTTTTTTAGCATAGCACAGTAGAAGACAAATATATAGAAATGGTTTTTCTTTTTCGTACATCACGGGACACAGAGCGACTTAGTCATTACTAATGGGTTATATAGTTTACCTTCAGGTGTTGGCACTGGCCAATTCCAAACCGGAAGTACCCTCCCCTATATAAGCCCCTCCCACCCGGGAGCACCTCAGTTTTTTGCCAGTGTCTAAGGTGTTGGCCAAAGAGTAACATGTGTTTTCACTGGGCTTGCGTACAGGTTCTTTTGGGCCTTAGTAAGCTGTTCCGGATCCCACCAAAAAAGCTTCATAGCTAAACGGTCGGTACCCGGGCCTTGCAGCAGAAGAGCAAGGTTTTGCCTGTAATGCTTCTCTTAGGAGGGCTGGACCCTGGGATCCAGAGCTCTGGTCATACCCACGACCAAGACGCTGTCTGTGCAGGGTGCTATACAGGTCCAGGGGAGTGGAATCCTTGGGAACCCGGTCCCTGAAGGTTTAATTACAATGCCTGCCGTGATAGGTGAAGTTTGGACTTTTGTGGACCAAACAAAGTCCTGCGGCGGGGATCAGGTAAGTGGGGGCCCCCAGGAACTTGGTTCTATTGGGGGACCCCCAAGCCTAATTTGTCTTTCTGTCTGTTACCTAACGGTATTCCCGCTAAATATCTGTGTTTGCCTATAACTACTGAAAATGTAAAATTTTAATAGTAGTCAAGAAAAAAAAAAAAAAAAACAGGGACCGCGGTACCTGTGTTAAACCACTAGAGGCCGCTGTAGTCCATTTTTCTTGTAATGTGGATCTTTGGTTTTCTCAACTCAAAAGATCCAGGCAGCTGGTAAGTTTCTCTGAGGGAATCCACTTCCTCTGCCCTGTTGCTGCGTTCATCCACCGCACAGGCCCTCCGGCAAAAAGGGCCCTGGCTCCTAGTCCTCTGTTGGTTTTCGAAAAGGGCGCCATTGGCGCACGGGCGCGCGCGCGGGCGCGTGCACGCGCCTCCTATGAAAAAAAAGGGGCGGGGCGGGTGGATGACGCTCGATGCGCGCCGCGGCGCTTCTGCGCATGTGCGGGCGTCCCAGCATGGTTAAAAGACACAGTACAAGTGTCAGCTGCATGCAAACAGAGCTAGCAACAAACAGTGGCACACAGAGGCGGTTGATGCAGGCATCCCCATAGAAAGGCACTTTAGTGGACACCAGCTGGTATATAGCAGCACCTGTGTTAGACTATTACCAGCAAAAATTGGTGTATGACGACGGGAATACCTCAGCTTTGTGCTTAAAGGATATGTCGTCCAGACGCTCCGGAAATAGATCTTCCAGGAAGCCAAAGGGGTCTCCATCGGGCTCTGAGGATATTGGGCATGCTTGCACTGCACCAATCTCCCCTGAGAATGCAGAGGTCAGTAGCCGTAGAAACCCCGCAGGAATGCCTGGTGCTGCGGCTGTCCCCAGTCCACCTGCTCCTGTATATATAACAGAGGAGGTTTTATCCTCAACTCTGGGAGGATTAGAAGAGAGATTAACAGCATTGATCGCTGCTTCCCTATCTCAGGGAAAGCGCGTCCGATCTCCGTCTCCTCCTTCAGAGTGCCTGTTAGTGGAGGAACAGCCCCACACAGAGATCGACCTACCTGAAGGGGATCAGGATGAGGTTGATTCACTTATAGAGGAATCAACAGTGGAAGAACCTTTCTCAGCTTCTCAGGCTGAAAGATTATGGGTTCAGTCTCTGACTAACATGGTCCGATCAGCATTTAAAATGCCTCTGGCGGAACCACCATCCACTACGGTTTCCTCGCTGGGGTCGCTAAAAGCTCCCCAGGCGGTCTGTTCCTTCCCAATCCACCCTTTATTAGAAGGGCTTATTTACCAGGATTGGGAGCATCCTGATAAAATATTTGCTCCCCCCAAGAGATTTCCGGTGATCTATCCCATGGAGGATAAGTTCATAAGAAAATGGAGGGTCCCTATAGTGGACGCAGCCATCTCTTCTGTTAACAAATCACTGACATGTCCAGTAGATAATGTTCCAATGTTCAAAGACCCAATAGATAAAAAATTGGAGTCTTTACTAAAATCTGCTTTCTCTACAGCAAGTATGGTGACACAACCTGCGGTAGCAGCGATTGGAGTCTGCCAAGCAGTGAAAGATCAGTTGAAACAAGTCTTAAGGGACTTACCAGATCAGCAGGCTCATGCCCTAGCTGACCTGCCTAGAGCCTTGTGTTTTGCGGTGGACGCCATAAAGGATACAATCCAACAGGCCTCCCGCTTTACGCTGTCTATAGTACATATGCGTAGGCTTCTGTGGCTCAAAAACTGGTCTGCTGAAGCTCCCTGTAAAAAACTGCTGGTTAGCTTCCCATTTCATGGAGAACGCTTATTTGGAGAAGATCTGGACAAATATATCCAGAAAATTTCTGCCGGTAAAAGTTCACTCTTACCGGTTAAGAACAAGGGTAGAAGTCCTTCTTTTAAGAGGCCTACCTCTCCAGTCCCGGGCACATCGGCTGTGAAGCAGTTCCGACGGCCTCCGCGGTCAAATTCAGGGGGCAGAAATCAGGGACAATCACAGGGTAACAAGAAGCCCTGGATCAAGAGAGGTACAAAACCTCCCCCTAAGGCATGAAGTATTGCCCCCGCTCAATCGGGTGGGGGGAAGACTTCAGTTGTTCACAGAGACCTGGCGGGACACCATCAGAGACAGATGGGTGCTCTCCGCAGTAAGTCTGGGATACAAGCTGGAGTTAAAAGGCACTCCTCCTGCCCAATTTATGAGGTCAAACGTGCCAAGAGATCCCCAAAAGAGAGGATCCCTCCTTCTGGCACTAGAACAACTATTGCTCCAAGGGGTAATCATGAAGGTTCCCCTGGAAGAAAGCGGATTCGGGTTTTACTCGAACCTTTTCACAGTCCCCAAACCAAATGGGGACGTGAGGCCCATATTAAATCTAAAAGGGCTAAACAAGTTCCTAAATATCAGGACCTTTCGGATGGAGTCGATCCGATCAGTGGCCACCGCCCTACAAGGGCAGGAATGGCTAGCCTCGATCGACATAAGGGATGCTTATCTGCATATTCCCATCTTTCCGGCCCATCAGAAATTTCTACGCTTTGCAGTAGAAGGGCGCCATTTTCAGTTCAGAGCCTTACCTTTCGGTCTGGCCACAGCACCACGAGTGTTCACAAAAATTCTGGCCCCATTATTGGCCAATCTAAGAACACAGGGTGTAACGATAATGGCATATCTAGACGACCTGCTACTAATAGACCACTCAGTGGAAAAGCTGGAAGTAGCTATTCACAAGACAATCGAGTATCTGGAATATCACGGTTGGATTATCAACCGGGACAAGTCAGCTCTAAGACCAGTCAAAAGTCTGGAATACTTAGGGCTAAGGCTGGATTCAAATCAGAGAAAGATTTTCTTACCTCCAGAGAAGGTGTCGTCTTTAAGAAATTTGACCCACTTAGTGGGTACAAAAAGAAAACCATCCATACGTCTCTGCATGAGGCTGCTGGGAAAGATGGTGGCTTCATTCGAAGCGGTACCCTACGGTCAATTCCATTCAAGGAATTTGCAAAGGGCCATACTGTCAGCCTGGAACAAAAAAGTTCAGGCTTTAGACTTACCAATGTCCCTGTCCCCTTCCGTTCGCAAGAGCCTCCATTGGTGGTTGGTGCCCCAGAATCTGGAAAGAGGGAAACCCTTCAGTCCGGTTTCTTGGAAGGTGGTCACTACAGATGCCAGCCTCATCGGCTGGGGGGCAGTGCTGGAGCAATGGTCTCTCCAGGGCAGGTGGTCAGAAGCAGAAAAGGCCCTGCCCATCAATCTCTTAGAGATACGAGCAGCCCGGTATGCCCTAGTAGCATGGACATCCAAACTCCAGGGGTCCCCTGTCAGAATTCAATCAGACAATGCCACGGCAGTGGCATATATCAATCATCAGGGTGGCACCAAAAGTCGTGCAGCCCAGAAGGAAGCAAATTGCATCCTGGAGTGGGCAGAAAGATATGTCCCAGCCATATCCGCGGTTTTCATCCCAGGAGTGGAAAATTGGAGAGCGGACTTTCTAAGTCGCCAACAATTATGCCCGGGGGAATGGTCTCTTCACCCCGAGGTTTTCCAGGCAATATGCCAGCGGTGGGGAACACCGGATGTAGATCTGCTAGCATCCAGATTCAACGCAAAGGTGGACAGGTTTGTGTCTCGCACAAGGGATCCCCTAGCTTGCGGCTCGGATGCCCTAGTGTTCCCTTGGGATCGGTTCAAGCTGATATATGCATTCCCACCGCCACAATTGTTACCGCGATTACTCCGCAGAATCAGGGTAGAAAAGAAACCAGTGATTCTGGTGGCTCCAGCGTGGCCCCGAAGGGCATGGTACGCGGAGATGGTAAAAATGTCAGTGAGGAGTCCTTGGACCCTCCCACTTCGTCCGGACCTGCTGTCGCAAGGACCGATATACCACCCTTCCTTACCAGCCCTAGGTTTGACGGCCTGGCTATTGAAGCCCACATTCTGAAAAAGAGAGGGCTCTCTAATTCTGTGGTATCTACCATGATCAATGCCAGGAAACCGGTATCCAGGCAGATCTATTATAGGATCTGGAAAGCGTACATTACGTGGTGTGAGACCAAGAAATGGCATCCACGTAAGTACATGATAGGGAGGATTCTGGACTTCCTACAGTGGGCTGTAGATAGGAAGCTGGCCTTGAGTACTATCAAGGGTCAGATTTCGGCCTTGTCAATATTTTTTCAAAGGCCCTTGGCTTCGCATTCACTAGTCAAAGCCTTTATACAAGGAGTGATGCGTATTAGCCCTCCGGTTAGTATTCCCATATGTCCTTGGGACTTAAACCTGGTTCTGTCGGTTCTACAGAAACAACCGTTTGAACCATTACAACACATTTCCTTGGTTCTTCTCACCAGGAAATTGGTTTTCTTAGTAGCCATTTGTTCGGCTAAAAGAGTGTCGGAATTAGCAGCTATGTCCTGTAAGGAGCCATATCTGGTTGTCCATAAGGACAGAGTAGTATTACGTCCTCATCCAGCCTTTCTTCCTAAGGTGGTATCGAGGTTTCATTTGAACCAAGATGTGGTTCTTCCTTCTTTTTTCCCCAAACCTATCTCAGTAGAGGAAAAGTTATTACATTCTTTGGATGTGGTAAGAGCAGTTAAAGCTTATCTAAAAGCCACTGCTCAGATTCGCAGAACGGATTCTTTGTTTGTTCTGCCGGAAGGCCCCAGAAGGGGTCAGGCAGCATCAAAATCTACTTTAGCCAAGTGGATTCGACAGGTCATAATACAAGCCTATGGCTTGAGAAAGAGACCGCCTCCGTTCAAAGTTAGGGCGCACTCCACAAGAGCGGTTGGAACTTCATGGGCAGTGCATCACCAGGCCTCCCTGGCTCAAGTATGTAAGGCCGCAACATGGTCTTCGGTACACACGTTTACTAGATTCTATCAGGTAGACGTTAGAAGTCAGGAGGATGTCGCCTTTGGGCGCAGTGTGTTGCAGGCCGCAAAAGATCCTCATGCCTGATGGCGCCCAGCTTATGTACCCCCCCCCTCATTTGGCATTGCTTTGGGACGTCCCATTAGTAATGACTAAGTCGCTCTGTGTCCCGTGATGTACGAAAAAGAAAAAGGGATTTTTATAACAGCTTACCTGTAAAATCCTTTTCTTGGAGTACATCACGGGACACAGAGCTCCCACCCCTCTTTTTGGGACACTTATTGCTTGGCTACAAAACTGAGGTGCTCCCGGGTGGGAGGGGCTTATATAGGGGAGGGTACTTCCGGTTTGGAATTGGCCAGTGCCAACACCTGAAGGTAAACTATATAACCCATTAGTAATGACTAAGTCGCTCTGTGTCCCGTGATGTACTCCAAGAAAAGGATTTTACAGGTAAGCTGTTATAAAAATCCCTTTATTTCACACGCCTCCAGATATGTATTTCACACTGCAAAATATTTTTTGTGGCCCTAAATGGCGTTTTTTGGAAGACCACAACACACCCACAGTACGTAACTGCTGAATCGCACAGCTACAGAACTGCAGAAAATGCTATTAAAAAAAAATGTGTTTTTTTTAGTATAGCACAGTAGAAGAAAACTATATATAAATTGTTTATTTCACACACCTCCACATATGTATAACACACTGCAAAATATTTTTTGTGGCCCTAAATGGCGTTTTTTGGAAGACCACAATACACCCACAGTACGTAACCGCTGAATCGCACAGCTACAGAACTGCAGAAAATGCTATTAAAAAAAAATGTTTTTTTTAGTATAGCACAGTAGAAGAAAACTATATATAAATTGTTTATTTCACACACCTCCACATATGTATAACACACTGCAAAATATTTTTTGTGGCCCTAAATGGCTCTTTTTGCAAGCGTACATTAACCACTTAAGCCCCGGACCATTTTGGGCCATTAGGACCAGGCCTGTTTTTGGGATTCGGCACTGCGCTGCTTTAACTGTAAATTGTGCGGACATGCAATGTTGTACCCAAATGAAATTTGCGTCCTTTTCTTCCCACAAATAGAGCTTTCTTTTAATGGTATTTGATTGCCTCTGCGATTTTTATTTTTTGCGATATAAACAGAAAAAGACCGAAAATTTTGAAAAAAAATGATATTTTCTACTTTTTGTTATAAGAAAAATCGAATAAACTCAATTTTAGTCATACATTTAGGCCAAAATGTATTCAGCCACATGTCTTTAGTAAAAAAAAGTCAATAAGCGTATATTTATTGGTTTGCGCAAAAGTTATAGCGTTTACAAACTAGGGTACATTTTCTGAAATTTACACAGCTTTAAATTTATGACTGCCTATCTCATTTCTTGAGGTGCTAAAATGGCAGGGCAGTACAAAACCCCCCCAAATGACCCCATTTTGGAAAGTAGACACCCCAAGGAAATTGCTGAGAGGCATGTTGAGCCCATTGAATTTTTTTTTTTTTGTCCCAAGTGATTGAATAATGACAAAAAAAAAAAAAAATTACAAAAAGTTGTCACTAAATGATATATTGCTCACACATGCCATGGTTATATGTGGAATTGCACCCCAAAATACATTCTGCTGCTTCTCCTGAGTACGGGGATACCACATGTGTGGGACTTTTTAGGAGCCTAGCCACGTACGGGACCCCGGAAACCAAGCACCGCCTTCAGGATTTCTAAGGGCGCAAATTTTTGATTTCACTCCTCACTACCTATCACAGTTTCGAAGGCCATAAAATGCCAAAATAGCACAAAACCCCCACAAATGACCCCATTTTGGAAAGTAGACACCCCAAGCTATTTACTGAGAGGCATGTTCAGTCCATGGAATATTTTATATTTTGCCACAAGTTGCGGGAATATGACAAACTTTTTTTTTTTGCACAAAGTTGTCACTAAATGATATATTGCTCACACATGCCATGGTTATATGTGGAATTGCACCCCAAAATACATTCTGCTGCTTCTCCTGAGTACGGGGATACCACATGTGTGGGACTTTTTAGGAGCCTAGCCACGTACGGGACCCCGGAAACCAAGCACCGCCTTCAGGATTTCTAAGGGCGCAAATTTTTGATTTCACTCCTCACTACCTATCACAGTTTCGAAGGCCATAAAATGCCAAAATAGCACAAAACCCCCACAAATGACCCCATTTTGGAAAGTAGACACCCCAAGCTATTTACTGAGAGGCATGTTCAGTCCATGGAATATTTTATATTTTGCCACAAGTTGCGGGAATATGACAAACTTTTTTTTTTTGCACAAAGTTGTCACTAAATGATATATTGCTCACACATGCCATGGGCATATGTGAAATTACACCCCAAAATACATTCTGCTGCTTCTCCTGAGTACGGGGATACCACATGTGTGGGACTTTTTGGGAGCCTAGCCGCGTACGGGAGCCCAAAAACCAAGCACCGCCTTCAAGGTTTCTAAGGGCATACATTTTTGATTTCACTCCTCACTACCTATCACAGTTTTGAAGGCCATAAAATGCCAAGATGGCACAAACCCCCCCCCAAATGACCCCATTTTGGAAAGTAGACACCCCAAGCTATTTGCTGAGAGGCATGTTGACCCCATTGAATATTTTTTTTTTTGTCCCAAATGATTGAATAATGACAAAAAGAAAAAAAAAATGTACAAAAAGTTGTCACTAAATGATATATTGCTCACACATGCCATGGTTATATGTGGAATTGCACCCCCAAAATACATTCTGCTGCTTTTCCTGAGTACGGGGATACCACATGTGTGGGACTTTTTGGGAGCCTAGCCGCGTACAGGGCCCCAAAAACCAAGCACTGCGAACGCTGCAGTTATGTGTGTTGTGTTTGGTAAGTGACAGTGATCGATCGATACTGCACTTGGGTGGGCTGGGCTGGGCTGGGCTGGGCGGAGGGGCTAAACGCAGGCGCTAGCAGGTATCTGGGCTGATCCCGCTAACACTGCGTTTTTGGGAACCCTAAACTGCTGGGGATGCTAGTATAGATCTGATCAGATCTGATCAGATACTATACCACTAAGGAGGGTGTATGCTTTGCGCGTGGGTGTTAGCGTTACTGTCACTAACCTAACACTGCCTGGGACGACGCAGACCCTCTCTGGCGCTAAAACCTAATTGATCTCACCCGCCGGGCGATCAGGGGGGTTAAACCTTTATTGGGTTATATACGGCGGGTGCCCTGATGCTATAAAAAGCAAACTAATCAACCAGCGTCACCCGTAACCTTTATATGGTGATCACTGGTGAAAGGGTTAACTAGGGGCAATCAGGGGGTTAAAACCTTTATTAGGTTAAATATGGGGGTACCTGACACTATATAAAAACCTGACGGGTAACCTAAATAACGAAATAACTTACTGGCTAACCAGTGACACCAGTGACGCTTATACGGCGATCACTGGTGAAAGGGTTAACTCTAGGGGCAATCAGGGGGTTAAAATAATATATGGGGGTACCTGACACTAATAAAAACATGCGGCGAACCTAAAAAAAAAATAACTGCCTATCTAAAACACCAGCGACACGAATACAGCGATCGGAAAAACAATCGCTTAGTGACGCTGAAGTTAGGGGGTGAAAGGGTTACCTGGGGGGTGATCAAGGGGTTAAACCTTTATTAGGGGGGGTTAGGGGGCTACCCTGGACCTAAAGGGGCCTAATCCTAACTGCCCTGCAACTTTTTACAATCACAGATGACACTAAATGCAGTGATCAGTAAAATAAATGATCACTGCAATCAGTGACACTGTGATTGGGGGCTTTGGGGTGACCTGGGGGGTGATCTGGGGGTGACTGGGGGGTGATTTGTGTGCCTATGTGTACCTACGTGTCAGTGGACTGTTGGTGCACTAACCTGCTTCTTCTCTGCTCGGCGCCGGGAACGAAAAGACCGCGGCGAGGGAGATGACATCACTTCCTCCAGCCTTGTTTACATCACATGGCGGAGGAAGCATTTTCATTGGCCGGGAGCGATCGCGAGGGGGGGGCGGAATCGAGCGGCCGCCTCCTCATGCCTGATCGCTCCCGAACACTTAACGGCCGCTCACTGCAGTGAAGGGGGGTCCGGATGGACCCCCCAACTGCACAAAGGCGATCACGTAGATCTACGTGATTCTGCCTGTCCGTGCCATTCTGCCGACGTAAATCGGCGGTGGGCGGTCGTTAAGTGGTTAAAGTGCAAATTTTTTTTTTTTTTTTTTTTTCCCCAAAACGGGTCTTTTTTTTGCACGAGCAAAATAAAATGCCCAATGGGTCTTTTGGAAAAGAGCACAATAAAGTGCTTTTTTTTTGTCCTAAATGGATCTTTTTCCAAGAGCAGAATACACCCACAGTATGGAAACGGTGTATCTCTCAACGTAATATATGCAGTGCTGGTGCACTGAGCTTGCAGATAAAAGGTAGATTTTCTCTGACACTGGGCTCATAGCAGTGTAAAAAGACTGCACTGCAACACAAACAGGTAAACCTATGCAGATCGCTGAGTTATATCTCTGAATCTGGACTCCTATTCCTATATAATATATCTCTCTCCCTAAAAGCAAAAAACAGGACCCTGGCCCTACACTACACTGTCTCTATCTTTTCCCTCAGATTCCAGAATCAGGACTAACTCATGTATTTTTCTATCTCTCCCTAAAAGCAGCAGCAGCAGACTAGATCCTCTCCCTATCTATTCTGAAGCAGAGTGACGTGTGTGCTGTGTGCCTCTAGCTTATATAGAAGCTGGGTCACATGTTGCACTGACCAATCACAGCCATGCCATTAGTAGGCATGGCTATGATGGCCTCTAAGGGCACACCAGCTAATCAAAAGGTGATTGGCTGGCCCCTGAAGCATTTCTAAATGCGTAATTAGATTGCCGAACCCGAACCCGGACTTTTGCGCAAAGTCCGGGTTCGGGTTCGGGAAAAAGCTAAAGTTCGGTACGGACCCGAACTTTACAGTTCGGGTTCGCTCAACACTAATGTTAATGCTTTTGTCTCCCAGGTAAATGGGAATTCTTTCTGTAATACTTTTTCCTCGTTTTTGTCTACTCCTAAGTTTAAGATTATGGTTTTTATAGTGTTAATTTTAAAGTTCGAAAGTTCTCCATATTTTTTTATTTCTCTAATTACGGGAGGACCTGTTCCGAAGGACCGGTGCTGTAGACACGATGAAGGAAGGGGTCTGTTGACTCTCTGGGGGGATGTCTTCTCCCTGAAAGGGGCTATGTCCTAGGAAGGAAATCCATGTTCACCAGGTCAGTGGCAGTGACCATATTCACCAGGTCAGTGGCAGTGACCATATTAACCCGGTCAGTGGCAGTGACCCTGTTCACCAGGTCAGTGGCAGTGACCTTATCCACCAGGTCTGTGGCAGAGACCAACCTCATGGTCTGTGGCAGAGACCATGCGCCAAAACTGTTTGAGAATCTGAACAGTCCTAAGAGTTTGAGCTACATTTGTGCCTGGACCTCCTCCACACCTTAAAGCTGTCCTGTGTCTTTGCTCCAACCTTTTGTCTATCCAAGAGAATATGTGTTGTGCAAGCGGAAAATAAATATTGAGTTGGACTTTCAGCTGGTGTGGACATTTACATTACTGGGGAAGTCAAGGACTTGCATCTACACACTGTAGAGGTGAGAATCATTCTCAGGAGGACTTTGTGCTCCGGCTGCAGACAAGGCCCAAAAACAACACCGCCTAACCTCTTAACACGGGAGGGTACGGGCTTGTGGTGCAGTGTACTCCTTTCTCCTAAGAGGAGCCAAATCAGACAAGGAGAAGGGGGTGTGTGCGCTACATATGTATATGTGGGTGGGTGTATGTGTATTCATGTATGTATGTGTGTATGTATTGTAGGGGATCAGAGGGGTGAAAGGCCGGTTCAGACAGTTCAGTAAAATAAAAATTGCTTTATTCAGCAAAACAAACAGAAGAAACGACAGGCTTGTCTTGTTACACAGGTGCAGAGATAGGAAAAGTTCAGTCTCTTTAGCCAACAGGCTAATTAATAGACAAAGTACACGGCTCTAGCCAGAGCTACAGTCTCTGATACGGTTTTGCTCATCCCAGCAGGTACACAATCCAGCAATGGATCCTCTCACACAGCATGCTGCTGTGTCTCTCTCTCCAAACACACTGCTCCTCTCTGACATCTTCATGTAGGTATATGTAGATAAATAAAAAAGGAAAGTGGAATCCTTTCTCCTATATCTACTCCTGCTCTTTCTGTCACTGTTCAGTTATCCTCACCTCAGCTGGCCATCCCATTTCTCCACAGATCAAGAGTCAGTTTCTGCTTATACAAAGACCCTCAACAACTAGGATGGGGACTGGAGACCACCGTATCGGTAAGTTTTCAGGAAAAGAGTGCCCTCTCGTGTGTGTTCTATACTTCCTCCAGGCCTTAGCCTATCCTCACATAGCTCACGAGTGTCGGCTATATCAGAAATAACACATTTTAATGGGCCAAGAATCCTTTAGTTTGCACAACTTTTGAGCCGTGGGAAGTCAGTCACCAAAGAAAAGAGATCTATTGGAGTTGCTGGTTCTCATATAAGTTTAACCGTTCGTTCCAACAGAGCAGTTTGTCGGTTTAGGCCATCACTTACAAGGCAGTATCAATTGCAAGAACTTTAAGGAGAAGGTTGTCAGAGATTCAAGCTCTTGGAGCTTCAAAGTAAAAAAATATATATATATTGTTTTCTTTCCAGAAAGAGTAGAGTTGGGTCTTGTAGATCATCTTGCGTCAAACGTAGCAACAGCCTGCTATTTAACAGACAGCTGGACATTGCCTAACTTTCCAGAACATCACACAGGAAAGTCACACGAACTGTTCATTTTACAGAACTTTAAAGTAGTATCTGTCCACAATTGTCCCTTTCAGGTCATCTAAATAAACCTTTTGTCATTCCAGCTGGGAATCATCAAGGGAAAGAGGTTACTGCCTGGACCCTAGCAGGCTTGGTTGTGCATATAGGACTAGGGGTCGCGAGCCTGCGGTGACAGAGCACTCTACCAAAGCGGTTGAAGCCTCAGAGGCAGCACATTCAAGAGAATCTATGGTGTCCATCTGTAGAGGGGTATCATGGTCGTCCCAACATTCCTACTCAAACTTGACGCGGGGGCCTTGTCATCAGGGGACTTTGTAGGAAGGACTATTCAGTCCTCTGTCTCATCCTAATTAGAAGATTGGTTTGACAAGTAGATCCCACCCTGTCAGCTAGTTATTTATCACTAGTATTCTGCCACGGTGGCGTCAGGAAACTGAAAATTGAATCAAATACTTACCGTAATTTTCCTTTCCTAACGCCAAACCATGGCAGCATATGGTCCCACCCTTGTACGTTTCGGTATGTAGTGTGACAGCAGGAAGGTAAAGTCACCTGGTTGCATCCAGGGGGGTAGGTATATTTCTCCCAGATTCAGGCTTTATGCCGACTTATACAACTAGGGAGAGTGCTGGGCATCGTGCAGGCAGGGAGTTGATGAGACCAGCTGAAGCTTGTCAGCTCGTTTAAGGCCTCTATAAAAACTCCCAGCTTCATTAGGTGTTTGCTCATGCCTGGACCCAGACCTGTGTGGACTGTCTAGGGAGAGTGAACCCCTGTGCGGTGAGACAAAGCCTGTGTGGCTATTTGTTTGGACATTTACTAAACCAGGGACTTAGGGACTAGGACAGCACCAGGCTGATCCCAGTTGTTAGTTAGGGAAACCTGCATGTTTAGTCAGAGGTCAAGCTGACCAGGATTTATTTTGTTTATGTTTCTTTTTGCTTTGCTGTGTTTTTGTCACTGTAAATAGAGAAATAAACCGCACCTTTTGATCTTGAAAACCACAACCTCCGTCTGCTGGGCCTGTTTTTGTGTGGGGAGCCCATCCAGGGGGTCACACACACCCGCTACCGAGCTAACCCCCTCACAGTTGGTGGAGAATGCAGGCAGTTTTTTTTTAAGCCAGCATGGAGGAGATACTGAAACAGCTGGCTCTAGCAAATGCCAATCAACAGCAGACAAATGCAGGTTTGCAAAAGAGCTTCGCAGCCCAGCAACAAGCCCAGCAGCAATCTGAGGCCCGCTTCATAGACCTGTTGCAGAAGCAAGAGCAGAGACTACAACAACAGATGGAAGCAGTAATGCAGCAACGTCCGCAGACCAGTGAGGAAAGCCGTCCCACTAATACCGCGTCCTTTGGGGTGAGTCGTTTATTGACAAAAATGACTGGAGAGGATGATCCAGAGGTATTTTTGACCACATTTGAAAGGACTGCTGAAAGAGAAAAGTGGCCTGAGGAGCAGTGGGCTGGACTGGTGGCTCCTCTGTTAACTGGTGAATCGCAGAAAGCTTACTATGACCTAGAGCCTGACCAAGCAAAAGACTATGTGATGCTAAAAGCTGAAATATTGGCAAGGCTGGGTGTCACCCTGGCTGTCCGGGCTCAGCGTGTGCATAACTGGACTTTCCAGCTTGGATAACCCCCCAGGTCTCAAATGTATGATCTCATTCACCTGAGCAGGAAGTGGCTACAGCCAGAGACTTTGTCCGCACCGGAGATTGTGGAACGTGTTGTGATGGATCGTTTCTTGAGAGCTCTTCCTACCGCCATTCAAAAGTGGGTAAGCCATGGAGACCCAGAAACGGCCGGTAAACTTGTGGATTGTGTAGAGAGATACTTGGCTGCAGAGAACCTGACGGCCTCTTCCAGAGACTCTCGGACTTTCCACCCTAAGACCAGACCATCCCCAGGGGCGGATAAGATGATTCCAAGGGGTGAGGGTGGAGAGAGTGAGAGGGTGGGAGCTCTGCCCAGGGTTTGGCGAGAACAGCCTGGGAAGTCGGGGGCTCAAGAGGCAGCCAAAAGGATTGTTTGCTACCGCTGCCGGCAAGCGGGACATATTGCAGCAAATTGCCCGGTTGTGGAGGAACCCATGCAATGTGACTTTCTGACGGACAGACGTCAGTCGCTGTGTGCGACAGTCGCATGCACTGCCATTCGGGGAACTGAGAAACATTTATGCAAAATGTGTATTAATGGTAGAAATGTTGTGGTATTACTGGATTCAGGTAGCCTTGTGACCCTGATAAAGGCTGAATTAGTTAAAACAGAGGTCTCTGGGAATAGCAAGGTAGCTGTTATTTGTGTGCATGGGGACACCCGAGAGTATCCAGTGACTACAGTGTGTTTCAAGACCCCCAAAGGCACCCTCTCTCATCCAGTGGGGTTAGTATCTCAATTACCGCATGATGCCATTGTGGGAAGGGATTTTCCGAAGTTCTGGGAACTGTGGGATGATCCTGAGCCCCCCACTGGTGCCCCTATGTACCAGGAAGGTGATAGCCAGAACTCCTCTGAGAGTGGTGAGGGCTCTCCAGAATTTCCCTTGTCAGTATTGGCAGGCGAGACTCAAGAAACTGGAGAGGAGCCCACCTCCTCAGACGAAAACCTACCGTCTGTGGAGTTTTCTGATCTTGAGGTTCACAGGGAAAATTTTGCCACAGAACAGTTAAAAGACCCCGCCCTAATAAAGGCACGGGAAAACGTAGTGGAAATAGATGGCGAGTTAGTGAACCCAGATAATACCTGCACTTACCCGTACTTCAGCGTAGAGAAGGACCTACTGTATCGGGTGGCAAAAAGGGCAGAAGAAACCGTTGAGCAGCTTGTGGTGCCCAAACCTTACAGGAAGTTGGTGTTGGAGTTGGCCCATGGGCACATTCTTGGAGGTCATCTGGGGACAGAGAAAACCCGAGAGAGGGTATTACAGAGATTCTATTGGCCCGGGGTGATGAAGGACATAGAAAATTATTGTTCCTCCTGCCCTGTGTGTCAGAGGTCGGCCCCGATGCCACATTTCCGTAGCCCGCTGGTCCCTCTACCCATCATTGAGGTCCCGTTTGAGAGGATCGCAATGGATTTGGTAGGTCCTATAATCAAGTCCGCTAGGGGGCACCAGTACATATTAGTTATAATGGACTATGCCACCCGTTATCCAGAAGCGATCCCTCTCCGAAATACCTCGGCCAAAACCATAGCCAAAGAGCTATCTCTTGTTTTTAGCCGGGTGGGTATTTGTAAAGAACTGCTTACGGACCAAGGTACACCCTTTATGTCCCGGGTTATGAAAGAGCTGTGTAAATTGTTCAAAGTGACGCAATTGCGTACGTCTGTGTATCACCCCCAAACCGATGGGCTGGTTGAAAGATTCAACAAAACCCTAAAACAAATGTTGAAGAAAGTGGTGGATAGAGATGGAAAGGATTGGGACTGTCTACTTCCTTATTTGATGTTTGCTATTAGGGAGGTGCCCCAATCCTCTACGGGATTCTCCCCCTTTGAGTTACTGTATGGGAGACACCCAAGAGGGCTGTTGGATATTGCCAAGGAAACTTGGGAAAGTGAGAGTTCTCCCCACAGGAGTGTGATTGAGCATGTCGCCCTGATGCAAGATCGAATTGCACAGGTAATGCCCATCGTGAAGGAACATTTGGCCCAAGCGCAGTTGGCACAGCAGAGAGTGTACAACCGTGGAGCCAAGACCCGTACCTTTTCCCCGGGGGATAGGATATTGGTACTTGTCCCTACGGTTGAAAGTAAATTCCTTGCCAAATGGCAAGGCCCCTACGAGATAATGGAAAAAGTGAGCGAAGTGAATTACAAGGTCAGACAACCAGGAAGGCGAAAGCCCGAACAGATCTATCACGTTAATCTGTTGAAAGCCTGGAGGGATAGAGAGTCCCTAGTCGCAGAAACTTGGTCACCAGCTCAAACTGGTTGCGTGATTCCGGAGGTTGGAATAGCAGCCACCTTGTCACAACCCCAACAACAGGAGGTTAAGGAGTTTGTGCTTCGCAACAAGGAGGTGTTCTCTGAGCTGCCGGGACAAACATCTGGGGTAGAGCATGATATTATTACCCCGCCCGGTGAAAGGGTGAAGTTAAAACCCTATCGGATCCCAGAGGCCCGACGGGAGGCAATACGGGAGGAAGTACAGAAAATGCTGAACTTAGGGGTGATAGAGGAGTCCCAAAGTGATTGGTCTAGTCCCATTGTGTTGGTGCCTAAACCGGATGGGAGCTGGCGATTTTGTAACGATTTTCGTCAGTTGAACAAAGTTACAAAATTTGACACCTACCCCATGCCACATATAGATGAGTTGATCGACCGGCTGGGAACAGCCCGATACATGACGACTCTTGACCTCACAAAAGGGTATTGGCAAATTCCCCTGGCCAAGTCGGCCAAAGAGAAAACCGCATTTGTAACCCCAGACGGGGCGTTCCAATATAAGAGAATGCCATTCGGGTTACAGAATGCGCCGGCCACATTCCAGCGGAAAATGGACCAGATACTGAGGCCCCATCGGAAGTATGCTGCGGCTTACCTGGATGACGTAATTGTCCATAGCACAGATTGGGCCTCACATCTGCCAAAAGTGCAAGCAGTCCTAGACTCTATCCGGGAAGCGGGGTTTACGGCTAACCCCAAGAAGTGTACCATTGGGCAGGAGGAGGCCAAATATCTTGGGTACACCATTGGCAGGGGAGTAATAAAACCCCAACTCAACAAAGTCGAGGCCATCCAGAGTTGGCCACGTCCCAACAGCAAGAAGCAGGTACGAGCCTTTCTGGGAATCGCGGGTTATTATCGGCGCTTCATTCCCCACTTTGCTTCTAAGGCTGTGCCCCTAACCAACCTGACGAAAGGGAAAGGGTCGGTCATGATTAAATGGACCCCCGAGGCTGAGGCAGCATTCCAATTCTTGAAACAAGCCTTATGTAGCCAGCCAGTGTTGTACTCACCCGACTTCTCTAAAGACTTTGTCGTACAAAGTGATGCGTCAGATGTGGGGTTAGGAGCAGTATTGTCCCAGGTCTGGAACGGGGAAGAGCACCCAGTCATTTACCTCAGCAGGAAGTTGAAGTCCCATGAGGTAAATTACGCCACGGTTGAAAAGGAGTGTTTAGCGGTGAAGTGGGCTCTAGATTCCCTTCGGTACTATCTGCTAGGTAGGCACTTTGACATGGTTACGGATCACGCTCCGTTAAAGTGGATGGCTCAAAACAAGGAGACAAATAGAAGAGTAAATAGGTGGTTCCTGGCCCTACAGGAATTCAACTTCACAGTAAAGCATCGCCCTGGCGTTCAAATGGGGAATGTGGATGCTTTGTCTCGAGTACATGAATGCCTGATTGCTGGTGTTCCAACCCCAAGGTTAAAACAAGAGGGGGGGGTATGTGACAGCAGGAAGGTAAAGTCACCTGGTTGCATCCAGGGGGGTAGGTATATTTCTCCCAGATTCAGGCTTTATGCCGACTTATACAACTAGGGAGAGTGCTGGGCGTCGTGCAGGCAGGGAGTTGATGAGACCAGCTGAAGCTTGTCAGCTCGTTTAAGGCCTCTATAAAAACTCCCAGCTTCATTAGGTGTTTGCTCATGCCTGGACCCAGACCTGTGTGGACTGTCTAGGGAGAGTGAACCCCTGTGCGGTGAGACAAAGCCTGTGTGGCTATTTGTTTGGACATTTACTAAACCAGGGACTTAGGGACTAGGACAGCACCAGGCTGATCCCAGTTGTTAGTTAGGGAAACCTGCATGTTTAGTCAGAGGTCAAGCTGACCAGGATTTATTTTGTTTATGTTTCTTTTTGCTTTGCTGTGTTTTTGTCACTGTAAATAGAGAAATAAACCGCACCTTTTGATCTTGAAAACCACAACCTCCGTCTGCTGGGCCTGTTTTTGTGTGGTAACCGTATCGGTAAGTTTTCAGGAAAAGAGTGCCCTCTCGTGTGTGTTCTATACTTCCTCCAGGCCTTAGCCTATCCTCACATAGCTCACGAGTGTCGGCTATATCAGAAATAACACATTTTAATGGGCCAAGAATCCTTTAGTTTGCACAACTTTTGAGCCGTGGGAAGTCAGTCACCAAAGAAAAGAGATCTATTGGAGTTGCTGGTTCTCATATAAGTTTAACCGTTCGTTCCAACAGAGCAGTTTGTCGGTTTAGGCCATCACTTACAAGGCAGTATCAATTGCAAGAACTTTAAGGAGAAGGTTGTCAGAGATTCAAGCTCTTGGAGCTTCAAAGTAAAAAAATATATATATATTGTTTTCTTTCCAGAAAGAGTAGAGTTGGGTCTTGTAGATCATCTTGCGTCAAACGTAGCAACAGCCTGCTATTTAACAGACAGCTGGACATTGCCTAACTTTCCAGAACATCACACAGGAAAGTCACACGAACTGTTCATTTTACAGAACTTTAAAGTAGTATCTGTCCACAATTGTCCCTTTCAGGTCATCTAAATAAACCTTTTGTCATTCCAGCTGGGAATCATCAAGGGAAAGAGGTTACTGCCTGGACCCTAGCAGGCTTGGTTGTGCATATAGGACTAGGGGTCGCGAGCCTGCGGTGACAGAGCACTCTACCAAAGCGGTTGAAGCCTCAGAGGCAGCACATTCAAGAGAATCTATGGTGTCCATCTGTAGAGGGGTATCATGGTCGTCCCAACATTCCTACTCAAACTTGACGCGGGGGCCTTGTCATCAGGGGACTTTGTAGGAAGGACTATTCAGTCCTCTGTCTCATCCTAATTAGAAGATTGGTTTGACAAGTAGATCCCACCCTGTCAGCTAGTTATTTATCACTAGTATTCTGCCACGGTGGCGTCAGGAAACTGAAAATTGAATCAAATACTTACCGTAATTTTCCTTTCCTAACGCCAAACCATGGCAGCATATGGTCCCACCCTTGTACGTTTCGGTATGTAGTGTGACAGCAGGAAGGTAAAGTCACCTGGTTGCATCCAGGGGGGTAGGTATATTTCTCCCAGATTCAGGCTTTATGCCGACTTATACAACTAGGGAGAGTGCTGGGCGTCGTGCAGGCAGGGAGTTGATGAGACCAGCTGAAGCTTGTCAGCTCGTTTAAGGCCTCTATAAAAACTCCCAGCTTCATTAGGTGTTTGCTCATGCCTGGACCCAGACCTGTGTGGACTGTCTAGGGAGAGTGAACCCCTGTGCGGTGAGACAAAGCCTGTGTGGCTATTTGTTTGGACATTTACTAAACCAGGGACTTAGGGACTAGGACAGCACCAGGCTGATCCCAGTTGTTAGTTAGGGAAACCTGCATGTTTAGTCAGAGGTCAAGCTGACCAGGATTTATTTTGTTTATGTTTCTTTTTGCTTTGCTGTGTTTTTGTCACTGTAAATAGAGAAATAAACCGCACCTTTTGATCTTGAAAACCACAACCTCCGTCTGCTGGGCCTGTTTTTGTGTGGGGAGCCCATCCAGGGGGTCACACACACCCGCTACCGAGCTAACCCCCTCACAGTAGCTAATTACATAGAATGGGGTGGGGCCTGACTAGGCCTTTAATTTATGCTATTCACTGGTCCTGAGGGAGTGGTAAAAATGCGGAGCTCTATCACTAGCATGCTGCCATGGTTTAGTGTCAGGAAAGGAAAATTACGGTATTTGATACAATTTTCAGTTTTGTCAATGTACACATAGGCTTTTAGGATTGTTTAGGAGCTGCTGCAGTTAGGGAAGGTTCAACCTCCCCTCCTGAATACAAAAAAATAGCGTTAACGATAGGGGAGGTTTGATTGCCGACCACAAAATGCGGAAAATTGCAGTGAAATTGCGGCACAATTTTGCTGCGTTTTTATTTTACCGCAGTCATAATAGGCTATGTGTACATGAAGGCTTAAAGCGGAGTTCCGCCCAAAAATGGAACTTCCGCTTTTCGGAACCCTCCCCCCCTCTAGTGTCACATTTTGGCACCCTTCAGCGGGGAGGGGGGAGCAGATACCTGTGTAATACAGGTATTTGCTCCCACTTCCGGGCATAGATAACTGAGCCACCCGCGGGTATCTACGCCACTTCCTTCATCCCCCCTGCTGTCTTCTGGGAGACACACAGGTCCCAGAAGACAGCAGGGACCAGTGGGATAGCACAGCGCAAGTCACTTATGTGCAGTAGGGAATCATGAAGTGAAGCTGCAAGGCTTCACTTCCTGATTCCCTTACCGAAGATGGCGGCGGCAGCACACTAGAGCCGAGCGATAGATCGGCTTCGGGTGCCGACATCGCGGGCGCCCTGGACTGGTAAGTTTCCTTATTTTAAAAGTCAGCAGCTGCAGTATTTGTAGCTGCTGACGTTAAAAAAGAAAAAAAAATGGCGGACCTCCGCTTTAAGTCACCTATGCTTCTTGGAAGCTGAGGTAGGTGCAGTATATTTGTTGTTGCCCATGAAATTTGTAAAGGTGTAATTTCAAATCCATCCACACATTAGTTGAGTGGGTCTACCAACTGCAAGCTCCAGGCTAGACCTAAACCTAATCCCTATTACCCAGTTACTTCTGTGCCTAAAGTCTCCTAGCTGTATATTTTCTGTGTGCAACATAAGGCACCCCTGCCTCAGATTGCTAATCTTAGGAGATTTGAAGTAAGATTTGGTGATGTCAATACTGTGCTGCTCACAGTTCTACTTGCTGGGGGCTGATATGAGAAAACAAATCCTTTATCTACCACAATGCTTGTCTCTATACTGAGACACAGCACAGAACAAGGCATGGTAAGTCAGTAATAAGGAAAATTGATCTACAGAGAGCACACAGGCCATACTGGTGCCTAGCCCTTTGCCCTCTGCCTTTCTGTTTCTGGACACAGATTTCAAAGTTTGCTTGCTGGTCACATTCACTGCTTTATAGGTTTATCCATGGACTCATCTGATGATTAGATGATTAATGAAAATTTCAGCCAGAGACCAGTCTATATTTTAGGACATTGCTGTTGTGGGTAACATGTTATGGTTCAACTACAGGAAGAGGGTAATAAAACATATTCTGGCTTTCTGTTGTCATACTACTGCTTCTTGTGCACTAAATAGGAGTGGAGTTTGGAGAACATAAAGTACATATCTTTAAAGGCAGATATTTTACTTGTTAAATCAAAAGGATTTTTATTATTTGACAGAAAATAGCTACATTAGCAATTACTGGTATGTTGTAAAGACATTTTGCCTAGAAGTAACTTTCTAATGAAAAGAAATGCAAACTTGTATTGCCTCAATTTTACATAACAGCAAAAGCCCTAATGAATATTTTGTAAGTGTGTTATTTCTTGATAATATCTTATGCTCTTTTTTATGTTTCAAATACATCTCAGATCACTAGCACAGAATATAATTGTTATTGTAACATTTTCTCATGTATTCTGTTTGAAAAACAAGGGGCATGGCCACTGGAATTTGAAGACCACCAAGAGCATTGTTTTCAAAAGTCATCAGTTACAGACATGAAATCACTTCATAGAATTTAGGGAAGCTATATAAAGCATAATGACTTAAACTTTCTTGATTATTGTTCGATAGAATGCTGTTGTCAGCTTATATTTAATGCAGCTTAAATGAAAAAAAAATACAAATACTCTATACTGTATCAAGAAGCCTAAGTGAGAGATGAAAATTACATTTTGTGTAATATGCAGTATTACAGAAATGTACTTTCCTGCACATTAAAATCAAGGTTTTGTTTTATTAATATATGTAACAATACAGAGCAGCTTCTATACCCGAGAGCCCCAAGACTATACCTTGGTGACAAATCATGAAATATAGAATTTGTCAATATTATGAAGTCATAGAAACCATCAGATGGGAAAATTAAAACTTGTTCAATTTAAGAAAGGCAGATAAAAGTCTAATGATTCATCTTGAAGAGATTATGGAAAAAAGAGTGATTCTTTTTTTTTTTTTTTCATCTACAGTTGTACACATTTAATCTAAACATTCTATAAATGTAAGAAACAGACTAAAGGGCAAAATGAAGATCAACTATTTCAACTTTTTCAATATGCAGTCAATTATGTAATGGGCAGGGCTCACTGTGATCATTTCTTAATGTTAAATTAGTTATTATCTCAACAATATTTCATAGAAATTGTTGTCATGCTTAAAGCAGCATCACAACTGGATTGATACAATTCAAAGTTTCTGTAGAAAAGGAGATTCTCCAAATGGTATAAAGGCTACTAAGGCTAGAATGATGCAAAAAAAAAAAAAAACTGGGGGGGGGTATATAATTATCTGTACATATTTGAACACTTGCCTACTGGGCACTTACACCCCCTTCCTGCCCAAGCAAATTTTCGTGGTCACGCAACACTGTACCCAAACAAAAATTGTTAGAATTTTTTCACACAAATAGAGCTTTCTTGTGGTGGTATTGAATCACCACTGTTTTTTTTTTTGCTAAAGAAAAAAAAAAAAACAGTAGATTTTGATGTGCGCTAATGAGGCTACACTGATGGGCACTGATAGGCACTGATGAAGTGGCAAAGATGAGGCAGCACTGATGAGGTGGCAATGATGAGGCGGCACTGATGGGCACTGTTGAGGCTGCACTAATGGGCACTGATGAGGCTACACTGATGGGCACTGATAAGCACTGATGAGGTGGCAATGATGAAGTGGCACTGATGGGCACTGATGAGGTTGCACTGATGGGCACTGATAGGCACCGATGAGGTGGTAATGATGAGGCAGTGCTGATGGACACTGATGAGGCTGCACTGATGGGCACTGATGAGCACTGATAAGGTGACATTGATCGCCACTGATGAGGTGGCACTGGTGGGCACTGATGAGGAGGCACTGATAGGTGTCACTGATGGGCACTGATAGGAGCTGGTAGGCAGCACTGGTAGATGACACTGATGATGAGGCACGGATTGGCAGCACTGATAGGTGGCACCGATGGGCACTGATAGGTGTCACTGATGGGCACTGATAGGCGCTGGTAGGCAGCACTGGTAGATGACACTAATGATGAGGCACGGATTGGCAGCACTGATAGGTGGCACAGATGGGCACTGATTGGCAGCACTGAAAGGTGGCAATGGTAGGCACTGATTGGCACTGAAAGTGACACTGGTGGGCACTGATAGATGGCACTCGTGGGCGCTGATCGTGAGGAGAAAAAAAGCGATAACTGGCTTCTGTTTACTTCCTGATCAGCTGTCATTGGCTGACAGCTGATTACGTGGTAAAGGGCCTGCTGTCATTGGCCCTTTACACTTCTGTGATCAGCCAAGTCCAAAGGACCCAGGAGAGCAGTGCGATCACGGGAGGATGTCTATTGATGCCCTCCCGCCACTGGAAGCCCACGTTGTAGACTTGATTCGCCTATAGCGTGGGCGGAAAATGGTTAAAAATAATCTTTCTTTAGCACTTGGTTATTTTTGAAATGCAAACTTATTTGAATTTTTTTGCAGAAATGGAAAACTCTTGAGATAACTACTCTTTTAGGACCTTTTTTGGAAAATCCTACATTCTGATGCACACTGTGAATAATGAGCTACGTGTGCCAATATTCTGGTTGCATCAGGCTGCTGGAAATTTGCAATGCAGCGCTTTATTCGAGGTATATGTTTTTTTTGTGGACTAAATGTATTCTACCAAGATTACCTAGAACTATGTTTAACCACATAAGGACCTCCCCACTAGGGATGAGCCGAACACCCCCCGGTTTGGTTCGCACCAGAACATGCGAACAGGCAAAAAAAATAGTTCCAACACCGTTAAAGTCTGTGGGACACGAACATGAAAAATCAAAAGTGCTAATTTTAAAGGTTTACATGCAAGTTATTGTCAAAAAAAGTGTTTGGGGACCTGGGTCCTGCCCCAGGGGACATGTATCAATGCAAAAAAAAGTTTTAAAAACTGCTGTTTTTTTGGGAGCAGTGATTTTAATAATGCTTAAAGTGAAATAATAAAAGTGAAATATTCCTTTAAATTTCATACCTGGGGGGTGTCTATGGTATTCCTGTAAAGTAGCACATGTTTCCCTTGTTTATAACAGTCTCTGCACAAAATTACAATTCTAAAGGAAAAAAAGTCATTAAAAACTTCTCGCGGCTATAATGAATTGTCGGGTCCCGGCAATACAGATAAAAGTAATTGAAAGTCATTGAACAAGAAAAAAGAAAAAAGCGTGGGGGTCCCCCCAAGTTCCATTACCAGGCCCTTCAGGTCTGGTATGGATATTAAGGGGAACCATGCACCAAATAAAAAAAAAATGGCGTGGGGTTCCCCCCAAAAATCCATACCAGACCCTTCAGGTCTGGTATGGATTTTAAGGGGAACTCCTCGCCAAAAAAAAAAATGGCGTGGGGTTTCCCCCAAAAATCCATACCAGACCCTTATCCAAGCATGTAACCTGGCAGGCTACAGGAAAAGAGGGGGGGACGAGAGAGTTCCCCCCCTCCTGAACCGTACCAGGCCACATGCCCTCAACATGGGGAGGATGTTCCCATGTTGACAAGGCAGTTGTAAACAGGAAGAGAATACAAATTGGCCTAAAGTGATGAAGAAATTGATTTTTTTTTATGTTTTTATTGAGAAGGTTTTATAGCAGAAAGTAAAAAATATTGTTTTCTTTTTCAAAATTGTCAGTCTTTTTTTGTTTATAATGCAAAAAAAAAACAAAAAAAAACGCAGAGGTAATCAAATACCACCAAAAGAAAGCTCTATTTGTGGGAAAAAAGGACATTAATTGTATGTATTTGGGTACAGCGTCGCACGACTGCGCAATTGTCAGTTAAAGCAACACAGTGCAGTATTGCAAAAAATGGCCTGGTCAGGAAGGGGGTAAAACCTTACGGAGCTGAAGTGATTAAAAAATGAAATATATGGTGCAATATGTTACTATCATTAAAGCTCATGTGCTGGTTCTGACTGGCCTGAAGCCTCAGAGGACAATGTCATTGAATAGCCAAAGGGAAGTGTCTATATCATGCAGGCAGTGACAAGGGTACCAAAAGAAAGACTTTCACTTTCTGCAGGCTAGAAAATATCAGTCTGTGAATAAGGATTTAAGTAAGTAAAACCGTTTTCAGGTAGCTTTATGTGTTTTTAATCCATTGATTGGCTAGTAATGGGCATGTTCCTGAAAATCAACCTTAAATGGGTAGTAAAGTCTGCTTTGTGATTTTCACCTACAGGTATGCCTATAATAAGATTTACCTGTAGGTGAAATTAATATTTCCTAACGTGCACCGTTTAGGAGATATTCACAGTGGATGCAGCCGATGATGTCAACAGCGCATGCACGCTATGCACTACTAGCACATTATACAGTTACCTTAGTGTACTTTTACACTGGGGCGTCGTGGGCATTGGCGGTAATGTGCCGCTATTTTTAGTGGTGCTTTACCGTAGTTTTTGCCGCAATTTTCGACCCGGTAGCGGGGAGCTTTTAACCCCCACTAGCGGCTGAAAAAGGGTTAAAACCGCCCGCAAAACGCTGATGCAGCGGCGCTTTGCGGGCGGTTCGGAGGTGCTGCCCATTGATTTCAATGGGCAGGGGCACTTTAGGAGCTGTATATTCACCGCTCCTACAGCACCTCAAAGATGCAGCTGGCAGTCCTGCCTGCGCATCGCTCCAGTGTGAAAGCCCTCAGGCTTTCACACTGGAGATAAAGGAGCGGCTCTTTCAGGGTGCCTTGCAGGCGCTATTTTTAGCGCAATAGCGCCTGTAACGCGCCTCAGTGTGAAAGCAGCCTTACAGAGGATTTTTTTTAACTGCTGCTTTTTACTATTGCTTTAACACAGCAGTTTTTTGGTTTTACAAGTGACAGCTGTAATCATCCCTCTAAGTATAATTTTTCTAAAACCCTTATAGTTGTCACTTTTGTTGGACAGCTTGGCCTTGATTAAAATGTGGAGAAAAAAACAAAACTTAAAATATGTACACATTATGTTCCTTTATTGGGGAACTGGCATCCACTGGCATCCTAAAAACTAGTGATTCATCCCTGCCCAAGTATCACGACATTGACTGGGTGGAAGGGATTCATTAAAGGGCTGCCATTTCTTAAATGTTCTACAGGACAACTTCATGGTGGAATTGGTGGATTTTCCGACTAGAAGTAACGCATTGCTAGATATTCAAATTACAAATGATACAGATATGATTGTAGACTTGAAAATATGGGACAACTTGGGAACTAGCGACCACAGAATTATTACATTCTGCATAAATCATAGGAAAGGGAGGCATGAGGGAAGTACAAGAACAATAAATTTCAAAAGAGACAACTTTTCTAAATTGCGCTCCATGATGCCGGATATTAAGTGGGACCAAATCCTTGAAGCATTGAACACAGAGGAAATATGTGAATGCTTTAGGAATAGGGATAAGCCGAACACCCCCCAGGTCCGGTTCGCGCCAGAACACGTGAACAGGCAAAAAGCTGTAACGAAAATGCGAACCCTATTAAAGTCTATGGAACACGAACATGAAAAATCAAAAGTGCTAATTTTAAAGGCTTATATGCAAGTTATTGCCGGAAAAAGTGTATGGGGACCCGGGTACTGCCCTAGGGGACATGTATCAATGCAAATGCAGAGCAGTGATTTTTATAATGCTTAAAGTGAAACAATAGAAATAAAAGATTCCTTTAAATATCGTGCCTGGGGGTTCCCTTTAGCTTGCCTGTAAAGTGGCGCATCTGTGCAATGTGTAGAACAGAACAAATGTAATTTAAACTTGCTGACGGCTGTAACGTATTGCTGGCTCCCGGCAATATAGATAAAAAATTAAAGTAAAAAACGGCGTGTGGTCCCCCATCCCCCCAGTCTATACCAGGCCCTTCAGGTCAGGTATGGATTTTAAGGGGAAACTCCACGCCACAATGTAAAAAAAAAATTGATGTGGGGGTCCCCCCAAAATCCATACCAGACTAGACATGTGCATGATGAAAAAAAAAATTGTTTCGTTTTGTTTTGATTCGTTAATCTAGTTATTTTGTTTAGTTAAATTCGGTTAATTTGTTCAATTCGTCTTCGGAATTCGTTTTCGGAATTCGTATTCAAATTTTCTTCAAATTTACAGATTTTTTTCGATTGAAACGATCAAATCGATAAATTTTCAATTTGAATGCAGCAAAGTGAACAAACAAAAGAAAAATCTTCAAATGATTACAATGACTCTTTAAATCACCTTTGGCTTAACAAAAACAGCATTATTTTTTAAATTGTACTCTAATAACACACACAGTCTTTGATTTCAGCAATATGTGTAGTGAGAAATCGAGTTTAATGTAAAATTTGATTCGAATTTCAGTCTGAATTTCTGAAATTCGGACAAATTTTGTTACGTTATTTCGAGAATTCGGTAAAATTTGTTTATATTGTAATTTGAGTATTTGGATATATTCGAATCTCCGAATAATGAAAAATTTGTCCGAATATCAATTCAGAACGAAACAAACCGCACATGTCTATACCAGACCCTTATCCGAACATGCAGCCTGGGGGTAGGGATGAGCTTTATGTTCGAGTCGAACATGAGTTCGACTCGAACATTGGCTGTTCGCCCGTTCAGCGAACAGCGGACAATTTGGGGTGCTCGTGGCAAATTCGAAAAGCCCCGGAACACCCTTTAAAAGTCTATGGGAGACATCAAAAGTGTTAATTTTAAAGGTTAATATGCAAGTTATTGTCCTAAAAAGTGTTTGGGGACCCGGATCCTGCCCCAGGGGACATGTATCAATGCAAAAAAAGTTTTAAAAACTCACGTTTTTTCGGGAGCAGTGATTTTAATAATGCATAATGTGAAACAATAAAAGTGAATAATTCCTTTAAATTTTGTACCCGGGAGGTGTCTAAAGTATGCATGTAAAGTAGCGCATGTTTCCCGTGTTTAGAACTGTCCCTGCACAAAATGTCATTTCTGAAGGAAAAAAAGTCATTTAAAACTACTCGCGGCTATTCATGAATTGTCGGTCCAGACAATACAGAGAAAAGTCATTGAAAAAATAAAAATTTAATTTTTTTCAGTGACTTTTATCCGTATTGCCGGGACGCAACAATTCATTAATAGCGCGAGTAGTTTTAAATTACTTTTTTTCATTCAAAAATGACATTTTGTGCAGGGAACCAAAATGAAAAAAATAATTGTGGGAGCCCCTCAAATTCCATATCAGGCCCTTCAGGTCTGGTATGGATATTAAGGGGAACCCCGCGTAATTAAAAAGAAAAATGGTGTGGGGTTCCCCCAAAAAATCCATACCAGACCCTTCAGGTCTGGTATGGATTTTAAGGGGAACTCCGTGCCATTTTTTTCCCGTGATGCGTCAGAGGGGGGCGGGGTCATCCGTGACACCACGGGGAAGCTGCCAGAAACCCCTGTTACGTCAGAATGGGGCAGGGTCACTCATATACGTCACGGGTGGCCCCGCCCTCAGTTTTAAATTAAATATCACACGGCTCACGCGTCATTCGCCCAGGAGCCTTCTATGGAGGAAGCTGTATCGTTCGTAGAGGCGGATAGCGCGGGTCCAGGTCGTGGAAGGATGTACATTGCTGGAATTTTTTTTATTTTTTTATTAAAGGACTTGTCCCAAGCAGTCTGTGTGTTTTTTTACCTTTTTTTACACTTTTTTTGTGAAATGGTAGAGGTACAATGTACCCCGTTACCAATTAACATGGGGGGGCGGAATCTGGGGATCCCCTTTGTTAAAGGGGGCTTCCAGATTACAATAAGCCCCCCACCCGCAGACCCCCACAACCACCGGGCAAGGGTTGTGGGGATGAGGCCCTTGTCCCCATCAACATGTGGACAAGGTGCTTTGAGGGGTCGCAGACCCCCAAAGCACCCTCCCCATGTTGAGGGCATGTGGCCTGGTACGGTTCAGGAGGGGGAACGCTCTCTCGTCCCCTCCTCTTTTCCTGCGGCCTGCCAGGTTGCATGCTCAGATAAGAGTCTGGTATGGATTTTTGGGGGAACCCCGCGCCATTTTTTTTTATTTTGGCGTGGAGTTCCCCTTAAAATCCATACCAGACCTGGGGGCGCATGCGCGAGGCTCGACATGGAGGACGTGTCCCATTAGAGCTCCGCACTCCCCGCTGCACTATCGGGAATCTGAAGCGCATCTGAACCTCCCTGCAACCCCGCTACTCCAGTGATCACTTGTCGGCACACTATAGCCTTACCCGGGATGGTCCTAACCGGTCACTGTGGCAGGAACAAGCCAAAACCGATCAAAGACGCTCTGGCCCGTGCCTCCTCTAAAATAGCGGTGAAGGCCTTAGCCATGCAGCAGGCTGCCTCTCCGGACGGACCGGGACATGCTGACAGTGATGGGGAGGAAGAAACTGCTTTGCATATCGGCGGATCCCCTGCCTTGCCACCCTCAGGTATGTCCCAGGCTGACTTTCTTAAGTACATGGAAGTGATGCTGCAGAAGGCCCTTAAAAACACCTCAGACCAAATAACTAGCAGGCTGTCCCGAGAGATTAGGGAGCTAGGCCAACGCACTGCTGACCTGGAGACTAGAGTGGATGATATAGAGCAGGGGTATTGAATTAAAATTCGCCGAGGTCCGGTCAGTAAAATTTTCTTATAGCAGAGGTCCGAATATCATTTCGGTTCCCTGTCATGCATTTTCGCATGCGCCAAACGACATGTTGCTGCAGCACAATGTGACTTGGTACGGCGCAATTTTCTTTTTAAAAAAAAGGTCAAGGACTTCTTTCTCTCGGTTTTCATGTGGGTAGTGCAGCCCATTAAAATAGGCTGATCCACCCACGACGTGTGCACCTAATGCACATGCACAGATCTTAATCCATTCTTATATCAGCTTCCTTAGTCCCCAGTGCACATCACAGTCCCCTCCCTCTTCACATCAAGATCCCCTCTTGATGAGTGTCCTCAGCTCCCCCTTTACATCATCCCCCTCCACTCCTTCCATAGTAGTGTCCTCACACTTCCTTAACATCAACCCCCATTAACAGTACTGTCCTCTGCCCCTATTAACATCATAACCCCACATTACTCTCCTCAGTCCCCCCTCCACACCCCTGTCCTCAGTCCCCCAAATCACAGTCCTCAGCCCCCCCCACATTACATTCCTCCCCTCTCCACTTTACTATCCTCAGCCCCCCCCACATTACAGTTCTCAGTCCCGTCACATTACAGTCCTCAGTCCCGTCACATTACAGTCCTCAGTCCCGTCACATTACAGTCCTCAGCTCCCCCACACTACAGTTCTCAGCTCCCCCACACTACAGTTCTCAGCTCCCCCACACTACAGTCCTCAGCTCCCCCACACTACAGTCCTCAGCTCCCCCACACTACAGTCCTCAGCTCCCCCACACTCCAGTCCTCAGCTCCCCCCACACTCCAGTGCTCAGCTCCCCCCACACTCCAGTCCTCAGCTCCCCCCACACCCCAGTCCTCAGCTCCCCCCACACTCCAGTCCTCAGCTCCCCCCACACTCCAGTCCTCAGCTCCCCCCACACTCTAGTCCTCAGCTCCCCCACACTCCAGTCCTCAGCTCCCCCCACACTCCAGTCCTCAGCTCCCCCCACACTACAGTCTTCAGCTCCCCCACACTACAGTCCTCAGCTCCCCCCACACTACAGTCCTCAGCTCCCCCACACTACAGTCCTCAGCTCCCCCACACTCCAGTCCTCAGCTCCCCCCACACTCCAGTCCTCAGCTCCCCCCACACTCCAGTCCTCAGCTCCCCCACATTACAGTCCTCAGCTCCCCCCACACTACAGTCCTCAGCTCCCCCCACACTACAGTCCTCAGCTCCCCCCACATTACAGTGCTCAGCTCCCCCACATTACAGTCCACAGCTCCCCCACATTACAGTCCACAGCTCCCCCACATTACAGTCCTCAGCTCCCCCCACATTACAGTCCTCAGCCCCCCCCACATTACAGTCCTCAGCTCCCCCCACACTACAGTCCTCAGCTCCCCCCACACTACAGTCCTCAGCTCCCCCCACATTACAGTCCACAGCTCCCCCACATTACAGTCCACAGCTCCCCCACATTACAGTCCTCAGCTCCCCCCACATTACAGTCCTCAGCTCCCCCACATTACAGTCCTCAGCTCCCCCCACACTCCAGTCATCAGCTCCCCCCACACTCCAGTCCTCAGCTCCCCCCACACTCCAGTCCTCAGCTCCCCCCACACTCCAGTCCTCAGCTCCCCCCACACTCCAGTCCTCAGCTCCCCCCACACTACAGTCCTCAGCTCCCCCACACTACAGTCCTCAGCTCCCCCCACACTACAGTCCTCAGCTCCCCCACACTACAGTCCCCCCCACACTACAGTCCTCAGCTCCCCCCACACTACAGTCCTCAGCTCCCCCCACACTCCAGTCCTCAGCTCCCCCCACACTACAGTCCTCAGCTCTCCCCACACTACAGTCCTCAGCTCCCCCACACTCCAGTCCCCCCCACACTACAGTCCTCAGCTCCCCCCACACTCCAGTCCCCCCCACACTACAGTCCTCAGCTCCCCCCACACTACAGTCCTCAGCTCCCCCCACACTACAGTCCTCAGCTCCCCCCACACTACAGTCCTCAGCTCCCCCACACTACAGTCCTCAGCTCCCCCCACACTACAGTCCTCAGCTCCCCCACACTATAGTCCTCAGCTCCCCCACACTACAGTCCTCAGCTCCCCCACATTACAGTCCTCAGCTCCCCCACACTCTAGTCCTCAGCTCCCCCACACTCCAGTCCTCAGCTCCCCCACACTCCAGTCCCCCCCACATTACAGTCCTCAGCTCCCCCCACACTACAGTCCTCAGCTCCCCCCACACTACAGTCCTCAGCTCCCCCCACACTACAGTCCTCAGCTCCCCCCACATTACAGTGCTCAGCTCCCCACATTACATTCCACAGCTCCCCCACATTACAGTCCACAGCTCCCCCACATTACAGTCCTCAGCTCCCCCCACATTACAGTCCTCAGCTCCCCCCACATTACAGTCCTCAGCTCCCCCCACACTACAGTCCTCAGCTCCCCCCACACTACAGTCCTCAGCTCCCCCCACATTACAGTCCACAGCTCCCCCACATTACAGTCCACAGCTCCCCCACATTACAGTCCTCAGCTCCCCCCACATTACAGTCCTCAGCTCCCCCCACACTACAGTCCTCAGCCCGCCCCTACACTACAGTCCTCAGCTCCCCCCACATTACAGTCCACAGCTCCCCCACATTACAGTCCACAGCTCCCCCACATTACAGTCCTCAGCTCCCTCCACATTACAGTCCTCAGCTCCCCCCACACTCCAGTCCCCCCCACATTACAGTCCTCAGCTCCCCCCACACTACAGTCCTCAGCTCCCCCCACACTACAGTCCTCAGCTCCTCCCACATTACAGTGCTCAGCTCCCCCACATTACAGTCCACAGCTCCCCCACATTACAGTCCACAGCTCCCCCCACACTACAGTCCTCAGCTCCCCCCACACTACAGTCCTCAGCTCCCCCCACACTACAGTCCTCAGCTCCCCCCACATTACAGTGCTCAGCTCCCCCACATTACAGTCCACAGCTCCCCCCACACTACAGTCCTCAGCTCCCCCCACACTACAGTCCTCAGCTCCCCCCACACTACAGTCCTCAGCTCCCCCCACGCTACAGTCCTCAGCTCCCCCCACACTACAGTGCTCAGCTCCCCCACATTACAGTGCTCAGCTCCCCCACATTACAGTCCTCAGTCCGCCCACTCCAGTCCTCAGTCCCCCCCCACTCCAGTCCTCAGTCCCCCCCCACTCCAGTCCTCAGTCCCCCCCCACTCCAGTCCTCAGTACCCCCCCCACTCCAGTCCTCAGTACCCCCCACACTACAGTCCTCAGCTCCCCCAGACTCCAGTCCTCAGTCCCCCCCACATTTCTTTCCTCAGCTCCCCCACACTCCAGTCCTCAGTCCCCCCACATTACAGTGCTCAGCTCCCCCATATTAAAGTCCTCAATCCCCCCACATTACAATGCTCAGCTCGCCCACATTACAGTCCACAGCTCCCCCACATTACAGTCCACAGCTCCCCCACATTACAGTCCACAGCTCCCCCACATTACAGTCCACAGCTCCCCCCACATTACAGTCCACAGCTCCCCCACATTACAGTCCTCAGCTCCCCCCACATTACAGTCCTCAGCTCCCCCCACATTACAGTCCTCAGCTCCCCCCACATTACAGTCCTCAGTTCCACCCACATTACAGTCCTCAGCCCCTCCCCCCACATCACTGCAATCCTGAGGCTCTGCATCCTCCCCACACATTCAGTTGTTAGCTCTAGACTTCACCCCCCTCACTGTCCTACCTTAACACAGGCAGATCGGAGGGAGGCACAGCGTGTCTGGATAGGGGCAGGAGAGGAGTTGCAGGGAGGGAGGCGGGACAGTTCTGGATGGAGGGCCGAGGTAACAAACAGGTGATTGGCTGCTAGGATGAAGGACAGTCCTAGCAGCCAATCGCCTGTTTGATAACCTCGGGCAGCTCCGCCCTCCACCCAGAATTGTTCCGCCTCCCACTGTCGGCTCTGTGAGGATTACAGAGCAACGGCAGGAGGAAGAAAAGGCTCCTACATGGCGGTACCGCGGCGGTCCGAATGGCAGAGTGCCGCGGGCCGCATGTGGCCCGCGGTCCGCCATTTAGTGATGCCCGATATAGAGCTTACACTTCAAGAGCAGGCCCAAGAACAGGCAGCCCTCCGTGATGAGAATATCACTCTTCTATCACGTTTAGAGGATGCAGAGAACCGCTCCCGCAGATCCAACCTGCGTCTACGCGGTATACCCGAAAGTGTGGACGACTTGCAATCTTTCTCCACTGCCCTGTTCCAAGAACTATCGCCCTCCATACCGATCGAGCGTTTGGAATTCGATCGAAACCACAGGGCTCTCACCCGCCGTCAACAGGATGGCCCCCACGAGATATCATTATTAAGCTGCACTTCTTCCGCACAAAGGAACAACTGCTTGCTGCTGCTCGCAACAAAGACACCCTCCTGTTCCAGGGCCACACATACCAACTGTTTTCTGACCTGGCTCCCCTCACAATAGCCAAACGCTGCGCAATGAAGCCACAACTACAAATTCTCATACAGCACCAGCTGAAATACACATGGCGCTTCCCTTCTGCGTTGCAGTTCTCCTATCAAGGTCACCAACACTCCTGCACATCGCCTGAATCACTTCAGCACCTCCTGGAAACCCTTCACCTGACCGCTCCGGCTCAGTCATCAGAGACTATGTTGCCTCGCACCCCAGCACGTACCACTGCTCACCCTTACACTACCACCCCAAAGAATTCCCAGCCGGGCCCATCCTCCATTCGGAAGGGGACCCCCTCCCGTTCACCTCGGGGTGGCTCATCTAGCCAGCAGCTGTTTGTGCCGCGCTGATAATGTTTGCATAACTTTCTCTGCTCTCTGTTTTTTTCCCCTGTGCCTACTGAAAACCTTGTTTGGAGCTCCAGAGACTGCCCACTTCTTTTGCAGCTGACTCTTCAATCAAGGCGAAAGGGGTCTGCCAGAGGCTGGGTCACCCCCCATGACTTGGGGAGACACATGCAGCACCCCAATACCCTTCTGGGGTTGCACAGGTTCAGTTTATTTTCTCTTATTTGTTTTTACAATGTGATACCGTTTGTACACACAGCTTGACATTTAATTTTTTTTTTTTTTTTTTACACAAGTGTCTGGATGTCGTACTGCCTTCCACCCTGTTATTCTTAATAATGCTGCTATTGAACTTTGAAATGATGTTATCTTGTCCCGTGGGGGGATTTTCCCACCATGGGCCAAGACTCACTCTAGGATTATTTCTGTATCCCCACCTACCTACCCTTCCCTATTTCCTCATCCCTACCCCCCTCCCCATCCTTTAACCTTCCCACGTACCCCCCCCCCCCCACTCCACCCATCCCCATACCTTCGCCTGTTCCCTTCCCACGGTTTTCCTCCCTGCCCTGTCATACCGAGTTATCCGCTATACCTGTTTATAACTCCTCCTCCCCAGGTATTTGCCTTAATATATATCCTGTCGATATATTGATAGCGCTATGCTTACTGTAGATTGTTTTTTCTTTTTTTTTGGGTCTTGGCTTACGAGTTTTTAGACTGTTATATTCCTTAATGAGGTACACTCTTGGATAATATTACTATATCCCGTTTGCAGCGGGGAGCTGTCATTGCTCCCCCCCTCTACGGTGCACCCACTCTCGAGCTGGCTGGCTGGCTTGTGAGTCTGTGCACTATTTGGTCGGGCGACAGAGTTTCACTCTTCCCCCTTTTCATGACCATCGGTTTGCCCTACAATGTTTTTCTTCTTTCGTCTTCTTTTCTTTCTCTGTATCTTCTCCCCTTTTTCCCTTTCTCCCTCTCCAGTTGGCTGGGGGACGCAACCCTGATGGCACCTTCTATGAAGCTCCCCCATGACCTCGGATGGCCCCCCTGAGCGTACTCTCATTAAACGTTAAGGGTCTTAATTCTCCCAATAAAAGGGTTAAAGCCTTCCAATCTTTTACATCCCTGAAGGCGGGGATAGTAGCTCTTCAGGAAACACATTTTTCGACCCGTTCAACCCCAAAATTTTTCAGCCCTCAATACCCGCAAGTGTTTACTGCCTCCGCCTCCACGAAACAGCGAGGCGTTTTGATAGCTCTACACCGCTCCCTCCCTTTTTTAGTATCTTCCAAAATTAAAGACCCAGAAGGTCGCTACATTATACTTATTGGCTTGCTACAGGATGTTGAAACCACCCTAGTTTCATACTATGCCCCGAACAATAATCCAAACCCATTTTTCTCGCACTTGTTCCAGGATTTGCGCACCCACTGTAAAGGCACACTTATCTTATGTGGCGACTCCAATCTTGTGATGCAACCACATCTAGATAAATCCCCATACACTCCTGAGCAATATTCCCCCTCCATACGTTTTCGGAAATTAATCCAACAAGCCTCTCTACTCGACACCTGGCGCGAGTGCAATCCGACTAAAAGGAACTATACTTTCTATTCTTATCCCCATAGATCCTTTTCCAGAATCGACCATATTTTTGTTTCAGTCGCATCTCCCCAACTTTACTCAGCTCTACTATCCAACCCATTATTTGGTCGGACCACTGTGCAGTACTCACCACTATCTCCTCCTTAATCCCGCATTCTAAAGACCGTACATGGTGCATTAATGAAGCTCACCTCGCTGACCAATCCTACTGTCTTGATATCCAGGTCGCTCTTAAAGATTATTTACAACACAACTCTACCCCGGGTATCTCTCCTGTCCTTCTCTGGGAGGCACATAAACCGGTTATTAGGGGTACGTGCATCTCGGTATCTGCTCACCTGAAACGAGACAAGAAAATCCAATTGGCTAAGTTAGAACGGGACTTTCACCACTGTTTCCTCCAGTTTCAATCTTCTCCCACTGATTCACATAGAACTGCGCTGAAAAAAGCCAAAACTGAGTTGGACCTGCTGTTGGCTGAATCGGCCGATAAGGCCATCCGCAGGTCAAATCACATCATCTACACTAAGGCCAACAAGCCAGACACGTATCTAGCCATGCGCCTCCGGCATCCGGAAAGAAACAATGCACCCATCAGACTGCGAATAGACAAGAATACCTACACTAGCAATCCTGTTAAAATCTTATCTGAAATTCGTAAGCGCCTCAAAGAGTTGTATGAGGCAAAATCCTCTTTCTCTCCCTCCCAGGCCGAAGCACTTTTCAGGGACATTCCTCTACCCATGTTATCAGATTCTGGTCGTGAGTCTCTGGAAAAGCCCGTTACAATCGAAGAGGTCCTCCTGGCTATCAAAACTCTTAAATCCCATAAACGACCAGGCCCTGATGGACTCTCCGGTACCTATTTTAAAAAATTTGCTACCACCTTAGCCCCACTTCTTTCCAACTCCTTTAATGCACTACTCCAACAACATTCCTTTGGTCGAGACACGTTGACAGCCATTATAGCCATGATACCCAAGCCCAATACAGACAACTCCCTCTGGTCCAATTTCAGACCCATTTCCCTGCTCAACCTTGACATCAAGCTTTTAGCCAAAATTATGGCATTATGCCTTAACCCTATTATAGGGGGACTGATCCATAAAGACCAAGTGGGTTTTATGCCGCGTCGACAGGCTAGTGATAATGTCCGCCGAATAGTCCTGCTTCAACATTTGGCCAGGAAACGTAATATTCTTATGCACCTGTTATCTCTTGACATCAGGAAAGCATTTGATACGGTCTCATGGCCCTACCTGAACTATGTACTTTCCCGTTGGGGTTTTGGCCCCCATTTCTTACAATGAATTAGTTCCCTTTATAACTACCCTCAAGCTTATGTCAAATATTCAGGGTTCAGGTCTGATAGCTTTGACATATGAAGAGGGACTAGACAGGGGTGCCCCCTCTCTCCCCTAATTTTTGCTTTAGCAATAGAACCCCTAGCCGCTTTGATCAGAGCGAACCTGAACATTAAAGGACTAGAAATTGCATCAACCTCTCACAAAATTTTCTTGTTTGCTGATGATGCGCTCCTGTTTGTAACTTCCCCCCGTACAACTCTTCCAAATCTTCTTCGGATCTTGGAAAAGTTTGCAAATGTATCTGGCTTAGAGGTTAACCAATCCAAATCCAGAGCCCTCAACGTGTCTCTTCCACACCAGGAATTTCTCCACCTACGAGACCACTTCCCTTTCCACTGGTCCACGACCCCTCTCCCATACCTAGGTATAAAACTAACCAGTGATCCAGCTTCTCTTTACCAGGCCAATTATCTCCCGATGCTATCCCACCTATCCTCCATGTTAGACACCTGGAAACCACTGTGCGTTTCTTGGCTTGGGCGGGTTGCGGCTGTTAAAATGTCTCTACTCCCTAAATTGTTATACCTTTATAGAGTCCTTCCGATAGCAATCCCTTCTTACTTTCACAGAATCATTCAGACTCGTGTATTTAAGTATATTTGGGGCTCCACAAAACCTAGAGTGTCCAGGTCTATCCTCCTTCGCCATAAACTTAGTGGAGGCCTAGGACTCCCTAACTTTGCCCGCTACTACCACGCTGCTCGGCTGGCTCAAAAAACTCTGTACCACGCATCACATGAAATCCCGCTGTGGGTCAGTCTGGAAGCAATAGACATTTCCCCCTTAATAATCTCCAATTTGCTGTGGCTGCCCGCTTCCACTAGAGGCCCCATATCCAACCCGGTCACTCGCCACTCACTTGGGATTTGGGATAGCCTACGTGGTCACTTTAACTTGATCTCATCCCATACCCCCTTACTTTCCTTTATGGGCCACCCGCTTTTCTATCCTGCCTTCACTGAACCTGGTTCTTTCCGGCTTTGGTGTCAGGCAGGACTAACCCGAGTCTGCGACCTTCTCACTAAAACCGCTATTAAAACATTCCCAGCACTTCAATCCCAAGCTCATTTACCTCCTGGAGAATGTTTTCGTTACCTCCAAATAGCCCATTTTGTCAGAGCAACAATAGCAACTAGCTCCTCTCTAGATAGCTTATACCTTTTTGAAGATATTTGTAAGTCGGACCCGCATGCCCCTGGTATCATCTCACGTATCTATACCCACTTAACTTCTACTTCAGCCGGCCTCCCCCTTTATGCTACACAGTGGTCCAAGGACCTACAATTGGGACTAGATGCGGATGACTGGACAAACATATAGGCTAACACAAAGTCCTCTACGCAGAATGTAGTGGCGTTGGAGGCAAACTACAAGGTCCTCATGCGGTGGTATCTTGTTCCCGCTAGAATCTCAAAATTTCTCCCATCCTATCCACCTGAATGTTTCAGAGGTTGTGGGGAGAGGGGTACTCATGTCCACATCTGGTGGTCTTGTCCCATTGTGCAACGATTTTGGGCAATGGTATTTCAGATAGCTTCCACCCTACTTCATGACACCTTGACTCCTGACCCCTCTCTGGCTCTGTTAAACCATATACAGGGTGATTACACTAGGGCCCAGCGCCGCATCCTCCTTCAATTAACTACAGCAGCCAAGCAGACAATAGCTAGGGCCTGGAAAACCCCACTTCTACATATTGCAGAAGTGAAAAATAGAGTAACTCAAGCAATGATACACAGTAAGATTGAAGCCACCATCCTAGACACTGCAAAGTCTGGACACCCTGGGTGGAGAACTTCCTCCCCCCGGATTTTGACGCTGACCTGCTTAAGCTGTGATATGTTATAGATTGTCCATGCTTGCTACGGTGCCCACTGGGGACTCATGTCCCCCCGCCGACACCTCCCTTCCCTCTCGCACCTCTCTTACGCCCTTCCTTTCTCTTCCTCTTCCCACTGCTCTCTTCCTCTCTTTGACTTTCTCTTCTTTTTCCTTCCCAACTGAAATGTTCCACTCATATTCTCTACAACAAAGATGGGACTTAATACCTGGATCTATCTGTAGATTGTATAATCTGATCCTGCAGATGACGAGTTATGTTTGGTGCTATCTCTGGACTGGACTTTTTACTTTTTATGTTTGTTTTTATGATATATATTTGATCTTTGTTTTTTTTTGTTTTTTCTCTTCTCTCTGTCCCATCACAATTACTCCCAAACCATGGATGTTGTAGCGATAGACTCTACCTAATCTAAGTCCTGCTTCGCTTTCATGGACATTACTCCGGTTTGGTTGTTTAGGCCTTAATATAATTCTCTTTAGATACATCACATGTTATGCTGTACAGCTTTCACTGAGATTGTCTTTTTCTGTACACTGTGATTCTGTTAAAATAAAAATATTTGGAGAAAAATCCATACCAGACCTGAAGGGTCTGGTGTGGATTTTTTGGGGAAACCCCACGCCATTTTTTTTAATTACGCGGGGTTCCCCTTAATATCCATACCAGACCTGAAGGGCCTGATATGGAATTTGGGGGGACCCCCACACATTTTTTTTTTTTAATTTTGGTTCCCTGCACAAAATGTCATTTTTGAAGGAAAAAAAAAGTAATTTAAAACTGCTTGCGCTATTAATGAATTGTCGGGTCCCGGCAATACAGATAAAAGTCATTGAAAAAAATGGCAGGGGTTCCCCTTATTATTCATACTAGACCCAAAGGGCCTGGTAATAGACTGGGGGGAGACCCCTGTCATTTTTTTCAATGACTTTTCTCTGTATTGCCGGGACCGACAAATCGTGAATACCCGCGAGAAGTTTTAAATGACTTTTTTTCCTTTAGAAATTACATTTTGTGCAGGGACAGTTCTAAACACGGGAAACATGCGCTACTTTACATGCATACTTTAGATACCCCCCAAGTACGCAATTTAAAGGAATATTTCACTTTTATTGTTTCACTTTAAAATGACTGCTCCCGAAAAAACTTCAGTTTTTAAAACTTTTTTTTGCATTGAAACATTTCCCCTTGGGCAATTTAAAATTAGCACCTTTGATTTTTCATGTTTGTGTCCCATAGACTTTAACAGTGTTCGCATGTTCGAACAAATTTTTTGCCTGTTCGCATGTTCTGGTGCGAACCGAACCGGGGGTGTTCAGCTCATCCCTACCTGGGGGTCAGGATAAGGGGAAGGACGAGCAAGCGCCCCCCGGCCCCCAATCCTGAACTATACCAGGCCACATGCCCTCAACAGTACTGACTGGCATATTCAAGGCTTTGGATATCTTTTTATATAATTTTCCATCTTTATAAAGTTATATTACCTTGTTACACAGGTCTTTTGGCTGTTTTTTTCTACCTCCTCATGGCTCAGTGTCTAGCCTGCTTAGTGCATCCATGTGAGAGCTAACAAACTCATTGACTATTTATACACAGACACTAATTGTGATTGGGAAATTAAACTTTAATTGCCGTTTTAACCTGTGTGTGCCACCTTCTGTGTCTGTACCAAGGCCAAACATTCCAGGGTATGTAAACTTTTTATCAGGGCCATTTGGGTGATTTCTGTTATCATTATGATTTACAAAGGATCCAAAAACCTATGTGATAATAAATGGCTTCATGTGATTGCTATCCTTAAATAAAAGACGTTTTTTGGCATGATCAGTCATATTTTCAATATTAATGTCAAAATGTCACAATTTCTGCCAGGGCTTGCAAACTTTTGAGCATGACTCTCTCTCTCTCTCTCTCTCTCTATGTATATATATATATATATATACATACAGTGTAGAATATATATACTGTGAAGGCAGTGTAATATATATATATTACACTGCCTTCACAGTATATATATTCTACACTGTATGTATATATATATACTGTATATACCGTGTGTATATATATATATATATATATATATATATATATATATATATATATATAGGACAAGTGGTAAAACAATAACACAGAAAAAATACTGAATACTAAGTTTCACACAAAACAGCGCTAAAATATAAATACATAAAAAGATCCGTGGATCATGCCACTGAAAAAAGTCCAGCACATATGAAGAAATAACCAGTTCAGAGTGCTATGGTGAGTAATAACACAAAAGAGTCCAAGTAGGCACTTTCCACCACCAGAGACAACAATTGGAATCCACCGTGTGATGAATAAAACCCCCTTAGGGGTTCACACTTACCAGAGGTAAGATATATATGAGCCTTAATATAGGGGAAACATCAGCTACTCTGTATAGTCAAATCTTCTTCAATCAGGGTACACCAGTGTGGATGGGCTCCAAACCGACCATAAAATAATAGGAAGATAACAACACAATAGTGTAATCCTGTTTATTTCAAATCTGTTATCCGACCAGTAGGAGACCACTTTATCCAAACTACGTACATAAAACAGCAGTAAAATAAGCAATGAATGGCCCAAGAGGGCACTATCACCATTTCCAGCGTCCTATGGAGAGTGTGTGTGTCCTCACGGATCCTGCAGACACTTCCGAATGGTAGCTGTGAGAGGTGGAACGCACGCTTGGAGCGCAGACGTCACTTCCGGGTCACGGGTAGTCGTGGTTATGCCCTGACGCGTTTCGTCATCTGACTTCAACAGAGGGCGCAACGTCACGACGTACCCGCAATGTTTATAACACCATGTCTGTGAAACAACTGCCAATCAGCATGCTCGGCAACAGATGACAAGCACTCGCCTCTGTTGCCTGATTGGACGCTGTCCTCGCATTGCCACAATAAAGAACATGGGATTTATTTGAACATAGACCTAATTAATGCGGAAATTAGCAACGAACAATGCTACCAATATAACATCACAAATTACATGAGAATATTTGGTAATTTAACATTAAAAGGAACAATATATTAAAGGAAACATCATTAATGGAATACAATTCGATTAAATTTAAAAAGTATTGATAACTATAGATAACAAAGGTCACCACCCTCAATCACCGTAAGTATAGCGGAATTTAGAGAACATATTAAATATGAAAATGTATAAATACGTCTCTAGATATTAATGGCAGGGGTGCCTGAATTTTCATAACTATAGTGTCAAACTCAGAAGTAATTAATAACGCATAATGTGACTAGTGGTGAACCTGAGAAAACGCATATCAGTTTTGATGCATGTGAACATGCGATATTAATTCATCATCATTATACCAAAATGTCAATATTGCAATAAGTTCTAAAAATATCTAGTATGTAAAATAGATATTAAAAAACGAATATATATAAAAAATATGTATTTAAAAATATATTATAAAAAATAGTTCATCACTGAAAACTAGTTATTCAACATGGGTAAAATGGTATATATATATGCCAACATAGTAGTAGATTGGCCCCTTTTAACGCATCATATAGTACTGTAAATGATAGATATGATTAAAAGCTGTGTATAAAAGACATTCGAATAAAAATAAATTAAAATTAAAATCAATCTATATGTCTTTAAAATCATAATCACATACTGGCCTATGACCATCATGTATGAATAACCGGGAGAAAAACATAAATATGAATAAAGGATTAAAAATAAGTGTGGCAACTATTGATCAGTAATCACTGATGAAACAGTTTAAATCTAGATTAACATTTAACCCTTTGGGCGATAAAGTATCAATCAAGAAGATCCATTGGGTCTCCCGTTTGGAGAGTTCTCTAACGAGATTGGAACCTCTCCAAAAGGGCTTGAGATGGTCTATACCCCAGAATTTTAGCCCTATAGGGTCCTGGTTGTGATATAGCTTAAAATGCAGTGACACATTATGATCCTTGAAGCCGATCTTAATGTTGGCTATGTGTTCTGCAATGCGGATTCTTAATAATCTTTTTGTGCGGCCGATGTAGATTAAACCGCATGGACATTGGAGAGCATAAACTACGTAGGAGGTTGTCAGGAATGGTGTCATTACTGGGCTCACCTGCTGGTGGCACTGTTGCATTCGGCAGCAGTGGGTGTAGTTCTGGTGACCACCAGCGGGTGTCTCCTCACCAAGACTTTCCACCAGCCATCAAGCACACCTGATCTGGGTCTGCTGGACTATATAAACCCGCCCTTAACAAAGCTCAGTGCTCCAGAATTCCTTCTGTAAGCCTGGTCCCTGCCTGAACCTGATCCGTTACCTGGTCCTGAACCTGATCCTGATCTGTTCCCTGCCTTGTCCTGGACTCTGATCCTTGTACCCTGTCCCCTGAGACCTGTCCCCTGATACCAGCTCCCCCTTGCTGACTGCTCCCAGTACCTGGCCTTCTGCTACCCTTGTCTCTCATCCCTGCCTTGTTCATGTATGTGTGTTCTCTTTTGTACATATTAGTTAGCTAGTTAGATTAGGTTGTTTTTGGGGTTTGTTGTGTTCCTTTGTATTCGTTTCTTGCTTATGGTTTGCTGTGGTTTTGTTTACACGTGTGTCTTTATCTTTAATAAATATATATATTTTTCACTTACTCTGTTTCTGATTCCTTAATGTGCAGCCCAATGATCTGACCACCTGTATTGGATGTCTGTGTATAGCATCCTCGTGACAGAATTCTGGAGCCATACAATCAGATCGGCTGCACCTTGGAATTGGGTCTGAGCACTTGTTAAAATTACTGAGATGGAGGTGGACGATATTTTTTATCTTTCGCTCCTGGCAACAGATGACAGAGATTTCTGTTATCAGACACTAAGAGGTTATACCAGAGAGCAGTTATTAGAATGCATCCGCATAGCTCACGTTTTTGTGGATCAGGGCAATTTTGTGTTTGAGGATGTACAAGCTTTGATTTGTATCTCTACAGAGTTGGCCCTGTCTGATGCCTCTATTGGAACTGTCGATTATACACCTCCTTTTAATGCAGCTCAAGTAGAATCTTTGGTGTGGCTGTTGGAGGATGACTCAGCCTTTTTCCATGAGCAGTACTCAGCTTGTCCTGAACAGGTGCTTGCAGCATGTATTGATTCAGTGCAGTCTCTGGTCAGACAAGCAGTGTGCAAACCTGATTTTGTGAAACCCTTATTACAGGCCTGGTCAAGTTTGTTGTACTCAGCCCCTGTCAGCTCCCAACCATCCATTTGTATGTCTAGATACCAACCTGCTGGGATGTCTTCCTCTCCTTTTCCCACAATTCCCACTTTTTCTGAACAATGCACCCAGCTAACAATGAAGTATCAGTACCCTGTCTCCTCCTGCTGCACTTACCCTGCCTTCAATCCACCTGCTTCTTCCCTCCTATCCGTAGCCCATCCACAAGAACCTCCTCCAGCCACTGTCCCTGCACCTCTGCCATTTTCTTCCATTTGCCCAATCCCAACCTTTTCATATACTCCCCCCGGTACTTGCAAACCTGCAGTGACTAAGCCCAAAAAGAAGCGGAAGTACTTTCCAACCCACACAATCTTACCGGTATCCCAACCTGCCTCCACACCCACCAACCTGTTCCAGCCTGAGGTTCCCGTGCCAGCCTTCCAGCCTGAGGTTCCCGTGCCAGCCTTCCAGCCTGAGGACCCTGTACCAGCCTGTCAGCCTGATGACCCTGTACCAGCCTGCCAGCCTGAAGACCCTGTACCAGCCTGCCAGCCTGAAGACCCTGTACCAGCCTGCCAGCCTGAAGACCCTGTACCAGCCTGCCAGCCTGAAGACCCTGTACCAGCCTGCCAGCCTGAAGACCCTGTGCCGCCAGTTTGCCAGCCTGAGGTTCCCGTGCCAGTTTGCCAGCCTGAGGTTCCCGTGCCAGTTTGCCAGCCTGAGGTTCCCGTGCCAGTTTGCCAGCCTGAGGTTCCCGTGCCAGTTTGCCAGCCCGAGGTTCCCGTGCCAGTTTGCCAGCCTGAGGTTCCCGTGCCAGTTTGCCAGCCTGAGGTTCCCGTGCCAGTTTGCCAGCCTGAGGTTCCTGTGCCAGTTTGCCAGCCCGAGGTTCCTGTGCCAGTTTGCCAGCCCGAGGTTCCTGTGCCAGTTTGCCAGCCCGAGGTTCCTGTGCCAGTTTGCCAGCCCGAGGTTTCTGTGCGAGCCTTTCAGCCTGCAGTGCCAGAGCCAGCCTTTCAGCCTGCAGTGCCAGGGCCAGCCTTTCAGCCTGCAGTGCCAGGGCTAGCCTTTCAGCCTGCAGTTCCAGGGCCAGCCTTTCAGCCTGAGATGACCCCGTCTGCTGCCCAGCCTGAGATGACCCCGTCTGCTGCCCAGCCTGAGATGACCCCGTCTGCTGCCCAGCCTGAGATGACCCCGTCTGCTGCCCAGCCTGAGATGACCCCGTCTGCTGCCCAGCCTGAGATGACCCCGTCTGCTGCCCAGCCTGAGATGATCCCGCCTGCTGCCCAGCCTGAGATGATCCCGCCTGCTGCCCAGCCTGAGATGATCCCGCCTGCTGCCCAGCCTGAGATGATCCCGCCTGCTGCCCAGCCTGAGATGTTCCGTCTGCTGCCCAGCCAGAGATGTTCCTGTCTGCTGCTCCGTTGCCCGCTGCCCAGTCTGATGTTCCAGAGCCTACTGTCTTGCTTGGTGACCCTGTACCTGGTATCCAGCCTCACGATCCAGTTCCTGATGGTTCCATTCCTGATACTCTTCCTGGTGGTTCCTTTACCGCTGCCTAGCCTGATGACTCGGAGCCCGCTGTCCAGCCTGAGGATATGGTCCCTGCTAAGACCTGTTCCTGATGCCCAGGTGGCCGCTGACGTCTTCCTGATGGATGCCCTTTTTTCCACTATTTTAATCCTGATGGTCACCCAGCCTGAATGTAATGCCCCTGCGTGGTCTGCCTCCGATGGGTTCTTGCCCGTTGCCCTGCAAATTTTTACTTCTAAATCTAAACTTCCTGACCCTGGTGGTGGGATGCGCGCCCTATTTTCAGACTCTAGTGGCACGTCCCCCAGTGAACTAAAGGACTCTGGCCTAGGAAGTGCGAAGAAGTCCGCAGACATAGTATGGAGACTTTTTTGGGTGTTTCCGCATCCACTCGGACTGTCCAACCAAGGGCTGAATGGAGTGTCTGGAGGCCACTCCTTAAGGGGGGGGACTGTCAGGAATGGTGTCATTACTGGGCTCACCTGCTGGTGGCACTGTTGCATTCGGCAGCAGTGGGTGTAGTTCTGGTGACCACCAGCGGGTGTCTCCTCACCAAGACTTTCCACCAGCCATCAAGCACACCTGATCTGGGTCTGCTGGACTATATAAACCCGCCCTTAACAAAGCTCAGTGCTCGAGAATTCCTTCTGTAAGCCTGGTCCCTGCCTGAACCTGATCCGTTACCTGGTCCTGAACCTGATCCTGATCTGTTCCCTGCCTTGTCATGGACTCTGATCCTTGTACCCTGTCCCCTGAGACCTGTCCCCTGATACCAGCTCCCCCTTGCTGACTGCTCCCAGTACCTGGCCTTCTGCTCCCCTTGTCTCGCATCCCTGCCTTGTTCATGTATGTGTGTTCTCTTTTGTACATATTAGTTAGCTAGTTAGATTAGGTTGTTTTTGGGGTTTATTGTGTTCCTTTGTATTCGTTTCTTGCTTATGGTTTGCTGTGGTTTTGTTTACACGTGTGTCTTTATCTTTAATAAATATATATATTTTTCACTTACTCTGTTTCCGATTCCTTAATGTGCAGCCCAATGATCTGACCACCTGTATTGGATGTCTGTGTATAGCATCCTCGTGACAGAGGTATTGCATGTAATGAATTCTTTTATTCTGAATTCTTTTTGGTTCGAAGTAGATGTGAATCTATCCAGAGCTCTAATAGGTACTCTAACTTCTTTGCAAGCTCGACATTTTTTTAGAAGCCATCTTGATCCCAGAGAGAGGGAGGTCTAGTCGGGGGATCAATAACCGTTTTCACAATTTTATCTGCAAAGTTGGGAGATCTTCTGTATATAAATCCCGGTTTATTTGGTAAAGAACATTTGAGTACTCTGTCCATCTGTAGGATGTGCCAGTGGGTAGTAAAGATTTCTTCTACCTCCTTATACTGTGAGTGAAAACCTGAGATAAAACTCCATTCATGATTGTTTACATTTGATGCATGGGCCGAATCAATCAAAAGATCTTCTCTAGGAATAACATATCTCATTGATAGTATGATCTAGGACATCTGCCCGGTAGCCTTTTTCCACAAACTTTTTCTTAATAACCATAGCTTGTATCTTATAGTCATCTTGATCTGTACAATTTCTCCTTATCCTGGTTAGCTGGCCCTTGGGGATATTTCTAAGCCATAATGGATGATGGCCGCTTTGCATAGGTAAGTAACTGTTGGAGTCTGTGGGCTTAAAGTAAACTGAGGTGCCCAGTTTATCTCTGTGTCTGTATATATTGACATCAAGGAAATGAATCTTAATATCAAACTTACTTATGAAGTCAGCGATGCTATTAGCATTGTTGTTTAATTCATCCAAAAATATATTCAAAGATGATAATGGACCTGACCATATGAAGAAGAGGTCATCTATATACCTTCTATATAACAGCAATGAGTCCCTCTTAACAGCAAAGATGGTTTTATCTTCCCATTCACCCATGAATAGGTTCGCAATACTAGGTGCTAATTTGGCGCCCATCGCAACTCCACGTTTCTGCAAGTAAAAGCTGCCATTATACCAAAAGTAATTATGCCCTAGACAGAAGTCTAGGGCATTCCTTAGAAAAACGTTATGGTTGTGTGTAATATCATCTCTCTGACAAAGGGCCCAATTTAAAGCTAGGAGAGCGTCATCATGCTGTATGATGGTGTACAGAGAGGAAACATCAGCAGTAATTAAGTACACTTCCGATCTCCCTGTCAAATCAATTGTTTGGAGAAGTTGTAATAAATTCTTTGTGTCCCGTAAATAAGCTTTGGTCATGACAACACTCTTCTGTAGGAATATGTCTAGATATTGTCCAACTCTTGCTGAGATAGACCCTATTCCATTCACAATGGGTCTCCCAGGAGGGCACTGTACATCCTTATGTATTTTTTAGACATGTGCATTCGTTTTCGTCCGAATGCATTTTCGTCCGAATTTCAGCTATTTTCGTTATCGTTTTAACAAACGAAAACGAAAGCACAGAATCCGAAAACCGAAAGATCCGACATAAACAAATGCTTTATTTTCGTTTTCGTTGCTACAACAGTTCGATATAGATAGGAGATTCGACGTGACGCTGACAATAACAATCTGTGTCTATCGAACCTGTGGTCGAATGTGCCTAACCTTAACTCTATTAGTCCAAGATTATTCTACATAGGAGAGAAAAGATTTAACATTATAGAGAGAAAAGATTCGACATAGGAGAGAAAGATTCGACATAGGAGAGAAAAGATTTGACATTATAGAGAGAAAATATTCGACATAGGAGAGAAAAGATTTGACATAGGAGAGAAAAGATTTGTTATTATAGAGAGAAAAGACTCGACATAGGAGAGAAAAGATTCGACATAGGAGAGAAAAGATTCGACATTATAGAGAGAAAATATTCGACATAGGAGAGAAAAGATTCGACATAGGAGAGAAAAGATTTGTTATTATAGAGAGAAAAGATTCGACATAGAGAGAAAAGATCACTGCTGGAATTGGGTGGGGGAAGTAAAATAAAAATAAAGTTGATGATGAATGTTATTGGCTGATTGTAACCAAAGAGGAGGAGCAGTAAAAAAGCTAGAATGACAAAGATTCGACAAAGCATCGAAAGTTAGAAGATTCGACGGTGCAGCAAAACTGTACGACGCTGCAATCGTACATTTCCGGTCAAATGCATCCGCCCATAGGCTATAGAAGAATTCTAATGTTGGTTGACTAGTAATAGTAATGAATAAATATAATTATTACTAGTCATACAACATTAGAATTCTTCTTAAGCTTGTGGGCGGAACATTCGACCGGAAATGTATGATTGCAGCGTCGTACAGTTTCACTGCTCCGTCGAATCTTCTTTGAACATTCGACAGACACCATAAGCCTTCAATGACAGATTCGACCTTAATTAATTCAGATTTTCGGACGAATGCAATTTCTAACGAAAAACTAAATAAATAAAAACGAATTTCGGGAGTAACTAAATAAATTTATTTTTCGGACGAAAACGAAATTCCAAAACAAAATATTTCAGTGTGCACATGTCTAGTATTTTTGGTAAAGTATAAATTGTTGGTATCCTGCTACTGCTTGGGATTAAGAACAACTTTTCTTTTTCAGTAAGGACCCACTTTGAGTATCCAGATTCCACTAATATTCTTAAATCAGCCTCATATTGTGCAGTAGGGTCCTTTTCTAGCTTCTTATATGTATCATCCTCTGTCAGTATACTATGTAATTGCTGGTGGTAGAATTCGGAAGTGTCTGCAGGATCCGTGAGGACACACACACTCTCCATAGGACGCTGGAAATGGTGATAGCGCCCTCTTGGGCCATTCATTGCTTATTTTACTGCTGTTTTATGTACGTAGTTTGGATAAAGGGGTCTCCTACTGGTGGGATAACAGATTTGAAATAAACAGGATTACACTTTTGTGTTGTTATCTTCCTATTATTTTATGGTCGGTTTGGAGCCCATCCACACTGGTGTACCCTGATTGAAGAAGATTTGACTATACAGAGTAGCTGATGTTTCCCCTATATTAAGGCTCATATATATCTTACCTCTGGTAAGTGTGAACCCCTAAGGGGGTTTTATTCATCATCACACGGTGGATTCTAATTGTTGTCTCTGGTGGTGGAAAGTGCCTACTTGGACTCTTTTGTGTTATTACTCACCATAGCACTCTGAACTGGTTATTTCTTCATACGTGCTGGACTTTTTTCAGTGGCATGATCCACGGGTCTTTTTATGTATTTATATTTTAGCGCTGTTTTGTGTGAAACTTAGTATTCAGTATTTTTTCTGTGTTATTGTTTTACCACTTGTCCTTTATTTACCCATTTTTAAACAGCTGCTTTACCATTTAATGTATTTTGTATAAAAATACTTTGAATTTCAGTGTTCAGGCTGCCTTGCATTTTGCAGGATTGAACTGGCGCCAAGTGTGTGTTCTGTCAGGACTCTTTATAACACACCTTTATCATATATATATATATATATATATATATATATATATATATATATATATATACTAGACTGCCTGCACTGTGTATGTATATATATATATTGTGAGGGGGTTAGCTCGGCAGCGGGTGTGTGTGACCCCCGGGATGGGCTCCCCAGACAAAAACAGGCCCAGCAAACGGAGGTTGTGGTTTTCAAAATCAAAAAGGTGCGGTTTATTTTCTATTTACAGTGACAAAACACAGCAAAGCAAAAGAAACATAAATAAAATAAATCCTGGTCAACTTGACCTCTGACTAAACATACAGGTTTCCTAACTAACAACTGGGATCAGCCTAGTGCTGTCCTAGTCCCTAAGTCCCTGGTTTTAAATGTCCAAGCAAATAGCCACACAGGCTTTGTCTCACCGCACAGGGGTTCACTCTCCCTAGACAGTCCACACAGGTCTGGTTCCAGGCATGAGCTAACATCTAATGAAGCTGGGAGTTCTTATAGAGGCCTAAATGAGCTGACAAGGTTCAGCTGGTCTCCTCATCTCTGTCTGCACGACGCCCCACACTCTCCCTAGAGGTATGAGTCATCCATGAGCCCACTAGCCTTATACAACTCTCCACCTAGTTGTATAAGTCGGCGTAAAGCCTGAATCTGGGCGAAATATATCTACCCCCCTGGATGCAACCAGGTGACTTTACCTTCCTGCTGTCACATACCCCCCCCCCTCTTGTTTTAACCTCGGGGTTGGAACACCAGCAATCAGGCATTCATGTACTCGAGACAAAGCATCCACATTCCCCATTTGAACGCCAGGGCGATGCTTTACTGTGAAGTTGAATTCCTGGAGGGCCAGGAACCACCTATTCACTCTTCTATTTGTTTCCTTGTTTTGAGCCATCCACTTTAACGGAGCGTGATCCGTAACCATGTCAAAGTGCCTACCTAGCAGGTAGTACCGAAGGGAATCTAGAGCCCACTTCACCGCTAAACACTCCTTTTCAACGGTGGCGTAATTTACCTCATGGGACTTCACAACTTCCTGCTGAGGTAAATGACTGGGTGCTCTTCCCCGTTCCAGACCTGGGACAATACTGCTCCTAACCCCACATCTGACGCATCACTTTGTACGACAAAGTCTTTAGAGAAGTCGGGTGAGTACAACACTGGCTGGCTACATAAGGCTTGTTTCAAGAATTGGAATGCTGCCTCAGCCTCGGGGGTCCATTTAATCATGACCGACCCTTTCCCCTTCGTCAGGTTGGTTAGGGGCACAGCCTTAGAAGCAAAGTGGGAATGAATCGCCGATAATACCCAGCGATTCCCAGAAAGGCTCGTACCTGCTTCTTGCTGTTGGGACGTGGCCAACTCTGGATGGCCTCGACTTTGTTGAGTTGGGGTTTTATTACTCCCCTCCCAATGGTGTACCCAAGATATTTGGCCTCCTCCTGCCCAATGGTACACTTCTTGGGGTTAGCCGTAAACCCCGCTTCCCGAACAGAGTCCAGGACTGCTTGCACTTTTGGCAGATGTGAGGCCCAATCTGTGCTATGGACAATTACGTCATCCAGGTAAGCCGCAGCATACTCCCGATGGGGCCTCAGCATCTGGTCCATTTTCCGCTGGAATGTGGCCGGCGCATTCTGTAACCCGAACGGCATTCTTTTATATTGGAACGCCCCGTCTGGGGTTACAAATGCGGTTTTCTCTTTGGCCGACTTGGCCAGGGGGATTTGCCAATACCCTTTTGTGAGGTCAAGAGTCGTCATGTATCGGGCTGTTCCCAGCCGGTCGATCAACTCATCTATACGTGGCATGGGGTAGGTGTCAAATTTTGTAACTTTGTTCAACTGACGAAAATCGTTACAAAATCGCCAGCTCCCATCCGGTTTAGGCACCAACACAATGGGACTAGACCAATCACTTTGGGACTCCTCTATCACCCCTAAGTTCAGCATTTTCTGTACTTCCTCCCGTATTGCCTCCCGTCGGGCCTCTGGGATCCGATAGGGTTTTAACTTCACCCTTTCACCGGGCGGGGTAATGATGTCATGCTCTACCCCAGATGTTTGTCCCGGCAGCTCAGAGAATACCTCCTTGTTGCGAAGCACAAACTCCTTAACCTCCTGTTGTTGGGGTTGTGACAAGGTGGCTGCTATTCCAACCTCAGGAATCACGCAACCAGTTTGAGCTGGTGACCAAGTGTCTGCGACTAGGGACTCTCTATCCCTCCAGGCTTTCAACAGATTAACGTGATAGATCTGTTCGGGCTTTCGCCTTCCTGGTTGTCTGACCTTGTAATTCACTTCGCTCACTTTTTCCATTATCTCATAGGGGCCTTGCCATTTGGCAAGGAATTTACTTTCAACCGTAGGGACAAGTACCAGTATCCTATCCCCGGGGAAAAGGTACGGGTCTTGGCTCCACGGTTGTACACTCTCTGCTGTGCTAACTGCGCTTGGGCCAAATGTTCCTTCACGATGGGCATTACCTGTGCAATTCGGTCTTGCATCAGGGCGACATGCTCAATCACACTCCTGTGGGGAGAACTCTCACTTTCCCAAGTTTCCTTGGCAATATCCAACAGCCCTCTTGGGTGTCTCCATACAGTAACTCAAAGGGGGAGAATCCCGTAGAGGATTGGGGCACCTCCCTAATAGCAAACATCAGATAAGGAAGTAGACAGTCCCAATCCTTTCCATCTCTATCCACCACTTTCTTCAACATTTGTTTTAGGGTTTTGTTGAATCTTTCAACCAGCCCATCGGTTTGGGGGTGATACACAGATGTACGTAATTGCGTCACTTTGAACAATTTACACAGCTCCTTCATAACCCCGGGACATAAAGGGTGTACCTTGGTCCGTAAGCAGTTCTTTACAAATACCCACCCGGCTAAACACAAGAGATAGCTCTTTGGCTATGGTTTTGGCCGAGGTATTTCGGAGAGGGATCGCTTCTGGATAACGGGTGGCATAGTCCATTATAACTAATATGTACTGGTGCCCCCTAGCGGACTTGATTATAGGCCCTACCAAATCCATGGCGATCCTCTCAAACGGGACCTCAATGATGGGTAGAGGGACCAGCGGGCTACGGAAATGTGGCATCGGGGCCGACCTCTGACACACAGGGCAGGAGGAACAATAATTTTCTATGTCCTTCATCACCCCCGGCCAATAGAATCTCTGTAATACCCTCTCTCGGGTTTTCTCTGTCCCCAGATGACCTCCAAGAATGTGCCCATGGGCCAACTCCAACACCAACTTCCTGTAAGGTTTGGGCACCACAAGCTGCTCAACGGTTTCTTCTGCCCTTTTTGCCACCCGATACAGTAGGTCCTTCTCTACGCTGAAGTATGGGTAAGTGCAGGTATTATCTGGGTTCACTAACTCGCCATCTATTTTCACTACGTTTTCCCGTGCCTTTATTAGGGCGGGGTCTTTCAACTGTTCTGTGGCAAAGTTTTCCCTGTGAACCTCAAGATCAGAAAACTCCACAGACGGTAGGTTTTCGTCTGAGGAGGTGGGCTCCTCTCCAGTTTCTTGAGTCTCCCCTGCCAATACTGATAAGGGAAATTCCGGAGAGTCCTCACCACTCTCAGGGGAGTTCTGGCTATCACATTCCTGGTACATAGGGGCACCAGTGAGGGGCTCAGGATCATCCCACAGTTCCCAGAACTTCGGAAAATCCCTTCCCACAATGGCGTCATGCGGTAACTGAGATACTAAGCCCACTGGATGAGAGAGGGTACCTTTGGGGGTCTCGAAACACACTGTAGTCACTGGATACTCTCGGGTGTCCCCATGCACACAAATAACAGCTACCTTGCTATTCCCAAAGACCTCTGTTTTAACTAACTCAGCCTTTATCAGGGTCACAAGGCTACCTGAATCCAGCAATACCACAACATTTCTACCATTAACACACATTTTGCATAAATGTTTCTCAGTTCCTCGAATGGCAGTGCATGCGACTGTCGCACACAGCGACTGACGTCTGCCCGTCAGAAAGTCACACTGCATGGGTTCCTCCACAACCGGGCAATTGGCTGCAATATGTCCCGCTTGCCGGCAGCGGTAGCAAACGATCCTTCTTGCCGCCTCTTGAGCCGCTGATTTCCCAGGCTGTTCTCGCCAAACTTGGGGTAGAGCTCCCACCCTCTCACTCTCTCCACCCTCACCCCTTGGAATCCTCTTATCCGCCCCTGGGGATGGTCTGGTCTTAGGGTGGAAAGTCTGAGTGTCTCTGGAAGAGGCCGTCAGGTTCTCTGCAGCCAAGTATCTCTCTACCCGATCCACAAGTTTACCGGCCGTTTCTGGGTCTCCATGGCTTACCCACTTTTGGATGGCAGTAGGAAGAGCTCTCAAAAACCGATCCATTACAACACGTTCCACAATCTTTGGTGCGGACAAAGTCTCTGGCTGTAGCCACTTTCTGCTCAGGTGAATGAGATCATACATTTGAGACCTGGGGGGTTTTCCAAGCTGGAAAGTCCAGTTATGCACACGCTGAGCCCGGACAGCCTGGGTGACACCCAGCCTTGCCAAAATTTCAGCTTTTAGCATCACATAGTCTTTTGCTTGGTTAGGCTCTAGGTCATAGTAAGCTTTCTGCGATTCACCAGTTAACAGAGGAGCCACCAGTCCAGCCCACTGCTCCTCAGGCCACTTTTCTCTTTCAGCGGTCCTTTCAAATGTGGTCAAAAATACCTCTGGATCATCCTCTCCAGTCATTTTTGTCAATAAACGACTCACCCCAAAGGACGCGGTATTAGTGGGACGGCTTTCCTCACTGGTCTGCGGACGTTGCTGCATTACTGCTTCCATTTGTTGTAGTCTCTGCTCTTGCTTCTGTAACAGGTCTATGAAGCGGGCCTCAGATTGCTGCTGGGCTTGTTGCTGAGCTTCCAGACTCTGTTGGTGAGCTTGCTGCTGGGCTGCAAGGCTCTGTTGATGAGCTTGCTGCTGGGCTGCAAGGCTCCTTTGCAAACCTGCATTTGTCTGCTGTTGATTGGCATTTGCTAGAGCCAGCTGTTTCAGTATCTCCTCCATGCTGGCTTAAAAAAAAACTGCCACTGGTTCTCCACCAACTGTGAGGGGGTTAGCTCGGCAGCGGGTGTGTGTGACCCCCGGGATGGGCTCCCCAGACAAAAACAGGCCCAGCAAACGGAGGTTGTGGTTTTCAAAATCAAAAAGGTGCGGTTTATTTTCTATTTACAGTGACAAAACACAGCAAAGCAAAAGAAACATAAATAAAATAAATCCTGGTCAACTTGACCTCTGACTAAACATACAGGTTTCCTAACTAACAACTGGGATCAGCCTAGTGCTGTCCTAGTCCCTAAGTCCCTGGTTTTAAATGTCCAAGCAAATAGCCACACAGGCTTTGTCTCACCGCACAGGGGTTCACTCTCCCTAGACAGTCCACACAGGTCTGGTTCCAGGCATGAGCTAACATCTAATGAAGCTGGGAGTTCTTATAGAGGCCTAAATGAGCTGACAAGGTTCAGCTGGTCTCCTCATCTCTGTCTGCACGACGCCCCACACTCTCCCTAGAGGTATGAGTCATCCATGAGCCCACTAGCCTTATACAACTCTCCACCTAGTTGTATAAGTCGGCGTAAAGCCTGAATCTGGGCGAAATATATCTACCCCCCTGGATGCAACCAGGTGACTTTACCTTCCTGCTGTCACAATATATATATATATATATATATATATATATATATATATATATAGTGTACACCAGCCCTTTTGCTTGTGGATTTTGAGGGCTGCCAAGAAGGGCTGCCTGGGAGCGGGTGGGGGACGAGCACCACTAATCACAGAGGGGAAGAGAGGAGAGCCACGGCTGGATGATCAGAGCAGGAAACATCACACGTTTTCATTTTAACAGCCGTGTGTTCCCCTGCCGTGCGCCGTCACATACTGCCCTTCCTTTTTTTCTGGGACTTTGATAGACAGATAACCTGTCCAATCCTAGGACAGGTGACGTGTATCAAAGTTCTCCGGACAGAGGGAGGGGCTTATGTGACGCCGCACAGTGGGGGAGCACGCAGCTATTGAAATGAAAGATGTGATGTCCCCTGCTCTGATAATCCTGCCGGTGGCTCTCCTCTCTTCCCCTCCACAGGAAGGCTGCATGGTGGGCACAGGCTGCATTGGACACAGGCTGCATGGGACACAGGCTGCATTTGACACAGGCTGCATGGTGGGCATAGACTGCTGTGGACATAGGCTGCATGGTGGGCACAGGCTGCATGGTGCACACAGGCTGCATGGTGGGCACAGGCTGCATTGGACACAAGCTGTATGGGACACAGGCTGCATGGTGGGCACAGGCTGCTTTGGACATAGGCTGCATGGTGGGCACAGGCTGCATGGTGGGCACAGGCTGCATTGGACACAAGCTGCATGGGACACAGGCTGCATGGTGGGCAGAGGCTGGATTAGATGCAGGCTACATGGTGGGCATGGGCTGCATTGGACACAGCCTGCATTGGACACAGGCTTCATGGTGGGCACAGGCTGCATTGAACACATGCTGCATGGTGGGCCCAGGCTGCATTGGTGGACACAGGCTGCATTGTGGGCACAGGCTGCATTGGCAGGCACAGGCTGCATTGGGCACAGGCTGCCTTGTGGGCACAGGCTGCATTGGCGGGCACAGGCTGCATGGTGGGCACAGGCTGAATTGGCGGACACAGGATTGGTACCAGCTGATTAGTGAAAAGCCCACGTGGTACAAATATTCAAAAAAGGGCAGAGATCTAATCCAGGAAACTATAGGCCTGTCAGTCTAACGTCAGTACTTTGTAAACTATTTGAGGGATGATAAGGGACCATATCCAATTTGCTGATGAAATCATTAGCAGTAATCAGCACGGGTTTACGAAAGGTTGCTTTTGCCAAACCAACCTATTAATCTTCTACGAGGAAGTGAGCTGCCAAAGGTAGGCCGGTGGATGTGGTGTATATGGATTTTGCAAAAGCATTTGCTACAATCCCCCACAAATGCTTAATCTACAAGCTGAGCTCTGTAGGCATGGACCATAGGGTAGGTTCCTGGATAGAAAACTGGCTATGTGGGCATGTCCAAAGGGTTGTGATAAATAATGTATACTCTAGAATAGAATATGAATGGTCTAGAGTGGTTAATGGGGTACCCCAAGGCTCTGTGCTAGGACCAATTCTGTTTAATTTATTTATAAATGATATAGAGGATGGGATAAATAGCTTGATCTCAGTGTTTGCTGACAAAACAAAAATATACAGGGCAATAACAACACAGCAGGATATAGAAACTTTACAAGAGGACCTGAGTAAATTATTGGAATGGGCTACTGCATGGCAAATTAAGTTTAACATTGGTAAATGTAAGGTAATGCACTTGGGGAGTAAAAATATAAATGCAAGTTACTCTTTGAGGAGAGAACCCCTAGGGGCTTCCAGGATGGAGAAGGATCTAGGGGTCCTAGTAGAAGACAGACTGAGAAATAGCATGCAGTGTTAAGCAGTGGCTACCAAAGCCAGCAGATTTTAGCAGAATTAAAAAGGGTATTTACTCCAGAGATAAAACTATTTAACTCCACTTTATAAAACTCTGGTTCGGCCGCATCTGCAGTATTCCGTCCAGTTCTGGTCACCAATCCTCAGAAAAAAAGTGCTGGAGCTCGAGAGAATCCAGAGAAGGGTAACTAAATTAATATGGGGACTGGAGGACCTCAATTATGAGGAACGACTACAAGCGCAAAATTTGTTCTCCCTGGAGAAGAGACGCTTGAGAGGAGATTTGATAGCGATATACAAAAATATCTCAATGGTGATTAGACATGTGCACAACATAAAAATTTGTTTAGTTTGGTTTCATTTCTGTGCGTTTCCGTTGATTCGTAACGATTCGTAATTTCGTAAGACGTGGGTTATTGTATTCGGACTCTTTCGTATTTCTGTAAGGGTTATTTTCTGTTGATTTGTTTTTCCGTTAGTCTAATTTTTGTTGATTCGAAATTCGTATTTATGTTATATTTTATATTCGGCCGCGTTCGTATTTTCGTAAGAACTATATTTTCGTTGATTTGCAATGATTCGTATTTTCGTGTCTAATTTCCGTTGATTGGAAAATCATACTTTTGTAGATTTAATTACATTCTTACTTTCGTTAGAATATATTTTCCGTTTATTCAAAACACTACTCGTCGTAATTTTGTAATTCGTACTTTCTTGAGATTGACTGGCTCATTTATTCGTACTTTCGTAACATTGTTTTCGTAGATTAGTAATCGGGGCATAATTCGTAATTTTACATAATAGGGGTAATTTACTATAGCGCCGCGGCGCTAATTAGCGCAAATTGCCGCGAATTCGCGCTAATTAGCGCAAATTGCCGCGAATTCGCGCGAATTAGCGCAAATCGCGGCAATTTGCGCTAATTAGCGCGAAAACGGTATTCACTATAGCGCTGGAGAAAAAATACTTACCAAAATCGAATTTACTATAGCTCCCAGAATCCAAATAGCGCCCAAATCCTTACTCTACTAAAAACTGGAGTTGTGCACATGAAAATAATGTTTAGAGTGTGATATAATTGCCTAAATGGTACTGAAATATGCAGTATATTATTTAAAGATAATTTGCTTTTAAACTGTGTGAAAAAGTGATTTCTACACTGAAATATCTTTAAAAGTCTGAGAATTAAAAAAATGCCCGTTTTTGGACAACTATTTGCAAACGAAACTGAGCATGCCCAGAGCTAATATAACTCAAATTTTAACTCAAGTGACTTTTTTCACAAGAGTTATAGTAAATACCAAAATGAGAGCTAATTAAAGAGCATGTTTTGGAAGTGAAAATCTGAGCTATTTTAGTCCAATGCAAGTTTTAGCCATTGATTCTAATGATACAATTGTAACTTTCACAAATTTAATGTTGAGATGAAATGTATCTTTCTCTGAAAAAAAAATTCCTTTGCAACAATGTTGCTTCTAATTAAAATATTTTGTTTTTAAAGAAAGCTAGAATGTGGAATGTTTTGATAAAATATTTTTTTCTTTGTCACTTTCACTAGTTACTCTCCATCTCTCAACAATATTTACCAAAAACTCATACAGGTGTCTTTACAAACCACAATCAATACTATTGCTGATGCAAATTTAAAATTAGTCACATTTTTTTTGTGCTTTTTATTATTTCTAAATAATCATAATTTGAGCCCCAAAAATTTGATATGTGTTCCAACATCAGAAATCAAAATGTAATTCCCCAAAATTTGAGGGCAATATCACTATTCTAAACTCACCCCCCCAAAAAAAACACCAAATATCACAGAATAAATCAAGAAGAATAACTCTTGAGTAATGTAATTCCATCACCTGTATGTCCAAAGAAATGCAGTATTTATGTGTATTTATCTGTGGCTTAGAGGTTAGAACTTCTGCTTAGGCATCCCTTAGTGTCTGGGTTCAAATCCCAAACATGCTACTTCATGTAGAGAAGTTGTCTTACCTCCCAGGTCCTAAAACTATGTCTAAATGTTGTATTTATGTGTAGGAAGGTTCCACCACCATTGTAAATCTTGCCAGATACACAATTTAGCCCAAAGTATTGGGACGCCTGCCTTTACACACACATGAACTTTAATGGCAGCCCAGTCTTAGTCCGTAGGGTTAAAATTTGATTTGGCCCACCCTTTGCAGCTAGAACAGCTTCTGGGAAGGCTGGGAAGGTTGTCCACAAGGTTTAGTGTGTCTATGGGAATGTTTGATCATTCTCCCAGAAGTGCATTTGTGAGGCCAGCCACTGATGTTGGATGAGAAGGCCTGGCTCGCAGTCTCTGCTCTAATTCAGCCAAAGGGAGTTCTATTGGGTTGAGGTCAGGACTCTGTGCAGGCCAGTCAAATTTCTCCACCCCAAACTCCCTCATCCATGTCTTTATGGACCTTGCTTCGTGCACTGGTGTGCAGTCATGTTGAAACAGGAAGGGGCCATCCCCAAACTGTTCCCACAAAGTTGGGAGCATGAAATTGTCCAAAATGTCTCAGTATGCTGATGCCTTAAGAGTTCCCTTCACTGGAACTAAGGAGCCAAGCCCAACCCCTGAAAAACAACCCCACACCATAATCCCCCTCCACCAAATGATTTGGACCAGTGCACAAAGCAAGGTCCATAAAGACATAGATGAGTGGGTTCGGGGTGGAGGAACTTGACTGGCCTGGACAGAGTCCTGACCTCAACACAACAGAACACCTTGGGGATGAATTAGAGCGGAGACTGCAGGCCAGGCCTTTTCGTCCAACATCAGTGCCTGACCTCACAAATGCACTTGGAAGAATGGTCAAACATTCCCATAGACACACTCCTAAACCTTGTGGACAGCCTTCCCAGAAGAGTTGAAGCTGTTATAGCTGCAAAGGGTGGGCCAACCCAATATTAAACCCTACGGACTAAGACTGGGATGCGATTACAGTTCATGTGCGTTTAAAGGCAGGCGTCCCAATACTTTGGACAATACATTGTATAGTGCTTGGAGACACGGAACTTGGCTATGGACTTAGGGCTGGTTCACACCACAGAGATGCAGAAAACACGTGTGGGGCTGCCTGGTGGCTAAGTGGGCAGCAATTCTGTCTAGCAACACTGGGGTTGCTGGTTCAATTCCCCAACATGCTAATGCTTATGTTGAAGTTTATATGTTTTCCATGTGTGGGTTTCTCACCACAATCCCAAGACATGCTGGCATTTTATTTGTCTCCTGTCAAAATAGTCTCTAATGTAAAAAAGTTTATTTTGGACTTTAGATTGGAAGCTCATTGGAGCCAGGGCCCGATGTTAATGTTTGTTAGCACTAATCATGCCCAGGGACTTGGACATTTAAAATTGTAGGGTTTACACTGCACGGGTACATATGCTTAGAAAACTGTTGCTTTGTTTATGTGCATGCAAATGAACTTGGATCTTTGGCCTGTAGTTGGAGATTTGATGCACATAGCCAAGGGCTAACACAGTTGTAAATAGTATTATGTGTATTATGTATTATTATATGTATTATGCCCATCAGGTGCAATCACTTTAGACATACACAAAGGGACAGATTGAAAGATACTGGTGGGCGTGTACTTCTATTGGGCGTGTATCAGTTTGCTAACAATACAACCTCTCTTATATAAAGGCCTGCAGTATCAGGGATCGTTTGGTCTGAGAAGGCCAGGTTTTTTGCTGTGATTTGTGGGGGGAAAGAAGGAATGATATTGTGCAGATTGACAAACCTCTAACTAGTGTTATTTGCTGAAATTCTTGTGCATTTTTTCAATCAAAAATTGTGTGTGTATTGTTCCTGTCTGACCGTGCAAAATCGTTTGGAAGCATCTGCTGACCTTCTATTCTTGGATCTCATTGCTTAATCATGTACACAGAAATGCAGCTTCCAGCAGAACATGGTCACCAATGTATGTATATGTGGATTGTGGGGTGGGGGTGGGGGTTTTGAACATGTCTTTTTTAATATTATGTTGGAATGCTTAGTAAGAATAATGACTTGAGTATGTTTCTATATTCTTGCAGATAAAAATGTGAAGTGTTTCCTGTTATACACTAAAAGTAAAGCTGTGTGCACTCTAAGGTTTTGACAAATTTTAGATTGTAAGCTCCTATGAGCAGGCCCTTAAAATCCAATTGCTAAATTGAGTACCGTGTATCCTGTCCCAATTTTCTTGAAGCTAGTAAATGAATGTACCTAATTTTGTTTCTGCTGGCAAAATAAAAGTACGTCATTGAGCTTTGGTGTGTGTGCTTTTTTTTTTTTTGGCAAAGTGCAAAATCCTTAATTTTATTTCTATATGGATTTGTGCATCAAAAAATGAATCCCTTTGCCCTGGTTCATATTGATGCTACTTTGAAATCGCGCTACTTCACTTAAGCTAGCGCGATTTTAAGTACTACTTGATAGACATCTGTGTGGCTTCATACACAAATGTCTATTGAAGTCGCACCTGAAATCGGCAAAAGTAGTGCAGGAACTACTTTTGAAAATTGGTGCGGCGCCACAAAATTGGGGTTGCATCGATTGGAACAGTGCCATTGCCACCAATAGTCATGCGATTTGATTTCTGAAATTGCATGACAAATCGCCCCAATGTAAACCTAGGCTTCAGCACACCTGCAAGTAAATGATAAAGGTGGAATCTTTATATATAACAGCTGTGGAGAATTGCAGGTAATGAATTCAGCTGGAGGATAGGCAGTGTTGTATGTGTCAGCTCTGGTTCACATTGGTGCGATTTGACATGTCAGATCGGTGGCAATTGCGCTGTTCTAATTGGTGTGATTTGTATTGATATAAGTGCAGAAACCTGCACAGATGTCTCTGATGTCCCCCCTCCTGCAGTCGGGACTGACATGCGGGAATGAAAATCGTATGAGTTCAGCTGAACGATTTCCTCCCGCTGTCAGTGTGAAGCAGAGCTCAAACCGGGCCTTTTGCCTTTGTAATTCACCTGCTGCTATGGCAGAGACACCATTCCTTTTCAAACTCCCTTAAGTTTACCTTCAAATATCATATGTACAAATACAGATTTGCATAAAAAATAATAAATTCTAAGTGTGATTGAGATCAAATATTCGCAACTGCAATCAACAGAGCGTGGTTTCACCTCCTGACCCGGAAATGAGTCATTGTAATCACCCGGAAGTTCCTGTGCTGGTCAGGATCTCGATCTAGGTGGACACGGCGAGGTCCCTCTTTAGCAAAGAGGAGGTGCTGCTGATTTGCCGGGTAAGTGTAGGATATGTACTTGTGCTTACTCAAGGTGGGGGTGGATTTGGTGTGGGTGGGCTTCATTGATTTGTTTGGTATCACTACACATTTGCTTCTGGCCCATGTGAACACATCACTACTTCCTGCATTTGTTCTGCTGATGTAAATCAGTAAGGACTATGCAAGTATAAATGAGAGCTCCTTTCTATTAAAATATATATGACTTGATTCACAGTTGGGCGACTTTTCATGATTCTCAATGATAACCATTCATGTCTGTGCTACTTTAAGTCAGACCAACTTCAAAGTAGTCCTTGTACTACTTTGGTGTGACTTTCAGGCTCGGTTTCCACTAGTGCGACTTGTCATGCAACTTGGGACTGCAAAGTCGCATGACATGTCATACCCCATGATTTCCAATGAGTATGGTTCATATCTGTGCGACATCAAGTCGCAGCGACTTCAAAGTAGTCCCTGCACTACTTTGGTCCCACTTTGATACGACTTGAGGTCAATAGACCTCAAGAATATACAGGCATTGCTCCAAGTCGCATCAAAATCGCTGGAAAAAAATTGCGGCAAAATCATGCGAATTTAGGGTTGCAATAGTGGAAACAGAGACTCATGTGACTTGAGGTACATAGGGCGCAATATTACACAGGCATACCCAGAAGTTGGGGCCAAGTTGCAGTGACAAAGTGGCAGCAAATTAGGGTGACTTTCAGGTCGCAGCAGTGTGAAAGAGATTCAAGGATATCTTTGAATTTGGCCCTATTGTCACTTGTGCATCCTGAAAGTGGGGAAAATTTATCCCTGCACTACCTTGGTTTGACTTTGATGCGATTTGAGGTCCATACACCACAAGATAACACAGACATTGCTTCAAGTCATGGCACAGCTGTGCAATTTTAAGGTCGCACAAGTGCAAATGGGGCTTTATTCAAAGGTGTTATCATTTAATCTCATTAGGTTACTTTCACACTTATGTGACTTTTCATGCAGCTTTGGACCTCAGAGTTGCATTAAAAGTATCCCCCCCCCCATGAGTTCCATTCATATCTATGCAACTTCACCCATGTTCACATAGCTCTGAATTGACATGTCAAATTGCAGGCCAAATCGGCGCCTATTGACGGCAATAGAACTGTCCGAATTGGTGCGACGCCACACAGATTCCCAAAAGTAGTTCCTACACTACTTTGGGCGACTTCAGGAGGCGATTTCTTACCTCCCAACTTTTTGAGATTTGTATAAGGGACAACTATTAGCAAAAGTATGTAGGCATAGGACACATCTCCTAAAACACCTTCTTAAAGGAGAATTATTAAAATATATATATATATATTAGTTAAACCCCAAGTGCTTTTTTTTAACAATAATATCCCTTTAGATTGGCTTTGGGAATTTACAAACAAAGCAATTTAGAAATTAGATGAAAGGTTTAGCGCTGGGAAACCCTTTTTGAAAGATAGAAATTGCATTTAATATCAAACTATACAGATCCGAACAAAATGAGGGACAAGTGAGGAGGAAAGAGGGACAGAGGGACTTTGTTCCAAATCAGGGACAGTTGAGACCTATGTGATTTCACTAGACATCTGTGCAGGAAAGTGCACTGATGTCTCTGAAATCGCTCACAAGGTCGGGCTGTGGCCCCTTTCACACTTGAGCGACTTTTCCTGAGACTTTGGTCATCAGAGTTGCATGACAAGTCATACCCCATGATTTTCAATGTTTACCATTTATATCTGTGAAACTTCAAGTCACACTGACTTCAAGGTAGTCCCTGTACTAATTTGGTCCGACTTTGATACGAGTTGAGGTTCATAGACCTTAAGTGAAAAAATGCAGACGGAAGTTTGCGCGCCTTTCCCTGCGACTCCTGCGTCCATAGACCTCAAGATTACACAGGCATTGCTTAAAGTCGCATCAAAATCACACAACTTTCAGGTCGTACAAGTGTGAAAGGGGCCTAAGTCACTGTGCTGAGTACTATTATACCTAGAATATAAAGTAGTCCCACCATCAAACACTCAGCAGCATATGCTGAAAAGAGGCGAATGCCTATTAGCCAATGCCACATCAGCATGAGCATGGTTGTTACTATAATATTAAAGTGGTTGTAAACCCACTTAGACAACTTGCATCTACAGGTAAGCCTAGATTAAGGCTTACCTGTAGGTGCAAGAAATATCTCCTTAATCTACACACACTAGTAGATGTTTGTGCTACGCTCAATAGGCTAGTGGTCAGCACTTCTACTTTGAAAAACTCAGGCTTCGAAGCACTCATGGGTTCAAATCCCACAGAGAGATACTAAAAGATTGTATGGTGGAAAAGGCAAATGCCAATTAGCCAAAGCAGCATATGCTGAAAATAGGTGAATGCCAATTAGCCAATGCACTTTTATTCAATAATATTATGGTGTGGACTTCCAAACATCACACACTAGCTAACGGGCAGTTTACATTTCTTTGTTTGTTTATTTTAATTTGCTTGTGCAAATAATAAACATAGCTGTTGGATGGTAGGTTGGCTGGTATTTGAACTTGTAACATGAGAGCTGTATAGACATGGGAGCAGACCACTAAGCCATTGTGCTAAGTACAAGACCTGCATAATAGTAAAGTATGATTAAAGAATGAACATAAATAATTACCGCTTTATAGCCACCTAAATGAAAAAATAAAAACATGAAAAAAACAACTTACAATAAATAGGTAACCTAAATGTTTAATACATGTAATTTTACATAATAGCAGACATTACTATGTAATAATCCTTCATAACTGCATTCGTTAGCAAAAGAAGGAAAAAAACTAGGAATACTAATTGCAATATACATCAATAGATAGAGAACATCTCATATAAAAATGTTTCTTTCACATACATGGATCATGGTTACAGTGCAGTGCTATGTAAAAACTTAGTGGAAATTGGCATTTGCGCGTACACGGATTCGCTAATTAGCGCTGATTTCACATTTACTAACACTTGTTTGCTGCTAATAGCGCTCTTTTTCATTCGCAAGTTTGCGCATGGAATTTTTAATTGTCAAAAATTGGAGCTATTTTTGCGATGTGCTCAGTACTTCCTGGAGTTATAGTAAATCAGCCCGAATGTGTCAGAATAGGAGAAAACAAAAATATGTCAGAGATATTACAAAATACAAATATAGAAATTAGAATCTAGACAGAGTATGCTTAAGAAACAAATAATTTCTCTCTCACAAGTCACAACTTTACTCACAAATCCAACAGAACAGTGCAACCTACCCAACCACAACCTATCTGGACTGTGGATGGAATGCACTGCAGTCTAACACAGAAAAACACACAAGGGAATAAGAAACAAACTCATTGGGGGAAGAGACAACCTCTTCAAGGGAAGGGACAAGCTTATTGGCCATTGGCCAACGTCCAGAACTAATTCAGAACTAACAAAATAGAATTTACGTTTTTCGAATTTTCGTTGTTTTGATTTACGTTTTCCGAAGATTCGTAAAAATGTTTCCGTTCATTTTGATTTTCGTTAATATGGATCTTTGTTCGTTATTTTCGTTGTTTTGTTTTACGTTTTCCGAATATTCGTAATTTCGCGTTTTCGTTCATTTTGATTTTTGTTATTTTTTGATCTTTGTTCGTTATTTTCGTTGTTTTTATGTTTTCCTTTTTTCCTTTTTCGTATTTTGGCTGTTTCAAATTTACTAAATTCGTATTTTCGTTGTTTTCCATATTCGTTCTTTTCAATAATTTGTTGTTTGTTTGTAATTTTATCAAACTGTTCGTTTATTTGTATGTTTACGAATCAACAAATATAACGAATTTTGACGAATAACGAATTCGTAACTAAACGAATTGCACATGTCTAATGGTGATCCCAGCATAAGTATGAAACTTTTCAGTCCCAGGGAGTGTAAGAGGACACATGGCCACACAATGAGACTGGAAGAGAAGCGGTTTAACCTTAACTACTTAAGGACCGGAAGGATTTGCCCCCTTAATGACCAGGCCATTTTTTGGTATTATTCTTCTACATATTTTTGGTAAAAAAAAAATCACAATAGGCGTATATTGATTGGTTTGCGCAAAACTTATTGTGTCTAAGGACTTTTTTTATTATTGTTTTTACTATTAATGGCGGCAGGACTGCAACATTGCGGCAGACAAATCTGACCCCAAATGACACTTTCTGGGGACCAGTGACATTATTACATTGATCAGTCCTATAAAAATGCACTGATCAATATAAAAATGACACTGGCAGGGAAGGGGTTAACACTAGGGGGTGATCCAGGGTTTAAGTGTGTTCCCTAGGTGTGTTCTAACTGTAGGAGGGATGGGCTGCCAGGGACATCACAGAGATCACTGTTCCCGATAACTGGGAACAGAAGATCTCTCAGATGTCATCTGGCAGAACGGGGATCTGCTTCTTTACACTGGCAGATCCCCGTTCTGGCTCTGTAATAGGCGATCGTGGGTCCCCGGCAGACATTGAGTCTGCCCTACCCACAGGCATGCTCCCGTCTGCAACTGCGCCTGCGCGAGCCGCCATACAGCTAAGGCGATTCACGCAGGAGAGCCGACCTGCCGCCGTATAACAAAGGTGGCTGGTCGGCAAGTAGTTAAGCCGCATAGGGTTTTATTCACTGTTAGGGCAGTAAGGATGTGTAACTCTCTTCCACAATTGGTGGTATCGGCAAAAAGTATGGATCGTTTTAAAAGACTCTTGGATGTGCATCTTAGCAAAAACAATATAAGGGGATATGGGAAATTATTTTTCTACACACACACACACACCTACATAGGTTGTACTGGATGGACTGTTGTCTTTATTCAAGCTTACCAACTATGTAACTATGTAATACTGGTGGTAAATGTTTCAGTTCCTGCTGCAGCTGGATATGGCTTCACTGGACACTTATTTGTTAGGCTGTTCACTAAACCTGCCAATCTGTAGATGAACCTACAGCTATTAACATTTCACACAGTGCATAAAACTCATATTTTTTCCCCTTATGGTTGAATGTTTTTATCCTATATTATTAGTATAAAAAGAATAGTCTCGCTATATAAACTATATATGTTCCTATAAATTACTTGTGATCAAATGCTCAATGTGCAAGTGACTCAAGGGTATTAAGCCTCAAACAAACAGTGTATGCAACAGCATATAAAAATTACTGTAAAATATGTGTATAAATCTCAATAAAGCAGTATATCCAACAGCATATGAATATTAATGAAAAAACATGTGTATAAAATAAAACTAAAAATAGTTACAGGTATACACTGATACACTTGGAAAGGTGTTCAAATGAAAAAGGAAATAAAAGGTGTACATATAAGTCCGCTGGAAAAAAGGGGGTGAATCAAATTCCAGAGTGTTGAGACACAGAAGAGTGGGATACGTTGGGAAGACTGGAGCTGGAACCAGTAGATGAATTTCCACCACCACCAAAGGCATACAGGATAGACCTCTCTCCGTGAAAAACACCAATAATAATTGAGACCCTTATCGGATGAGATGGAACTCCTCCAGTGGCAAAGTCTTAATTGCTTGCAGATATAACCCTCTGCAGGGTCTTAGGTCAGTTTTGGGATATCTGTATCTCCGGGTTCTGATAGTCCTCTCCACTGTGGGTATCGTTCTTACATCCGGTATGTGAATTGAGCCTCCTTGCATATGCAGGGACTGAACTCTACTCGGCGCGGAATGGTGCGTGTGAGGAAATCAAAAAAGAAAAACCCGAATAGTGTGATACCTTAAACACTATGTTGTTTATTCCAAACACAAAGTAAAAAAAATGTACAAGAAATTTTAAAAACAGCTGGCATAAAATTCCTAGGCGAACACCCGTGCTTCCGGGGTCACGTAACAGCTTAGTGACGTCAGTGCATAGCACGGCCCTGACATGTTTCGTCACACGTGACGTTCTCAAAGGGCACGCTGAGAACGTCACGTGTGACGAAACACTGGAGGAGGTCCATCTCATTGATCACAATTCATTTATAGGAATATATATAGTATATATAGCGCGACTATTCTTTTTATACAACTCTTTTTGCATGGTATCACATGTTTATTGTGTCGCAGCTTGGCTTTTATTAGCATTTTTTGTTCACTTTTTCATTAGCGCAGTATTTGCCTTCCCCACTTACATCCTATATTTTTAGGCTAATTTACCTATTGGTCAATGGTTTTTTAACACTTCTGATTAAATGTTAAGCCTCGTACACACGGTCGGACTTCCATCTGACTTTTCCGTGGATTTTTGTTCGAACGGAGTTGGCCGGGCACACCCATAGCATACACACCACACGACTTTTCTGCAAACTTTCCCAAAACTTTTTCCAACATCACGTGTTTTTTCTGCTCTTTTCTGCTCTTTTCAGCCACCCTTTGGTCAACTTCTGCTACTGTTGGTTGATTTTAACATTATTTGTTTTGTCCATCGGACAAAAGTCCGATGGTTTTCTGTACACACGGTCGGACTTTGCTCCATCGGACTTTTGTTGGCCAAAAGTTTGTCCGTTTGCAGACCGAACTTTTGTCCGATGAAAACCAAAAAAGTTTGTCCGATTGAGCGTACACACGGTCTGATTTTTTGAGCAACTTGCTCAAAATGAAGTTTGTTGGCAAAAAGTCCAACCGTGTGTACGGGGCTTAAAGGTCATTTTCCTCTTTGGAGTGAATGTTACAGAATGTTACATTCGCCCTGCAAAAGACAACTGACATTTCACATATATTAAACTGACATTTCACACATATTACAAACATTATATTTATTTTTAGTGACTTTTGCACAATGCTGAGACATTCACAAAGCAAATGTTTTTATACATATACCCCCTTATAGTGCACTGTTTCTTCTCTGCAAGTCTTATACTCACTTATCCTGGATCTAGAGAAATATCATCCGCAAACATCCAAGCCAAGATTTGTATAAATGGCTTGGCAGCTTTGTAGGTGATAACTAGCTGAATCAGGAACAGATATGTATAAGACTTGCAGGGATGGTTGGGAGCAGTAGCATTATAAACTTAACTGCACCGAAGGTGCAGTAACACTTAAGTGGTGGAATTGTGGTAACGACCCTAGAAATGCTGTATATTTAGAGATGTACAAATAGACATTATTAGCATTATAATACCTACCAATTATTTATTCAAAATTTTAAGATAGATAGTTAGTTAGATTTTTTCTTGGAAAGGGATACTGGATACCTATAATCCACTATGACAAACGTGACTATTGGTTATTGCATGTGACTGACAACTACCAACTTATAAAGAATTTTTTTTTAACCATAGGTTAGGCAAACATAACCATTACACTTGTGTTCAAGTTTAATAGCATTTTTACATTTTGAAAAATGTACAGTGGAGAGTGATTTAAAAAAAACCTGTTAAAAAATCCAGCTGATGTTCACATCTCATTCCCATTGAAAAGCATTGCAGTTCTAGAATAATTTTCTTTGGTTCACAGTGTGTTCTCATATGAGGAATCCAATGTCAACCCACACACAGCTGCCTCATGTATAATTTTATAAAGAATATACTTATCACAGTTTGCATCATCTCATTTCACTTCTTCATTTCTTCTGCCAAAGATGTTGCTTTATTTAGACTAATGACCATCTTCACTTCTCTAAAGGAGTGATTCCAGTGTGTCAAATCATTATAGCAGGCTCTAACTGGCTGTAGGACTAACACATTCACTCAAATCAAAATATTAGCAGCAGTCACCTTCACGAGGATAAAGGGTATTAAACAATACATTTATATCTTACTTCCTGGAGATTTTGATTGGCACTATCTTGGCAACAAACAAATAGCTCAAGAGAATAGACATTCTATATATTTTCCTTTCATTTCAGAACTGGTGTTTCTGTGGTGCTTAAAAAAAAAAATTAGACTTTGACCACAGTATTCTGTTGATTCTCAACATCAACCAAATGGATTTATATTGAACACCTATTGTTATGCCGCGTACACACGATCATTTTTCCCGTCAGGAAAAATGACATTTTTTCCTTTGGACGAGAAAAACGATCGTCTGTGGGCTTTTTGCCGTTTTTCCCGACGGGAAAAACTGCATTAATCACGATGAGAAAAATTAGAACATGTTCTAATTTTTCTCGTCGTTTTTCCTGACATTTCTTCCGCGGCAGTGTTTCCCATAGGGAAACACTGCCGCGGAGCCCATAGACGATCGTTTTTCTCGTCATTTTAAAAAATGACGAGAAAAATGACCGTGTGTGGGGAACAAGCTGTTCCCTCATTTAAAATGTCATTATTCACGGTGGTTTTTAAACCGCCGTGAATAATGATCGTGTGTACGCGGCATCAGAGGTATTTGCTTTTCTAGGTACCAGGTATGCATTGTAATTGAAGGATAATTGGTAGTAATAGGTGAACAAGCCAGGGTTTAATTAGTGAAGGGTTCAGTGAATATTGTTTAAATTCTGCAAACCCACACCAGGAGGTGAATCCAATTGAAGTCTGTGGGGGAAAATGTTGTTAAATTCTGGTTTTTTTTTTTAGGGCAAATGAAAAAACTGCTGTAAAAAAAAAAGGAATTGGAAGCTGGGCAATGTAAAGAGGTACATGTACTTATGCAAATAAAAACTGAATTATTTTTTTCATGGTGCTTCATGGGCATTTTTGAATTCACACAAATTAACATAACAGTACAACACTACAATTTCAGTGATAGTGATAGTTTTTATTAACAGGGTTTATTTGGCTTTGGCTTTTGAATTGAATGTCTTTCTTTTACAATTAGCTTTGCTTATATGCACCCTAGATTCATTTCTTTCAATTTATATATGTTTTTCTTTTTTTAGGTAGCCTTAGCAGCAACACATGCTTTTAAAAAAAAAAGAGTAATAGACCCACTTTGACAGGCAAATATAAATTGGTCAGTAGTTTGATGTAGCTGTGCTCGTTCAGGCTAAACTGTCCTGCCACTGGCCAAATTTAATCAAGCTTTTATTATGAATGAAAAGACCACAGATTATACAGCAGTGTAAAATTGGCCTGCAGCAGGACAGTTTTAAAGAGCAAAGCTAAGCCCACATTTACTAGAAACAAAGTGCAAAGGCTGGGGCTTTACTGCAAGAATAAAGATAATGCAGACATCATCAGTAAAGATTTAATCATAGATAGTAGGCCAAAATGTACTGGAGACAAAGGGTTTATTTACTAAAGACACATAGGGGGTAATTTACTATAGCGCCGTGGCGCTAATTAGCGCAAATTGCCGCGAATTCACGCTAATTAGCGCTAAAACGGTATTTACTATAGCGCTGGAGAAAAAATACTTACCAAAATCGAATTTACTATAGCTCCCAGAATCCAAATCCTTACTCTACTAAAAGCTGGAGTTGTGCACATGGAAATAATGTTTAGAGCATGATATAATTGCCTAAATGGTACTGAAATATGCGGTATATTATTTAAAGATAATCTGCTTTTAAACTGTGTGAAAAAGTGATTTCTACACTGAAATATCTTTAAAAGTCTGAGAAGTAAAAAAATGCCCGTTTTTGGACAACTATTTGCAAGCTAAACTGAGCATGCCCAGAGCTAATATAACTCAAATTTTAACTCAAGTGACTTTTTTCACAAGAGTTATAGTAAATACCGAAATGAGAGCTAATTAAAGAGCATGTTTTGGAAGTGAAAATCTGAGCTATTTTAGTCCAATGCAAGTTTTAGCCATTGATTCTAATGATACAATTGTAACTTTCACAAATAAATCCTTTTAATTTTGAGATGAAATGTAATGCTTCTAATTAAAATATTTTGTTTTTAAAGAATGCTAGAATGCGGAATGTTTTGATAAAATATATTTTTCTCTGTCACTTTCACTAGTTACTCTCCATCTCACACCAATGTTTAACCAGACTCACACAGGTGTCTTTACAAACCACAATCAATACTATTGCTGATGCAAATTTAAAATTAGTCACATTTTTTTTGTGCTTTTTATTATTTCTAAATAATCATAATTTGAGCTCCAAAAATTTGATATGTGTTCCAACATCAGAAATAAAAATGTAATTCCCCAAAATTTGAGGGTCACTATTCTAAACTCAAGCACAAAAAAACACCAAATTTCACAGAATAAATCAAGAAGAATAACTCTTGAGTAATGTAATTCCATCACCTGTATGTCCAAATAAATGCAGTATTTATGTGTATTTACATATAGGAGGATTCCACATGTGGCAGCTCTGTGGCTTAGAGGTTAGAACTTCTGCTTAGCATCCCTGAGTGTCTGGGTTCAAATCCCAAACATGCTGCTTCATGTAGAGAAGTTGTCTCATCTCCCAGGTCCTAAAACTATGTCTAAATGTTGTATTTATTTGTAGGAGGGTTCCACCACCACTGTAAATCTTGCCAGATACACAATTTAGCCCAAAGTATTGGGACGCCTGCCTTTACACACACATGAACTTTAATGGCAGCCCCGTACACACGGTCGGACTTTTGCCCAACAAACTTCGTTTTGAGCAAGTTGGACCAACAATCCGACCGTGTGTACGCTCCATCGGACAAACTTTTTTCGTTTTCATCGGACAAAAGTTCGGTCTGCAAACGGACAAACTTTTGCCCAACAAAAGTCTGATGGAGCAAAGTCCTACCGTGTGTACAGAAAACCATAGGACTTTTGTCCGATGGACAAAACAACTAATGTTAAAATCAACCAACAATAGCAGAAGTTGACCAAAGGGTGGCGGTAAAGAGCAGAAAAGAGCAGAAAAACCATGTGATGTTGCAAAAAGTTTTGGGAAAGTTTGCAGAAAAGTCCTGTGGTGTGTATGCTATGGGTGTGCCCGGCCAACTCCGTTCGGACAAAAATCCACAGAAAAGTCAGATGGAAGTTCGACCGTGTGTACGAGGCTTTATTCCGTAGGGTTAAAATTTGATTTGGCCCACCCTTTGCAACTAGAACAGCTTCTGGGAAGGCTGGAAAGGCTGTCCACAAGGTTTAGTGTGTCTATGGGAATGTTTGATCATTCTTCCAGAAGTGCATTTGTGAGGCCAGGCACTGATGTTGGATGAGAAGGCCTGGCTCACAGTCTCTGCTCTAATTCATCCCAAAGGGAGTTCTATCGGTTGAGGTCAGGACTCTGTGCAGGCCAACTCACTCATCCATGTCTTTATGGACCTTGCTTTGTGCACTGGTGTGCAGTCATGTTGAAACAGGAAGGGCCACCCCCAAACTGTTCCCACAAAGTTGGGAGCATGAAATTGTCCAAAATATCTTGGTATGCTGACGCCTTAAGAGTTCCCTTCACTGGAACTAAGGAGCCAAGCCCAACCCCTGAAAAATAACCCCACACCATAATCCCCCTCCACCAAATGATTTGGACCAGTGCACAAAGCAAGGTCCATAAAGACATAGATGAGTGAGTTCGGGGTGGAGGAACTTGACTGGCCTGGACAGAGTCCTGACCTCAACCCGATAGAACACCTTGGGGATGAATTAGAGCGGAGACTGCAGGCCAGGCCTTCTCATCCAACATCAGTGCCTGACCTCACAAATGCACTTGGAAGAACGGTCAAACATTCCCATAGACACACTCCTAAACCTTGTGGACAGCCTTCCCAGAAGCCTTCCCAGAAGACTTGAAGCTGTTATAGCTGCAAAGGGTGGGCCAGCTCAATATTGAACCCTACGGACTAAGACTGGGATGCGATTACAGTTCATGTGCATTTAAAGGCAGGCGTCCCAATACTTAGGCCAATATATTGTATATTGCTTGGAGACACGGAACTTGGCTATGGACTTAAGGCTGGTTCACACCACAGAGATGCAGAGAACATTTGCGATGCTGCCTGGTGGCTAAGTGGGCAGCAATTTCGTCTAGCAACACTGGGGTCGCTGGTTCAATTCCCCAACATGCTTATGTTGAAGACATGCTGGCATTTTATTTGTCTCCTGTCAAAATAGTCTCTAATGTAAGAAAGTTTATTTTGGACTTTAGATTGGAAGCTCATTGGAGCCAGGGATTGATGGTAATGTTTGTTAGCACTAATCATACCCAGGGACTTGGACATTTAAAATTGTATGGTTTACACTGCACAGGTACATATGCATAGAAAACTGTTGCTTTTTTTTATGTGCATGCAAATGGACTTGGATCTTTGGCCTGTAGTTGGAGATTTGATGCACATAGCCAAGGGCTAACACAGTTGTAAATAGTATTATGTGTTCCTGCCCATCAGGTGAAATAACTTTAGACATACATGAAGAGACAGATTGAAAGATACTGGTGGGCGTGTACTTCAATTGGGCGTGTATTTCTATTGGGAGTGTACTTCTATTGGGCGTGTGTCAGTTTGCTAACAATACAACCTCTCTTATATAAAGGCCTGCAGTATGGGGGATAGTTTGGTCTGAGAAGGCCAGGTTTTTTGCTGTGATTTGTGGGGGGAGAAGGAATGATATTGTGCAGATTGACAAACCCCCCCCCCCCCCAACTAGTGTTATTTGCTGAAATTCTTGTGCATTTTGTCAATCAAAAATTGTGTGTGTATTGTTCCTGTCCGACCGTGCAAAATCGTTTGGAAGCATCTGCTGACCTTCTACTCTTGGATCTCATTGCTTAATCGTGTACACAGAAATGCAGATTCCAGCAGAACATGGTCACCAATGTATGTATATGTGGATTGTGGGGTGGGGGTGGGTGTTTTGAACATGTGTCTTTTTTTAATATTATGTTGGAATGCTTTGTAAGAATAATGACTTGAGTATGTTTCTATAATCTTGCAGATAAAAATGTGATGTGTTGCCCGTTATACACTAAAAGTAAAGCTGTGTGCACTCTAAGGTTTTGACAAATTTTAGATTGTAAGCTCCTATGAGCAGGGCCCTTAAAATCCAAATGCTAAATGTAGCACCATGTATCCTGTCCTAATTTTTTTGAAGCTAGTAAATGAATGTACCTAATTTTGTTTCTGCTAGCAAAATAAAAGTACGTTATTGAGCCTTGGTGTGTGTGCTTTTTTTTTTTTTGGCAAAGTGCAAAATCCTTAATATTTTATTTCTATATGAATTTGTGCACCAAAAAATGAATCTCTTTGCCCTTGTTCATATTGATGCTACTTTGAAATCGCGCTACTTCACTTAAGCTAGCGCGATTTTAGGTACTACTTGATAGACATCTGTGTGGCTTCATACACAAATGTCTATTGAAGTCGCACCTGAAATTGGCAAAAGTAGTGCAGGAACTACTTTTGGAAATCGGTGCGGCACCACAAAATTGGGGTTGCATCGATTGGAACAGTGCCATTGCCACCATTAGTCATGCGATTTGATTTCTGAAAGTGCATGACAAATCGCCCCAATGTTAAACCTAGGCTTCAGCACACCTGCAAGTAAATAATAAAGGTGGAATCTTTATATATAACAGCTGTGGAGAATTGCAGGTAATGAATTCAGCTGAAGGATAGACAGTGTTGTAGGTGTCAGCTCTTGTTCACATTGGTGCGATTTGACATGTCAGATCGGTGGCAATTGCGCTGTTCTAATTGGTGTGATTTGTATTAATATAAGTGCAGAAACCTGCACAGATGTCTCTGATGTCCCCCAACCCCTCCCCCCCCCTGCAGTCGGGAATGAAAATCGTATGAGTTCAGCTGAACGATTTCCTCACGCTGTCAGTGTGAAGCAGAGCTCAAACCGGGCCTTTTGCCTTTGTAACTCACCTGCTGCTATGGCAGAGACACCATTCCTTTTCAAACTCCCTTAAGTTTACCTTCAAATATCATATGTAGAAATACAGATTTGCATATCTGCAAATAATCAAAAATAATAAATTCTAAGTGTGATTGAGATTAAATATTCGCAGCTGCAATCAACAGAGCATGGTTTCACCTCCTGACCCGGAAATGAGTCATTGTAATCACCCGGAAGTTCCTGTGCTGGTCAGGATCTCCATCTAGGTGGACATGGCGAGCTCCCTCTTTAGCATAGAGGAAGTGCTGCTGATTTGCCGGGTAAGTGTAGGATATGTACTTGTGCTTACTCAAGGTGGGGGTGGATTTGGTGTGGGTGGGCTTCATTGATTTGTTTGGTATCACTACACATTTGCTCCTGGCCCATGTGCGCACATCACTACTTCCTGCATTTGTTCTGCTGATGTAAATCAGTAAGGACTATGCAAGTATAAATGAGAGCTCCTTTCTATTAAAATATATATTACTTGATTCACAGTTGGGCGACTTTTCATGATTCTCAATGATAACCATTCATATCTGTGCTACTTGAAGTCAGACCAACTTTAAAGTAGTCCTTGTACTACTTTGGTGTGACTTTCAGGCTCGGTTTCTACTAGTGCGACTTGTCATGCAACTTGGGACTGCAAAGTCGCATGACATGTCATACCCTATGATTTCCAATGAGTATGGTTCATATCTGTGCGACATCAAGTCGCAGCGACTTCAAAGTAGTCCCTGCACTACTTTGGTCCCACTTTGATACAACTTGAGGTCCATAGACCTCAAGAATATACAGGCATTGCTCCAAGTCGCATCAAAATTGCGGCAAAAAATTGCGGCAAAATCATGCGAATTTAGGGTTGCAATAGTGGAAACAGAGCCTCATGTGACTTGAGGTACATAGGGCGAAATATTACACAGGCATTCCCAGAAGTTGGGGCCAAGATGCAGCGACAAAGTGGCAGCAAATGAGGGTGACTTTCAGGTCGCAGCAGTGTGAAAGAGATTCACGGATATCTTTGAATTTGGCCCAATTGTCACTTGTGCATCCTGAAAGTGGGGAAAATTCATCCCTACACTACCTTGGTTTGACTTTGATGCGATTTGAGGTCCATACACCACAAGATTACACAGACATTGCTTCAAGTCATGGCAAAGCTGTGCAATTTTAAGGTCGCACAAGTGCAAATGGGGCTTTATTCAAAGGTGTTATCATTTAATCTCATTAGGTTACTTTCACACTTATGTGACTTTTCATGCAGCTTTGGACCTCAGAGTCACATTAAAAGTATCCCCCCCCCCCATGAGTTCCATTCATATCTATGCAACTTCACCCATGTTCACATAGCTCTGAATTGACATGTCAAATTGCAGGCCAAATCGGCGCCTATTGACGGCAATAGAACTGTCCGAATTGGTGCGATGCGACACAGATTCCCAAAAGTATTTCCTACACTACTTTGGGCGACTTCAGGAGGCGATTTCTTACCTCCCAACTTTTTGAGATGGGTATAAGGGACAACTATTAGCAAAAGTATGTAGGCATAGTACACACCTCCTAAAACACCTTCTTAAAGGAGAATTATTAAAATATATATATATATTAGTTAAACCCCCAAGTGCTTTTTTTTTAACAATAATATCCCTTTAGATTGGCTTTGAGAATTTACAAACAAAGCAATTTAGAAATTAAATGAAAGGTTTAGCGCTGGGAAACACTTTTTGAAAGGTAAAAATTGCATTTTATATCAAACTATACAGATCCGAACAAAATGAGGGACAAATGAGAAGGAAAGAGGGACAGAGGGACTTTGGTCCAAATCAGGGACAGTTGAGACCTATGTGATTTCACTAGATATCTGTGCAGGAAAGTGCACTGATGTCTCTGAAATCGCTCACAAAGTCGGGCTGAGGCCCCTTTCACACTTGAGCGACTTTTCCTGAGACTTTGGTCATCAGAGTTGCATGACAAGTCATACCCCATGATTTTCAATGTGTACCATTTATATCTGTGAAACTTCAAGTCACACCGACTTCAAAGTAGTCCCGGTACTACTTTGGTCCTACTTTGATACGAGTTGACAGGCATTCCCTGGGATCGCAGAAAAAATGCAGACGGATGTTTGCGCGCCTTTCCCTGCGACTCCTGCGTCCATAGACCTCAAGATTACACAGGCATTGCTTAAAGTCAAAATCACACAAATTTCAGGTCGCACAAGTGTGAAAGGGGCCTAAGTCACTGTGCTGAGTACTATTATACCTAGAATATAAAGTAGTCCCACCATCAAACACTCAGCAGCATATGCTGAAAAGAGGCGAATGCCTATTAGCCAATGCCACATCAGCATGAGCATGGATGTTACTATAATATTAAAGTGGTTGTAAACCCACTTAGACAACTTGCATCTACAGGTAAGCCTAGATTAAGGCTTACCTGTAGGTGCAAGAAATATCTCCTTAATCTACACACACTAGTAGATGTTTGTGCTACGCTCAATAGGCTAGTGGTCAGCACTTCTACCTTGAAAAACTCAGGCTTTGAAGCACTCATGAGTTCAAATCCCACAGAGAGATACTAAAAGATTGTATTGGTGAAAAAAGGCAAATGCCAATTAGCCAAAGCAGCATATGCTGAAAATAGGTGAATGCCAATTAGCCAATGCACTTTTATTCAATAATATTATGGTGTGGACTTCCAAACATCACACACTAGCTAACGGGCAGTTTACATTTCTTTGTTTGTTTATTTTAATTTGCTTGTGCAAATAATAAACATAGCTGTTGGATGGTAGGTTGGCTGGTATTTGAACTTGTAACATGAGAGCTGTATAGACATGGGAGCAGACCACTAAGCCATTGTGCTAAGTACAAGACCTGCATAATAGTGTAGTATGATTAAAGAATGGACATAAATAATTACCGCTTTATAGCCACCTAAATGAAAAAATAAAAACATGAAAAAAACAACATACAACAAATAGGTAACCTAAATGTTTAATACATGTAATTTTACATAATAGCAGACATTACTATGTAATAATCCTTCATAACTGCATTTGTTAGCAAAAGAAGGAAAAAAAACTAGGAATACTAATTGCAATATACATCAATAGATAAAGCACATCTCATATAAAAATGTTTCTTTCACATACATGGATCATGGTTACAGTGCAGTGCTATATAAAAACTTAGTGGAAATTGGCATTTGCGCGTACGCGGATTCGCTAATTAGCGCTGATTTCACATTTACTAACACTTGTTTGCTGCTAATAGCGCTCTTTTTCATTCGCAAATTCGCGCATGGAATTTTTAATTGTCAAAAAATGGAGCTATTTTTTGCGATGTGCTCAGTAGACTTGTGCACAACGGCAAAATTCGTTCCGTTTCGGTTCGCTTCTTGTGCACAACGGAAAAATTTGTTCCGTTTCGGTTTGTTTCTTTCCGGTCCTGTTGATTCGTAATCATTCGTAATTTTGCTAGACGGGATTTTTCGTGTTCGGACTAATTCGTATTTTCGCAAGCGACATTTTTCGTTGAATTTTTTGTTGCTTTATAATTCGTACTTTCGGTAGAGTACGTTGTTTTTCGTTGATTCTGGACACAACTCCTACTTTTGTAACTTTTTTTGTGTTCGTTGATTCGTAATTTTCCGTGTCTCTCTCACAACGACGCTGCCTATTATGCCTAATGTGCTTCGAATGGATTTGTACTTTTCTAAATACATAGCGGTTATTTGTAACGATTCGAAATCTCGTATTTTACTTTTGTTTTTTACATGCGGCTATAGGCTCCGCCCCTGTACACCATTTTGAGAGGGTTCAGCACGGTGAGGGAGAAGCAGAGAGCAGATTAGAGTGTTATTGTGCTTCGAATGGATTCAAAATCTCATATTTTACTTTTGTTTTTTCATGCGGCTATAGCCTCCGCCCCTGTACACCATTTTGAGAGGGAGTTCAGCATGGTGAGGGAGAAGCAGAGAGCAGAGTGAGTGTTATTGTGCTTCAAATGGATTCGTACATTCGTAACTTCGTAAGACATTCGGGCATTCGCTATTTTGCGGTATAATTTATTTCGGATTCGGTTTTATTCATAATTGCTTTGTTCGGAAATTCGAATGCTTCCGAATGTCTGAAAGTTGCTAAATTCGGACGAATTTCGATTCGTTATGAAACGAATTGCACAAGCCTAGTGCTCAGTACTTCCTTGAGTTATAGTAAATCAGCCCCACAGGCTGTTAACTTTGCAAGGGAATTTTCATTTTGCAATGGAAATTGTCACTTCCTCTTATTCCTGGGGAGCAGCTGCCCATGTCTCCATGCCAACCCAGAATTATTGACACTGTGGAACCCAGAAACGTCTGACACTTGTGCAGTGGAATGTATTATATTATACCATCATCTCAATGAGCGTTGCCCCTTTTTTTCCCAATATTTTGTTTTCTATTAAAGAATAAGGCACAATAAATGTACAAAGTGCCAGGGGTGCCAAAGGCATTCATTACAAAATCAGTATAACAGTACCAAAGTCCTACAATGAAATGTTTGAACAGTATGTGCATAAAAAGGTGGAACTTAAAAGAAGAAGCAGAAAGAAAAAATAGGATTTTTATAACAGCTTACCTGTAAAATCCTTTTCTTGGAGTACATCACGGGACACAGAGCGACATAGTCATTACTAATGGGTTATATAGTTACCGTCAGGTGCTGGCACTGGCAACTTCCAAAACCGGAAGTACCCTCCCCTATATAAGCCCCTCCCATCCGGGAGCACCTCAGTTTTGTAGCAAAGCAATAAGTGTCCCCAAAGAGGGGCGGGAGCTCTGTGTCCCGTGATGTACTCCAAGAAAAGGATTTTACAGGTAAGCTGTTATAAAAATCCTATTTTCTTTCTCATACATCACGGGACACAGAGCGACATAGTCATTACTAATGGGATGTCCTAAAGCAATGCCAAATGAGGGGGGGGATACACCATATATAAGCTGAGCGCTATCAGACATGAGGATCTTTTGCGGCCTGCAACACACTGCGCCCAAAGGCGACATCCTCCTGACTTCTAACGTCCACCTGGTAGAACCTAGTAAACGTGTGTACTGAAGACCATGTTGCGGCCTTACAGACTTGAGCCAGGGAGGCCTGGTGATGCACTGCCCATGAAGTTCCAACTGCTCTCGTGGAGTGCGCCCTAACTTTGAACGGAGGCGGTCTACTTCTCAAGCTATAGGCTTGTATTATGACCTGTCGAATCCACTTGGCTAAAGTAGATTTTGACGCTGCCTGACCCTTTCTGGGGCCTTCCGGCAGAATAAACAAAGTATCCGTTCTGCGAATCTGAGCAGTGGCTTTTAGATAAGCTTTAACTGCTCTTACTACATCCAAAGAATGCAATAACTTTTCCTCTACCGAAGTAGGCTTGGGGAAAAAAGAAGGAAGAACCACATCTTGGTTCAAATGAAAACTCGATACCACCTTAGGAAGAAAGGCTGGATGAGGACGTAACACTACTCTGTCCTTATGGATAACCAGATATGGCTCCTTACAGGACATAGCTGCTAATTCCGATACTCTTTTAGCCGAACAAATGGCTACTAGAAAAATCAATTTCCTGGTGAGAAGCACTAAGGAAATATGCTGTAATGGTTCAAATGGTTGTTTCTGTAGAACCGACAGAACCAAGTTTAGATCCCATGGACATATGGGAATATTAACCGGAGGACTAATACGCATCACTCCTTGTATAAAGGCTTTGACTAGTGAATGCGAAGCCAAGGGCCTTTGAAAAAATATTGACAAGGCCGAAATCTGACCTTTGATAGTACTCAAGGCAAGCTTCCTATCTACAGCCCAGTCCAGAATTCTACCTATTACGTATTTACGTGGATGCCATTTCCTGGCCTCACACCAGGCGATGTACGCCTTCCAGATTCTATAGTAGATCTGCCTGGATACCGGTTTCCTGGCATTGATCATGGTAGACACCACAGCATTAGAGAGCCCTCTCCTTTTTAGAATGTGGGCTTCAATAGCCAGGCCGTCAAACCTAGGGCTGGTAAGGAAGGGTGGTATATCGGTCCCTGCGAAAGCAGGTCCGGACGATGTGGGAGGGTCCAAGGACTCCCCACAGACATTTTTACAATCTCCGCGTACCATGCTCTTCGGGGCCACGCTGGAGCCACCAGAATCACTGGTTTCTTTTCTACCCTGATTCTGCGGAGTAATCGAGGTAACAATTGTGGCGGTGGGAATGCATATATCAGCTTGAACTGATCCCAAGGGAACACTAGGGCATCCGAGCCGCACGCTAGGGGATCCCTTGTCCAAGAGACAAACCTGTCCACTTTCGTGTTGAACCTGGATGCTAGCAGATCTACATCCGGTGTTCCCCACCGCTGACATATTGTCCGGAAAACCTCGGGATGAAGGGACCATTCCCCTGGGCATAATTGTTGGCGACTTAGAAAGTCCGCCTTCCAATTCTCCACCCCTGGAATGAATACCGCAGATATGGCTGGGACATATCTTTCTGCCCATCTCAGGATGTAATTTACTTCCCTTTGGGCTGCACGACTCCTGGTGCCCCCCTGACGATTGATATATGCCACTGCTGTGGCATTGTCTGACTGAACTCTGACAGGGGACCCTTGGAGTTTGGATGTCCATGCTACTAGGGCATACCGGGCTGCTCGTATCTCTAAGAGATTGATGGGCAGGGCCTTTTCCGCATCCGACCATCTGCCCTGGAGAGACCATTGCTCCAGTACTGCTCCCCAGCCTAAAAGGCTGGCATCTGTAGTGACCACCTTCCAAGAAATCGGACTGAAGGATTTCCCTCTTTCCAGATTCCGGGGAACCAACCACCAACGGAGGCTTCTGCGAACGGAAGGGGACAAGGACATTGGTACGTCCAGAGCCTGAACTTTTTTGTTCCAGGCTGACAGTATGGCCCTTTGCAACTTCCTTGAATGGAATTGACCGTAGGGTACTGCTTCGAATGATGCCACCATTTTTCCCAGCAGCCTCATGCACAGGCGTATGGATGGCTGTCTTTTTGAACCCACTAAGTGGATCAAATCTCTCAAAGACGACCCCTTTTCTCGAGGCAAGAAAATTTTTCTCTGGTCTGAATCCAGCCTTAGCCCCAAGTATTCCAGACTTTTGACTGGTTTTAGGGCTGACTTGTCTCGGTTGATAATCCAACCGTGATATTCCAGATACTTGATTGTCTCGTGAACAACCACTTCTAGTTTTTCCACTGAGTGGTCTATCAGCAACAAGTCGTCTAGATATGCCATTATCGTTACACCTCGTGTTCTTAGATTGGCCAATAATGGGGCCAGAATTTTTGTGAACACTCTTGGTGCTGTGGCCAGACCGAAGGGTAAGGCTCTGAACTGAAAATGGCGCCCTTCTATCGCAAAGCGTAGAAATTTTTGGTGGGCTGGAAAGATGGGGATGTGCAAATACGCATCTTTGATGTCGATCGAGGCTAACCATTCCTCCCCTTGTAGGGCAGTGGCTACCGATCGGATCGACTCCATCCGGAAAGTCCTGATATGTAGGAATTTGTTTAGCCCTTTTAGATTTAATATGGGCCTCACGTCCCCGTTTGGCTTCGGAACTGTAAAGAGGTTTGAGTAAAACCCGAACCCCCATTCTTCCAGGGGGACCTCTATAATTACTGCTTGAAGCAATAATTGTTCCAGTGCCAACAGGAGGGATCCTCTCTTCTGGGGATCCCTTGGCACGTTCGACCTTATAAAGCGGGAAGGAGGGGAGTTTTTTAACTCCAATTTGTATCCCAGATTTACTGCGGAGAGCACCCATCTGTCTCAGATCGTGTCCCGCCAGGTTTCTGTGAACAACTGAAGTCTTCCCCCCACCCGATTGGGTGGGGGCAACCCTTCATGCATTTGACTTTGGGGGAGGTTTTGTACCTCTCCTGCTCCAGGGCTTCTTGTTACCCTGCAACTGTCCCTGATTTTTACCTCCGGGATTTGACCGGGGAGGCCGTCGGAACTGTTTCACAGCCGATGTCCTAGGGACTGGAGAAGCCGGCCTCTTAAAAGAGGGACCTCTAACTCTATTTTTGACCGGCAAGAGTGTACTTTTACCGCTGGAAATTCTCTGGATATACTTGTCCAGGTCTTCCCCGAATAAGCGCTCCCCATGAAATGGGAAGCTGACCAGCAATTTTTTACAGGGAGCTTCAGCAGACCAGTTTTTGAGCCATAGAAGCCTGCGCATATGTACTACAGACAGCGTAAGGCGGGAGGCCTGATGGATTGAATCCTTTATAGCGTCCACCGCAAAGCATAAGGCTCTAGGTAGATCAGCTAGAGCAAGAGCCTGCTGATCTGGCACGTCCCTTAAGACCTGTTTCAACTGATCCTTCACTGCTTGGCAGACCCCTATAGCTGCCACTGCTGGTTGTGTCACCAATCCTGCTGTAGAAAAAGCAGATTTCAATAAGGACTCCAATTTTTTATCTATTGGGTCCTTGAACATTTGGACATTTTCCACCGGACATGTCAGTGATTTATTCACACAAGAGATGGCTGCGTCCACTGTAGGGACCTTCCATTTTCTGACGAACTTATCCTCCATAGGATAGACCACCGGAAATCTCTTGGGGGGAGTAAATATTTTGTCAGGATGCTCCCAATCCTGGTAAATGAGCCCCTCCAGTAAAGGATGGATCGGAAAAGAACAAACAGTCTGGGGAGCTTTTAGCGACCCCAACGAGGAGACAGAAGAGGAGGATGGCTCCGCAAGTGGCATTTTAAATGCTGATCGGACCATATTAGTCAGGGACTGCACCCATAACCTCTCAGTATGTGATGCTGAGAACGGCTCCTCCACTGTTGATTCCTCTACAACTGAATCAACCTCATCCTGATCCCCCTCAGGTAGGTCGTTCTCTGTATGGGACTGTTGCTCTGTTAACAGGCACTCTGAGGGAGGAGACGGAGATCGAGCGCTTTTCTCCTGTGACAGGGAAGCAGCAATTAGTGCTGACAATCTCTCTTCCAGCCCTCCCAGAGCTGAGGAAAAAACCTCCTCTGTTACATACACAGGAGCAGGTGAACTGGGGACAGCCACAGTACCAGGTACTCCTGGGGGTGCCCTACGGTCACTAACCTCTGATTCTTCAGGGGAGACTGGTGCAGCCAAAGCATGCCCAAGATCCTCAGAGCCCGATGGAGACCCCCTATTCCTCCTGGAATTTCTAGTCCCGGAGTTTTTAGACGGCATATTCCTAAGCCACAAAGCTGAGGTATTCCAGCCGAAAATACACCAGTTACTGATAATAGTCTAGCATAAATGCTGCTATAATAAACAGTTGGTGTCTACTAATGTGCCTTTCTAGGGGATGCCTGTATCAACCGCTTGCTGTATGCCTTTAAATGTTGCCAGCTCTGTCTCTGTACTTCATAGCCAGCTTACTGCAATAATGTGGCTTTTTAAAAACCTGCTGGGACGCCCGCACATGCGCAGAAGCGCTGCGGCGCGCACAGAGCGTCATCCCCCAGGCCCTGCCCCTTTTTCCGGCCACCTCTATATATAGAGGCGCGTGCACGCGCACGCGCGCGGCCACGTGCGCCTCGGCGCTAATTTTCAAACATGGAAACCAGGGACAGGAGCCAGGGCCCCCTTTGCCGCAGGCCGGGGGATAGACGAACACTGCAACATGGCAGAGGAAACAGTTTCCTGTAGGAGAACTCACCAGCTGCCTGGACTTTGCTCTCTGAGAAGAAACTAGTCCATATGACAAGAAAAACATTCCACAGCGGCCTCTAGTGGACAAACACAGGTACCGCAGTTTAATATACTAAACATATATAAAAAAACATTCTTTTTTTTTTTTTTTTTCTTGACCACCATTAAAAATTATTACACTTTTTTTTTTAGTAGTTACAGGCATGCACAGATATTAGCGGGAATACCGTTAGGTAACAGACAGAAAGACAAATTAGGCTTGGGGGTCCCCCAATAGAACCAAGTTCCTGGGGGCCCCCACTTACCTGTTCCCCGCCGCAGGACTTTGTTTGGTCCACAAAAGCCCAAACTTCACCTATCACGGCAGGCATTGTAATCAAACCTTCAGGGACCGGGTTCCCAAGGATTCCACTCCCCTGGACCTGTATAGCACCCTGCACAGAAAACATCTTGGTCGTGGGTATGACCAGAGCTCTGGATCCCAGGGTCCAGCTCTCCTAAGAGAAGCATTACAGGCAGAACCTTGCTCTTCTCTGCAAGGCCCGGGTACCGACCGTTTAGCTATGAAGCTTTTTTGGTCGGATCCGGAATAGCTTACTGAGGCCCAAAAGAACCTGTACGCAAGCTCAGTGAAAAACACATGTTTCTTCTTGGCCAACACCTTAGACACTGGCAAAAAACTGAGGTGCTCCCGGATGGGAGGGGCTTATATAGGGGAGGGTACTTCCGGTTTTGGAAGTTGCCAGTGCCAGCACCTGACGGTAACTATATAACCCATTAGTAATGACTATGTCGCTCTGTGTCCCGTGATGTACGAGAAAGAAAGAAGCTTTGGGTAATGGTTATCAGGTTGTTCAAATGAATTCAAATGCATATTGTAATGTATTACAAATTGGACCTTTTTAGTTATAGGGACCCAGTGGAAGGGACCAATATAAAATAGTATTGTGAGTAGTATGCAAGTTGTGTAGTTAAAGGAAACCTCTATGGGATACCTAGGGAAAGCTGTGTTCTGCCTTAGAGGCTAGTCTAGATATGTTAAATTCCTGCTGTACAGTCCTAGTGATTTAGCCACTTATGCCATTGTTTCTAGAAGGATCCATGTTTACCATTTTTGATAGAACACAACACCTCAAATTGAGTATGTGTGTGTAGTATTTGGAGAAATAGAGAACGATCAGGGGGAGTAGTTTGCTTCCATGCAGATGTAATCGTTCCCCTGGCTGCTATGAAGCCGTGTAAAAGAAAGGGGGTATACGTTAGGGCCCAAGATTTGTTGTGAAGAAGGAGCAATGCTGTAACAGGTTTGCAGTCTATATTAATTGTGGACAGACAGTTGTCTTTATTCAAGCTTACCAACTATGTTACTATGTAATACTGCTAGTAAATGTTTTAGTTCCTGCTGAAAACAGAGAGAAGACAAGGAGGAGAAGACATAATGCCAAAATATAAGTATCATGGGTAGGGATGAGCCGAACCTGCTCGGGTCGCACCAGAACCTGCGAACAGACAGAAAGTTCACGCAAAATTTAGAACCCTATTAAATACAATGGACTCAAACGTTCTAAATCAAAAGTGCTAATTATAAAGGCTAATATGCAAGTTATTGTCATAAAAAGTGTTTGGGGACCCGGGTCCTGCCCCGGGGGACATGTATCAATGCAAAAAAAAGTTTTAAAAACGGCAGTTTTTTTAAGGAGCAGTGATTTTAATAATGCTTAAAGTGAAACAATAAAAGGGAAATATTCCTTTAAAATTCGTACCTAGGGTTTGTGCAAAGTATGCATGTAAAGTGGCGCTTGTTTCCCATGCTTAGAACTGTCCCTGCACAAAATGTCATTTCTGAAGGAAAAAAAGTAATTTAAAACTCACTCGCGGCTATAATGAATTGTCGGCTCCTGGCAATACATAGAAAAGTCATTGATAAAAAAAAAAATGCGTCGGGGTTCCCACAAATTCAATTACCAGGCCCTTCAGGTCTGGTATAGATATTAAGGGGAACCCTGCCGCAAATTAAAAAAAAAATGTGTGTGGTTCCCCCTAAATATCCATACCAGGCCCTTCAGGTCTGGTATGGATTTTAAGGGGAACTCCACCCCAAATAAAAAAAAAAATGGCGTGGAGTTCCCCCCAAAAATTCAGACCAGACCCTTTATACGAGCACGCAACCTGGCAGGCCGCAGGAAAAGAGGGGGGACGAGAGAGTGCCCCCCCTCCTTAACCGTACCAGGCCACATGCCCTCAACATGGGGAGGATGTTGATGGGGACAAGGGCCTCATCCCCACAACCCTTGTCCGGTGGTTGTGGGGGTCTGTGGGCAGGGGGCTTATTGGAATCTGGAAGACCCCTTTAACAAAGGGGACCCCCAGATCCCGGCCCCCCCTATGTTAATTGGTAATGGGGTACATTGTACCCCTACCATTTCACAAAAAAAGTGTAAAAAATTGTAAAAAAATACACAGACACCGTTGGGAAAGTCCTTTATTAAAAAAAAAAAAACATTCCAGCGATGAAATCCAGTGTCCCACGGTGATCCGATGTCGAGCGCTGTCCACACAAAACGTCATTGGCTGAGCCTGAGCGGACCTGATGGGGAACTTCCTCCGCAGTGTAATAAATGAATAGACCTGCCCCTTCTCAGCCTTACACCTATGTCATTGGCTGAGCGGACCTGATGGGGAACTTTACACTGCGGAGGAAGTTCCCTATCAGGTCCGCTCAGGCTCAGCCAATGACGTTTTGCGTAGACAGCACTGGACATCGGATCGCCTTGGGACACTGGATTTCATCGCTGGAATGTTTTTTTTTTTTTTTATTATTTTATTTTTAATAAAGGACTTTCACAACGGTGTCTGTGTATTTTTTTTACAATTTATTTTTTACAATTTTTTACACTTTCTTTGTGAAATGGTAGGGGTACAATGTACCCCATTACCAATTCACATAGGGGGGCGGGATATGGGGGTCCCCTTTGTTAAAGGGGTCTTCCAGATTCCGATAAGCCCCCCACAACCACCGGGCAAGGGTTGTGGGGGTGAGGCCCTTGTCCCCATCAACATGAGGACATGGTGCTTTGAGGGGTCACAGACCCCCAAAGCATCCTCCCAATGTTGAGGGCATGTGGCCTGGTACAGTTCAGGAGGGGGAGGGGGGCTCTCTCATCCCCCCTCTTTTCCTGCGGCCTGCCAGGTTGCGTGCTCGGATAAAGGGTCTGGTCTGGATTTTTGGGGGAACTCCACGCCATTTTTTTTTATTTGGGGTGGAGTTCCCCTTAAAATCCATACCAGACCTGAAGGGCCTGGTATGGATATTTGGGGGTATCCGCACGCATTTTTTTTTAAATTTGCGGCAGGGTTCCCCTTAATATCCATACCAGACCTGAAGGGCCTGGTAATTGAATTTGGGGGAACCCCCACACATTTTTTTTTTTTTATCAATGACTTTTCTATGTATTGCCGGGAGCCGACAATTCATTATAGCCACGAGTGAGTTTTAAAGACTTTTTTTCCTTCAGAAATGACACTTTGTGCAGGGACAGTTCTAAGCACGGGAAACAAACGCTGCTTTACAGGCATACTATACACACACCCTAGGTATGAAATTTAAAGGAATATTTTACTTTTATTGTTTCACTTTAAGCATTATTAAAATCACTGCTCCAGAAAAAACAGCCGTTTTTAAAACTTTTTTTGCATTGATACATGTCCCCCGGGGCAGGACCCGGGTCCCCAAACACTTTTTATGACAATAACTTGCATATTAGCCTTTATAATTAGCACTTTTGATTTAGAACGTTTGAGTCCATTGTATTTAATAGGGTTCTAAATTTTGCGTGAACTTTCTGTCTGTTCGCAGGTTCTGGTGCGACCCGAACAGGTTCGGCTCATCCCTACCCATGATACTTATATTTTGGCATTATGTCTTCTCCTCCTTGTCTTCTCTCTGTTTTCAGCAGGAACAAAAACATTTACTAGCAGTATTACATAGTAACATAGTTGGTAAGCTTGAATAAAGACAACTGTCTGTCCACAATTAAAAATTTGCATTGATACATGTCCCCTGGGGCAGGACCCGGGTCCCCAAACAGTTTTTATGACAATAACTTGCATATAAGCCTTTAAAATTAGCACTTTAGATTTCTCCCATAGACTTTTCGAATTTGCCGCGAACACCCCAAATTGTTCGCTGTTCGGCGAACGGGCGAACAGGCAATGTTCAAGTCGAACATGAGTTCGACCCAAACTCGAAGCTCATCCCTAATCATGGGGCATTCCCACCAGATGTGCAGGAAAGTCCCATGATTGCCACATCCACTACAGCAGAGTGGTGATGAAGGTAACATTTTAGCCAGTCTGGTAGGGGTATAGTACCATTTGTGGAGGATCTTAAGAGAGGCTTCCCAGTGAGTAATGCCTTTTCAAGATGTTATGAGCAGTTGAGAGGCTCTTAGCCACTGATGTGTGAATTGTTGTGAAAGTTCAGTTTCCCAAATTTCCATAAAGGAAAGTTTTACCCAAGAAAAGATTGTGGTTAATAGTCCGAAAAAAGAACAAAATGCCTTTGACTTTTGGGGTAGTGGTGGTGAAAGAGGATATAATATCTGTTGGAATGTGGTATCTTTCTTTCAGGAGAGTAGAGAGGATGGATTGGATTCTAAGAAATTTGTAGAAGTCAGTCTTAGGTAATCCAAAGGAACGTTGCAAATCTTGGAAAGTATGTGGTGCGTTAGATTCAATTAGGTATCCGAGTGTGGATATTCCAGCTGATGTCCATTGAGAAAGGGTCAGGTCTGGTGATATAGGTTCCAGGGAAGTGAGTGGGAGGGAAGGAATATCCAATGAGTACTATTTCAGGAGCTGGGAATGCTGATTCTGCCAGCTGGTTAGAGCTGATCTAATAGTTAGGTAAGGTGAATAGGTAATAGTTAGGTAAGGTTGAGGTTGGAAACCCAGGAGCACCATACATAATCCGGTATCGGGGCCCACCAGTATTTTAATTGGTCCAGGATCACCGCTTGGTGATAAGCCTTGATGTTTGGGATTCCCAATCCTGCTTCTGATTTAGGTCCTTAGATGATTGAAGATTTGAATCTGGGTTTCCTGCCATCCCAAATAAAATAGTTACCAGTGGATTAAAGATTTTGCAGGTATGAGGATGAGAGAGGGATAGGTAGAGTCCGTAAAAGATATGCTATATTGGGAAGTAATGAAATTTTGAACACTGCAGCACTTCTGGCCCACAATAGGTGTGTTGTATGGTAGTTATTGATTTATTGCTTCAGAGAGAGGATTGCAGAATTGTAATTTATTTGATGTATGGGGATGCTTTGGGAAGTGAGATGGATGCATAGGTACTTAATTGTGGAATGAGGGGCGCAGGAGAAACCAGAGGACTTGGAGATTGCTTTTTTAAGGGTCTCTTTGAGAGCGATGGGTAACATATGGGACTTTGAGATGTTCACTTTGTATAAGAAGATCTCACTAAAGTTGTTTAATACTGAGGTGAGGGACTGTAATGAGGTTAATGGGTCAGAGAGGGAAAGGACTACATCATCTGCATATAAGCCTATTTTGTATTCAATATCCCCAATCTTGAATCCTGATATGTATTGGTGCGAACGGATAGTCTGGACAAGGGGTTCCATGATAAGCGCAAAAATTATTGGAGAGAGGGGGCATTTTTGCCTAGTGCCGTTAGTTTCAGTGAAAGGGTTGGAGAGGACACCTGAAGTGAGAACTCTAGCCAATGGGTTCCAGGACAGTGCTCTGATGGAACCATTTATGTAGCTAGTCAGGCCAAAGGTGTTCAACACCACATATACAGTAAGTAGCATCAATAGACGCGGTCAAACGCCTTCTCTGTATCCAATGAAAGGAGCAGAGAAGGTGTCTTAGTCTGCTCAGTCCATTGTAAGAGGATTAGAATACGTCTTGTGCCGTCCAATGTTTGGCGGCATTTCAGAAAGCCCATCTGATCTGGGTGGATCAGATGCGGGAGTATTTTTTCCAGTCTGGAGGCGTTTCATTTGGCAAACATTTTAATATCAGAATTTAGTAATGAGATTGGCCTGTAATTAGTGAGAGAGGTGGCTGATTTGTCCGGTTTGGGTATGGTTACTATTAGGACTTTAAGATATTATTTGGAGAAAGAAGCCTTAGTAGCCACTTGAGCATATAGCTGCTGTAAGTGTGGGGTCAGGAGGTCAACAAAGGTTTTGTAAAACTCATTCCCAAACCCATCTGGACCCAATGATTTGTGTATTGGTAGTTTGTGGATAGACTTTCTGATTTGTGAGGCAGAGAATGGGGTGGGAAGGCTATCAAGTTGGCCTTGAGTTATCTTGGGGAGGTTTAAAGACGCAAGAAATCATTGGATTTGCACATCTGTGGGGGCATTTAATGGCTTTACAGAGCCTATGTTATAAAGGGCAGAGTAGATTTCTGCAAATGTGTTGGCAATGTGGACAGGGTTTGTGATTCGGTCATTATTCGAGTCAGGAGATATGCAGTATGATTTTCTGCAGCTAACTTTTTAATTTGCCTTGCAAGATGTGCACCTATTTTATTGCCTCCAATGTAATCATTTAATTTAAGGCGTTTTAGGAGGAGATCGTGTTGGAAGATGAAAAGTTGGATACATTGATAGGTCCCTGAGCTGTTTAGCCCTATATGGAGAAAATTGAGCTTTATTTAGGGATTCCAAGTTACGTATAGCCTCCGTTAAGTCAGCAACTAGCTCTGTCCTCATACGTTTCTCCCAGGCTCCTAATTTGAGAAAGATCCCTCTCATGTATGCCTTGTGAGCAGACCATTAAGATTGAACGCTGTCCACTAAGCCAATGTTGAATTTAAAAAATTGTTTAATTCTTCATTGATCTGCTCCTGGTAGCGAGGATTGTGTAGAATTTATGTGTTTAGTCTCCAAATCCCATTTGGGACTGGCAGGTTTGAGATTTGAAGGGACATAGAGATAGGAGCGTGGTCCAACCAGGTGATTAAACCGATCTGTGTGTTCTTGGTTTGGAGCAAGGTATTTCTATCCACCAGGAACAGATCAATGCAAAAGTAGACCCTTAAGGCTACTCAATAGAAGGTATTGTCTCTTTCAGACTCGTGAGCACTCCTCCAAGCATCATAAAAGTAATTATTTTTCATTATATTGGGCAGGGAGTGTGAGGGACGCCTATTGCAATTAGTTGCTGCATAGAATGAGGCGACCTTTACACAGTGACAGTTCTTTCTTCATTGGCTTATTAAGGAAGCGTTTTTTTTTTTATATTAGGGGCATATAATGGGACAATGGTGTAGGGACGGCGATTAAGGAGTGCACCTAGAATAATAAATCACCCATTCCAATCTATTTCTAGAAATTACTGAGTGAAAACTACAGTGTCCCTAATCGCCATCAATACTCCTTGTTTATTTTTGTCTGCGTTGGCAAAAAAGCAGTGGGGGAATTTAGGATGAGAGACTTTAGGTGGTAAGTCTGACCGCAGGTGTGTCTCTTGAGCACATTATTAGTCACTTTTCGGGTTCAGGGCTTCTGTCCACATCATTGCTTTCTTAAATGGGCTTTTGAGGCCATTAACATTAAGGGAGGTTATCTTAAGTGACATGTGAGCAATGGAGAAGATGCTTGGAGCAACGCTGCACGGTTAACATAAGCAATGGGTTGATAAACATTCGGTCATACAGCAAGAACGATTGAATGGTATCAGAGATGGCAGTGGGTAATTGATTGCATTTCAATAATGAGCAATAATAGGGTACCCAAAAATAGAAAGGTAGAAACAATAATAAAACAAAGCACAACAGTTGGCTAGATATCAGTTAAGCAGGAACTTAAATCAAATATGATCTACAAAAGTGCAGAAAACAAATTGTGTAACAAACTCGCAACACCTGCAAGTGTGGGGGTACGGATATGTTAGGAAAACATATAAACAGTTGGGTAATATGGCGCACTCTGGATATGACAAAGTAAAAATAGGAATGGATTGGGAGGAGAAATTAGGTGAATAACATAAGTTCTTTGGAGATTTTGTCCGTGTGAGGATAAATAGGTAACTGTCCAGAGCAGGCTGCCAGTTCAGAAGTGAAGGGAAGGTCTGGCGTCACTGGTATGGACAAGGGTCCACGATCGGGTCGTTCCTCCAGCTACACTGCTGGTGCACGGTGCTTCCGGATGGTTGGGACTGCGATCAGCAGTGTACACGGACGACGTCACTACCGGGTCGGGTCAGCGGGCGGTGCTCCGCGTTCGGAGTATGCGTACTCCTTCCTCAGGTTCGATCGAAGTGACGGAAGTTATATCGTCCGTGTACACCGACGATCGCAGTCCCAACCATCCGGAAGCACCGTGCACCAGCAGTGAAATTACTACACCCTTGTGAGGATATGTTAGGAAGCCGACCGTGAAGGGTTCCAAAGTAGAAAATATGAGCGCCCATATGAGACAGCTGATGTGGAGAGGCACTGGCATTGGCTAGTATGGAGTCACCAGCATTCCAATTTCAGGTAGCTCCCACCACAAACCAGCCTCCTGAGATGTGCTGGGGCAGTTTAGTGTGCAGAGGTTTACCGTTGTCGCTGGGTGGGATTGACCACTAGGGTGGTAGCTTTTTGGCATTTCTGGAGATTTTAGGGCATATGTGTGGCCTTGGTATGTTACAGTTAATTTGGTAGGGAATCCCCACTGATAGGTAATCTTGCGTTTCCTCATCATCAGCCTTCTTTTCAGTTGTTTTTTCCTCACCGGGTCTTTGGATAATGGGGAGGCAGCAGGGGATTTTGCTGGTCTTTTCTGTGAGCTTTTATCCTCTGTGAGCAGAATGTGTGCTGGGGCAGCAAAGTTCTGTGTGCCCGAGACGCTCCGAGATGGTTGCTGTGGGATGGGGGCGGTCTCCATCTCGCTCCCCTCTCTCTCTGCTGAAGCCGCCATGCTGCTGTGCCTGTGGAAGTAGTCTGTGAGCTGCGGATTTGTGTGTCAAGTTTATCAGTGGGAGGTTGATCTCACACACATCCCAGTGATTGCCTGGATCGCTACGCTCTGGCCTGGGTGTTACTGGTAAGAGGCGCCTCTGTATTGTTGCTGATCCCAATCGGAGCTCCTGGTTCATGCGGCCATATTGTTCTGCGGCCAATCTCCACTCCCAAGGGCTTCCCTTTTTAAAACAGTTGAGTTGTTTTCCTTTTGTTTTGGTGCATTGAGTAGCAGTATCCCTGTGATTTTCAGGTTGTAATTTTTAATCATTTAGATAGAGGATAACTCTGTGTAATTGTGCGCTTTCAGGTTAGAACCCATGGGACTCTTTAAACTTTGGGTCTTAAAATGTAAGTAAACACCCCTATCTTTTTCAGCCAAGGAAGCTGCTATCTTTGCCTCTTTTTAATCTACAACTGCCACAATGCTGTGAGAGCGGGTGCCCAGAGAAGATGCCCACCTGCTGTCACTGGGGACAAGGGAGAGTCCGCAGCTGCTGGAACAGTGATGTAGTGCATTGTGGTTTTAACATTTTCTCATGGGTGAATCTGCTTATAAATTTGCTGGGACTGAGAATATCAAACCTGCAGAATTTGCCTTGAACTGATGGTAGTAGCAAATCCAAATCTCATCCCTAGTCACTGGGATGAATACAAGTAGTACTTTGAGAGTTATGTTGAACTCGTTATTCTGAACATTGATATATTTACATTGCAGTGAGTCTATTGCAGTTACTGTAATTTTGGAGAAATGAGTTTCAATTGCAGATTCACAATCATATTTCAGGATCGTTGCCTAAGTAAACACTGAATAGTTTGAAGCCATGGGGATTGCTAACTTAACAATATAACGCTGAAACAGGATTCAGTTCTTAAAAAGAGATGAGTCATGTTTAACATTAAATTGTGGATTAGGGAAAGAAATTTAATTTACTGTCACTGCCAGCTATTGTACCACTCAAATTCTTACAATTTTTTTCACTATCTGCTATTGCATAGTCTGTTTTGATTTGTCAGATAAAAATAATTACCCTTTAGCTATAAAGTGTAGTGGTATAAGTAACTGGATATCATTTAAGTAATTTTCTTAACTAAATGCTCACACTAAATAGTTTTTGGTAAATTTATTTGATCATGTAACTCAATATCTGATTCTGTGTTGCCATGTGTCAGGACAGAACAAAATGAATGAATAGTTGTGTGGCAGTCAAAAAAAGGTAATCAATGGCGAAGAGCAAATCTATCAAGTCATTCCGGTTGACAATTTTTACTTACCTACCGGTAATTTACCTAATTAAAAACTTCATAGAATGCTCTACTTCAAGCTCAATTCTATGACTATTTTCTATGATTGCTTTGTTCTAAAAATATGTTTTTATGATCTCCACAGCTTTTACTGTATGGTGTGCCATTGGTCTTTTTGACTTTTCTATTACGGTTTACTATCCATCACATCAGTAGGTGTTTTTCCATGCACATGCTCAGATACAAGAGAAGATACAGTAAAATACCTAACTTTCAGACGATGGTGCAAGGCAGTTGAAAGAGCAACAAGTGTCAGATTTTAGATGATCTCTCACATTTTATTTTCAGAGCTGAAAGTCAGACAAAGTAAATAAAGTAAACAATGGGATAACTCAATGTAGGCAGGTTGAAGTGTGTGTAAAGTTAGTTATCCAACAGCTGTCCCAGGCTGGGAAAAGGGTTTAACATTTTTAGCTCTGTACCCGGGCTTTTGTGGGCCCACCTGTTATATCAATAGGGGGGCAGCTAAGATCGGCCATGGACTTTGCCTTTATGGACTCTTGCCTCAAGGAGGTATGACTGGGCTACTACATTACATTAGTTATTATCGGGGACAGGAAATTATTTGTTTTATTTTACATGCTGCATTTTAACAGTAAAGTTATATTGAGAGCTATGGGCCTGGCCTGAAATTATTCAAAGGGGTTTATGTTGGTTCTGATGTGTTACAAAGAACCTGGGTCTGTAAAGCACTATGGGGTATGAAGTAAGACTTCTACAAAAGGGTAACTCGGCAAGACAAGGAAGAGGAGTGTAGTTGCTATGGGTAACCAAGTGAAGGAACAAGCTACAAGCAACCAATCATTAAGCATTGTACCTTGTAAGGTGGAAGGTCCTCCGGTAGTGAGGGGGATCAATCTTCTGGCTCCCTCCCTAGCGGTCCATATCCCTTGGTAACCGGGAGAAGTCTAGCTTTATGGAGATCTATGGCCTGGTCACAAGGTACGGGAAGGAAAGAGTTAAGTGAGAGCATGCATGAGGTCTGCACTAGGTGCTGGGCAGGACTCCATTCTGTTACTGGGAGTGAGATAACAGAGGTACTCTGGACTGGTGGAGTGGACGTAGGCTTAGCACATCCTTCCTAATGCAAACATACAAGTTACAGTGTGTAGTGACATGGGACAAGTCACTTTTAAGAGGAACTCTGCACTTTACTACTGCACATAGCAAAAGTTCATCTCTAATTCTGGGAATTGCCTTGTTGTTAGATTCTTCACATGACTGCAGTCCCCGCCTGGTCCCAGGCATTAATGAAAGTGTTCCACGTGAGAGTTACCCAAAGTGCACAAGCAGATGACCCTGCCCACATGTACATCATAGGCAAGTCTCCACAGCAATGGGGATGGGGCTAAATAATACTCTGATTACAAAACCCCATCATGAGTGATTTTATTAAACAGACAAATGTGAAAATCTATCAAAGTTAAAAATAAAATAAACCTAGCAAAGCAATCATATACTGTAAGTGAAAAATTTAGGGAGTTATGTCACGTTTATCACCTAAAACTTACTCAAAAATAGAACTAGACATTAATGGATTTGAAGCATTTTAACTCAATTCACAAACTAAAATCAAAGTAGAGCGTTTTTAATTGCTGCTCATATAAGAAGCATGCCAAATAGGGCACACGTTTATTCAATTTTTTAATGGCTATAATGTAATCAGTGAAGGAATAATGTCTAAATCTACATGTAGCACTACCCCCGTAGGAGCTGCTGCTTATATTTTTGGGTCTGCCCTCTGCCTGTCAACCCCTAAAGTTTGGCTCGATCCCCTCCTTGGCACAACTGGACAATAATATGATTGTGGAACCCAATGGCAATAGGGAACCACAATAATACCACACAGTAATATATATATTTAAATATTGTTACCTTGGTGCTGGTCACCTGCCCCCATAGTTGCAATAGACGGAGTCCCACACAAGATGTAGATTACCCAGTGGTAAGGTGATTACCCAGTGGTAAGGTGTTTACTTGGCAAAAGAATAAAGCAATGGTTACACAGACAAGATTGACTACACACAGCTCCCTGCAAAAGTCAATGTGACACAACTGGTACAGAATGTCTCTGCTCCCAGACACAAATAACATGATCTGGGGTCAGATCTGAGTGAGTGTATGGTGGAGGAATCTCCCAATGCAATGGCACCAGCACTGGGACACCTCTCCACCAAGTCCCCCACAACTCACCCAAATAGCGAAATAATAAGTGATGCAAACAATTATACTGAACATATAAATTCACAAGCTATATGGCTCCCCTTAGTGGACAGTTCAACTGGTGCGTGTCCCGTTGTAGAACTTCTATATAAAGTAAGCAGATGACTTTTCCTTTAAATGTCAGTTAGTCTTCTGCTAGCTTCGTTGGTGCACTTATCTATTTGTATTCCAATAAACAGGGTGAAGAGAAATGACAATCACTTGATGCATGTAGTGTATAGGCAGAACAAACACTAGTTCTTCCCATCCGCTGTATCACTCTCAGGTGTAACGTATCCCTACTTGCGGCACTGCAGATGCCAGCAAGTACACATGGAAGTATGGAAACCACCTTCCTGCGACCCAGTTAACTATGTTGATAGGCAAGTGCCTTCTCACCAAATGAGGCCTCGCCTCGCCGGTACACTCCGTCTGGAACTTCTCCTTGTTCTCAGTCTCTCTGTAACACGAGGCCCCTGGTCCTCCGCGCAGCCGTTCACAAGGTGCCGGTGGATAGGTGACCCCGGATGCCGTGAAGTGTAGACCGGTCCCTCTCTGGCTCGATCAGCGAGGCTGTCCACAAGGATCCCTCAGTCAGGCGATCCTCTCTCTCTGTAACTTTAGGCCCAGGCTTCCTCGGCCTAGGCGTGCACACAGCAGGCCTCTTGCCTGTTGAACATGGCATCCCGAGAGAGCGGGCCGAGGCCCCTCCTCTCCCTTAAATCAGTTCTCCCAGCAGGCTGTGCGTGGCGCACTGCACTTTGGTAGCACAATGGAGTTTTTGGGTATTGTAGTCTCAATCCAACCCACGGCAATAGAGTCTCTGCCTCTTGCACTACAATGCCCACCATGCTTTGTTCTTAACATGACGAAACCAAACAACTTCCAAATTATAAAACAAAACCAGAGGGAGCCAAGTTCCCAATTAGGCATCAATTGCAGTCTGTTAAGATACGGTCTATAATATCACCTTGCTATACACACTTCAACTAATCTTACATTTTATTATAGGCTGAAAATAAAAACTTTGACAATACTAAAGATTAAATTAGGAAATCAGAGTCACTTTTTTTTATTTTTACTTTATTATCACTATTCAAATATTTCTTAAAGAGATGAATATTCCTAAACAGCGCACTGGAACCCCACCTCTGCCAAACAAACAAAGTATAAAAATTTATGTTTCTTCCCTTAGCAGCTGGAATCAACCTGTTCCTCTTACAGAAAGTGATATCAATAAAAAAAGTAATCAGCACTTTCAAACTCCAGGATAACAAGTTTAATAATGTCTCTGTATAACCGAATATCAGATATCACATGTCCATCAACTTCTTACTGTTATTCCTCTCTTTATCCTTCCTCTATCAGCTTGATACAGAGCGGGTCCCGGCTTCCACCACACAGTGCGGATGTCTGCATTGTTGGGATTTTAAGTGTAGCGGACCCCCACTCTCTCTCCGTCTGTCTTTAGCGGCTGCTCCGGCTCTGGTCTAGGGGTACCTCGGAGGAGAGAGAGGGGCGGGGCACTACGCCAAGCTTTCACCACAAATGTAGTAGGTGTATGCAAAGTTCTGTTACATTTCGGGCCGGTGTCCTGCAGTAAGAGCTCCTTCTCTGGAACAGTGTCTGTATTAAAAGAGCCCCACACCACTAAAGTCCAACACTCCTTTATTTCCACAGCATAGAATGTCACACAATCAGTTGGACTTCCTTTAAACGAACAGGGGGGGTGTGGATACAAATAAGCCCAGGCACAGTGAACTCTCCTATTCCTGTAATGAGTTGAATAGGCATGGCGCACGGTCTCTGCCACCGACCGTGAAGTGGTAGCTGCCACCTACCAGGTGAACTGTTGCAGCCCCTGCCACAGGCCTGTAGATAACGGTGCTTGCTTGCGACCTTTAGGAAGAATGTCTCTGCCAGACTTTTCCTCAATAGAACCACCTTCCGTGTGTATCAGCCCCTGTTTGAGAGGGCATCCCTCCAGACGGTCTCCGGAGGCCCTCGCCCGTCACCGGCAGTCTGCTGCCCCAGGTTTTCAGAGAGGCCACCCTCCAGTCCATTGCATCTTAGATTCGGGTATCCATCCCCCGGATACCCTAGGATGATCCCTCCCAGGCGGAACCCAGTGGAAGAAGCTGGGCCCCAGGCTAGGACAAGTACCTCACCCCAGACCGAAGGTGTCTGGGATGGCTCCCGAATTCCCGGTGTCCAGGCCTAGGCCACCTGGACACCACCCACGGACAGCAGCCCTCAGGCTAAAGATGCCTGGGACTCGAAGACCTCGTGGCCAAGATGTCCGCCCCCTTTATCTCCTCTCCGGGCATGCACCGCAGGTTCCCTGCCCCGCTGTACAGGTGCCGCGAGAGGCCACAAAAGGACACGGCCCTCCAGTAATGGTTCAACCCCGGCCTAGGGCGACAGCGCCACCCTCTGGGCCGCAGGGAACTGAGCATCACTGATATCCTGACCCGAACAAACAAATTCAAAACCACATGCCCGCTACATAAGCATTTTTGTATGTTAGCCTACTACCGAGGTTTTAATAAATTGCCCAATACATTTTTATGCTAGATTTGCTCTTCTTTTTTTCTCTGCCACTAAATCCTACCCCTGGAACTATTGACCACCACAAGGAAGAGGGCATTGGAAAGCGGTCGGAGGATATATTCTGGTCACAGGGACCACCTTAAGCTATCTTTGACTCTTTTGTCATATGACAAATAGGATCAGCATCCGGTGAGTGGGGATCTTCACATTTTTGGTGATTGGGTTCACACAGTGATTACCATTTATTGTGGACATTACATGGCACAAGTCTGCATGTTGAAAGGACTTTATACATCGGATGTCACCCAATCATACTGGAATTAAGCACTTTACTATCGGTATCTGGACTTTTTTGTAGCTTTTTATTTTATTTTTTAAGTTGTTTTGTGTTTGATTTAAATGTATTTCACACTGCTCATATTCACATAGGCAAGTGCTGTTTATGCACAGAGAATGCTCTTGTGAACAATCACAGTGAAACAAACCTAAGGAAAATGACAAAGACAATAAATATGACATTATGCTCTATGTATCTAATCCAAGACAGTCACTCCCTAACATCCTAGTTGAACTGAAAAGGTATGGGAAAATCTAAAATCTAGTTGAAGGGTAGAGAAGGGTAGAGAGATCTGAAATATTAAACATCTCAGTTCCCCAAGGGGAGCTTAGAGCCCTTAGACCATTATATTCATTTAAATGGAAGCAGAAGGGTTTGGAATATTTGGGCATATATCTATCTGTGTCAGCAATGAATCTATATCAAGATCATTTTTTTACCTCTTCATAATACAATTAAACAAGATTCCTACTGCCCAATGCGGCTGCATGCCCCGGCCAAGCAAATGAAGGTGCTCTGACACCTTAAATGCATACATACTGACATTGCATTGTTGCAGGAAACACATTTACCTGAAATAGACCTTCCTTGTATGTGCAAATTGTGGGTAGGACAGATCTACGGCTCAGCTTCCGTTAAACAGAAATCAGGAGTCTCCCATCCTATCTGGCCAATAACACAGAACTACATCAGGTTTTAAAAGAGGCCTGGTCTGAATATGAGTCTACAAATGCCTCCCATAAAGGTGATCCAAATTCATTCTGGGACACAGGAAAGGCTGTTCTCTGAGGTAGAATCCTGTCTTTTGCCGCTCTTTATAAAAAACGAGCCACAAAAAGTTATAAAATAGCTAGTTACCACCTCCGATTAGCTCAAGCCTGACTTACTAACTAACATAATACACCGAAAACTAGAACATCTTGGCATGAGGCCAAGCGCCTACTCGAATTATAGGCTGAAACACAGGAACGGATAAAACACTTGTATGTCGACCACCATACACAAGTTCCGCAATAAGCCAGGAAAACTACTAGATGATCTGTGTAAGGGCCCCTACAAACCAACCCACATCACTGCTCTGAAAGATAACCATGGAAATCTTACCTCTTCCACTAACAACATTAGTAAGATCTTAGAAGATTTTTATACCACCTTATATGCCCTAGATTCCCTTGACGCCCTAACAGCGTCTGACTTCCTCAATAAAGTGGAGCTGCCTAGCATAGATGCATCACTCTTAAAATCCCTGAATAACCTCATAACCACTTGTGAGATTTCCCTGGCTATCTCCTGTTTGGCAAATGGTAACATATGCCTGAATTCTACAAGTTACAGCTGACCTTTTGACCTCCATGTTTCTGTCTGTATATCAAGGCATATGGGACAGTGGACCGTACCTACCATTGGGGTTTCAGGCCTATATTAAACTCATTGCCAAATATGATAAGGATCCCACTGATCCAGGATCCTATCATCCAATATCTCTGCTAAATATTGATACCAAAATCCTCTCTAAATAGTTGCTTGGCGCCTGGTTGATATTGTCCCCTCTCTCATACACCCTGCCCAAGCAGGATTCACCAGGGGCTGCTCTGCCTCATTCAATATTCGAAAAGTAATGGCTGTGTTGGAACACACGAGAACCCCTCCCTCTGAAGATCTAGCGATAGTCACTGTAACGACAGGGGTTAAGGTCGTTTAGGATATTACATTCTCGAACAGCAGCTACCAGACACTCCAACCAGCCGAATAAGACCCCATACAAATAATTCTCCCTCAACAAACGAGACAACACTCTGTGTTTAAGTTCCAAAAACAGGGAATGAATCTTTATTACAAGCACATGGTAACACACTTCCCTTCAAAACACTTCCCTCCCATCCTTGGGGAACAGGGCGGGTTAAACTGTCCAATGACAATGGTGATACAGGTCAGGTGTGTTCAAACTTCTCCCTCAGTAAACAGTCTTAGCAGAAGGGGTCGCTGGAGTGATCCCCACCCCCTTTCCTTACAGCAAGACACTTAAACATCCCATAATAGGCAGCCAGACGGTCTACCAGCTCCAATCCACATCACCACAAACAACAATGAAAAGGTCTTTGGAAGCTAGTCTGGATTTAATCTACATTACACAGGCAGCCAGGTGGTTAGAGTTGAACACATCAGCATCTCTCAATTAACCTGTTGAGTTCAGAATCAAACAACCAGTAAATAGTCCTTTACAGATATCCTGGGAAATACCGTGGATTAATATTACAGAGCCATTTCAAAGCAATTCAAGACATATTCTCAATGTCCATTATTTTCTGGCTCATACTTTCTAAGAACTTCTGGGTTCCACAGGCCCTCCCGTTACAGTCACCTTAGATGCAGAGAAAGCCTTGTCAGCTTTCAATGGCTTTACAGGGTTCTTCTGAGATTTGGCTTCTTGGGTCCCTTCATGTACTTAATTGCCTCAATGTATGCTGCCCCCTCAGCCAGAATAGTGGCAGCAGGACACATTTATGACTCCATCATGCTGCACAAGGGAACAATGAGAGCCTGTCCCCTCTCCTATTCAGCCTGACTTTTGAGCCCCTATCTCGCTATCTAACATTGTTTGCTGATGACATTCTCATATTCACGTCTAGCCCATCAGCTGACATGCACACGATCCAGGAATTTTTCAGTATATTCCGCCAATGCTCGGATCTGTGGATCAATTACTCTAAGAGTGAGGTCTTGCCGCTCTACCAAGCTAGGTCCCTGTTATGGGCTCAAACCTCTCCATTCCAATGAGCCAAGGGCTCAATAAAATATTTAGGAATAAAAATAGTCAAATCACCTTCTTCTCTTTACTATCTGAATTATCCTCCGCTAATCACGAAAATTTTGAGGGAATTGTAGCCATAGATGGACCTCCCACTGCGATTTATTTAGGATAGTTAGCTTTGCACGCCTCTTATATCCTCTTCAAATGTTCCCGCTTTTATTATGATATAAGGATCTTCAAACTATAAACAGGGCGCTCTCATCTTTTTATGGTGAGGCAAACGGTCCCAAATTGCTCTAGCCAAGCTGCATCTGCCGAGGAGCGAGGGGGGGGGGGTCTACCTAATATTAGACTGTATAACTTAGCATGCCTATTGCAAAATGGTCTAGATTGGATTTCTCAGACCTCCAGGTATACTAACTTCAACCGTGAATCCCACATGGTGCATCCCTTCAATTTAACAGGATTTCTGCATAAAAAACTAAGAAGTATCCCTCAGCCTCTCCAATACAACCTCCTAATACAGGACACTATGATTGCATGGAGAGTGATCAGGCTGAAACTGGGTCTGTCCCCGTTCATCTCCAGATATTTCCCTATCCGCGGCAACCCAATGTTTCCGCTCGTCTCACAAAATGAGGTCTTCCACAAATGGCGAACCCTGGGCCTGACATGTGCAGCCTCACTGTATGATACCTCCTCAGGCCTCCTCAACCAATTTGCATCTTTGGCCAAGGTCCACAAGCTGCCCTCACACCATCTTTTCCACATTCAATAATTTGCAGAATATGTCAACAAGGTTTGTTTACACAAACCCTCACGATTTCAAACCTCATTAATTGACACATTACTCCAATGACAGCAGTTCAAGATCTTGGACATCTACTCTCCCTTGAACTCTCATTTGTCAAAATCACTTCAGTCCTCCTCGGTCCAATGCTGGGGAAAAGACATCCAGCCAACTGGACAATATTCTAAAGGGTTACATTAAAACCTGCTCTATAGTAAGGATGAGCCGAACACCTCCCTGGTTCGGTTCGCACCAGAACTTGCGAACACGCGAACACAGTTAAAGTCTATGGGACACGAACATGAAAAATCGAAAGTGCTAATTTTAAAGGCTTATGCCTTGTACACACGACCGGCTTTTATGTCGGTATAAACTCACACATATTTTTCCGACAAAATCCTGTTCAAGCTGTCTTGCATACACACTGTCACCCCAAATTCCGACCGTCCAAAATGTGGTGACGTACAACACTACGACGAGCCAAGAAAAATTAAGTTCAATGCTTCCGAGGATGGGTCGACTTGATTCTGAGCATGCATGTTTTTTTCTCTGTCGGAGTTCCATACAGACTATCAGAATTTCCAATCAGAATTTTTTCCATCGGAAAAAAAGAGAACATGCTCTCTTTCTAAATTCCGACGGAAAAATATCTGATAGGGCACACACACGGTGGGAATATCCGATGAAAAAATTCCGTCAGACTTTTTTAATCGGTAATTCTGATCGTGTGTACAAGGCATTATATGCATGGTATTGTCATAAAAAGTGTTTGGGGACCTGGCCTGGGTCCTGCCCCAGGGGACATTTATCAATGCAAAAGAAAGTGTTAAAAACAGAAGTTTTTTTGGGAGCAGTGATTTTAATAATGCTTAAAGTGAAAAATAAAAGTGAAATATTGAACTGTAAGAGGGTGATACTGCGCTGTTCAAAATAAATACCATGATACTATAATGAATCTCCTAAGGAAGAAACTCCTGAGAATAAATCTTCAACTGTCCTGATAAACTTCTCATATGTTCCAAGGAATGCAAAAAATTGCAAATGATAATGATATATAAAGTTAATCAAACAGATAACTGTGCCTTTAAATATAATGGTGCAAACATACAAAGTGCAAACAACTCATGCAGACTGTGCAAAAATGCTTGTGTAGAAATACAGAATATTGCAAACAATTCATGCAACCAGTGCAAAATGCAAAATTAATAAATATGTATGTTCGTGCAAAAATGCAAATAAAATGTGTATTGCACTAGAATCAAAGTGCAAAGTGCAAAATAAATACAGTCTGAATAAATAGTCTTTACATCTTCATAAGGTGCAAAAAAACTTCAATGTGCAAAGATGCAAAGTGAAAGGGAGTGGGTGATGGAGGTATCAGCTTCTAGGGTTGTGAAGTTATCTGCTCCACTTCCTGTGCAGATGACACACTTCAGTGAGGGGTACACTCTGGTGCAGATGGCCTCTTACCTGAAGGTTAAGAGGCAACAGCGTATATAGCAACAAACGCTCTGTGTTCCTCTTGCCTTGTTACTGCAATGTTTTCCAGGCGAAGGTGTCCATATGCTGTATATCTATATATCCTTGCTCTCCAGCTATTATAAGAACTCATATAGGATGGAGAGATAAAGAAGGGGGAAGATTCCGGATAGTGTAGTATTTTTGTACAATTTTATTGCTTAAAATTAAGAGAGGTACTCACATAATAACAGTAGGTAAAAACAGATATCCACGAGCAGCGAGCTCGTCTGCTGGCTTCACCTCTGGTGCCTGTCTGTCCTGAAGCCAGCAGATGAGCTTGCTGCTCGTGGATATCTGTTTTTACCTACTGTTATTATGTGAGTCCCCCCAAAAATCTATACCAGACCCTTATCCGAGCATGCAACCTGGCAGGCCGCAGGAAAAGAGGGGGGACAAGAGAGCACCCCCCCTCCTGAACCGTACCAGGCCATATGCCCTCAACATGGGGGGATGGGTGCTTTGGGGCAGGGGGGCTCTGCACCCCTACCTCAAAGCACCTTGCCCCCATGTTGATGGGGACAAGGGCCTCATCCCCACAGCCCTTGCTCTGTGGTTGTGGGGGTCTGCGGGCAGGGGCTTATCGGAATCTGGAAGCCCCCTTTAACAAGGGGACCCCTAGATCCCGCCCCCCCTATGTGAATTGGTAACCGGTCCTTTATTAAAAAATAAAATAAATAAAAATGTCCAGCGATGTCCATTCATCTTCTATTCTGCCGCCGATGCTGAAAAAAACCCCAGCTCTGCCTCCATGGGTGGCTCCCGCCGACTGACGCGTCTCTCGCTTTGACAGCTGTTATATATCTGAAGGCGGGGCGATCCAGTGACGTAACCGGGTGACCCGCCCCCCTCTGACGCCACGGGGAAACCGCGTGACATAACTCTGGTTTCTGGGGCCAAATGACCACATTAATCCAAACAGTTGGTGGTCATGCCATCCTAATAGAACCTCTCCTCTTACTGGATATCACACCTATTACACAATGCCACAATGGACACACACCTCAACACCTCAGATAAATACATCTTGGACCTTGACTTGTCTACTAGGGGCAAGACGGGACATCCTGAAAACTTGGCTCTCACCTGCACCTCCTCAAATGGCTGCTGTTTAAAGAGATCTTATGCCACTTCTGTACAGGGAACTGCTAGACCTTGACGCAAATCCACACTCCTCTCTCAAACGCTTCCATTCCAAGTGGCAAGCCTTCATTTATGCTACTGCTTCATCTACTGAGAAAGCATTAATACCATCCACACTTTAACATCTGGAATTCTGCACCAAACGGCCTCCACTTGATCCCCATTCTGGTGCATCTGGTCATTAGCTCTCTTTCACCCCAATGGGAGCATACAACTTCCCTCTCATTAATGCCCCTCACTGGTGCCCTGCCCCCTCCCCTTATCCTATATACATGATAGTTTCCCCCCTTTTATTCCTCTTCGTTCCCCCCACATACCCCCTCTCCACACTCCCCCCCCCCCCTTTTTGAGTTCCTCCTGGTTGAAACTGTCCCCACGTTTAATCCTCTCATTCATGCCTCTAGGGAATTTTTCATCCTTCATATTTGCATTTTCTTGGAATGTGTGATTCTTATATATATATATATATATATATATATATATATATATATATATGTGTGTGTGTATACATACCTAATCCTTGAATATGAAGCTCCCCAATGTATTTGTCCACACCACAGTAAGGTTCTAATCTTTGGGCTCATTACCTCTGACATGTACCTCGAGAATTCACATATTGTCTGTGGATAACTTTTCCAAATAAAACAAAATATATATTTGAAAAAAACAAATCAATTACTGACGCAATGGTATTATACTGCGTCAAGGCTTGGCAAATTCTCTTCAGAGGCCTCAGACCGCTGTTGGAGATGTAGAGAAGAGCAGGGGACACTATTTCATATATTTTGGTCTTACCCGAGGATTAGACAATACTGGCTGGAGGTACAGAGGACCTCCCAAAAAGTTGCCTTGTGGCTTAATAGGGTCAGAAATATCGGGGCTATGGAGGACTTAGTGCACTCGGCACAAGACAGAAAAAAGCAATACACTAAAATATGGTCAGACTGGGATCAATTTGTATATTCAGAAGAGGGGAAGAGAATGCTGGGGAGTACTTCTGGGGAGTGAGGTTCCCCCTGCCCATGTGTTCCCCTTTGTTGTCCATTTCCTCTGGGAATAGGGGCTGGCATTTATTTATTTTTAAATGTTTTTTTTTTCTTTCTTTCCCCCTCACCCCGGGGGTGATTTGAGGGATTGGGTTGGGAGGGTTTTGTTAGTTTTGTATAAATAATGTTTTTTTTTGGTTTATTGTTTTTTTTTTTTATTATTATTTATTTATTTTAAGTTTGTAGGTTTTTTGTTTAGTAAAAGATAAAATGAAAGGGAGTTTTAAAGAGTTCATTGAGGTAAAAGTAGAGGTAGTGGCGACAGCTTTTCTTCAGTAAGTGAGTGGGCACATATAGGTATATGTGTACGAATATGTATATATGCATGTGTATATAATTATGGAATATTAAGCTAGCTCCAAATGTAGAGGTATTGGAGTTAAAAGAGATCATGTATGTATTTGATGGAAATTGATGTGACAATGGACTCTCTGCCTCCTTTTTAATAAATAAAGAATATTAAAAAAAAAAATGACATAAGAGCAATCCAGGAGTGTCATCTGCTTGCTGGAGGGAGTGTGGGGATGAAGGAACACATGCCCATATTTGGTGACCCTGCCCAGTTATCCAGTCATATTGGGAAAAAGTCCTGAATTTAATTAAGATGATTAGCAATTCTGAAATTAAGCAAGATCCTTGGCAATGTCTGTTTCATGATGCAAGTGAGTCAAGGAAAAAATATAGAGCATCTATTACCCCATTTCTGCTGAACGCTGTTTAAACATTGATCCCTAAATATTGGAAATCTAAGAAATCACCAACCATATTAAAATGGTTTAGAGAGGTAGATAGCACTAGATTAATGGGAGAATTAATGCATATACAAAATGATTCCTATCCATAAATCTATAGAACTTGGAGACGCTGGCTTGAGTTCAAACAGTCTCTGGTTTATATAAGATGTATGGGCACTGAAAATGCATTAGAGGAGGTGGCGAGAGGGAGAGGTGGAGGAAACCCTATAATTTGTAAAAAAGATAGTGGATGGGTAATTGACTGAGCCCACCCAGGCATCTGTCCCCTGCTGTTACTCTCCCCCCTTTACTCCTTTTTTTTTTAGGATATGTGAGAGGGGGATGGATATGGGAACATGGTGTGGGAAGGGTAGAATCAGGGGGTAGCCAAGAGCAGCCCTCCCTGACCCCCCTCCCCTAAATTATCGCAAAAAGCATATATACTCTACTTTCTTGGTTTGAGTTTTGTTTTCTGTTTTGTTATTGGTTATTTTTTGGTTTGCTTCACCAACACACAAAGAGAAGGGTGGCCGGGGGAACTGGAGTGGGAGAAATGGGGGTGGGGTGCGGGAACAGGGATTAGACAGGACAATTTGTCAACGTTTAGATTAAGAGTATTAGTACTTGTGACCCACTGTCACTGTGTGTTTTGGAAGGGACTGTGGGCTGGCCTCTTACCCACAGATTATGGCCCAGAGGAGACTGAGAGCCTTGGGGACAAGCTGGCATTGAGATAATGTAATGTAATGCTACATCCCTTCTCCCCCATCTGCCCCCCTCTTGTTGCTGTGTTTAATTGTGTTGGTTCATGGCACATAGACAATGGTCTGGACTGCAGACACCTCTTCGCAGGGGATGTGTATTGAAGGGCTGCCTGCTTACCATAATCCCTTTATGTTTAACTGTAGTCTCTGTTTCAATGTTCAGTTCCCATTGGTTCTTCCTTGTCCCCTACCCCCCCCCCTCTATGACAAGGCTAAGGGGAGTGTCCCTAACTGTGTGTAAAAGTGTATGTTTTGTATTTATTAAAGAGTTGATGCTCTGCATGTTTAACCCTCAACACCTGTGTGGCTTGTCTCGTGATTGAGGGGTTAAGGGCTGGTTATGGCGAATCTGCAGGCTGCGGGTGCATTTGGAGGACAGGAGACACAGGTCTGGCGGATGTGCCCACCTGGGTTATCCGAGATCCGTCACAGTACTTATAAGAGGATGCCTCCACCTCTCACATGAAGAAATATGATATCTATGACTGTAAGGGTAAGCTTCTAGGGGATATACCTTTTAGTATATGTTTGTACCTACAATCTAATTTATGGTGTCTATGAAACCCATATGGTTTGCTATTTTTTTTTGTTTTGTTTTTTCTTTTTCTTATTTTATGAAGGTTGCCCGGGTTTCTGATTGTATTGTATTGTTATGGTTACCTTACAAATGAATAAAAAATGTATACACTAAACCTAAGGACAAATAAGTTTCTCACCCCCATTAAACCTTGGATGGTGTTTCTCTCACTCATCTATCTGTTGCAGAATTCAATTACTGCCTTCCCAATTCCATCCAAGTCAATGGGGGCATGATAGCCAATCAGCTTCTAACTTCAGCTTGTTCAATTACCTTTAAAAATAAAACCTGAAAGCTGATTGGTTTCTATGCAGAGCTGCACTAGTAAATCTCTCGCACTGTGTGATTTAGCAACAGCACAACTTGCAGAAAATTAGAAAACTGTGAATAGCAGTTTTTTACATAAAAAATGCATTATTTTACCTAAAGTGGTAAAATGAAACAAGCAAGCATCTTATGCCGTGTACACACAACCGTTTTTAATGCAGAGAAAAAGTAAAACATTTTAAATGGTCATTAAAAATGATCGTGTGTGGGCTTTCCAGCAGTTTTCCCGATGAGAAAAACGCAGAGAATCACAACGAGAAAAATTGGAACATTCTCTAATTTTTCACGTAGTTTTTTACATCGTCGTTTTTCTCGTCATGAAAAACGGCCGTGTGTGGGCTTTAACGACGTGAAAAAAAATGCGCATGCTCGGAATCAAGTATGTGACGAGAGCGCTCGTTCTGGTAAAACTAGCGTTCGTAATGGAGATAGCACATTCGTCACGCTGTAACGGACTGAAAAGCACGAGGCTGAAAAGCGCGAATCGTCGCTCAACAAACTTTACTAACATGAAGGGTGGTGCCATCCGAATGGAACTTCCCCTTTATAGTGCCGTCGTACGTGTTGGACGTCACCGCACTTTACTCGAACATTTTTTTCCACGATAGTGTGTAGGCAAGGCAGGCTTGAGAGGAAACACAAAAAATCACGTTGAGAAAAATGCCGTTTTTTTCACTGACATTAAAAATGGTCGTGTGTACGCGGCATTACAGTTGAAAAAGACTGCTAATTCTGTTTAGCCATTAAAAAAAAAAAAAATTCAATATTTTGGGTTCATATGCACAGCTTCATGTTCCATCTACCTTATCACTAGACAAAGGCAATAACATTGCTTCATTGATCCAAGAGCAGGCTGGTAGTAAGAAAATAAACAACCAAGTTAGAAGGAACACTGGTGTCCCCTGTCAGGTGTGAGGTGTGAGATGGGAGTAAGAATCAGAGCATATTAGTTAAACATAATCACAAATGTTTTTGCAAGTACAACAGTTTACAAGTTTGTATTACAGCTGTATTAGGCTGTTTTCATGGAATCCCACCTAACAATTATACTGTGTGTTTTTCTCGTTTTGCTTGCACCGCTAGTTCAAGGGAAAAGTCATAAGAAAGCAGCAATGAAAAAATCCAATATATTATGTAAAAAGAGTTATGCCACGTACACACGATCGTAATTTCTGACAACAAATGTTCGATGTGAGCTTTTGGTCGGATATTCCAACCGTGTGTAGGCTCCATTGGACATTTGCTGTTGGAATTTCCGACAACAAATGTTTGAGAGCAGGTTCTCAATTTTTCCGATAAGAAAAGTTTTCTCGGCTCGTTGTAGTGTTGTACGTCTCCGCGTTCTTGACCATCAGAATTTTCAAGCAACATTTGTGCGACCGTGTGTAGGCAAGACAAGTTTGAGCCAACATCCGTTGGGAAAAAAAAACACGGTTTTGTTGTCGGAAATTCCGATCGTGTGTACGCGGCATTAGACAATCTGTCTCATCCGAAACTAGAGAAGCCATATTCACCTGACAGCCTTATTTATGGTCCTTGCAACAAAAATAATGAAATGTATAAAAAATTGCTTATTACAGTGCTATTATTTTCTTTAGAATATCAAAAACTGTAATTTATTCTGCTTTTGAACTGTGGAACACGTTCCTTACTTTGATATGTCCATTATTCTATTTATGAATAAAGTACATGTATAATTATTGAATTATAATCATGGCCTGTAAAATGTATAAATAATAGTCTGGACAGTCACATTGTATGCTAAAACTATTACCTGCATAGAAAAGTTACTACTGCAGTAGAAATGATAAAGTTGTTCTTTCATGTTTCTTTAGACTGTGACAAGGTCAATTACTTTGTTAATATTGCTATAATGAATTAAGAAAATGAATTTCACATTGCGCAGGAAGCTTCCATATTATGTCATTTTTTTAATTCTGCATTCAGTCTACATTTTAATTTGCAAAGCTTGGCATGTATCTCTATGGAAACTGGTTCAAACAACACAAAAAGGAAATGAGGCACATTGCTAATGTATATCTTTTTCATACAAAGTTTTGGCAGAAGACTGCATTTCTGCCACATCTTTTTGATTACAAAATATCATAGGATTAATGTAATGTAATGCATTAGATTAAAGCTAATTGCAGGCCATTGAATCTGACACTCATGGCCTTGAATGAACTTTGTAAAGACTGTTGAGTTTTACTTTATTAAATCAATAATGTGAGCAGAGATGGGAATTGCCTACATAAGTGGTGGAATAAAAGATAAGTCATGGCAAGCCTCATTCTTTAATCTACATTTCCATTCAACGGACATTTCAATTCCCCCTGCAACCATTATGTTGTTATGCTTGGGAGTTCCATTACATCCCTCATAGTGTCTTTACCTTGAGTTCTGCAGTTTTCTGCTAATTAAATGTGATGAGTTGATTTGCATATGAAATATTCAATATATTCTAGCTGATTGTTGCTAATGTATAGAAATCCATATACATAATTCTCAATGAAAACCATTAAATATTATATATGTCAATTATATGTACAGTATGTAAAAACATTTTTTTTTAATATATATTTTGATAAACAATTGTAGTTACTGCTGTACTATGTTACAGTCAGGTCCATAAATATTGGGACATTGACACAATTCTAATCTTTTTGGCTCTATACACCACCACAATGGATTTGAAATGAAACGAACAAGATGTGCTTTAACTGCAGACTTTCAGCTTTATTTGAGGGTATTTACATCCAAATCAGGTGAACGGTGTAGGAATTACAACAGTTTGTATATGTGCCTCCCACTTTTTTAAAGGACCAAAAGTAATGGGACATATTAACAATCATAAATCAAACTTTCACTTTTTAATACTTGGTTGCAAATCCTTTGCAGTCAATTACAGCCTGAAGTCTGGAACGCATAGACATCACCAGACTCTGGGTTTCATCCCTGGTGATGCTCTGCCAGGCCTCCACTGCAACTGTCTTCAGTTCCTGCTTGTTCTTGGGGCATTTTCCCTTCAGTTTTGTCTTCAGCAAGTGAAATGCATGCTCAATCGGATTCAGGTCAGGTGATTGACTTGGCCATTGCATAACATTCTACTTCTTTCCCTTAAAAAACTCTTTGGTTGCTTTCACAGATCATTGTCCATCTGCACTGTGAAGCGCCGTCCAATGAGTTCTGCAGCATTTGTCTGAATCTGAGCAGATAATATTGCCCGAAACACTTCAGAATTCATCCTGCTGCTTTTGTCAGCAGTCACATCATCAATAAATACAAGAGAACCAGTTCCATTGGCAGCCATATATGCCCACGCCATGACACTACCACCACCATGCTTCACTGATGAGGTGGTATGCTTTGGATCATGAGCAGTTCCTTTCCTTCTCCATACTCTTCTCTTCCCATCACTCTGGTAAAAGTTGATCTTGGTCTCATCTGTCCATAGGATGTTGTTCCAGAACTGTGAAGGCTTTTTTAGATGTTTTTTTTGCAAACTCCAATCTGGCCTTCCTGTTTTTGAGGCTCACCAATGGTTTACATCTTGTGGTTAACCCTCTGTATTCACTCTGGTGAAGTCTTCTCTTGATTGTTGACTTTGACACACATACACCTACCTCCTGGAGAGTGTTCTTGATCTGGCCAACTGTTGTGAATGGTGTTTTCTTCACCAGGGAAAGAATTCTTTGATCATCCACCACAGTTGTTTTTTGTGGTCTTCCGGGTCTTTTGGTGTTGCTGAGATCACCGGTGCGTTCTTTCTTTTTAAGGATGTTCCAAACAGTTGATTTGGCTACACCTAATGTTTTTGCTATCTCTCTGATGGGTTTGTTTTGTTTTTATAGCCTAATGATGGCTTGGTTCACTGATAGTGACAGCTCTTTGGATCTCATATTGAGAGTTGTGAGCTACAGATTACAAATGCAAATAGCACACTTGAAATTAACTCTGGACCTTTTATCTGCTCCTTGTAAATGTGATAATGAGGGAATAACACACACCTGACCATGGAACAGCTGAGCAGCCAATTGTCCCATTACTTTTGGTCCCTTAAAAATTGGGAGGCACATATACAAACTGTTGTAATTCCTACACTGTTCACCTGATTTGGATGTAAATACCCTCAAATTAAAGCTGAAAGTCTGCAGTTAAAGCACATCTTGTTTGTTTCATTTCAAATCCATTGTGGTGGTGTATAGAGCCAAAAAGATTAGAATTGTGTCAATGTCCCAATATTTATGGACCTGACTGTATAATGCACTGAAACATTTATAATTTAATACTAGACTTATTCTTATGCTAAAGTGATAGTAAAGTCTGTTTTTTTTTTTTTTTTTAATAATAAACATGTTATACTTAGCTGCCCTGTGCAGTGGATTTGCACAGGGCAGCCTGGATCCCCCTCTTCTTGGGTCCCTCTTCGGCCATTCAGACACGGAGCTATGGCCCGGCCTGTCCCCCACCTCTTTTTATCCCCATTGGCTGGCTGATTTTGATTGACAGCAGTGGGTGCCAATGGCACTGCGCTTCTGTTTCAGCCAATGAGGAGAGGAGTCCCTGGCAGTCTCATCGTTCCATAGTGGCCATTTGCAGTGTGATATTGGCATAGAGAGAGATGGAACAGGGCTCTGTTCAGTACTATTAGCGAGTTAGTGTGCTATAGTGTGCTATTGTGATTCTATTGTCAGTGCAGAATATTAGTTTAGTTTGAATCTAGTGATAGTGCTGTGTGAGTGTAGATTGACCATTTATTCACATTAAACGTGTTAGTGCATGTTTAACCCAGTATATATCAGTGCGTTAGTACACATTTAACGCAGTATATTTCAGTTCAGTATATTGCAGTGCATCAGTGCAGTTTTACTGAAGCATATTGTAGTGTGTCAGGGGAGTGTGTCTGAGAAGTGAGTACTCAAGTTAAAGTGCACCAAACACCACTTTCCATTGATTAAAGTGCATCCACCTATACATTTTCACATCTTTATTACATTTTGTTAATAAGCGCCCCCCCCCCATCATGTCTGGGAGGCCAACAAGGAGACACAGATATTCCCATGGCACTGTGAGGGTGCTAGCAGCATATGTGTCCACAGGCAAAGGTGGATGTCTGTCCTCAGGCAGGGCATTATTTCCTCTGTTTAGTGATGTTGCCCGTGCTATCCAGCCACAGCATGCAGAGGAGGTGTTGGACTGGCTTACGAAACCATCATCATCCTCCTCAGTCTCGGTCACCTAAGCAGAGACTAGTGTGTAATCCATTGCAGCTGCCAGAGTGGCTTATTCTGCCTCCTTGTCCACAGCTACTCTGGCCATAGCCCCAGAATCAGGCATGAAGAAGTCAGCTGAGTTATTTTAACACAGCGTCAGCCACTTGCTCCTTGACGATGCACAGCCATTACTTGATTCAGATCTTGTTTCTGAGGTTGAGGAAGAAATACAAAAACACAGTCACTTCCAGTGCTAAAAGGTCTTCCAAGGTGTGATGTAACAGATATCAGATAAAATTGTGGTGTAAAAGGTATATATGCTAATGAGCCGAGCGTTCCTGGAGATTTGGCGTTTAACCAGCAGTCAGCAAACAGTCGCTGGTTATGGATTACTAAAGGGGTCCACTATTTTTGAAGACGTTTACATTCTAAACTTCTTTGCACTTGGACACTTTTTCCCTCACCCCCCTTTTTTTGCTTCTTTTTTTTTCACATTTTGGAGAGACAATTTTTTGTTTATCGTCATCATACGTGCACTGAAATAATTGGACTACTGTCTTTATATATGAATTCACTTTATTGCATTTGCACTTTGCTCATCTTCATCATACTGGTTTTGGCACTGAATTAGTTGAACTACTGTTTTATATATGAATTTATTTTTGCATTTGCACTTTAATGATTTTTATGCACTTTATGAATTGTCTTGAGGAGATTTTGTATTTTATTTAAGGTATAATAGCATATGCATTTAGCTCTGCTCCATTTTGATTACAAAGACCCATAGACTTTTAAAGGGTGTTCCGCGGCTTTTCGAATTTGCCACGAACACCCCAAATCGTTCACTGTTCGTCGAACGGGCGAACAGCCAATGTTCGTGTCGAACTCATGTTCGACTCAAACATAAAGCTCATTCCTAATAGGCACCACGCTAGCAGTATTTCACCACCTGGCCAAACCAACAGATATATCCACCACACTAAGTCCGCTTACACCGCTGCAGAACAATCCAGATTTTCTTATACATCCCTCAAACTCAGAAAAGACCTTTCTAGCTAAAAAGTGCTTCAGCAACAACCTGCTCAAGGAGTTCAGAGAGTTCAGGGTAGATAACAATACACCAGAGCTTGTTTTATTAAGAGGGAGGGTAACATGGGGGAGATTAGGGGACCACCTCTCATAACCTAAATATATATGTTTTATGTAACTCTTATGATTGTATATGTTATTGTAAGGACATTTTTTTCAAATAAAGATGAATTAATAAAAAGATAAAAATACACCAGACCTACCGTTGTGGACCTATTTTCAAGTCCGCAGTTATGTCAACCACATTTCCAGAAGGGGCAACTTCAGTAGACAGCTGCCCGAGCTGGAATCTGTGTGTCTGGAAGGCGAACCACTTCAAAAAGGTTACCTCACTTGTGACGATAGGTTTAGAGAAAAATGGTCGGCGGTTTTAGGCTTGTCAATTTCGGACAAGCAATGACATAGGGCATGCATATTTTCCAACAAATGCTCTCTCAGTACCAGTACACAAGAGACGGCATACAATATGCTCACCCAATGGTATGCCAGACCAGTAAAACTACATTCCTAGTTCCTGCAATAAGTGTATATTGATTATTCTGCGCAAAACTTATAGCGTCTACAAAATAGGGGATAGATTTATGGCATTTTTGTTTTTTTATTAGTAATGGCAGCGATCTGCGATTTTTATTGGGACTTCTACATTGCGGCGGACAGATCGGACACTTTTGACACTATTTTGGGACCATTCACATTTATATATCAATCAGAGCTAAGAATAGCCGCTGATTACTGTATAAATGTCACTGGCAGGGAAAGGGTTTAACACTAGGGGACGATCAAGGGGTTAAGTGTGTTCCCTCAGTGTGTTCTAACTGTGGGGGGGGTGGGCTACCGCTAACATGACAGAGATCGATGTTCCCGATGACAGGAAACAGAAGATCTCTGTCATGTTATTGGGCAGAACAGGGAAATGCCCTGTGTACATAGGCAGTTCCTCGTTCTGCCTCTCCTTGCTGTGGTCACGGGCTGCACCCCCTATCCTTCTTTTGTGGACTGACGTACAAGTACGTCAGTTTGTGCAGGAGTGCCATTCTTCCGACGTATATCGTCGTCAGGGGATCGGCAAGCGCTTAAACACTCTCAGGCCTACGACAACCTGAAAGCTACAGTATATATATATATATATATATATATATATATATATATATATATATGTAGCGGGTAGGTACTTTTCAGTATGTTAATTCGGGTGGAGACATCAGTGGTGTCCAGTTCCCTGCGGCCCAGCAGGTGGCACTGTCACTTTGGGCCGGGGTTGAACCATCGCTGGAGTGCCGTACCCTTTTTGTTCCCTCGCAGCAGTAGTACGGCGGGGCGGGGAACCCGCTGTGCTAGCTGGGAGAGGCTATAAAGGGGGCGGACATCTTCGCCACGAGGTCCGAGTCCCAGGTACCTTTAGCCTGAGGGCTGCTGTCCAGCGGTCGATGTCCAGGCGGCCTAGGCCTGGACACGTGGAGTTCGGGAGTCACCCCAGACACCCTCAGTCTGGGGTGAGGTGCATCGTTCAGGCCTGGGGCCCAGCTTCTTCCACTGGGATCCGCCCGGGAGGAACCATCCTAAGGCACCCACAGAATCGGGTGTCTGAATCCAGGCATAAGGGACCGCGCAGGTGACCTTCCCGTAGATCTGGTGCAGCAGATTGCCAGTGCCGGGATAGGGCCTCCGGAGACCGTCGGGATGGATGTCCTCGCCAAACAGGGGCCATATTCACACGGAAGGTGGTCCATGTTCTAAGGTCGGTGGCAGAGACCGTTACTCTAGGGTCGTGACAGAGACCGTTACTTAGGTCCGTGGCAGGGGCTCCAACAGTTCACCCGGTAGGTGGCAGCTACCAATTTCACGGTCGGTGGCAGAGACCGTGCGCCAGGCCTATCCGCACGAGAAAGGGATAGGAGAGTTCATTGTGCCTGGGCCTACTCGTATCCACACCCCTGTCTGTCTGTTATGGAAGTTCAACTGATTATGTTCATTCTGGCATTGAAGAAATAAAGGAGTGTTGAACTTTTAATGGTGTGGGGCTCTATTACTGGCAGATACACCTCCACGGAAGAAGGGGAGGCTCCATATGCAGGATGCAGACCCGAAGGTAATTCAGAAAAGACTTTGCTCAAACCTCACATACACGGAGAGTGAGAGCTTTACATATAATCATTAAAATACAAATGTTTATTGAAGCCATGCAAATGTTAAAAAACATACAGTTTTTACAAAAACTTGTGCTCATTTGCACCAACATAAAACAATGTTTCAAAGTTTATCGTAGTTGCTCCCTCCACTTCTCTTTTATATACTAATTCACAATTTTTGTATACACTTGATGTTATTAATTTTCAAGAAGATTTTGGTCGGGGGAAGTTCCACGCTTTATCACTCACATGTTTCGTGGGTACCAAGGCCCTACTTTCTCAGGACATAAGGCGTGATGATGTCACTTCAGGTTATGCCATGATGCATCCCATAACTCTAACCTTATCAGGAGGCATACCAGGAAGACCTCACCATGCTTCCTTTATACCAGTATAATAGCTTTTTAATGCCACTTCTGACCACCTAATCATTGGCTATACATTAACCGCTTGCTTACTGGACACTTAAACCCCCCTCCTGCCCAGACCAATTTTCAGCTTTCAGCGCTCTCACTCATTGAACGAAAATTGCGCGGTCATACAAAACTGTACCCAAATGAAATTTTTATAATTTTTTCCCCACAAATAGAGCTTTCTTTTGATGATATTTGATTAAAAAAATTAAAAAAGACCAAAAAAAAATAAAATACAATACAAAACCGTTTTATATTTTGTTATAAAATTTTGCAAACAGGTAATTTTTCTCCTTCATTGATGTACGCTGATAAGGCTGCACTGATGGGCACTGATAGGCTGCACTGATGGGCACTCATGGGCTGCACTGATGTGCACTGATAGGCTGCATTGATGGGCAACGATAAGGTGGCACTGGTGGGCACTGAGAGGTGACACTGAAAGGTGGCACTGGTGGGTGGCACTTAAGGGCATTAGTAGGTGGCACTTGTGGGCACTGAGAAGTGGCACTAATGGGTGGCACTGATAGGTGACATTGACAACTGTCACTGATGGGCACTTATAGGTGGCAGTGATGGGTGGCAATGATGGGCACTGATTGCACTGGTAGGTGACACTGATAGGCAGCACTGCTAGGTGGCACTGATGAGGCACTGATTGGCACCAATGGTGGGCATTGATAGGTGGCACTGTTTTGCACTGGTGGGCACTTATTTGTGGCACTGTGGGCACTGGCAGGTGGCACTGGCAGGCGGTACTGGTTGGCAGAGATGAGGCGGATGTCCCTCTTCCTCTTCGGGACCAATGTCCTTTGCACAGAAGCCGGCAATCAGCTTTTTTTTTCAGCGTGAGGAGGGAATAAAAATGATTACCGAACTTCTGTTTACATCACGTGGTAAGGGGTCTTGATCGGCCACTTACTCCAATCTGTGATCACCTGAGTCTCAGTGACTCGGGGATCACAGCGTGCGCCCTGAAGGGGGCACACGGGGGGCGTGCAAAGGGGAGGACATCTATTGACGGCTGTTCTGTCTCTCCAACCTAAGCATTGAAAGTGTGATCTCCGTAACTTACAGTTAGTTGTGTTGAGATGTCGATAACCCCAATTTTATTAGGATAAACAGACAGTGACTCGATCCAGATGACACCTTGTTGATCTTGTGAAGTTTAATCCATAAACTGTGATGATCTTACAACGATGAACATCGGATAGGTCAAAAGATCATAATATTATCTAGTCCACACATGTGCTGATGCACTACTGGGAAAAGGGGGTGGGCCTAACTATACAGGATAAGCTGAGATACAGGAAGGGGAGAAACCAGGGACAGAATAATACATATAACATTTAAAGGCATATCACAAAGCATGTGAAACATAACACTCCCCGTCAAAATCTATGATTTCTATTACTAACTAGGGATGAGCTGAACCAGAACCTGCGAACGGACCGAAAGTTTGCGTGAACTTTAGAACCCTATTAAATACAATGGACGCGAATGTTCAAAATCAAAAGTGCTAATTATAACGGCTAATATGCAAGTTATTCTCCTAAAAAGGGTTTGGGGACCTGGGTCCTGCCCCAGGGGACGTGTATCAATGCAAAAAAAGTTTTAAAAACGTCAGTTTTTTCGGGAGCAGTGATTTTGATGATGCATAAAGTGAAAAAAAAAGTGAATTATTTCTTTAAATATCGTACCTGGGGGGTGTCTAAAGTATGACTGTGAAGTGACACGTGTTTCCCGTGTTTAGAACTGTCCCTGCACAAAATGAAATTTCTAAAGGAAAAAAAGTCATTTAAAATTGCTTGCGGCTTTAATGTAATGTTTGGTCCCGGCAATATGGATGAAAATCATTGAGAAAAATGGCATGGGTAAATACCCCCACCCCAGCCCACTACCAACCCCTTTGGATCTTGTATGGATATTAGGGGAACCCCGCACCCAAAATAAAAAAAGGCCCTATATACTCTGAACAGCAGTATACAGGCGGTGCAAACAAGACAGGGACTGTAGGTTTGTTCTTATGTACAATCTGTTTGTAATTTGGTACTGGTACATTTTTAAGTGTAGCTCCAGCCCAAAAATCTATTTTTTTTATATAATCTTTATTTATAGAAAAATTTTCCATTTGAAACAGTACAATCAAATGAGGCAAAATACACACATATCTGTCCAACCGTGTATCTATGCAGTATACAAAACAACATGCCCGATCGGCCATCCAACAAAGAGGATAAAAGAGACGGAGGCGTCAGTTACGTGGTCAGGAAAACATATAAATCCTATCATAGTCAGGGTGTCCTTAATCACTCTGTTAGACACAGGAGATAATTTGCGGATAGATATCACCAGGTCAGACAGGTGGACAAAAACAAAGCAAAAAAAGGGGGGGGGGAGGGAAGAAGGAACATTGAAACAAACAAAGGATAGTGTACTCATACAAATTATGTGAGCATACCTGCAGCGGGTAGTTCAAATGTGTATGTCGGATCAAAAATCAATTTAACAATTACTCCACTCCTGCCGGAGACTGTACCGCTGAACGTGAGTCTGTAGCATCCCCCTCGACATAGTGAATCCATGTAGCCCAAATACTATACCATTTGTCATACTTATCCCTGCATTTTGCCATCCATTCCTCCGCGGCCTTAATATTATTTACTAACCGGATCCAGTCTAAGCGACTTGGAATTTGGCTATTCTTCCAATAAATGGGAATCAATCTCCTAGCCGCATTCAAAAGATGAGGCAGTACTGATTTTCGGTAAAGGCCGAGAGGAACGGCGGGAACATGCAGGAAGAAGCCCGTTGGAGAGTCAGGGAGTTCCACATCCAGGATAACTTTAATTTGAGTTCTAATATCTTGCCAGAAAGGGCGTAACTTAGGACAGTCCCACCATATATGTAGAAAGGAACCTCTATGGCCACATTCCCGCCAGCAAGCATCTGAGGACATCGGGTAAATTTGTTTAAGTCTAGTGGGAACCCTGTACCACCTGGTCAGCACCCTAAAACCATTTTCCTGCATTTTTGTGTCAACAGAGCTGGAATGAGTAAGGCGGTATAATTGGTCAAGTTGAGTATCAGTAAATTCGAGCTGCAGGTCCCTTTCCCACTCCCGAATATAGGCGGGCTTCCGGGGAGGTCCCTGTTTCTGTAGTAGTTCGTAGAGGACAGATATAGAGTGCGGGATTGAACTGGAAGACATGCACAGCTTCTCAAAGGGGGTGAAAGACGTAGGAGATCGTATGGCGTATTGCAACCCACGTGCAAAGTGCTTAAGCTGTCCATGTCTCCAGCCATCCATCTGATGTCCAAGAACGAAAAAAGGATGGGTGATCCCCCGGGATAAACCAGGGGAAGCTTCCTAGGGGCGCTAGCGGGAAAAAGGGGGGGAGAGCTGTCCTGATTTGTTTAAAGCATCCCATAACTTTAAAACATGGGTAGTCGTTGGGGAAGCATAGAGTGACAGACCCCTATGGGCCTGGGGAAGCCAGGGGGCATGAGCTAGATTGCGACCCGCCAATAATTTTTCTAGCGGTACCCAAACCTTAGTGGATACCCCATCATGCCAATCCAATATCCGTTGAAGGGTGATAGCCTCGTAGTACTTGCATAGATCCGGGATGCCTAGGTCACCTAGTCACTTAGGTCTCTGTAAGGTACGAAGAGCCAGACGAGGGCTCCGTCCCTGCCAAATATATTTAAGAAACGCACTGTTGAGGCTCAAAAAGAAAGACCTGGGTAATAAAATCGGCACCATTTGGAGAAAAAACAGAATGCGAGGCAACACGTTCATCTTTAACACACTAACTCGGCCCATCCACGAGAAGGCCTCTCTATCCCATCGGTGCAGGTCTGACTTAATAGTGGAGAGTAACCAGGCATAGTTACTGCTATATAGTTGAGAGTAGTGAGGAGTAAGATAGACCCCCAAATATTTCATGTGAGTGTCGCACCAGGAAAAGGAAAAAGAGGTTTGCAACCGTGTACGTAAGCTAGGGGAGATATTTAAGGACAGAATTTCTGACTTAGTGAAATTAATTTAAAAATTAGACATGGAACTAAAAGTCTGAAATTCAGTCATAATGTTGGGGAGGGAGATTAACGGGTCCGCCACATAAAATAGGACATCATCCGCATACGCAGCGAGTTTATGTTCTCGTGAGCCGACGCTAAAACCCTTAATGTTGGGATTAGAGCGAATCCTATTGGGCAGGGGTTCCAGGGTGAGGGCGAAAATGAGAGGAGACAGCGGGCACCCCTGTCTGGTCCCATTTCCAATGGGGAATGTATCGGAAAGCACCCCATTCACCTTAACTCGGGCCTCAGGACGGCTGTACAAAGAGAAAACCCAGGAGAGCATGTTAGGGCCAAGCCTCAATCTGGACAGCACCGCACGAAGGTACGTCCAATCCACCCTGTCGAATGCCTTTTCAGCGTCAGTGGAAAGGAGGAGACAGGGTGTATGGTCAGCCCGGGTCTGTACCCAATGGATCAACTGAATGGCCCGATTAGAGTTGTCCCCCGCCTCCCTCCCAGTAATAAAACCCGTCTAGTCAGGATGTATAAAAGAAGGAAGAATGGGTTGAAGGCGATTTGCTAAAATCCAAAAATCTATTTTTAAGCTTTTTGGAGAACATAGGGAAGGGTTATCACCCCTGTAATATTTGTTTTGCTGTCTGTGCACCTGTTCAGAACATTTCACCTCACTTTCCGTCCCAATGACAAATGTTTTTGGAAAATTTGGTTTTTTTATTGAAACAAGGATTGGTGATAAAGCATCAGTAGAGAGGAGACACCTTTTTTCCCATATTAACTCTTACAGGAGAGAATTTCCCTTCCTAGGGGTAGATTTTCTCTCACTTCCTGTTGTCTCCTTCCGTTTGCAAGTAGGAGTCGTTTGTAAGTTGTAATGTTTGAAAGTAGGGGCCTGCCGTATATACTCTGCAGAAATTTGCCCCTTAGGTGTTGGTGTTGCCACAACACTGTAAGCCCTCACAGTTACTCTTGATGGACGCTGGAACGCCCTGCTGTGAACTATTATATCAGGAATTGTAATTACAGTTGCAAAAAAAAGTATGTGAACCCTTTTGGAATGATATGGATTTCTGCACAAATTGGTCATAAAATGTGATCTGATCTTCATCTAAGTCACAACAATAGACAATCACAGTCTGCTTAAACTAATAACACACAAATAATTAAATGTTACCATGTTTTTATTGAACACACCATGTAAACATTCACAGTGCAGGTGGAAAAAGTATGTGAACCCTTGGATTTAATAACTGGTTGAACCTCCTTTGGCAGCAATAACTTCAACCAAACGTTTCCTGTAGTTGCAGATCAGACGTGCACAACGGTCAGGAGTAATTCTTGACCATTCCTCTTTACAGAACTGTTTCAGTTCAGCAATATTCTTGGGATGTCTGGTGTGTCTTTCTTGAGGTCATGCCACAGCATCTCATGCGGGTTGAGGTCAGGACTCTGACTGGGCCACTCCAGAAGGCGTATTTTCACCTGTGAATGTTTACATGGTGTGTTCAATAAAAACATGGTAACATTTAATTATTTGTGTGTTATTAGTTTAAGCAGACTGTGATTGTCTATTGTTGTGACTTAGATGAAGATCAGATCACATTTTATGACCAATTTGTGCAGAAATCCATATCATTCCAAAAGGGTTCACATACTTTTATTTGCAACTGTACATGCCATTGTTGAACAGTAGTAGGAAACATTGGGCCTTTGGTGGTGGTGCCGGTGCCACAACACTGTAAGCCCTCACAGTTACTCTTAGTGGGCACATGAATGGGCCCTGCTGTGAATTATTAGATCAAGAATTGTAATTGCATGCCCCTGTTGAACAGGGCATGAAAAATTGGGCCTTTGGTGGTGGCGGTGGTGCTGGTGCCACAACACTGTAAGCCCTCACATTTACTCTTGGTGGGCGCAGGAATGGGCCCTGCTGTGAATTATTAGATCAAGAATTGTAATTACCTTGCCCTGTTAAACAGGGTTAGAAAAATTGGGCCTTAGGCACTGGTGCTGGTGCCACAACACCGCAACCCCTCACAGATACTGTACTTGGAGTGCAGCAATGAGCCCTGTTGCAAAGTATTAGATCAAGAATTGTAATTACATGCCCCTTTTAAACAGGGGCAGAAAAATTGGGCCTTAGGCACTGGTGCCACAACACTGCAACCCCTCACAGATACTGAACTTGGAGCACAGCAATGAGCCCTGCTGCAAAGCAATGCATCAAAAATTGCAAATACACGCCCCTGTTAAACAGGGCCTGAAAAATTGGGCCTTAGCCACTGGTGGCGGTGCCCAGAACCAAAAGGTTCTTTCAAGCTATCAGCATGATTATTGAGGAGGAATAGGATAGTCACTCAGCATAACAGGATAGTCACTCTGCATCAGCATAGGCAGTCTTGAAGGGATCTGACATTTAAAAGAAAATTATTCTGTTACATCAGCATCAGGTGCTTGGTAGCTGGTGGTGATCCAAGACTGATTCATTTTTATGAAGGTCAGTCGATCGACCGAGTCGGTTGACAGGCGCACCCTGTAATCAGTTACAAAGCCTCCAGCAGCACTGAATGTATCTCAATTGCATACTGTGCAAACTCTGGCCAGTGATCCATCCTCAAGACCCAGTAACCCAGAGGATTATTGGTGGGAAAGGTGTCCAAGTCTGATCTTGCCCCTAGGTATTCCTGCACCATGTAAACCAGACGCTGGCGATGGTTGCTGGAACCGATCATACCTTGGGGCTGCGGACTAAAAAATTGTCTGAACGCATCGGTCAGGTGGCCACCTTCTCCACCACTCCTTCTTTGACTGACCGAAGCCTCAGCAACACGTTGTCCAGGACCAGGAATTTGTAACCTCCCAGTCTCTGGGAACGCGTTGCACAGACCTTTCTGCAAGGCCTCCCAAAGATGCCTCATCCTCCGCTCCCTCTGCGACGGCAACCTTACCCTTGTAACGTGGATCAAGGAGGGTTGCCAGCCAGTAATGATCCCTCTCCTTGATCGCACGAATACGAGGATCCTTCCGCAGGCTTTGCAGGATCAGGGAGGCCATGCAGCGTAGGTTTGCTGAGCCATTCGGTGCGGAGTCCTCTGGGTCACTGAGGACGACATGATCCGCAGCCACCTCCTCCCAGCCACGTACAAGTCCATGGGTGTCTTGGGACTGTAATTGATCCCTTGAAGACTGCTGCTGATGCTGAGTGCTAGTCTCCACCTCCATACTGACACAATCCTCCTCCTCCTCCTCCTCTTCCTGTGTGATAGCCGTGCCAGCAGGAACACTGTCTGGATAAAGGGGGGCCTTGAGAGGTAAGGAAGTCCTCCTCTTCCTGCCTCTGTTCTGCCTCAAGTGCCCTGTCCATTATTCCATGCAGCGTGTACTCCAACAGGTGGACAAGAGGGACACTGTCACTGATGCATGCACTGTCACTGCTCACCATCCTCGTGGCCTCCTCAAATGGTGCTCGGACAGTGCATGCATCCCTGATCATGGCCCACTGGCATGGGGAAAAAAATCCAAGCTCCCCTGACACTGTCCTGGTGCCATATTGCAACAGATACTCATTGATGGCCCGCTGCAGCATGGCCAACGTAGAGTTCCACCTGGTGGGCATGTCACAGATTAGACGGTTCTTGGGCACGTTGTAATACTTTTGCAGGTCAGATAGCCGAGCACTGGCATTATATGACCGGTGGAAATGCCCACAGAGTTTCCTGGCCTGCTTCAGGACCTCCTGTAAGCCCGGGTACCTGCCCAAGAACCGCTGCACCACCAAGTTAAGGACGTGAGCCAAACAAGGCACATGGGTCAGTTGTCCCTGTCAGAGGGTGGAGAGGAGGTTGGTGCCATTGTCGGAAACCACATTTCCTTGCTTAAACTGGCGTGGCGTCAACCACCTCTGAGCCTGCCCCTGCAGAGCTGACAGAATCTCTGCCCCAGTGTGGCTCCTGTCCCCCAAGCACACCAGCTCAAGCACTGCATGGCATCTTTTTGCCTGCGTACTTGCGTAGCCCCTTGAACGCCTACGGAGCACCGCTGGTTCCGAGGAAAAATCAGCAAAGGAAAAGGCCATGGAGGAAGAAGAAGAGGAGGGGGTGGGGGAGAGAGGTGTGTCAGAATCACCAGTAGTAGTATTTTGGAGGCGTGGTGGCGGAACAACCTCCAACACTACTGCACCTTGTCCTGCATCATTCCCAGCTGCCAGCAGAGTCACCCAATGCACAGTGAAAGATAGGTAGTGTCCCTGTCCATGCCTGCTGGACAATGAGTCAGCGGTAATATGCACCTTACCGCTGACTGCCCTGTCCAGCGAGGCCAAGACATTGCCTTCCACGTGTCGGTAGAGAGCCGGAATCGCCTTCCGTGATAAAAAGTGGTGTTTGGGAACCTGCCAATGAATGAGGAACCGCACATTCCACAAACTCACGGAAGGGGGCAGAGTCTACCAACTAAAAAGGCAGCAGTTGAAGTGCTAGCAATTTAGCCAAGCTAGCATTCAACCGCTGGGCATGTGGATGGCTGGGAGCGAACTTCTTTCGGTGGTGCAGCAGCTGGGGCAGGGAAATTTGCCTGGTACAATCGAACGTCGGTGTACCGATAGCAGATTGCCCGCAAGTACTTGGCTGTGACACACCTAATTCTACACCTTCATTCCTCTCAGTGCAGGTTTCTGAGAGGACTGAAAGTATAGTGGGGTTGGAGATCCCAGCTGATAAGGAGAAAGGAGAGGTCCACTTTGTTCTTTGGTGTGGGTCTTTTAGGTTTGCTTGCCAACGGACTGCATGGCAGGTCGACATATGTCTGGCCAAGCACGTGGTGCCCAAGCGGCTGATGTTTTGGCCATGCGAGATATGCTTGAGACATATGTTGCAAATGGCAACGGTGCGATCTGCTGCACACGTCTGAAAAAAGGCCCACACCAAAGAACTTTTGGAATAACGTGCAGAGACAGCAGCGCCCTGCACATGCGGAGCTCTGCGGTGTGATGCAGTCGGTGTGCTGCCCTTAAGCTGACTCCTGGAGGGCATCCTGCCTCATTGGAGATGTGCCTCCTCCTCCTCTCTCCAATCAGGCACCCACGTGGAGTCAGTGACCTCATCATCCCCTCCCTCCTCATCACTGGAGCCAATCTGGCAGTATGCTGCAGCTGGGGGAACATGATTGCCAGATAGCTGACCTTGTTGGGCACCCCCTCTCTCTGGGCTCACGTTACTACCACCTCTCTCTGAGCTCATGTTGCTGCCTTCTTCCACCTGGGTTCCATCATCGGAGCCTTCAAAATGCTGGGCATCCTCCTGGAGCATGTACCCAACACTGTGCTCAAACAGTTTGGGGGACTCCTCAGGAGGACATGGTGGGGCTAGGGAAGGAGTGACTGATGCCATTGAGCCGAGGGAAGAGGCCACTTTGGCAGCTGCTTTGCCAGACAAAGTAGCCTGAGCCTGGGTGAGAGAGGAGGAGGAGGACGGCTTGGTCATCCACTCTACCAAGTCTTGGTCATGTTGTGGCTCAACATGGCCAGCTGCCGAAAAGAAGGACAAGCGTGTCCCACGGCCACGTGCTGATGAGGGTGCACCGTGTCCACGACCAGCAGCACTGTTGCCTCTAGACACAGAGCCTGCTTGCCCTCTTTTATTGCCTCGTGACTGTCTGCCTCTCATTGTTTGCCTTCCAGACATACTAATGGCCTGCAGTGAGATGTAGCTGCACAAAGGTGGGATGTATATATATATGTTTGTCTATACTGATAATGCAGCTATCAGAATCAACTGCCTGCTGTGGTGTTAGTATGGGAAAAACGGCAATTGTTTTCAGTTAGTTTTAGGTGAAAACTTTGCAGAGGACACAGTGCACTGAAAATAATTGCAGCTCTCTGCTTGTGGTTTTATTATTAGAACACCATTATATTACTGTCTGCAGCTAGCACAATCACCTGCCTGTCTGTCACAGTATAGAGACTAACTGTATTCAGGTGAGCTTTAGGTGAACGGTATGCAAAGAACACAGTACACTAAGTGAAACACTGACTGTCGGCAGCTAGCACAATCACCTGCCTGCCTGTCACAGTATAGAGACTAACAGGAACGGATCTAAATAAACTCAATACAGTGTATAAATATATATACAACACCTAGGATGCATATATATCCTCTACACACTGTAACTGCAGCTAACTGACTCGCCTGCCTGCTCTATCTAACTCAATATAAATTACACTGTCTGTCTCTGTAAACTCTCTCTTTTCACAACTCCAACACACTACACAAGGCCGCAAAGCCGGCGGCCTTATATAGTGTGGGGCGTGTACTAAACCCCCTGAGCCATAAATGGCCAACGCCACCCTGGCTTTGGCCAATTACAGCTCTCTGTTCAGACGGCGCTGTGATTGGCCAAGCATGCGGGTCATAGTGCATGCTTGGCCAATCAACAGCCAGCAATGCACTGCGATGCCGCAGTGAATTATGGGCCGTGATGCGCCACTCGAATTTGGCGCGAACGGCCCATAATGTTCGATCTTCGTCGAACGATCGAACAGCCGATGTTGGAGTCGAACATTGGTTTGACTCGAACTCAAAGCTCATCCCTATTATTAACAAACTTTAGTCCAAGTCCAAATATAAGTTATGAAGGGAATAGTGGCTATCCCAATTTTTTGGGTAAGAAGAGTGGCTGGAGTGAGCAATACTGGAGACTCTGGATCTGAGGACACAGGGACCAGAGGCCTTGCGTTGATTATAGCAGACACCTCTGCAAGAAGAGTGACTAAGAGTTCATGGCTAAGATGGGAAGTTTTTTGGTCCAGTAGCATAGAGTCCAAGATTTTCCTTGCAACTCCAATCATGCGTTCCCAGGAGACTCCCATGTGACAGGAATGGGGTGGGTTGAATTACCATTTACACTTGTTGTCATTCAAGAAGTTCACAATCTTTTATGCTCGAGAGACTTCCTCAATTGAGGGCCTTTACAGATGTGCCACTTGTGACACTCTTTTCCAGTGCTAGAGCCGTTTGCAAATTGATGAGCAACGTGAATAAGACGTGCAATGGCTCGTACAACAGAGGACCACTTAGAAAAGCGTTCAGAGCGGTGAGAACTCAGCCTTACCCTTGGTTTCACAGAGGTGTTGAGTGTGGTGGTAACAGCTCTGATTTCCTTATCAGATTCTGGATGAACCAGTTAAAAGTTAAAATCTGTAGAACTTGAGATGAGTTTATAATTCAAGAGTACTGGTGGAGATAGTCATGATGTGTCCATAAATGCAGTAGTAGGTACTGCACGACTGCCGCGATCAGCAGGGTTGAGGTTAGTGGGAACATAGTGCCATTGTTCAGGCGTAGGGAACTTCCTAATGCGTTCCACTCTGTTATTTGGTAGTCTCTTTCTTGTGGTACAAAATGGTAGAGATGCTACCCAACTGTTGGAATCATCTTGGTAGAACTCTTTACTCGTGGTTTTCAAGAATTCTTTGTCTTCCATGGTAGCTGCCAACTCATTGTCTTTAGTGGTTACTTCGAACACTGTGTTGCCGATGTTGTCACCCCAGACATTAAGGGGTTTCTTATTGTCTTGTATGATATGCCGTTGTGCACCCTGGGCATACGGTGCATCATGTGGACCGTTGATTTGCTGACGAACCTTGTGCACCCTTAAGATGTCTCAGCCAAGTAATAGCAGAATACCAGCACTTTCGTCGAGGGCTGGTATTTGGTCGGCTATGTCCTTCAAGTGAGAATGGTGAAAGGCATCTTCAGGAGTAGGGATCTCCTCTTTGCTGCTTGGAATCTGGTTGCACTCAGTGATAGTGGGCAAGAATATTTCCACATTGTCATTCAGGGGAGCAACTACAAGACCGCTGGCTCTCCTACCTAAGACTTCTGTAGTGCCGGCACAAGTGCTCAGGGTATAAGGTAGGGCATCTCCTGTTATGTTCAACAATTAAAAAAACTGTGTTCTTGCAAGAGAGCTGTTGCTCTGCTCATCCAGAATAGTATACAGTCTTATGGCCTTTTCAGGTTGACCTTTGGGGTATACACGAACCAAACAAATCTTTGCACAGGATTTGTCACTGAGTCCTTCTCCACAGACTTCTGTACATGTAGAGAACACTGAGGTGGAAGGTGATGTATGATCTGTGCGCTCCCCGCCTTGCTTTGCCTCAGGAAGATTGTTTGTGAGTGTAGTAGAGTTGTGCGGATATTGATGAAGGGCTTGCACATGGTCATCACTGTCACACTCTATACATTTGATGTTAGTATTACAGTCCTTTGCAAAGTGTTCTGTGGAGGCACAGCATTTGTAGCAAACTCAAAATTTATTTAAAAGTTCCTTACGTTCTTGTAGGGTTTGTTATGTATCGGACATTGGCGATTTGGGTTCTCAATTTTCTTGTTTTGATCAGTCTTTTCGAGAACTGTAGCAAGTGCAGGTAGAACATTAGTCCTTTTCACTAACACTGGACTTCTATGGTCTCTGTGTGTCATACGTGTGTTCATAGGTCTTGGAGAGGGTGAACTGAGAGGGTTACAGTCACCAAAGGAGAAACTTGGGTCATTCTTATGCCTTGTACACACAGTCGGTTTTTCCGATGAAAAAAATCTGATGAACTTTTTTCCATCGGAAAAAAGATCGTGTGTGGGCCCCATCGGACTTTTTTCCATTGGTGTTAAAAAATAGAACATGTTTTAAATTTTTCTGATGGAAAAAAAACTATAGGAAATTCTGATCGTCTGTGTGGAACTCCATCGGAGATAAATCCACGCGTGCTCAGACTAAATTACAAGACGGGAGCTCTCGTTCTGGTAAAACTAGCGTTCGTAATGGAGATAGCACATTCGTCATGCTATAACGGACTGAAAAGCACGGAGAATGAAAATCGCAAATCGGCTAACACCAAACTTTTACTAACACGCAGTAACACGAAATTAGCAAAAGCAGCCCAAAGGTTCGCGCCACTGGATTTGAACTTCCCATTTATAGTGCCGTCGTATGTGTTGTACGTCACGGCGTTTTGGGCGGTCGGAATTTTGTCTGATGGTGTGTAGGCAAGACTGATGAAAGTCAGGTTCATCGGAATTCCGACGGAAAATTCCATCGGATTTTATCCCATCGGAAATCCGATCGTGTGTACAGGGCATTAGTGTCTGCAATTCTTTTGATGAACTTGCAGAAGTAGGAAAAAGGAGGAAAGGCAACTTGATGAGTTTCCTTATACTTTGATCCAAGCTCTGCCCATTTTTCTTGAATGCCATATGGTAGCTTGAGAACAATAGGGTCGATGCCACAAGCGGTGTCAAGGTAACTGAGACCAGGTAAGTTGATGTCCACCTTAGCAAGTTGAAGCTCTAATAGAACATCGCTGAGTTCTTGAAACTTTAGATTGTCTCTAGAAGAAATCTTCAGGAAGCTTTGCAATCTTTTGAATAAGGCATCTTCAATGGCCTCTGGGCTGCCAAAGGTACGTTCAAGTCTGTCCCAAGCAGCATTAAGGCCTGCAGTGGGGTTGTCGATATGAACTGCTTTGAGCCTCTTGATGCGTTCACTTGACTGGGGACCTAGCCATCTGATGAGCAGATCTAATTCCTCTGTGGCATTGATGTCTAGGTCACTCATTGTGACCTTAAAGGTGGATTTCCAGCCTCTGTAATTTTCAGGCTTGTCATCAAACGTGGTGAGGCCTGTCTTAGTGAGTTCTCTGCGGAGCATTTATTTAGCAGACTGTGACATGTCCGTGTTCTCAGACTTTACATGCATGACTGCAGGTGGAACAGAGTTAGTTGTGATAGCTGGTGCATTGACATTATGTGACTTGGGAACATATGTTGGTGCAAAGGCATTTAATGCTGGAACTGGCTTAAAGTCCATTGACATGTTGGTTTGTAGCTGTGGATTAGTGTGCTTGCTAGGAGGTACTTGGTTGGCGTTCTGGAGAGGTATGTGAAGAATCTAAGGCATGAGATGCAACTGAGTGTCTGCAACATTTGTCTCTTTCGCTTTCACTAGCGGCTTGTTCTAAGACCCTTAACCTTGCCACGGCTGTGGCATGCTCATGTTGTTTTTCCAAAACATCCATCTCTGCTTTCTGGCATGCGGCTTCGGCTTCTTTCTCTGCTTTCTGTTGGGCGAAAGCTGCCTGAATTTTAGAAGCTTCAGCATTTGCACGGGCCTTTATGAGTTGCTGACTGAGTGTGGAAGATCTTGATTGTAGGGATTTGGAAGATCTTGTGGAGCGTCTAGTAGATGCAGAGCGATAAGATCTGAATTCATGAAGCCGTGTTATTCTCACTTCTGCCTTTGTCTTTGTTTGCACCACTAAATTGTCTCTTTCAAGATTGAGCTCCTCAAATCCCTTAAATTTTTCTAATGACCCTTGAGTGTTGTACCGCTTTAAGAGATCAGTATATTTAACACAGTCTTTGATAGTTCTCATAAGCAACATTCAATTGCTTGATAGCGCCCTCTAGTTGTAATGGCTCATGAGATTGATGGGAGAGAGCAGACATGCATTTAACAGTATTAGACCATAAGTCATTGAGATTATACAGTAGTTCTTCTTTGTCAGCATTAATATTCTCTTGCACTTTCCAGGTTGGTTTTGTCAAGCGTTTTTCCCTTTGGTTTGATTCAGGGTTTAATTCCTCATCTGGAAGTAATACTGAACCTGGCTGTGCATCCCCAGATTGCATATTGTCTTGCTGAAACATCTTGTTAGCAAGGAGAGGGTTTATGCAAATTTAGGGAGTAAAGTTTTCCAGCAGCAGAGAAATGTATCAGCTTGCTGTGTCTGAGATCAGGTTTCTTAGGCTGCAGTTTAAAGGGGTTGTAAAGGTTCGTTTTTTATTTTCTAAATAGGTTCCTTTAAGCTATTGCATTGTTGGTTCACTTACCTTTTCCTTATATTTCCCTTCTAAATGTAGAGGCTTTGTTTTTAATAAACAAGGTATTTAGAGGCATCTATTGCAATTAATTATGCATTATCGCCTAATAAAGGAGAGGGGCAGGCAGTGAGTTGCTTTAATAAGGTTACAAACACTATAAGGAGGCTTACATCGCTGGGATTTTATTTATTTTTTTAATAAATGACTTGTCCCAAACTGTGTCTGTGTGTTTTTTACCATTTTTGACACATTTTTTGTGAAATGGTAGGGGTACAATGTACCCCGTTACCAATTCACATAGGGGGGCCGGGATCTGGGGGTCCCCTTTGTTAAAGGGGGCTTCCAGATTCTGATAAGCCCCCCACCCACAGACCCCCACAACCACCGGGCAAGGGTTGTGGGGATATGGCCCTTGTCCCCATCAACATGGGGACATCCCCCCCATGTTGAGGGCATTTGGCCTGGTACGGTTCAGGAGGGGGGCGCTCTCTCATCCCCCCTCTTTTCCTGCGGCCTGCCAGGTTGCGTGCTCGGATAAGGGTCTGGTATGGATTTTTAGGGGGACCCCCATGACATTTTTTTAGTCATTTTGGTGCGGGGTTCGCCTTAAAATCCATATCAGACCTAAAGGATCTGGTATGGATTTTGAGGGGACCCCTACGCCATTAAAAAAAAAAAATTGGCACAGGGTTTTCCTTAATATCCAAACCAGACCGGAAGGGCCTGGTATGGAATTTGGGGGACCCCCACGCCATTTAAAAAAAAAATTGGTTCGGGGTTTCCGTTAACTACTTCAATACAGGGCTTTTTATACCACTTCCATACCGGGGCTATTCTAGCACTTCTCTCCTACATGTACAAATCATCATTCTTTTGCTAGAAAATTACTCAGAACCCCAAAACATTATATATATTTTTTAGCAGACACCCTAGGGAATAAAATGACGGTCATTGCAACTTTTTTTCTTGCACGGTATTTGCGCAATGATTTTTCAAACGCCTTTATTAAAAAAAAAAAATGGTTTCATGAATTAAAAAATAACAAAACTGTAAAGTTAGCCCAATTTTTGGGGAAAATATGAAAGATGATGTTACGCCGAGTAAATAGATACCTAACATGTCACGCTTTAAAATTGCGCACACTTATGGAATGGCGCCAAACTTCGGTACTTAAAAATCTCCATAGGCGACGCTTTAATTTTTTTTTACAGGTTACCAGGTTAGAATTACAGAGGAGGTCTAGTGCTAGAATTGTTACACGCGCTCTAACGCACGCGGTGATACCTCACATATGTGGTTTGAACGGCATTTACATATGTGGGCGACTTACGTGTGCATTCGCTTCTGATCGCGAGCTACCGGGGACAGGGGCGTTTTAATTTTTTTTATTATTATTTTTTTTTTTTTTTTACTTATTTATTTTTTTTTTACACTTATTTAACTTTTTTTTTTTTTTGATCACTTTTATTCCTATTAAAAGGAATGTAAACATCCCTTGTAATAGGAATCTATTGTGACATGTCCTCTTTATGGAGAGATGCAGGGTCAATAAGACCCCACATCTCTCCTCCAGGCTGGAAAGCATGAGATCAGTGAAACATTTTTCATCGATCTCATACCATCTGGTCACCAGTCATCCCTATGCTCGTCACGTGACCCACCACTGGCACCGGAAGATTCGCTCCGGGTCCCCGATCGCACGGGAGAGCCCGGAGAAGCACCGGATGGCGGCGGGAGGGGGGGATGTCCCCTCCCGCCGCCTATAAGAACGATCAAGCGGTGGAACCGCCGCTATGATCATTCTTATGATGCACAGAATCGCCGGCACGTCAAAAGGATATCTGAATGATGCCTCTAGCTGCAGGCATCATTCAGATATCCCCCTACAAAGCCGAGGACGTCATATGTCGTCCACCCAGGATGGGAGATCCCATCTGTGGACGTCATTTGACTATGGCTGGGTAGGGAAGTGGTTAATATTCATAATATTCCCAAAAGGCCTGGTAATGGACTGGGGGGAACCCATGCCATTTTTTTCAATGACTTTTATCTGTATTGCCGGGACCCGGCAATTCATTATAGCCACGAGTAGTTTTAAATGTATTTTTTTCCTTTAGAAATTTCATTTTGTGCAGGGACTGTCCTAAACACGGGAAAAATTTGCCACTTTACAGGCACACTATAGACATCCCCCAGGTACGAAATTTAAAGGAATATTTAACTTTTATTGTTTCACTTTAAGCATTATTAAAATCACTGCTCCCGAAAAAACTGTAGTTTTTAAAACTTTTTTTGCATTGATACATGTCCCCTGGGGCAGGACCCAGGTCCCCAAACACTTTTTATGACAATAACTCGCATATTAAAATAAGCACTAAGCACTTTTGATTTTTCACGTTCGTGTCCCATAGACTTTAACAGTGTTCGCGTGTTCAAACCAATTTTTTGCCTGTTCGCATGTTCTGCTGCGAACCGAACCGGGGGGGTGTTCGGCTCATCCCTACTAGTAACCTGTAGAAATTTGGAAAGCGTCGCCTATGGAGATTTTTAAGTAAAGTAATTTGGCTCCATTCCACAAGTGTGCGCAGTTTTAAAGCGTGACATGTTAGGTGTCTATTTACTCGGTATAACATAATCTTTCAGAATATTTTGGGGTATATATAAAATTAAGGTATATATTTTGTTTCGTTTTTTCAATTCATCAAAGTGTATTTTTCCCCCAAAAAAATGCATTTGAAAAACCGCTGCGTAAAAACCGTGTGACATAAAAAATTACAACAACCGCCATTTTGTTCTCTAGGTTCTAAAAAAACAATAGATAATGTTTGGGGGTTCTAAGTAGCAAACAATACTGCTTTTTACTTGTAAACAACAAATGTCAGGAAAAAGGCTGGGTCCTAAAAGGGGTTGTAAAGGTTTGTTTTTTATTTTCTAAATAGGTTCCTTTAAGCTAGTGCATTGTTGGTTCATTTACCTTTTCCTTCGATTTCCCTTCTAAATGTTTTTTTTTATTTGTCTGAATTTCTCACTTCCTGGTTCTCCTCAGTAAACTTCACACCATCATCCGAGCAGTGTTTAGTCAGCCAGAATAGCTTACTGAACAGCTTACTGGGGAGGAACAGGAAGTGAGAAATTCAGACAAAGAAAACAAAGAAAAAAAAACATTTAGAAGGGAAATCGAAGGAAAAGGTAAGTGAACCAACAATGCACTAGCTTAAAGCTTTACAACCCCTTTAAGTGATTAAAAATGCCCATATGACATCAGTGAGAGTCGAAAAGAAAGAAAATATTAGAACGTAATAAATGGTTAACATTTTTAGATACTGACGTCTAAGTGAGAAAACAATTCTTGTAAAAATGAGTAATTCTACATAAGTTTTTTTTTTAATGATTGACTATACTGAAAGAAAAAAAAAGTTACGTTGATTTTAATTTTTGGTAAAAAAAGTGAATTTAAAACTGAAACTATCAGCTTTTCTGTCAATTTATTATTATTATTATTTTTTTTGATTGAGTGATAAAATTGTTAAGCCCATCATTAAAATCCTTGCAGAGGAAAAGTAACACTGGATAAAAAAAAAAATTGTCAAATTACATTTTGCTGGAAGGCAAGAAAAAAGACGAAACGTAGTACAGAAAAAAATAAGTCTCAGTTTTACAAGGGGGCCATCCAGTATAAAACACACCACACATGCATACAATATATATATATATATATATATATAGTATCTCACAAAAGTGAGAACATCCCTCACAGTTTTGTAAATATTTTATTATATCTTTTTTCTTTTGTCAAAACTGAAGAAATTATACTTTAGTGAGTGAAAGTAGTGAGTGTACAGCTTGTATAACACTGTAAATTAGCTGTCATCTCAAAATAACTTGACACATAGCCATTAATGTCTAAACCGCTGGCAACAAAAGTGAGTACACCCCTAATGCCGCGTACGCATGATCGGACATTCCGACAACAAAACCGTGGATCTTTTTCCAACGGATGTTGGCTCAAACTTGTCTTGCATACTGTGAGGGGGTTAGCTCGGCAGCGGGTGTGTGTGACCCCCGGGATGGGCTCCCCACACAAAACAGGCCCAGCAAACGGAGGTTGTGGTTTTCAAAATCAAAAAAAGGTGCGGTTTATTTTCTATTTACAGTGACAAAACACAGCAAAGCCAAAAGAAACATAAACAAATTAAATCCTGGTCAACTTGACCTCTGACTAAACATACAGGTTTCCTAACTAACAACTGGGATCAGCCTAGTGCTGTCCTAGTCCCTAAGTCCCTGGTTTTAAATGTCCAAGCAAATAGCCACACAGGCTTTTTCTCACCGCACAGGGGTTCACTCTCCCTAGACAGTCCACACAGGTCTGGTTCCAGGCATGAGCTAACACCTAATGAATCTGGGAGTTCTTATAGAGGCCTAAATGAGCTGACAAGCTTCAGCTGGCCTCATCAACTCCCTGTCTGTACGACGCCCCACACTCTCCCTAGAGGTATGAGTCATCCATGAGCCTACTAGCCTCAGCTGGGCTTATACAACTCTCCACCCTAGTTGTATAAGTCAGCATAAAGCCTGAATCTGGGAGAAATATATCTACCCCCCTGGATGCAACCAGGTGACTTTACCTTCCTGCTGTCACATACCCCCCCCCCTCTTGTTTTAACCTCGGGGTTGGAACACCAGCAATCAGGCATTCATGTACTCGAGACAAAGCATCCACATTCCCCATTTGAACGCCAGGGCGATGCTTTACTGTGAAGTTGAATTCCTGGAGGGCCAGGAACCACCTATTCACTCTTCTATTTGTTTCCTTGTTTTGAGCCATCCACTTTAACGGAGCGTGATCCGTAACCATGTCAAAGTGCCTACCTAGCAGGTAGTACCGAAGGGAATCTAGAGCCCACTTCACCGCTAAACACTCCTTTTCAACGGTGGCGTAATTTACCTCATGGGACTTCAACTTCCTGCTGAGGTAAATGACTGGGTGCTCTTCCCCGTTCCAGACCTGGGACAATACTGCTCCTAACCCCACATCTGACGCATCACTTTGTACGACAAAGTCTTTAGAGAAGTCGGGTGAGTACAACACTGGCTGGCTACATAAGGCTTGTTTCAAGAATTGGAATGCTGCCTCAGCCTCGGGGGTCCATTTAATCATGACCGACCCTTTCCCCTTCGTCAGGTTGGTTAGGGGCACAGCCTTAGAAGCAAAGTGGGGAATGAATCGCCGATAATACCCAGCGATTCCCAGAAAGGCTCGTACCTGCTTCTTGCTGTTGGGACGTGGCCAACTCTGGATGGCCTCGACTTTGTTGAGTTGGGGTTTTATTACTCCCCTCCCAATGGTGTACCCAAGATATTTGGCCTCCTCCTGCCCAATGGTACACTTCTTGGGGTTAGCCGTAAACCCCGCTTCCCGAACAGAGTCCAGGACTGCTTGCACTTTTGGCAGATGTGAGGCCCAATCTGTGCTATGGACAATTACGTCATCCAGGTAAGCCGCAGCATACTTCCGATGGGGCCTCAGCATCTGGTCCATTTTCCGCTGGAACGTGGCCGGCGCATTCTGTAACCCGAACGGCATTCTTTTATATTGGAACGCCCCGTCTGGGGTTACAAATGCGGTTTTCTCTTTGGCCAATTTGGCCAGGGGGATTTGCCAATACCCTTTTGTGAGGTCAAGAGTCGTCATGTATCGGGCTGTTCCCAGCCGGTCGATCAACTCATCTATACGTGGCATGGGGTAGGTGTCAAATTTTGTAACTTTGTTCAACTGACGAAAATCGTTACAAAATCGCCAGCTCCCATCCGGTTTAGGCACCAACACAATGGGACTAGACCAATCACTTTGGGACTCCTCTATCACCCCTAAGTTCAGCATTTTCTGTACTTCCTCCCGTATTGCCTCCCGTCGGGCCTCTGGGATCCGATAGGGTTTTAACTTCACCCTTTCACCGGGCGGGGTAATGATGTCATGCTCTACCCCAGATGTTTGTCCCGGCAGCTCAGAGAATACCTCCTTGTTGCGAAGCACAAACTCCTTAACCTCCTGTTGTTGGGGTTGTGACAAGGTGGCTGCTATTCCAACCTCAGGAATCACGCAACCAGTTTGAGCTGGTGACCAAGTGTCTGCGACTAGGGACTCTCTATCCCTCCAGGCTTTCAACAGATTAACGTGATAGATCTGTTCGGGCTTTCGCCTTCCTGGTTGTCTGACCTTGTAATTCACTTCGCTCACTTTTTCCATTATCTCGTAGGGGCCTTGCCATTTGGCAAGGAATTTACTTTCAACCGTAGGGACAAGTACCAGTATCCTATCCCCCGTGGAAAAGGTACGGGTCTTGGCTCCACGGTTGTACACTCTCTGCTGTGCTAACTGCGCTTGGGCCAAATGTTCCTTCACGATGGGCATTACCTGTGCAATTCGGTCTTGCATCAGGGCGACATGCTCAATCACACTCCTGTGGGGAGAACTCTCACTTTCCCAAGTTTCCTTGGCAATATCCAACAGCCCTCTTGGGTGTCTCCCATACAGTAACTCAAAGGGGGAGAATCCCGTAGAGGATTGGGGCACCTCCCTAATAGCAAACATCAGATAAGGAAGTAGACAGTCCCAATCCTTTCCATCTCTATCCACCACTTTCTTCAACATTTGCTTTAGGGTTTTGTTGAATCTTTCAACCAGCCCATCGGTTTGGGGGTGATACACAGATGTACGTAATTGCGTCACTTTGAACAATTTACACAGCTCCTTCATAACCCGGGACATAAAGGGTGTACCTTGGTCCGTAAGCAGTTCTCTACAAATACCCACCCGGCTAAACACAAGAGATAGCTCTTTGGCTATGGTTTTGGCCGAGGTATTTCGGAGAGGGATCGCTTCTGGATAACGGGTGGCATAGTCCATTATAACTAATATGTACTGGTGCCCCCTAGCGGACTTGATTATAGGACCTACCAAATCCATGGCGATCCTCTCAAACGGGACCTCAATGATGGGTAGAGGGACCAGCGGGCTACGGAAATGTGGCATCGGGGCCGACCTCTGACACACAGGGCAGGAGGAACAATAATTTTCTATGTCCTTTATCACCCCCGGCCAATAGAATCTCTGTAATACCCTCTCTCGGGTTTTCTCTGTCCCCAGATGACCTCCAAGAATGTGCCCATGGGCCAACTCCAACACCAACTTCCTGTAAGGTTTGGGCACCACAAGCTGCTCAACGGTTTCTTCTGCCCTTTTTGCCACCCGATACAGTAGGTCCTTCTCTACGCTGAAGTATGGGTAAGTGCAGGTATTATCTGGGTTCACTAACTCGCCATCTATTTTCACTACGTTTTCCCGTGCATTTATTAGGGCGGGGTCTTTCAACTGTTCTGTGGCAAAGTTTTCCCTGTGAACCTCAAGATCAGAAAACTCCACAGACGGTAGGTTTTCGTCTGAGGAGGTGGGCTCCTCTCCAGTTTCTTGAGTCTCCCCTGCCAATACTGATAAGGGAAATTCCGGAGAGTCCTCACCACTCTCAGGGGAGTTCTGGCTATCCCATTCCTGGTACATAGAGGCACCAGTGGGGGGCTCAGGATCATCCCACAGTTCCCAGAACTTCGGAAAATCCCTTCCCACAATGGCGTCATGCAGTAACTGAGATACTAAGCCCACTGGATGAGAGAGGGTACCTTTGGGGGTCTCGAAACACACTGTAGTCACTGGATACTCTCGGGTGTCCCCATGCACACAAATAACAGCTACCTTGCTATTCCCAGAGACCTCTGTTTTAACTAACTCAGCCTTTATCAGGGTCACAAGGCTACCTGAATCCAGCAATACCACAACATTTCTACCATTAACACACATTTTGCATAAATGTTTCTCAGTTCCTCGAATGGCAGTGCATGCGACTGTCGCACACAGCGACTGACGTCTGCCCATCAGAAAGTCACACTGCATGGGTTCCTCCACAACCGGGCAATTGGCTGCAATATGTCCCGCTTGCCGGCAGCGGTAGCAAACGATCCTTCTTGCCGCCTCTTGAGCCGCTGATTTCCCAGGCTGTTCTCGCCAAACTTGGGGTAGAGCTCCCACCCTCTCACTCTCTCCACCCTCACCCCTTGGAATCCTCTTATCCGCCCCTGGGGATGGTCTGGTCTTAGGGTGGAAAGTCCGAGTGTCTCTGGAAGAGGCCGTCAGGTTCTCTGTAGCCAAGTATTTCTCCACACGATCCACAAGACCATCGGCCGTCTCTGGGTCTCCATGGCTTACCCACTTTTGGATGGCAGTAGGAAGAGCTCTCAAAAACCGATCCATTACAACACGTTCCACAATCTTTGGTGCGGACAAAGTCTCTGGCTGTAGCCACTTTCTGCTTAGGTGAATGAGATCATACATTTGAGACCTGGGGGGTTTTCCAAGCTGGAAAGTCCAGTTATGCACACGCTGAGCCCGGACAGCCTGGGTGACACCCAGCCTTGCCAATATTTCAGCTTTTAGCATCACATAGTCTTTTCCTTGGTCAGGCTCTAGGTCATAGTAAGCCTTCTGCGATTCACCAGTTAACAGAGGAGCCACCAGTCCAGCCCACTGCTCCTCAGGCCACTTTTCTCTTTCAGCAGTCCTTTCAAATGTGGTCAAAAATACCTCTGGATCATCCTCTCCAGTCATTTTTGTCAATAAACGACTCACCCCAAAGGACGCGGTATTAGTGGGACGGCTTTCCTCACTGGTCTGCGGACGTTGCTGCATTACTGCTTCCATTTGTTGTAGTCTCTGCTCTTGCTTCTGTAACAGGTCTATGAAGCGGGCCTCAGATTGCTGCTGGGCTTGTTGCTGAGCTGCAAGGCTCTGTTGATGAGCTTGCTGCTGGGCTGCGAAGTTCTGTTGTTGAGCTGCAAGGCTCTTTTGCAAACCTGCATTTGTCTGCTGTTGATTGGCATTTGCTAGAGCCAGCTGCTTCAGTATCTCCTCCATGCTGGCTTAAAAAAAAACTGCCTGTATTCTCCACCAACTGTGAGGGGGTTAGCTCGGCAGCGGGTGTGTGTGACCCCCAGGATGGGCTCCCCACACAAAACAGGCCCAGCAAACGGAGGTTGTGGTTTTCAAAATCAAAAAAAGGTGCGGTTTATTTTCTATTTACAGTGACAAAACACAGCAAAGCCAAAAGAAACATAAACAAATTAAATCCTGGTCAACTTGACCTCTGACTAAACACACAGGTTTCCTAACTAACAACTGGGATCAGCCTAGTGCTGTCCTAATCCCTAAGTCCCTGGTTTTAAATGTCCAAGCAAATAGCCACACAGGCTTTTTCTCACCGCACAGGGGTTCACTCTCCCTAGACAGTCCACACAGGTCTGGTTCCAGGCATGAGCTAACACCTAATGAATCTGGGAGTTCTTATAGAGGCCTAAATGAGCTGACAAGCTTCAGCTGGCCTCATCAACTCCCTGTCTGTACGACGCCCCACACTCTCCCTAGAGGTATGAGTCATCCATGAGCCTACTAGCCTCAGCTGGGCTTATACAACTCTCCACCCTAGTTGTATAAGTCAGCATAAAGCCTGAATCTGGGAGAAATATATCTACCCCCCTGGATGCAACCAGGTGACTTTACCTTCCTGCTGTCACAATACACACAGTTGCACAAATGTTGACAGAAATTCCGATCGCCAAGAAGGCGGTCACTTACAACACGTACGAAGGCACTATAAAAGGGAAGTTCAATACCAAGTGCGCCACCCTTTGGGCTCCTTCTGCTATTCTCGTGTTAGTAGAGGTTTGGTGGAAGACGATTTGCGCTTTTCAGCCTTGCATTAAAAGATGAAAAAATATGCAGCGTAACGAATGTGCTATCTCCATTATGAACGCTAGTTTTACCAGACCGAGCGCTTCCATCTCATACTTGATTCAGAGCATGTGTTGAATTTTGTGCGTCGGAATTGTCTACACACGCTCGGAATTTACGAGAACGGATTTTGTTGTCGGAAAATTTGAGATCCAGCTCTCAAATTTTTGTTCTCGGAAATTTCGACAGCAAATGCCCGATGGAGCCTACACGCGGTCGGAATTTCCGTCAACAAGCTCTCATCGAACATTTGTTGTCAGAAATTCCGAGCGTGTGTACGCGGCATAAGTGAAAGTGTCCAAATTGGGCCCAATTAGCCATTTTCCCTCCCGGTGTCATGTGACTCATTCATGTTACAAGATCTCAGGTGTGAATAGGGAGCAGGTGTGTTAAATGTAGTGCTATCGTTTTCACTCTCTCATACTGGTCACTGGAAGTTCAAAATAGCTCCTCTTGGCAAAGAACTCTCTAAAGATCTGAAAAAAAAAGAATTGTTGCTCTACATAAAGATGGCCTAGGCTATAAGAAGATTGCCAAGACCCTGAAACTGAGCTGCAGCATGGTGGCCAAGACCATACAGCGGTTTAACAGGACAGGTTTCACTCAGAACAGGCCTTGCCATGGTCGACCAAAGAGTTGAGTGCACATGCTCAGCCTCATATCCAGAGGTTGTCTTTGGGAAATAGATGTATGAGTGCTGCCAGCATTTCTGCAGAGGTTGAAGGGGTGGTGGGTCAACCTGTCAGTGCCCACACCATACGCCACATGCTGCATCAAATTGGTCTGCATGGCTGTCGTCCCAGAAGGAAGCCTCTTCTAAAGATGATGGACCAGAAAGCCTGCAAACAGTTTGCTGAAGACAAGCAGGTTAAGGACATGGATTACTGGAACCATGTCCTGTGGTCTGATGAGATCAAGATAAACTTATTTGGTTCAGATGGTGTCAAGCCTACAGTCAAGCATGGTGGTGGGAGTGTCATGGTCTGGGGCTGCATGAGTTCTGCCGGCACTGGGGAGCTACAGTTTATTGAGGGAACCATAAATGCCAACATGTACTGTGACATACTGTGACCCCAAACACATTCCAAGATGACCACTGCTTTGCTAAAGAACCTGAGAGTAAAGGTAATGGACTGGCCAAGCATGTCCCCAGACCTAAACCCTATTGAGCATCTGTGGGTCATCCTCAAATGGAAGGTGGAGGAGCGCAAGGTCTCTAACATCCACCAGCTCTGTGATGTCGTCATGGAGGAGTGAAAGAGGACTCCAGTGGCAACCCGTGAAGCTCTGGTGAACTCTATGCCCAAGAGGGTTAAGGCAATGCTGGAAAATAATGGTGGCCATGCAAAATATTGACACTTTGGGCCCAATAAGGACATTTTCAATTAGGGGTGTACTCACTTTTGTTGCCAGCAGTTTAGACATTAATGGCTTTGTGTTGAGTTATTTTGAGGGGACAGCAAATTTACACTGTTATACACTGTTATACAAGCTGTATACTCACTACAGTACTTTACATTGTAGCAAAGTGTTATTTCTTCAGTGTGTCAAATGAAAAGGTATTATAAATTATATACAAAAATGTGAGGGGTGTACTCACTTTTGTGAGATACTATCTATCTATATCTATAGCTATATCTATGTATATATATATATATATATATATATATATATATATATATATACACAGTATATATATATTGTATGTATGTGTATTTTATTGCTCCTCAATACAAGTTTCAGGCAGTGGCATATTTTACATATCTGGCACCCAGGATGATATTTTTTTTTTAGTATACCCAAAAAAATGATCTGAAGAAATAAAGCATCATAGTGAATTGTCAGTGTGGCCAAACAGTAGAGGGGACTTAAAGGGACATGGCTGATAATTACCTGAATACTCCTCTTTTATATAGTGTATGTACAGCCCACATACACTATATTGTCAAACGTATTGTGGCGCCTGCCTTTACATGCACATGAACTTTAAAGTGGTTGTAAACTCTTTACAACCACTTTAACCTACGGGTAAGCCTAGATTAAGGCTTACCTGTAGGTGCATGAAATATCTCCTAAACCTCCATAGTTTAGGAAATATTTACTAAAATCACGGGCTCCGCTGTCTACGGCGCATGCGCCGTAGACAGCGGCGCAGGTGCACTGTAGTGTGCCGTTCCTCATTGAGGCCGTGCCGTCACTGCCGGCTTCCGCGTGCATGCGCGGGAGTGACGTCATTGCGGCTCTGGCCAATCAGAGCGCCGGAGCCACGATACGCGGAAGTAACCCCCGGGCAAGATGTCGGCTGCCCGGGCGTTGGAAGAGGACGGCTGCGGGGGCTTCGATCGGAGGTGAGTATTACATAATGAGCTAGTATGCCATGCATACTAGCTCATTATGCCTTTATCTTGCAGGTGGTGTTTTTTTTTATACCTGGGTTTACTTCCTCTTTAATGGCATCCCAGTCTTAGTCCGTAGGTTTCAATATTAAGTTGGCCCACCCATTGCAGCTAAAAAAAGCATCAACTCTTCTGGGAAGGCTGTCCACAAGGTTTAGGAGTGTGTCTATGGGAATGTTTGACCATTCTTTCAGAAGGGCATTTGTGGGGTCAGGCACTGATGCGGACGAGAGGGCCTCGCTTGCAGTATCTGCTCTAAATATTTCCAAAGGTTTTCTATTGGGTTGAGGTCCGGACTATGTGCAGGCCAGTCAAGTTCCTTCACCCCAAACTCACTCATCCATGTCTTTATGGACCTTGCTTTGTGCACTGGTCCAAACCATTGGGTGGCGGGGAATTATGGTGTGGAGTTGCCTTTCAGGGGTTGGTCTTGGCCCCTTAGTTCCAGTGAAGGGAACTCTTAAGGTGTCAGCATACCAAGACATTTTGGACAATTTCATGATCCCAACTTTGAGGGAACAGTTTGGGGATTGCTTCTTCATGTTCCTACATGACTGTACACCAGTGCACAAAGAAAGGTCCATAAAGACATGGATGAGCAAGTTTGGGGTGGAGGAACTTGATTGGCCTTCACAGAGTCCTGACCTCAACTTGTTTAAACACCCTTGGGATGAATTAGAGCGGAGACTGTGAGCTAGGCTTTCTCGTCCACATCAGTGCCTGACCTCACTAATGTGCTTCTGGAAGAATGGTCAAGCATTCCCATAGACACTCCTAAACCTTGTGGACAGCCTTCCCAGAAGAGTTGAAGCTGTTGTAGCTGCAAAGGGTGGGCCAACTCAATATTGAATCCTACAGACTAAGACTGGGATGCCATTAAAGTTCTTGTGCGTGAAAAGGCAGGTGCCCCAATAAGTTTTTTTTTTTTTTTTTTTTTTTATGAATTAAAAATATTACTCCAACCGAATACTTATTCCCGTTAAAAAATAAAAATAAAGATCATACAGTGCTCTCACGGTTCATTATTGCATTTATATTTATAAAAGTTTTAAAAATTAAAGTTCCAGCTAGCTAAAATAATTTATGTTGGAATTAAAAGAAACTGTTAGCATTTTTTTATTGATGTTTTCCTGCCATTCATAGCTCTACTTATAATTGAGTCATACGACAGACCTTAGGTGTGTGGCTTTTAAACTTAAATGACCAGCAAATGTATTTCACCGTTTATACAATCAAACAAGAGATTTACTGTACATTTAGTGTTTCAACCCAGTTTTTTAAACTTAAATGCAAATTATCTCTACACAAAGGGTATATTTGATGTTCAACCTTTTATTTGTGTCTCTTCTAATGTGTTACACTGTATTTCTTTAACATTGGACAAATATAAAGATAAAAGGTTGCTTTTTCCTTTCCAATGTAACTATTTCTTCTATATGAGCTAAATATATTTTTGAAGACAATTTTTGTTGAATAAAGACTGCTTTGAACTTTTAGTCTAAAAAAAAAATGTAACAGAACACAGCAGTTATAAGGTGTAATGCAGATAGGAAATAATGAAAGATCAGAGACAGAGATGACAGATAAATAAAAAATCATTCATGGCATTATGATTGGTACAAGGACATTTCTACAGACACATTATTTGCAGATCTAACTTGTTGTCAGGCACAAGAAACGTAAAGTGGGTACGGAAAGTATTCAGACCCCCTTACATTTTTCACTCTTTGTTATATTGCAGCCATTTGCTAAAATCATTTAAGTTCATTTTTTGTCCTCAATGTACACACAGCACCCCATATTGACAGAAAAACACAGAATTGTTGACATTTTTGCAGATTTATTAAAAAAGAAAAACTGAAATATCACATTGTCCTAAGTATTCAGACCCTTTGCTCAGTATTTAGTAGAAGCACCCTTTTGATCTAATACAGCCATGAGTCTTTTTGGGAAAGATGCAACAAGTGTTTCACACCTGGATTTGGGGATCCTCTGCAGTTCTGTCAGGTTAAATGGTAAAAGTTGGTGGACAGCCATTTTTAGGTCTCTCCAGAGATGCTCAATTGGGTTTAAGTCAGGGCTCTGACTGGGCCATTCAAGAACAGTTGTTGTGAAGCCACTCCTTCGTTATTTTAGCTGTGTGCTTAGGGTCATTGTCTTGTTGGAAGGTAAACCTTCGGCCCAGTCTGAGGTCCTGAGCACTCTGGAGAAGGTTTTCATCCAGGATATCCCTGTACTTGGCCGCATTCATCTTTCCCTCGATTGCAACCAGTCATCCTGTCCCTGCAGCTGAAAAACACCCCCACAGCATGATGCTGTCACCACAGGACAGGTGATGAGCAGTGCCTGGTTTTCTCCACACATACCGCTTAGAATTAAGGCCAAAAAGTTCTCTCTTGGTCTCATCAGACCAGAGAATCTTATTTGTCACCATCTTGGAGTCCTTCAGGTGTTTTTTTAGCAAACTCCATGCGGGCTTTCATGTGCCTTGCACTGAGGAGAGGCTTCCGTCGGGCCACTCTGCCATAAAGCCCCGACTGGTGGAGGGCTGTAGTGATGGTTGACTTTTTACAACTTTCTCCCATCTCCCAACTGCATCTCTGGAGCTCAGCCACAGTGATCTTTCGGTTCTTCTTTACCTCTCTCACCAAGGCTCTTCTCCCCCCATAGCTCAGTTTGGCCAGACGGCCAGCTCTAGGAAGGGTTCTGGTCGTCCCAAACGTCTTCTATTTAAGGATTATGGAGGCCACTGTGCTCTTAGGAACCTTAAGTGCAGTAGAATTTTTTTTGTAACCTTGGCCAGATCTGTGCCTTGCCACAATTCTGTCTCTGAGCTCTTCAGGCAGTTCCTTTGACCTCATTATTCTCATTTGCTCTGACATGCACTGTGAGCTGTAAGGTCTTATATAGACAGGTGTCTGGCTTTCCTAATCAAGTCCAATCAGTATAATTAAACACAGCTGGACTCAAATGAAGGTGTAGAACCATCTCAAGGATGATCAGAAGAAATTATTATTATTATTATTATACAGGATTTATATAGTGCCAACTGTTTGCGCAGCGCTTTACAACAACAGGGAAGACAGTACAGACACAATACAATACAGAGGGATCAGAGGGCCCTGCTTTGTTAGAGCTTACAGTCTAGAAGAAATGGACAGCACCTGAGTTAAATATATGAGTGTCACAGCAAAGGGTCTGAATACTTAGGACCATGTGATATTTCAGTTTTTCTTTTTTAATAAATCTTCAAAAATGTCAACAATTCTGTGTTTTTCTGTCAATATGGGGTGCTGTGTGTACATTAATGAGGAAAAAAAATTACTTAAATGATTATAGCAAATGGCTGCAATATAACAGAGTGAATTATTTAAGGGGGTCTGAATACTTTCCGTACCCACTGTATAATGCAGTATCCTTTGGTAATCTGTTACTGCAGGGACACATTGAAGTAACATATTAACCTGTTGTCACCCATGCTATAGCCAAATGATGGCTACAGCGCGGGCTTACTTTTTTGGGAGGGCATCTATAGACATCCTCCCGTGATCACGCTTCCCACACACCCCCTGCGGCACATAGGGGGTGCGCTCAGTGAGGCCAAGTCCGAAGGACTAAAGGGCCAATCACATTGGTCCTTTATCATGTGATCAGCTGTGTCCAATGACAGCTGATCATGGATGTCAACACAAGCTGGTTATCGGCTTTTTTCTCCTCGCGCTGTTAGTGTGAGGAGAAAAGAAGAAAGCCGATAACCGGCTTGTGTTAAAGGGACATCGACACTGATAAACAGGACACTGATTAGCAGTGTCCTAATTATCAGTGCAGTCCCAACAGTGCCCACTAGTGCTGCCAATCAGTGTCCATCAGCACTGCCAACCAGTGCCCATCAGTACCTTCTCAACAGTGTTACCTATCAGTGCTGCCTATTAGTTCCCATCAGTGCCACCTATCAGTCCTGCTTAGTAGTGCTGCCTATCAGGTGCCCCCTATCAGTGCCCATTAGTGCTGCCTATCAGTGCCTCCTCATCAGTGCCCACCAGTGCTGCCTCATCAGTGCCCATAGCTTATAACAAACTTTTTGGTCTATTTTGTTTGTTAAGCAAAAAATAAAAAAAGCAGTGGTGATTAAATACCACTAAAATAAAGCTTTATTTGTGGGAAAAAAAAGGATAACAATTTGATTTGGGTACAGTGTTGCATGACCATGCAATTGTCATTCAAAGTGTGAGAGAGTGCTGAAAGCTGAAAATTGGCCTGGGCAGGAAGGGGAAAAAGTGCCCCTGTAGGCAAGTGGTTAAATAAAGAGAGAAGGTCTGCTAGGGGCCAACAGCCTAAACTATACATTTTGTTATTTAAAGCATAAGTTATTATATAAGGAAGGTTGGATGGAGATAGAGAGACCCCTGAATCCATCACCCCAGTGATCAAATACTTTCTCAGCACCAGAACTGTAGGTCAAAATGTCCTGTTGTTCACTGTATAGTTAGAGTTTTAGTTCCTTTTACACTTCCGTAATAGTAGGAGATTGTGTTTAGATCCAATGCTAAAAGTGGATGTAAACCCTCCATACACCCAGTGAAGTGAACAGCCTCAGATGATACACAGGGATGAAACCAATCTCCCTACATAGGTTTTACATTTATATCTGCTGTCTTCACATTTATATACTGTTTAGAAAGTTGAGATTGTGTTGGGAGATTTTCTCTTCCTGGTTAACACAAAGTGTGATGTCTGGGCATACAGCCAAGATAGCTAACATTGCTGATTGTAGGAAAGTCACACACCCCCTCTCATCATAGGCAGAGACTCTCAGAGGTGTTTTGTAATAGGACCTGCTCTCTGCTAATCTATTTTAGCAACCTCCCCTGACTGAAGATTCAGGATGCTTTTGTCTAAAAAGTCAGGAGTTATCAGGCTGATAACAGAGGAACAGTTCAGAAGAGAGCTACGGGACTTAGCTCATTGAAGAGAAATAACAAAATACTGCAGATATATGTGCCCAGCTCAAATTTCATGAATCTGGTTTACATCCACTTTAAGAATAAGCCTCCTAGCCACTAACAAGCATATGTAAGTCCACTGCGGGAGGTCCTGTGGTTAAGTGGTTTCTTGGCCCTATGGTCCAGAGAGGCTATTAGCACAGTTGAATAGAAAAAAAAGGGTCCTTAAGTACCCTGTGTAGAGTTAAGCCCTGTACACACGATCGGATTTCCGATGGAATAAAATCCGATGGATTTTTCCATCGGATTTCCGATGAAGCTGACTTCCATCAGTCTTGCCTACACACCGTCAGTTAAAAATCCGATCGTCCCAAACGCCGTGACGTAAAACACTCAGACGAGCCGAGAAAAATTAAGTTCAATGCTTCTGAGCATGCGTCCACTTGATTCTGAGCATGCGTGGAGTTCCACACAGACGATCGGAATTTGCTATTGTTTTTTTTTCCATCGGATAAATTTAAAACATGTTCTATTTTTAATCACCGATGGAAAAAAGACCGATGGGGCCCATACATGATCGGTTTTCATATGTAAAACCGATCGTGTGTACAGGGCTTTACTCCTTGTATATAGGATTGAATCTGGTCCCAAAACATAGACATATTAGAACAAGACAACAGTCAGTGAAAAAGTGTTGGTCAAGCTTCTTTACATACTGGACAAAATTTCATATTTGGGGAGTCCTGCTAGGTTGCATATGTTATGTAGCAATTATGCAGCAACTTTAATTGAGTTTCCCTCCAGAATTCATTTGAGATTAGCATCAGTGTTGTCTTGTGAAGTAAGGTATAGGAAGGTCCTTGCTCCATGATTTGACAGAGGTATGCTCCCATGATTTGACAAAAAAGAGAAGTAGAGGGATCTATACATCTGAAATTGGGATTGTTCAGTCTACAATCAATCAGTCTAGAAAGGACACCTGAGGTGTTTTTTGGGACATACTGTATTTGAAAAGTCCAACAGTTGTAGGTCTTAGACGGTGTGGTGGTTGGGTAGGTCAAACTCTGATGCAACAGACTGGAAAGGTTTGAGACAACCCGTATTAGTGTCATAAAGGGAGGCAGCACTTTTCAGGCCCTGAGAATTACAGGTGGCAGAAGTCTTATAGTGAATTCTCTGTGGGAACATGGAATTTCCATGTATTGATAGATAAGAGGATACATGCAAAGAGAGGCCCATACATTTTCAGGAATCTCTCCACTGCATCTCTCGGATGAGTAAATTGCATTGGGATGGGAGTGATTTGGAATCATTATGTAGAATAGCAGTATAGGTCATAGGGGTGCGCCATGGCTGATTACAATCTGTAGTTAGTATATTTGGACCCCTGCAAAAGCCAGTTCAGGCCTAGATGTACTAAACAAGACAAGTTATACAACCCGATAAAGGGAAGATTTGCTCTCCCCTCGATCTTTAGGATATATAATTTAGTTAAAGAAATATGAGATATTTTGCAATGCCACAAAATAGCAGTTAGGGCTCTATTGAGCATTTGTAAGTCCTTATATTTAATTAACAGTGGGATCGTCTACATTGAATAGACTAGACAAGAGAAGCTGGCCATTTTATAAAGGTGTCATCTCTCAAAGAGTGATAAGGGAAAGTCCATCCATGCTTCCAGTTCACTCACAATTTTGGAGATCAATGGAGAGAAGTTAAGGTAGTACAAGGAGGTAGGCTTTCTACCTATGTTCACTCCCAAGCACGTGATATTTTTGGAGGCTACGGGAAAGGGAGAGGAGCACATCTAGGAGAACATCTAGTCATTAAAACTATGATTCCGAAGAGGAAGGACCTCACTTTTTGAGAAATATATTTGTGTTTGTGTTGAAGGTTTGTTGAATGGTGAGGATGTCTGCAAGGGGGCTAGTGGTAAAATAGAAATTGGTGTTTGCTAAAAGTATTACCAGGAGATCCTCTTCCCCTAATCAAAGACCGCGTAAAGGTACCACAAAACTAAGGTAGTGAGAGAGTGGCTCCAGGGCCAAATTAAAGAGCAGGGGTGAGAGGGGGCAACCCTGACGTGTCCCTTTATGGAGTGCTATAGAGTTTGAGATATGACCTGTTGCTATAACCCTGGCTGTTAGGGAGGAATATAGACTATGTACAAAGTGTAGGAAGGGGCCCAAGAGAAGCCAACCCTTGGGAGGACAAAAGACAACCAATGGAAACTCACATTGTTCAAGGCATTTTAGGCAGACAGGTTAATTATGGGTATGTTCTCGGTCGGGTGCGCCTTTGTGTGTTCCAAATGCTGTGAGAATCTTTCAAATATTCAATGAAGCCGAGTGTGCTTTAATGAAGCCAGCTTGAGCTGGGTGTATTAAGAATGGTAGGATGTTTGCTAGATGAGAAGCTACAATTTCTGACTATCTTGGAGCCCGCATTAAGCAGGGAGATGGGGTGGTAAGAGCCTAGTTCCGTCGGGTCTTTCCCTTATTTAGCAATCAGTTTGATATAGGCTTGGGGGCCCAATGGGAGATAGTGACCCCCCCATCCAAATCTTTTTGAATACCCTTCGCAGGGCTGCGTGAAGGAATTTGCTAGCAGCTTTGTATTGCCGTAAGGTATTTTTTTGTAGTAGGTTGCATATGAGATAATGTTACCCCGTAGAAATGCCTTACCCGTGTCACAGAATTGATTAGGCAGATGTAAATGGCAATTATTGGCTTCTTTAAGTTCTGTCCAGGCCTCCTGGAGTACACTTTTGAGGTGAATGTCAGGGGCTAGAACAGAAGGGAACCTCCATAGTTTAATCGAGTCTTGGATAAGAAAATCGTTGACTTGGACAGAAATGGGACTATGGTCTGAAATTACTAGTTTGTGGATGAATGAGTCACCACAGCAGTAAAGTGAAATTTCCCATTCATATGTGTGGTAGTGTGGTACCCCACCAGTGTATGAATACAGGATTCTCAACCAGGCAGGTTGAGGGGCTCCAGGGTATTTGCTTGTTTGGGAGGAAACTGGCTTTTCAGTTTCCTCAGGATTTACTAAAGTCCACTTTGGGACCTGGAGCTTGGGGATTTCTTAGAGATCCGGGTGGGATGAAATCCCCAGTCCTGGATCCGTGTTTTGAGACTCAACTGCACACTGATTGTTCAGGTGTGTGTGGGCCTGATAGTAGAGTCAGGACCAGCATTCTGGGCTCCACCCTCCAGTCGAGTGCAGGTGTGCACTGGGGAAGCCATAGAGTGCATGTGTGCAGGGGTGCACAGTGGAAGCCAGAGACCCAAGTCTGAGGATCAAAGCAGTGAGGGGCTGCTATCTAAATGGATGGTCTTTGCAAGGGAACAGTCTGAAGGAGTCAGACGAGAGCCCGAAGTAGAAGGACTGAGCAGCACTGCTGTATGTATAAGCCGGGAGGCTGAATGTCATTTTGTTGATGAAAAGGAGTGCTGAAACCCCTGGGAGGGAAACCTTTGATTTTGTTGTGAACTTCTTTTAATAAAAATGGGCAAACAAAGCCCTTAAAAAGAAGAACCAGTGAGTGGCGGTGTCCTATAAGCTCTACCTTTGATGCTAGTCCTTCACAATGGATGGGTCTTTCAAGTGAATACAGGTTCATTGGCTAAGTGAAATTTCTACTCCTTTAGTAGCTCAACTCTTACATCTCTTTAACCATTTTAGCCCCGGAAGGATTTGCCCCCTTAATGACCAGGCCATTTTTTGCGATACGGCACTGCGTCAATTTTACTGACAATTGCGCGGTCATGCAACGTTGTACACAAACAAAATGTATGTCCTTTTTTTCCCTGATTCTTTCCCATTTGATCACCTCTGCAGTTTTTATTTTTTGCGCTATAAGCAGAAAGAGCGACAATTTTGAAAACAATATTTTTAACTTTTTGCTATAATAAATATCCCCCCCCAAAAAAATGTTCTTCATAACTCTAGGCCAATATATATTCTTCTACATATTTTTGGTAAAAAAAATCGCAATAAGCGTATATTGATTTGCGCAAAAGTTATAGTGTCTACAAAATAGGGGATATACTTAGGGAATTTTTATTCTTATTTTTTTTTTACCATTAATGGCAGTGATCTGTGACATTGCGGCAGACAGATCAGACATTTTTGACACTTTTTTGGGACCATTGACATTTATACAGTGATCAGTGCTATAAATAGCCACTGATTACTGTATAAATGTCACTGGCAGGGAAGGGGTAAACACTAGGGGGCAATCAAGGGGTTAAGTGTTCCCTAGGGAGGTGTTTTTTTTTTTCAAATATGAATTTTATTGTTTTATATAGACATACATAGAATAAAAACATTACCATACAGATAGAGTGTGACGTACAGATTCACAACCATTTATCTCAGACAGGGCTGGACGTTTGCCTGATGTAGATAACCCAATACGGGGTACTATTATCACAGAGCCCATGACTATCTGTTTAGTATCCTCCCCAGATGTTCCACATTACTCTATGACTGTCCGGTAGGGGGTATCACCATGTCGCAACTATCAGGATTCCGATTGCCCTGTCCAGTTCTCGTATGAGAGAGAGAGAGAGAGAGAATTGACCCTCAAAAAAAAAAGAAGGGGGGGGACTCACAATGGTCCCTGAGAGAAAAACAACTGGAAGTACTAGAAGAAAGACAAGGAAAGGTGAAAGGAAAGAAAAGGGAGATGGGAGAGCGGGGTTGAAGGGGAAAGGGAAAAGTGAGGGGGGGGTTGACCCAGAGTTATAAGCACGTCTACAGCCGTAATAACTATCAAGGCTGTATCCCTTTGTCAAATTAAGAGATAAGTAGGGCCGATCCTTCATCAGAATAGATGAAGATGTTCCAGAGCCTCCACGCCTCAGAGTGCTTTTCTTGTTTGTTTTGAGCAGTGAGGACTAAATCCTCCAGCTTTTTGATGTCCTCCACTCTGCGCAACCACAGCCCCACCGACGGGGGTGAACTTTTCTTCCATCTGAGGGGGATGCAGGATTTGGCTGCGTTCAGTAAGTGCCGTATGAATGACTTCTTGTAGCTCCGTGCCGGTATTGAGGCAGCATGAAGCAGGAAAAAGGCGGGGTCGTCACTGATTGCATGGTCGGTAAATTTCTGAATGATAGTCCTAACTGTTGTCCAGAAGTGTTGCAGACGGGGACAGGACCAGAAGATATGAAGAAGCGTCCCCACCTCCATCTGACATCTCCAACATTGGTTCATGGAATTAGGGAAGTATCTATGCAGTACCTGGGGTGTGTAGTACCACCTGGTCAAGATCTTGTAGTTAAGTTCTTGGATTTTTGTGCATATCGATGTTTTCAAGGAAAATCGAATTATCGTCTGTTTTTGGGTGTCAGTGAATGAACGTTGTAGGTCTGTTTCCCATTTCTGCAGGAAGGGCAGGTCAGGTTGTGTGGGAGGGGAGTTAAGTAGTGCGTATGTTTTGGATAGAACTTAAGGCAGCGTCCCCTCGTCCCTGCAGTATTCTTCAAAGGTGGTCAGTTCTCTCTGATATTGTGCCGGGTTTGGTATTGAATGTAGGAAGTGATTTAGGCGAATCGCCGTCCAAAACGGAAGTCAAAAGTGTCCCTCATCACTAGTCAGGGCTTGAACAGAGGGCCACTGAGCGTCCTCCAAGAAATGTGAGGCCTGGTCCCTCCCCGTCTATGTAAGTGACATGTACTCCGCCGATTCCAGGCCCGGGGGGAACGCTGGATTTCCTAGTATTGGGTAAAGGGGAGAGTCATCCGAGGAAAGGTGGGTTGATAGTAAGTTTGCCGCCCCTATCCGAAGGGTGGTGCCAATAACAGGGTGAGAAGTCAGGGTGGGGGGTAGTCGGTCAAAGCACCAGGTGGCGCCCTTCAGCGGCACCACTGTTTGGGCTTGTTCTAGTTGGACCCAGAATTTAGACTTAGGGTCCTTTCACACGGGGCGGATCCGTGCAGATCCGCCCCGTGAAGCTCTGCTTGCTCAGCGGGGATCGCTCCGTTGATCCCCGCTGAGCCGACGGATGACTGGGCGGTCCCCGCACACTGTGCAGGGACCGCCCTGTCAGAGCACCGCTCTCCCCTATGGGGAATCGGATGACGACGGACCGTAGAGTCCGTTGTCATCCGATCCACTCCGCCGACGGAAGCAAAAATAGGGTTTTCCTCCGTCACACTTTGGCGGAGCGGATGTCAGCGGACATGTCACCGCTGACATCCGTGCCTCCATAGGGGTACATGGAGGATCCGTTTCAGGTCCGCCTAAAAAACTGACAGGCGGACCTGAACAGACCTCCGTGTGAAAGGGGCCTTACTGTGGCGGTTCCAGTCTATGATTCTGCCAAGATGCACCGCCCCATAATAATTACGCAAATCTGGTAGGGCCAGTCCTCCGAGATGTTTAGGTAGTGTCAAAAGACTTCTACGGAGTGGGGGTTTGGAGTTAGCCCATATAAAGTTAACTAAAATAGAATTAACCTGTTTAAAGTACGGGGGTGCAATCTTGATTGGCAATGCCTGGAACAAGTACAAACATTTAGGGAGGATGGACATTTTAACGAGGTTGCACCTACCAAACCAGGAATGCAAACCCCTGGTCCACTCCTGTAGCAACAGGCGGACCTTGGTCAATAAGGGTGGAAAGTTGAGGTCGAAGGTGTGCTTCAAATCGCCCGGGATCAAAGTTCCCATGTACTTGAGAGAACTGTCTGACCATTTAAATTTGAACTGGGATTTCAGTGAGCTCAATCTAGTGGGAGGAATATTAATCCCCATTGCTGCCGATTTGTCTAAATTAATTTTTAGGTTGGAAAGGTTTCCGTATCTATCAAACTCCCGGAGCAGGTTCGGTAGGGACACTACCAGGTTGGTCAAGGAGAACAATAAATCATCTGCATACGCCGAGATTTTAAATTGTGTATCACTCACAGTGACCCCTGTAATGTCAGGATGTGCGCGCACCGTGCACAGGAATGGTTCCAAAGCCAACGCAAAAAGTATGGGTGAGAGCGGGCACCCCTGTCTGGTCCCGTTCGTGATAGGGAAAGTTTCAGACAAAATTCCATTGGCTTTGACCTGGGCCGAGGGTATGGAATATATACTGGATATCCATTGGAGCATTTTAGGCCCCAAGCCAATCTGTTTCAGGACGGAAAACATGAAGGTCCAATTGACACGGTCGAACGCCTTCTCAGCATCTGTGCTGAGAAAGACGCAGGGTGTCATTGACGTGGTCGCTATGTGGATCAAGTTGAGCACCTTGGTGGTGTTATCCCTCGCCTCTCGGGCAGGGACAAAACCCACTTGGTCTAAGTGAATGATATCCGGCGTAAGTTGGGTCAATCTGTTGGCTAGAATCTTAGTGAAAAGCTTTAGATCCGTGTTTAATAGCGAAATGGGCCTGTAGCTGCCACACGCTGTTGGGTCCTTGCCTTCCTTATGAATAAGGGAGATATGTGCTCGCAGGGTATCCCTAGGGAAGGAGTCCCCTTCCCCAAGGCCGTTGAACATCCTCACCATATGTGGACCCAGCAGTGGGAGGAGAGATTGGTAGTACTGTTAGGTGAACCCATCAGGTCCCGGCGCCTTGCCGGGTTTCGTCCCTCCCATCGCCCGTTACAGTTCCTCCACAGTAATGGGGTCGTCTAATTCCGTTTCGGACGTCGTAGAAAATTGAGGCAGTCGTGAGGTGGCAATGTACTCTTCTATCATCACGTCAGTAGGGGTCCTAGGAGGGAGGTTATCAGAGAGGAGTAGTAATTCCTAAACTCCTGCACAATGTGAGTTGGCATAGTACTCTTCTGTCCCGAGGGAGACATTATTTGGGGTATGAAAGTTCTGAGCCTGAGGTTCCTGACCGCTTTAGTGAGTAGTTTCCCACATTTATTTCCCAATTCGTACGTGAGTTTCCGGCAGAATTGTAACGCCGCTTTAGCTCTATAGTGGAGTAAGTCCACCATTTGTCTTCTAAGAGAAAGCAGTTCAGCCTCCAAGGAGGGCACCTGCGTTCGCTTGTTCTTAGATTCCACCATGCAAATCTTATCCAGAAGCTGTAACAGTTGTTGTTCCCGTTCTCTTTTAATGCATGCGCCATGTTTGATTAGTATCCCCCTGATTACTGATTTATGTGCCTCCCACAGAATACCCGGGTCGCAGTTGTCTGTGTCGTTAGTCCTGAAGTAGTGTTGTAGTTCAGTTGTGACCTCCAACATGACCTCCGGCGTCTGTAGTAAACTTTCGTTCAGGCGCCAGAACCTAGTTCTGGATGTCGAGGTCGCCAGAAGATCGTAGCGCATAGCAATGGGCGCGTGGTCTGACCACGTGATGTTACCGATCATCAGGTCGTGTACCGCCTCCAGTTGGCTGTGTGGGACAAAAAAGTAGTCGATCCTCGAGTACACTTTATGTGGAGGCGAGTAAAAGGTGTAATCCCTCTCCCCCGAATGATGGAGCCTCCATACGTCAACCAGCTGGGTGTCGTGCAAGTCCCGGATAATGCGTTTATGTATGCCGGAGCGTACGGAGGAACGACCCGATGAGGTGTCGATAAAGGGGAATAGAGGAATGTTAAAGTCGCCTCCCACGATCAACTGTCCTGCTTTGAATTCCATCAGGAGGTCTAATGTGTCGTGCAGGAAGGTGTCTTGTCAGTCATTGGGCGCATAAATAGTGGCCAAAGTCACCCCTATGTCCCCTATCATTCCCTTTATGAACATATAACGACCCTCGGCATCCACCAGGGTATCGCTGCATGTCCAGGGCACTGCTCCAGATATGAGTATGGATACTCCCTTGGTTTTTGCTGTCTTGTTAGTGGCATGGTACACAGAGGGGAAGAATCGGTCTCTAAGGCATGGAGGCCCCCCGGTTTTGAAGTGCGTTTCCTGAATGAACGCTACGTCAGCCCTAGCTCTTTTGAGATCATGGAGCATACAGCGCTTTTCAGGCACATTTAGTCCTTTTGCGTTTAGTGAAAAAATATGAAGGGTGTCCATCCTCCCTGGGTCAAAAGGATAGGACCAATGCAAAGGGAATGGGGAAGGGGAAGAATAAGAGGAGGGGGAGAGGGTGTTGTAAACTGAAAGAAAGAAAAAGGAAAAGAAAAGAAGAAAAGAAAAAGAGAAAGAAAAAATAAATTAGGGAGAAAACAGAGAAAGGAGAAAAAGAGAGGAAAATGAAAAGAGAAAGGAAAATGAGAGAAGAAAGAAAAAAAAAAATATATATATATAGGTATGTATCAGCAAACCCAAAATATATAGACTAATGCCCCATACACACGATCATTTTTAATGTCATTTTTAAAACTGACGTTTTTCTTGTCATTTTTTTTCTTGTTTCCTCTCAAGCCTGTCTTGCGTACACACCATCATTTTAAAAAATGTTCAAGAAAAGCGCAGTGACGTACACCACGTACGACGGCACTATAAAGGGGAAGTTCCGTTCGAATGGCGCCACCCTTCATGTTAGTAAAGTTTGTTGAGAGACGATTCGCTCTTTTCAGTCTAGTGCTTTTCAGTCCGTTACAGCATGACGAATGTGCTATCTCCATTACGAACGCTAGTTTTACCAGAACGAGCGCTTCCGTCTCATACTTGATTCTGAGCATGCGCATTTTTTTTCACGTCGTTAAAGCATACACACTATCGTTTTTCACGTCGTTAAAAAAAACGACATGAAAAACGACGTGAAAAAAGAGAGCATGTTCGAAATTTTTAATGCCGTTTTTCACGTCGTTAAAAATGCTCTGGAGCATACACACGATCATTTTTAATGGCCATTTTTTTTAATGGCATTTTTAACGGCATGAAAAATGATCGTGTGTATGGGGCATAAGAGAAGGGAATGAAATTCGTTCGCAAAGAAGCACACCCTGATTCACACCAGGTGTGGTACTTCGGCCTATTGGGGAGGAGGTTAGAAAGAACCGAGGGAAGCCAACCCAGCCCAGCCCACCCCCCCCCCCAGCCTGGTAACCTAAATTAACCTTGTATCCGCATAAAAAAAAACCTTGGGAAAGAATAACAGTATTGTTTTAAACAAAGAAAACATACATCCTATCAAAAGTGCATTTATAACAGTAAACCGGCTTAACATGTAAATATCACTTTCTATCCTACATGAAGCCTTTCAGTCAGAGGGAGCCAATGCATGGAACCATCTCCCTGTCTAAATAAGCCTCCCTCTCTTGCTCCCGTTCCCCCTATCCAGGGGGGTGACTATATGGGGTGTCTCCCCCTCTGCATCCCGAGAGATAGGCGGGAGAGTGGCGCCGACTCCACTCAAACCGCCCAATCCCAGGCAAAGATCACGTCCGTGATTCAATTACCTGATCCGTGATGTGGTGGACCCCCGTCATCTAAAAATCTGAACCCCACTACACCCAACCCCCTACCTGAGCCCCCCTGTGTCCACCTCCCCCCCCATGGGCGACCGCAGGAGTCCCCCCCCATCCCCATGGCACGGAGGGCTCATCCCCAGAATCCCCCCTGTCAACCAGCAGACCTACTTGTAGAGCATACAATGAATGAATGAAGAGGCATACCAACATGGCAATCACCTCACCACACAATTAAGATCACAACACATGGGAAATCCGATCTGAGAGTCTCGTTACCAGCCTCTTGAAGTGTCCTGTCAGCTGGTGGCGTGCGATTAAGCACCATGGAGTCCCATGTGGGGGTGGGGTAGACCGCCGACCGACTCCTGGCATTCCTGCAGGGGGCGGGGTGAAGGGGAAGGATATAGAAAAAGCAGAAGGGGGGCGGCCAGGTACTCAGCAGGAAGAAGAGAAAAAAAAACAACACAAAAAAAAAAAATCCCCATCCCCAGTTCAGCAGGGACAACTGCAGTCATAGAGCATGGTTCAATCCTGCTAAGAGGGCCGACATCTAGGTGCCGGCATCTCGAACCTCCCCACCAGAGGCGAGTCCGCATCAGGAGCCAGTTTGGACACAGGGGGGTTGGAGAGAAGTAATCTGGGGGGGGGGCAACAGAAGAAAAAATAAAATAAAAATTAAGCGAGCCCAGAGGGAGAGAAGCCAGAGGAGAGGAGAAAAAAAAAGATTAACATCCGGAGGAGCAGGTTCAAAGAGAGTGGGGGTGGGTGATGGGTCTACCTCAGGAGCTAGTTCAGACAGGGGGGATGGAAAAAAAACAATCCGGAGGGGGGGGGAGACATTAGTGAAGAGAAAAAAGAATCAAAGGAGAGGGGAGAGAAAAAAAAACAGGAACCGAAGGAGCAGAGCTAAGGCAGTGGTATCCGACGGCTTACCTCAATGCCTGCCAACGTCAGGCTTCCCTTGACACCTCCGCGGGAGTATATCTTGATCAGGGGAGGTGTTTTTTAACTGTGGGGGGAAGGGACTGACTGGGAGTAGAGATAGATCGCTGTTCCTGATCACTAGGAACAGCAGATCTCTCTCTACTTCCCTGACAGAATGGGGATCTGTCTGTTTACATTGATATATCCCCATTCTGTCTCTCTCAGGAGTGCAGGTCGCCGGCGGACGTCACGGCCACGCACATCGGCTCCGGAGCCACGCCCACTATACATCTTAAAGCGGCGGACGTACACCTATAGCGGTTTGCACAGCTGTGCCGACCTGCCACCGTATAACGATGGTGACTGGTCTGCAAGAGGTTAAAGCATAATCTATTCTTTCACTTTTTTAAATTAAAGTGATTTTACAAGTAATTGCTTCAGTGTGAAAAAATACCAATGCAATGGAAATACAGAAATGTGCAAAACAAATAAACTAATGTAGGATATCCTAAAATGTTTAAAAATCACAGTAAGAGAAAGCCAATCTTTCCCCAAAGTAATACAAGAGAAATGGAGACAATTCCTGAGAAAGTAAAAACCTTAACTGAATAATAAAAAAAAAATCTCCCCTCCATCTCCTCTGTACCCTTCTCCTCAGCGAAAATACTTAAAGCCATATAACAACTACCACTAACCAAGGCCCCTGGCACCGACGGCTTTCCCAATGAATATTACAAACACTTCTCAGACCTGATCACCCCACACTCAAGCAATACCTTCAATCACTACGTCTCCACAGGTAAAATTCCCAAAGAATCTTTGGAAGCCTTAGTGGTCACATTACCAAAACCTGGAAAAGCCCCTGACAACCCTGCTATTTACCGTCCAATATCACTCTTGAAACACAGACAACAAATTGTATGCAAAACTACTAGCACAATGGCTCTCCTCAATCATTCCCCAAGTCATTCACCCAGACCAAGTAGGATTCGTACCAGGCAGACAGGTCTTGGATGGTACTAGACAGCTCATTGATCTTATCCAATGTGTGGAGCACACTCAAACGGCTTCTCTCTTCCTATCTCTAGATGCAGAGAAGGCGTTCAATAGGGTTCACTAGACCTACATGGAAGCAGTGGTTTTATAAATTTAGACTCTCAGGAACATTTTTAACCGCCATTTTAAACCTCTACTCTTCCCCAAGTGCATGATTATGGACTTCGGGCATAATGTCAGACCCTTTTACAATTACAAATGGCACAAGGCAGGGATGCACGCTCTCCCCATTGATCTTTGCCATGATTATGGAACCTCTTGCACAGTCCATTAGAGCAATGTCATCAATATCTGGTATCGTGATAGGGAATACAGAGCATAAAATTGGCCTATATGCCGACTATGTTATTATCACCTTAACAAATCCGAAAACCTCTCTCTGGGCCGACCAACAACTTCTAGAACAGTTCAGCTCAGTTTCCCTTTACAAAATCATTCACACTAAATCCCTGATGTTAAATTTGGGCATTGATCCACATAATACTCAATCTATATCAGTAGAAATCCCCTTTATGTGGTCCTCCAATTTTACTTTACCATATCTGGGAATTCGCCTAACATTCCCAAACCGAACTTCTAAATGGTAAATTATGATGACCTCGTAGAAAATCTTACACATTTCTCTAAATAATTGAGCCACTCTCATGTATTTGCTTTCCCACATATTATACATATTTCGTACTATCCCCCTACCCTTCCTACCAACCCAGTTAAGGAAACTACAAGGAGTAATTAACACATTTATCTGGCAACACAAGAAGCCAAGACTAAAGAGATCCACCCTTCTCACCCGGTCTCTCATCGAGGTATGGGAGCCCCCAACATCCAAGCATACTACAGAGCAGTAGTCCTGGACCAACTAAGAGAATGGTGGTCACCAAACTCCAACAAATCCTAGAAAAAAATTGAATCCACAGCACTTAATACAGAACCAAAACTTCTTCTAACGGCTGCCCTGCTCAACTTAAAGCTGCAGCACCAGCACCTAAGCATTACTACTGCAACACGATGGTTAGGGACGGCCATGCTTCAAATTAACAAAAGACTACTGTGATCTATATTCTCCCAGCTACCCATCAAAGCCATAGAACTACTATCCCCCGACCTATCCCTCACAAACTGGAAGGATAAAGGGCTCAATAACTTGGGTCTTCTATTTTCTACAACAGAGTTACAGCCTTTCTCATACCTGCAACAAACATTCGGCATCTCCGCTAAGACACTCTTCTTGTACCTTAGAATCCGATCAGGACTATCCAAAACTCAACTAACAGAGACTCCCTTGTAGATGCTCTACTCTAAATCCCTTCAATAAAAGGAAAATCCTGGGCATAGAACTTGCTCACCACATCTTCATATGAAAAATAGGGGGGGTGGGCATGTTAAGGGGGGAGGTTGGTTTAGTGTGGGAAGGGATTGGGTTGTAAGGTAAGGAAAAAAGGGGAAGAAAAGGTAAAGAAAGGAAATAACAAGAAGTCCCAAATTTTTATTTCTTCAGTTCAAAAGTACAAAATGGTCTTAAAAAGTGAAATATAGAAGTAATTAAAGTAGTAGGTTTGCGCATTTGGAAAACACGATATAAGGCTATGGAGATGGAAATGTACTAGGATTGCAGGATAAGGAGTTGTAAATGGTTCTAAATTTCTAAATATGATGGTTGTGATAAATTGTCAGAGGATATTTGTTCCGTTTGTTCTATTGGAAAAAAAAAAAAGTATAAATATGAAAAAAAAAAGAAAAATAGCCCCCCTCAAGCAAATACTGGTCCACACTTACAAACAGTCAACCTTTGCCCAAACTATAGCATCAAGCTCTGACCTTACATTTGCATTTGTCACACTGCATCTCCCATTTGGAAGTCCTGCAAAAACTATTCCATAAATGGTACTTTACCCCATCCAGACTTGCTGCAATATACCCCACAACTTCACCGCTCTGTTGTTGAAGATGCAATGATACAGGAACTTTACACCACATTTGGTGGAACTGCCCTATTATCAGAAGCTATTGGCAAGAAATATCTACCTTCATCTCTACCATATGCAACATCTCCCTCACTATGACACCACTGGATCTTCTTTTGGGACTATCAATCCCTACCTAGCCAGGACACTCCAAAGTTTTGGCAACTCATATCCTGATAGCTGCCCGCCTACCCCTGGTGTAACAATGGAAGTCACCAAACCCTCCTACAATGTCGGATGCCATCTGACTGCTGAATAATCACTTCCAACTGGAATTCTCTTTTGCCAAAGCCAAATTGACCACTTCTTAATTCTACAAAAACTGGGCAGCATGGATCTCTGACCATAGAAGTTCAGCCCTCTAAGATGGAGGCTTTGGTCAGCTTTCTCTTTTTTCCCCATCAAAATCTTAGTTCCTCCAGCTCATCCCCTCTTTAGTGGTACATCCATCACCCAAACCCTACTACTCATTACAACCCCTTCTCTGTAACCCATTAAATCTAGCATATACTGTACCTCATGACAAATCGATATCTAACCCAACCAGGTTACTTCTTATGCCACTGCCTATGTTTTGCGTTTTTTAACCATTGATCTGTCTACTGCTATCATTGATAACCTACTGTTATGCTATGCTTATGTGACTCTACATATTGTTATTGTGATGAATAATCACTTTCTGTTCTCACTTCTTTATGAAATAAAGAATAACAGTTAAATTTTTTTTTTTATAACATCAAGTTTATTGAAAAGAGATACAAATGAAATCTACAAGGGGAGACGCAGCTCCCCCTCTGCCGTCAACACAGTATTGTTAATAGAATAATCAAACAATTAGTCTAGAAGTAATATCTAGGACAACCTGTAGTCCTCGGCTAAAAACGGCTGTAAGTGGTTATCCAACAATGAAATCAGGAGTTGTAATAAAAAGGAAGTACTGCGGGCGTTGGGAGCAACATTGCTCCGAGAAGTGTAGAAAGGAACAGTGAGAGAGAAGTAAAAGAAAGAATCTCGAAAAGGGGTAGATGAATGGTATGGACATAATCTTATACGTGGTGAGATCTTGTTAGGAAGTCTCTATAAAGTAAAACATGTAATCACTTATAGGTAAAAGGCCAGTTAATGAAACTTATATAGTTCTGGATCAGTTGTTACAGGGTGTACCTATTTGGGAGGGGCATTGTCAGGCACCCTCCCCTGTCCTGCCCTTCATGGGGTCAGTGAACTCATATGTAGGCCCGGGTTCCCAGCACCTGTCCTGAGGAGTTAGGTGGCCAGGTCCACTGCTGTTGAGTCCTCATAAGCTCGCGAAAATTTGTATTGAATCCAGGGGGACCAGGTATTAAAAAATGTATCATGGTTGTCTGTGGACTGGGCCACCGTCTCCTCCATATCACAAGTCTCAGAAACTCTCTGGAACCACTCCCTGAGTGAGGGGGTTCTGGTGGATTTCCAATATAGAAGAATTAGAGCTTTCGCCGCATTTAATAAGTGTTTGGTCAGAGAATTGTTGTATCTTTTGTATGATACCTCTGTGATGTGAAGCAGACAGCACGCCACGTCCAGATTAATTAAGGTCTCAGTGATTGTCCGAATTTTCTCACACACAGCCTTCCAGAAGGGGGCGATCACAGGGCAATGCCACCAAATATGGAGTAGATCACCCCCTTCCTTCCCACATCTCCAGCACGTGTCTGGAGTCTGCGGGAACCAGCCATGTATCTTAGCCGGCGTGGTGTACCAATGTGTCAGGAGTTTGTAGGATGTCTCCTGTGTTCTTGAGCTAAGGGAACATTTATGTGTAAATACACACGCTCTCTGCCACTGATTGGCCGAGATAGGCCTCTTCAGGGCCTGTGACCAGCTCTCTCTGAATCTGTCTTCTCCTTGCATGGGTTGGTCTCGTAGCCAAGCGTATGAAATAGAGGTAGCCTTCCGCACTAGGTTACCCTCCAGGCACACTGACTCCAGGTCCGTCAGATCCCTTCCAAAAGAGTCTCTCCTGTGGGGTTGGTTTAGGTAGTGTCTGATCTGAAAATACGTCCATAATGGGATGGAGGGCGTGTCCATCCCTGCAGTGAGCTGTTCGAAATCTTTAAAACTACCTTTATGAAAGCAGTCCTGGGCGAGCAGCGGTGTGGAAGTATGTCGGGAGTGCAGTAAGCGGTTGCCCACTCCGGGGAGAAAGTCTGGATTATTGAACAAGGGCGTCAAGGGACCTAGTGGGGAAGAGAGGTCTGTTTGTTTGGTCAATTTATGGAAGACTCCAAGTGATGTACCTATAAAGGGGTGTGTTTTGAGGGTCGCTGGATATTTAGACCATGGTATCCATGGGGAGAATCATAGGGCTAAGGGGCTGAGACTGTTCTCTAGTTGGATCCAGTCCTTTTGTGAGTGATGGCAGTGCCAATCAATAATTCTGGTGATGTGGGCAGCATAGTAGTATATTCTAAAATCCGGTATACCCATTCCCCCTTTAAGTTTGGGCTTCGTCAGAAGTTGGGCTTTTATTCTGGGTGGTTTGTGGGCCCATATAAACCTTGACTGCAAGCTGGAGATCGTTTTGAAAAAACTCTGGGGGATCCTAACTGGTAAATTGCGGAAGAGGTATAGGAGCTTTGGCAGAATGACCATTTTGCATATGGCAGCTCGGCCGAACCATGAGAAGTTACGCGTGTGCCATTTTTTAAGGTCCTGGTCTACAATTTTAAGAATAGGCGGGAAGTTTCGGTCATAGATTTGAGCAATGTTAGGGGTCAGCCAGACTCCTAAGTAATGAAGAGCTGAAGATTCCCATTTAAAGGGGCAATTAGCTTTGAGTCTGTTCAGTGGGGCTGCGGGTAAGTTTATATTTAGGGCTTCCGATTTCGAGAAATTTATTTTAAGATTAGATAACTTGCCAAAGATGGAGAATTGGCGTAGTAAGGAGGGTAGAGTGATATGGGGGTTGGTTAGGAAAAAGAGTAGGTCGTCTGCATACGCCGCTATTTTAAATTCCCGACCAGCAACTGCAAATCCTTGTATGGCTTCTTCTGCAATGACTTTTCTAATGAACGGTTCCAATGAGAGTATAAATAAGATGGGTGAGAGGGGGCAGCCCTGTCTCGTCCCGTTGTTGATATGGACTTTGTCTGACAGGGAACCATTATTCTTGACCTGAGCTGATGGGTTTGAGTATAGTGACCCGATCCATGACATCATGCAAGAGCCCAGACCAATATGTTGGCATGTCTCCAGCATGTAGTCCCATGCCACACGATCGAAGGCCTTCTCCGCATCCGTGGACAGGAGAAAGCCCTCGATCTTCTGTGTTCGTGCTGCATAAATTAGGTTGAGTGTTTTGGTTACGCAATCTCTGGTCTCCCTGCCCGGCATAAAGCCAGCCTGGTCAGGACCAATGATATCGTGCAGCAATGGTCTAAGTCTGTTGGCAATTATTTTAGCTAGGAGCTTAACGTCTATATTAAGGAGAGATATCGGTCTGTAGCTGGCACATAATTGGGGGTCTTTATTCTGTTTTGGTATGACAGTTATATGGGCAGCGAGGAATGACGATGGCACCGTTCTGGGTGTTGAGAGGGCGTTCAGCGCTTTATATAGTGGGTCGAGGAGCAGGTCAGTAAAGGTCTTGTAGTAAATGGAAGTGAAACCGTCCGGACCTGGGCTTTTACCCGCTTTTAAGTCTTTAATGGATTGCAAAATTTCAGATTTGTCAATGGGACTGTCTAATAGCTGGGCATTCTCACCTGTTAGGGTAGGAAGTTTGGAGTCTTTTAAGTAGTCCCAGATTAATTGCAATCTAGACCTTGGGGAGGGAGGGGAGTTTCCCTGTGAAGGTAAATTGTAGAGGTTGGAGTAATATTCATGGAAGTGTTTGCTAATTCCCTCAGTGGTAACATCTACTTTGCCCTTATTGTTTCTTATTCCTAGAATGTTCTGGTGTGATGTGGCATCTTTTAGGGCCTTGGCTAGGAACCTTCCAGTCTTGTCTCCATGCTCATAATAGATCTTCTTTTTAAAGAAAATAAATCTTTTGGCTTTTGCGTCTAGAATGTGTTGGAGGGTTTTCCTAGTGTCCAGAAGGGCGCTCACTGATCTTTCCGATAGGGATTTTTTATGTAGCGTTTCTAGGGCGTGAATTTTGTCTGTCAGCTGTCTGATCACTTTTTCCCTTTCCCTCTTACAGTGGGCTCCCAATTGGATCAACTCCCCTCTTATGGTGCATTTGTGTGCCTCCCAAATCATCATGGGGTCCATCTCAGGGGTCACATTGTGAGAAAAAAATTCTTTGATGGTTTTGGAAATTCCAGGGAGCCTCTGCGGGTCTGTAAGGAGTGTTTAGTTCAGTCTCCAGGTGTTGGGTTTGGGGGGTGGCCTAGTCAGGTCTAAGGAGAGTGATATAGGCGCGTGGTCGGAAATGGACTGGATCCCTATATTGGCTTCCGTAATCAGATTGAGGTCTCTTTGTGACGTAAAGATGTAGTCTATTCGTGAATACTTATTATGGGGAATGGAATGGAACGTATAATCCTTGTCGTCAGGGTGCAAGAGACGCCAGGAATCTATCAGCTGCAAGGAGCTCAGAAGGGTTTTAATTTGTTTAAGGATCTTATATGTGATATGGGATCTACCCGTAGAGGTGTCGACTAAGGGGTTCAGTGGGATGTTAAAATCCCCTCCCACAATCATGCATCCAGAGCCAAAGCCCTTCAACTGTGACACCATACGCCTGCAGAAGGAGATGTGGGCGGTGTTGGGGAAGTATACATTTGCTAAGGTTAGGGGCCTACCCCCACAAGTCCCCCTCAAGAAGACATACCTTCCCTCAGGGTCTATAAGTTTGTCGGTGACTTCAAAGGGAGCGTTTTTACTTATTAAGATAGACACACCCTTGGTTTTGGCCAGGTCATTTGTGGCATGGAAAGCTTCGGTAAAGTAGGAGTCAGTGAGCCTGGGGACCTGTGAGGTCTTAAAGTGCGTCTCCTGCAAGAAGACAAACTGTGGCTTACCTTTTTTGAGTTCTCTCAAGAGTGTTGTGCGTTTTTCTGGGATGTTTAGTCCCTTAGCGTTGTGCGAAATTACTGTCGGGTGGCGGCCAAGAGATGAGTATACCATGACGTATGTTCAGAGAGAGCTGGTGGTCTACGTCTAATAGGAAGAACAATCGAGACAAAATTACAAGAGATCAATGTGAATATTGTACTACAGATCTATCACAAATGGTCAAGTACCGTTAGAGAAGAGCCCAGGGGAAGGCTGAAGAGGTGGAGAAGCAGGGGTGGGGGTGCAGAGGGGAAGGTAAGACTGAGATTAGTTGGAAAAGAGTTAGGAGAGGTAAGTAAAGGGTCAAAGAGAGGAGATATGGTAATCTTCCTTGGGGTGTCAATGCCCCAAGGAGCTATAGGTAGTGAATCCTGGGTAGCCAGTGAGACCACCCAGGGTGCACTATGTGGGGGATAGGAAGGCGGCAACACGACAGATCTTCAGGGGAAGAACAATCGCTGAATTAAGGTGGTTCTAAGGGTTGTGAAACCTGAGGTGCCCGCCTCCCAGCCATTTGGAATGCATGAAAAAGGTGATAATGAGTCATTTCTGCACGCTATGAGGTACATGAGACACATGCGGGTGTCCTCAAACAGAGAAGAAAACACCAACAAGATTAACAGGACTCCCGCCTGTGCCTCCTTGTTCATGGGTCATGAAGACCTGGGACATAGAAGTAATAACAAAGCTGAATAATAACGTCAACTATATTGATGGAACTCAATAAAAATAAGAAAAATGGATGCGGACATCCTCCTCCCCCACCCCCCAGGGGATGGGAAGCGGTCTCCCCTTAGTCATCTCATGTACACTGACTATGTTCAGGAATGGGTGCATTAATAGCAACTGGTCCAAGGGCCATCCTGGATCCTCCCTCCTTGAGTTGTGTCAGTAACAGGAACTTGTCCCTACTCTGAAGTGAGGATCAGAGGGCAAGATAGCAGTATGAGTCCTGAGTGTTTGGTTCTCATCCTCCGAGTGGCCACAAATGTGACCTACCGGGATCATGTGGTGCAGTCAACATGAAGTATGACCCGATGGTTCGAGGGTGAATGTTAAACTTACTACCAACCGGATGGTTAGAACTTAGAGCATGAAGAAATAAAAAAAAAAAAAAGGGGGGAATTGGGGGGGGGGGAAGGGCCGGTTTAGGGTAGTCCGTTTGCTGAGAGGATCAGCGAAGCGTATCTGTTGTCAGGACTTGCTGGAAGGATGAAATTCAACTGGACGGGCTCCTGCATGTAAAGGGGGTGAATACTTATGAGGGCTAAAGCTGCTAAAAATCTGTGAGTAAGGAGGAGGAGAAAACGTCCACATCCCCTCAATACCCATCCAGAGCCCTGGATGAGTGCGGCTTGAAGCTCGGTGTTCCAGCCTGTGACCCAGCGTGTGAGCCTCCTCGGCGGCCTGTCTTCAGCTTCTTGGCGATCCTGTTGTCAGGGGAAGAGAGCGGGGAGTTAGGCGGGCTTTTCTCCAGTGGTGGCAGATGAAATTCCTGGTACCACTCCGGGATCTCAATCATGTCAAGCTACAAAGCATGGCAGAAATCCGGTAAGTCTTCCGGTGATCTCAGCAGGTGTTGCTTACCATTGTGGTTCACCATAAGAGCAAACGGAAACCTCCAAGTGTAGTTGAGCTCCCTGTCTCTGAGCTTGTCCAGAAGGGGGCGCAGTGCCCTGCGGTTCTTTAAGGTTATCTGGGAGAGGTCCTGGAAAAGCATGATAGTTTCTCCATTAAAAAGTATATGCTAAAATATATATAAATCAGTGCGCAACCTATTAAGTAAGCCTACACAGTGCTTATGATCGTACAATTAAAAAATGAAAGTAAACATGTGAATAAATAGACACTTAAACAAATGTCCTATAGTGCCACCTGATTAGCAAGTGAAAAAAGGTGGAAAAAAGGGAAAAAACAAAAATCAAAAACCACAACAATGAATATTGTCCCCTGAAACTAATATACTCCGGGGTACACAGTTCAAGTATGTTTAAAGTTCGTATAAATGGGATGTTGACATCAAACGATTTCCATCAAACAAAACAAACAAAACCCGATCCTGTGGTGCAGATAAGGCGAGACTGTTTCAACTTGCTGGAATAACTGATAAAGGCAATGGAGGCTTACCAGCTCAGGTGGATCCCGATTACAGAGATCATATGGGGCTCATGCATGAATAGAAACATCCACCGACATGCCGCAGGTCTTTTACCTCCAGTCGTCCGATATCCCGATCCTCCAGGGGCCCTCAGAGCAAGGAGATCTTGCAAGAGATTCCCTCGTTCATGCAGCAAGAAAGGATGTTGAAATAAAAATAAAAAAATAAAAAAACCTCATGGTGCAATACTTTTGTTTAAAAGAAGAAATACCCTTTATTGGTTTCGGGCAAAATAAAATCGCATTCACATGAAGTTAAAACAAGGAAGGCGGCAAATTCAAAAAACTGATCGTACTCAGCTGCTGTGTTGCAGTCAGCTGTAGCGTAGTGATGGCCCGATCAACAGCTCCACCCGACGCTGCGTTTCGTCATACAAGGCGTCCACTGGGAAAGGAGGCTGGATTGGGACATCACTCATCACGCTTATATTCTGGCAGAAAACCGTGACACCGGAAGCCGGGAAGAAAACTCAAATCCCCCAGGCTACCCGTGTTAATAGACATCTTCCTTTGCCTCCCGCAATACGCGGAATGTTCGCCGGAAAAAAATGTCTACATAAAAGAGATAGAATATTTGATTTTACATGTCCCTGTATAGTATGAAGGACATTGCTAGTCCTCCACATCTCTACATGACACAAAATATATATGACAAAAAATATGCATATATTAATGATCAACCCCTTATAATAAAGGTGAATCAATAACCATACTAATAATAAAAATAGGTCAGTACTCCGGAATTAACCTTACAACTGACAAATAATTAAAAATAATAGTAATAAACACATTAAAATACATTAAAATATCAATGTATATTATCACCTGATATATGATGTCATACAACAATTTGAAAATTGTAACATATAACAGCCCATACCTCCAACTCAAGGGTTTCAGTTAATGTACAAACGGAAACCCGTTTTTACAAAACACATATAAATGAATGCAAATATGGACCATCATAACTATTGCAATACTGACATCTAGTGGAGGATTGCTGACACTACCCTATATACACAATACTAATGCAGGAAATATAATCCTCTAGAAAATCTAGTTGGTATTGATTTTAAATTCTTGAAAAGGATCACCAGGTGATACACTCACCTAAATAAAAGTCTAGACTCCACATCTCTACATGACACAAAATATATATGACAAAAAATATGCATATATTAATGATCAACCCCTTATAATAAAGGTGAATCAATAACCATACTAATAATAAAAATTACAGTGTTACCGACCTTTGGGCCTTAATATTGAGTGGGACATCAATTGTTTTATAAACAATAGTTGAAATCACCACTCATATATGTTTCCATCAGTATACTTTCTTGGTTTTGTGGTATAAAAATTTTTTTTTGTGTATTTTCCCCTTCTAAAGTACAGAAGTTCAATAACAATTATTTTCTCCAATACGAGTATAGGGTGGGTCTAGACTTTTATTTAGGTGAGTGTATCACCTGGTGATCCTTTTCAAGAATTTAAAATCAATACCAACTAGATTTTCTAGAGGATTATATTTCCTGCATTAGTATTGTTGTATATAGGGTAGTGTCAGCAATCCTCCACTAGATGTCAGTATTGCAATAGTTATGATGGTCCATATTTGCATTCATTTATATGTGTTTTGTAAAAACGGGTTTCCGTTTGTACATTAACTGAAACCCTTGAGTTGGAGGTATGGGCTGTTATATGTTACAATTTTCAAATTGTTGTATGACATCATATATCAGGTGATAATATACATTGATATTTTAATGTATTTTAATGTGTTTATTACTATTATTTTTAATTATTTGTCAGTTGTAAGGTTAATTCCGGAGTACTGACCTATTTTTATTATTAGTATGGTTATTGATTCACCTTTATTATAAGGGGTTGATCATTAATATATGCATATTTTTTGTCATATATATTTTGTGTCATGTAGAGATGTGGAGGACTAGCAATGTCCTTCATACTATACAGGGACATGTAAAATCAAATATTCTATCTCTTTTATGTAGACATTTTTTTCCGGCGAACATTCCGCGTATTGCGGGAGGCAAAGGAAGATGTCTATTAACACGGGTAGCCTGGGGGATTTGAGTTTTCTTCCCGGCTTCCGGTGTCACGGTTTTCTGCCAGAATATAAGCGTGATGAGTGATGTCCCAATCCAGCCTCCTTTCCCAGTGGACGCCTTGTATGACGAAACGCAGCGTCGGGTGGAGCTGTTGATCGGGCCATCACTACGCTACAGCTGACTGCAACACAGCAGCTGAGTACGATCAGTTTTTTGAATTTGCCGCCTTCCTTGTTTTAACTTCATGTGAATGCGATTTTATTTTGCCCGAAACCAATAAAGGGTATTTCTTCTTTTAAACAAAAGTATTGCACCATGAGGTTTTTTTATTTTTTTATTTTTATTTCAACATCCTTTCTTGCTGCATGAACGAGGGAATCTCTTGCAAGATCTCCTTGCTCTGAGGGCCCCTGGAGGAGCGGGATATCGGACGACTGGAGGTAAAAGACCTGCGGCATGTCGGTGGATGTTTCTATTCATGCATGAGCCCCATATGATCTCTGTAATCGGGATCCACCTGAGCTGGTAAGCCTCCATTGCCTTTATCAGTTATTCCAGCAAGTTGAAACAGTCTCGCCTTATCTGCACCACAGGATCGGGTTTTGTTTGTTTTGTTTGATGGAAATCGTTTGATGTCAACATCCCATTTATACGAACTTTAAACATACTTGAACTGTGTACCCCGGAGTATATTAGTTTCAGGGGACAATATTCATTGTTGTGGTTTTTGATTTTTGTTTTTTCCCTTTTTTCCACCTTTTTTCACTTGCTAATCAGGTGGCACTATAGGACATTTGTTTAAGTGTCTATTTATTCACATGTTTACTTTCATTTTTTAATTGTACGATCATAAGCACTGTGTAGGCTTACTTAATAGGTTGCGCACTGATTTATATATATTTTAGCATACACGTTTACAGCTGTTATTCCGGCTGTTTATAAGTTTGCAGCACCTGTCACATTCAACTGCAAAGTTTTTTTCATTTTTTTACATTTTTTATGGTTTATCCCATTGGTTTAGATAGGTTAGCGCGGATTATTCACCTCTTTTAACCCATTAAAAAGTATGCGCTCCTGTCTGCGCACTTTTTTCATAATGTCCTCCTTCAGGTTAAAGTTTTGAAGGCAGCAAATTATGTCCCGTGGGGGTTGGGATTCAGGCCCTCTGGCTCGAAGTGCTCTGTGCGCCCTGACGAAATCTATAACCGTGTACTCGGGCCTATCTAACAGGCTGTTGAATACCCTCTGTAGAGCCATCATTATCTGGTCTGCTTCTACCAGCTCCGGTATCCCCCGGACCCTAATGTTGCACCTCCTTCCTCTATTGTCCAGGTCCTCTAAATGCCTATTAACCTCAATGAGGTGTGAGGAGTGTGAAGCTGTGACCTTCCCCAGCCTGCGCAGCTCCTTGTCCCTATGTCTCCCTGCGGCCTCTGCTCCCTCCATCTTTTCATTAAGCACCAGGAGGTTCGTTTTCAGGTCTGTAATCGCAGCCGAGAACGTGGACTTAATGTCCGCTGCAATGCTAGTCATTTCCCCAAACGTTATGGGGTGATTAGTGCGCGGGGTACCTTTACTGATCTCCTCTGTGGCAGACTGGGAGTCCTCACTGCATTCCTCCTCCGCGTGTATCGGCGCCATCTTGCCCCGGCCTCGTTTCGTGCGGCCGAGTGGACTCTGAATATGTCCGCTATGTCCCGTCCCTTGCAGGCTGCCAGAGAGCGGCGTGATCTCGTCTGCGGGGTGCCGTGAGATCTCCTGTGCATCCTGCGGGGATAGCGTGCAGAAAGACGAGCTGTTGGCTGGGAAGTCGGCGGAGCTCCTCTGTTAAGCTGCCGTCGCCATTGCGCGCCAAACCACGCCCCCCAAATTATTTTATATATATATATATATATATATATATTGTATATAGTTATAATAAATTGAAAAGGTTATCAGAACACTCCCTAAGGTGCCCACATCCCAGCGCTCAAATGAATAAATAAGTGATCTGCATTAAAAGCTGCTATTATATACAAGTAAAAATCATAAAAAATATATGCATCCTAAAAATTGTTTCGTTATTACGTCTTCAGAGGGCGTCCCTTCAACCCGGGACTCACAGGAGCAGACACACAGCGTGATATCGCTGCCGCAAGTGAGTGGATGCCGAGCAATATGTGACAAGCCTTGTTTTACCTTTTATCTTGTAAGCATTTCTTGTATGCGGGGGGATCTTTCCATGTTTAAATAAACTGATTTACACTATGTAGTGCATACCCTTTGTATTTTTACATGCCTGCACTGCCACACTCAAAAAATCCTCTGACCTGCACCGCTGCATGCAATCAGGCTGACAACAGGATCAACGCCTATCCAGGGAGATTTCTGCCACAGCATCTAGAGAGATTTTGCTACAGGCTTTTATCAACTCATCATCTGGTGAGTAGATTCCCATAAGGGAGTGCACAAGTTCAAGCAAGGAGGGGATAGAATGGATATACAGCAAAGTTATATACAGCAAATTCCAGCCTTCTGATTTTATGAACTGTGTTAGAGTGTTGTACAAGAATTGGATGAACATTTATTTGCTTACTCAGTTTTGAGACCAGAGAGGGACTTTTGACCCTTGTTTTCCTTTTACTGGTCTTATATGGTTGTTGGTGCTAATCCCCCTTTTTTTTAGATTAGAGGAGCATTTTATACCGTGTTCTATATTGCAATATTTGGAAACATATAGTTTGTGAAATTTTATATTTAATTTATAGCGCTGTTAATGCTTTTTATATTTTTAAGATGCATATATTTTTTATGAGTTATAATAAATTAACAAACTATATATAATTAGTTAAACAGGTGTATTTTGTGTGTTCATGTAAAAAATATAATTATTGCATTAATGTTTTCACAATGAAATAATAAGAATATATAAATTTGCTGAAATATCAACTACAGGCTCAGCCAGCCATAAAATACATCTGTTAAAAACTGTATTTACTTTTTTCCTTGAATTACTAGTAAACTATAGTTCAATAAATCTGAATAGGCTTTCTAGAGCATCATTTATAATCCATTTGTTGAGTGTGGACATACACATATGGTCCATTAACTTGAGTAGATCTAGATTGTACTGGTGTCCAAAAACATTATATGGAATATCACCATTTAACAATATAGGCCATTATGTCTTCCTAAGCGTGTAAGCAATTTCTGCTTTTGTGTAGCATGCAATAACCAATATGGATAATGATGACCTAGTACATCTTCAGGCTCTGCAGATATATTGCTGTGATTCACAAAAGAGTAGTATAATAAATCTGAGAAGCACCATGGTAACATTGTATGCTCATTGTATATTTTACAATGTGTGCTGCAGGTGTTTGGTCTGTGAGACATGAATACTTTAATAAATCTGAATAGATTTTTCATTTTATTCAGGTGAGAGCTCCACAAGACTATAGTAGACTTACAGCAAATACATTTAAAATGAATGTACCACAAACGATTACTATAAGGCCCCTTTCACACTGGGGCGGGCAGGAGCGGTGGCGGTATAGCAGCACGATTTGCAGCGCTGCTATACCGTCGTTCTTACCGCGGTATGCGGTCGCTAGGGGGGTGAATGTAACCCCCGCTAGTGGCCGAAAAAGGGTTAATACCGCCCGCAAACCCGCGGTTTGCGGGCGGTAATACCGCGGTGTCCCATTGATTTCAATGGGCACCCGCGGTAAAGGAGCGGTGAACACACCGCTCCTTTACCGCTGTAAAGAAGCGGCTAGCAGGACTTTTGGAGCGGTCCTGCTAGCGCACCGCTTCAGTGTGAAAGCCTTCGGGCTTTCACATTGAAGGCTTCAGGGCAGGAATTTTTCATGCGGTATAATAGCGCTATTATTAGCGCTAAACCGCATGAAAAACGCCCCAGTGTGAAAGGGGCCTAAATGTGTAATATGTTTTGGGGTGTTGTAAACATCCCACCAAACACAGGCATAGTGCTAGAACATTCTATGTATTATGTACAGAATTAAAAAAACAGGCCTTTTAGTAAATAGGTCAGTGTCATCAAAGTGTATGGATTAACATTACTCTCTCTCTCTCTCTTTCTCTCTCTCATCACTTAACTACTGTTTAAATCACATTCAATTTATATGTTTTATCCCCTACAATTAAAGCACTTGAATAACACACAGATACTTTAAATTAGAGTTTGTCAAAAACCTTTGGAGATCAGCAACATTCTATGTAAGTTCTAAGTTTAGGCCTTCAGCTCCTGAGAAAAATATAAACAAGTGCATGGCACACTGCCAAATAAAATCTCATAGGGTGAAAGTCTAGTATTTTCCTTAGATGTCATTCTAACCTAATATAAAATATTAAAAGACATTGAGGCCATAGTAGTATAATAAATTGAGTAGTATAATAAATCTGAGAAGCACCATGGTAACATTGTATGCTCATTGTATATTTTACAATGTGTACTGCAGGTGTTTGGTCTGTGAGAAATGAATACTTTAATAAATCTGAATAGATTTTTCATTTTATTCAGGTGAGTGCTCCACAAGACTATAGTAGACTTACAGCAAATACATTTAAAATTAATGTACCACAAACGATTACTATAAATGTGTAATATGTTTTGGGGTGTTGTAAACATCCCACCAAACACAGGCATAGTGCTAGAATATCCCATGTATTATGTACAGAATAAAAAAACAGGCCTTTTAATAAATAGGTCAGTGTCATCAAAGTGTATGGATTAACATTACTCTCTCTCTCTTTCTCTTTCTCTTTCTCTCTCTCATCGCTTAACTACTGTTTAAATCACATTCGATTTATATGTTTTATCCCCTACAATTAAAGCACTTGAATAACACAGAGATACTTTAAATTAGAGTTTGTCAAAAACCTTTGGAGATCAGCAACATTCTATGTAAGTTCTAAGTTAAGGCCTTCAGCTCCTGAGAAAAATATAAGCAAGTGCATGGCACACTGCCAAATAAAATCTCATAGGGTGAAAGTCTAGTATTTCCCTTAGATGTCATTCTAACTTAATATGAAATATTAAAAGACATTGAGGCCATAGGTTTTCTAGCTTCTGACTAGGGATGAGTTGAACACCCCCCGGTTTGCAGCAGAACATGCGAACAGGCAAAAAGTTTGTTCGAACACGCGAACACCGTTAAAGTCTATGGGACACGAATGTGAAAAATCAAAAGTCCTAATTTTAAAGGCTTATATGCAAGTTATTGCCATAAAAAGTGTTTGGAGACCCGGGTCATGCCCCAGGGGACATGTATCAATGCAAAAAAAAGTTTTAAACACTACAGTTTTTTCGGGAGCAGTGATTTGAATAATGTTTAAAGTGAAACAATAAAAATGAAATATTCCTTTAAATATCGTGCCTGGGGAGTGTCTATAGTATGCCTGTAAAGTGGCACATTTTTCCCGTGTTTGGAACAATACCGGAGAAAAATGAAATTTCTAAAGGAAAAAAAGTCATTTAAAACTGCTAGCGGCTGTAATGTATTGTCAGGTCCCGGCAATATAGATGAAAATCATTGAGAAAAACGGTATGGGCCCCTCCCCAGTCCATTACCAGACACTTTGGGTCTGGTATGGATATTAAGGGGAAGCCCACACCCAAATTAAAAAAAATTGTGTGGGGGTCCCCTGGGCCCTTAGGCAATTTATACTCTGAACAGCAGTATATATACTATACGGGCTGCCCTTTATACTCTGCAGAAAATTGGGCCTTAGGTGTTGGTGGTACCAGAACACTGTAAGCCCTCACAGTTACTCTTGGTGGATGCAGGAATTGGCTCTGCTGTGAAATACTATATCAAAAATTGTAATTACATGCCCCTGTTAAACAGGGGCAGAAAAATTGGGCCTTTGGTGGGGGTTGTGGTGCCACAACACTGTAAGCCCTCACAGTTACTTTTGGTGGGCGTAGGAATAGACCCTGCTGTGAAATATTAGATCAAGAATTGTAATTACATGCCCCAGTTAAACAGGGGCAGAAAATTTGGGCCTTGGGTGGTGGTGGTGGTGCCACAACACTGTAACCCCTCATAGATACTCTTGTTGGGCACAGGAACGGGCCCTGCTGTGAAATATTAGATCAAGAATTGTAATTACATGCCCCTGTTATACAGGGGCAGAAAAATTGGGCCTTAGGCAGTGGTGGTGGTGCCCTAAACCAAAAATATTCTTAGAAGCTAGCATCATCAAGATTGAGGAGGAATAGGATAGTCAATCAGCATAGGCAGTCTTCAAGAGATCCCACATCCATAGAAAATTCAATTGGTTACATCAGCATCAGGTGCATGATAGCTGCTGATCCAAGACTGATTCATTTTTATGAATGTGAGCCTATCAACAGAGTCTGTGGACAGGCAAACTCTATGATCCATTACAAACCCTCCAGCAGCACTGAATGTGCATTCAAAAAGAACGCTGGATGCAGGACAGGCCAGCAGCTCAATTGCATATTGAGCAAGTTCTGGCCAGTGGTCCATCCTCAAGTAACCCAGTGGATGCTCTGTTGGAAAGGTCTCTAAGTCTGCTCTTGCCCCTAGATATTCCTGCACCATGTAATGCAGACTCAGGCGATGGTTGCTTGAACCAATCAGACCTGAGGACTGAAAAATTGTCTGAAGGCATCGGTTAGCCGGCCACCTTCTCCGCCGCTCTTCCTCTGACTGAACAAAACCTCAGCAACACGTTGTCCAGAACCAGGAAATTGTAACCTCCCAGGGTCTGGAAATGCATTGCACAAACCATTCTTCAAGGCCTCCTGAAGATGTTTCATCCTCTGCTCCCTCTGCGAAGGCAGGATGAGTTCTGCAACCTTACACTTGTAACGCGGATCAAGAAGGGTTGCCAGCCAGTAATGATCCCTCTCCTTGATACCACAAATCCTAAGGTCCTTTCGCAGGCTTTGCAGAACCAGGGAGGCCATTCAGTGTAAGTTTGCAGAGGCATTCCATTCTGAGTCCTCTAGGTCAGTAAGGATCACATGATCCGTAACAACCTCCTTCCAGCCACGTACAACTCCTTGGGTTTCTGGGGACTGAAAACGATCCCTTGAAGACTGCTGCTGAGTGTTATCCTACACCTCCATGCTGACACAAACCTCCTCCTCCTTTTCTTCCTGTGTGTTTGGCGGGCCCGCCATCTATATGGCTAAAGGGGGCCTTGAGAGGTAAGGAAGTCCTCCTCTTCCTCTCGCTGTTCTGCCTCAAGTGCCCTGTCCATTATTCCACAAAGCGTGTGCTCCAACAGGAAGACAAGAGGGACAGTATCACTGATGCATGCATTGTCACTGCTCACCATCCTCGTGGCCTAATCAAATGGTGACAGGACAGTACATGCATCCTTGATCAGTAGCCACTGGCGTGGCAAAAAGAAGCCAAGCTCCCCTGACCCTGTCCTGGTTCCATACTCACACAGGTACTCATTGGTGGCCCTCTGCTGCATTTGCAGCCGCTACAGCATTGCCAACGTTGAGTTCCACCTGGTGGGCATGTCAAACAAATGAGGCGGTTGGTAGGCAGGTTGCATTCCCTTTGAAAGTCAGCCAGCCAAGCACTGGCATTGTATGACCGGCGGAAATGAACAAAGAATTTTCTGGCCTGCCTCAGGAGATCCTGTAAGCCTGGGTACCTGGCTGCACCACCAAATTCAGGACGTGTGCCAAACATGGAACATGGGCCAAGTGTCCCTGTCAGAGGGCAGAGAGAAGGCTGGTGCCATTGTCGCATACAACCATTCCTGGCTGAAGCTGGCGTGGCATCAACCACCTCTGAGCCTGCCCCTGCAGAGCTGACAGAATCTCTGCCCCAGTGTGGCTCCTGCCCCCTAAGCAGACCAACTCAAGCACCGCATGGCATCTTTTTGCCTGAGTGCTTATGGCGCACTGCTGGTTCAGAGGACAAATATGCAGTAGAGGCCATAGAGGAAGAAGAAGAGGAGGGGGTGGAGGAGAGAGCTGTGGCAGAATCACCACTAGCATTTTGGAGGTGTGGTGGTGGAACAAGCTCCAACAATACTGAACCCTGTCCTGCATCCTTCCCAGCTGCCAGCAGAGTTACCCAGTGCGTCATGAAGGAAAGGTAATGTCCCTGCCCATGCCTGCTGGACCATGAGTCAGCGGTAATATGCACCTTACTGCTGACCACCCTGTCCAACGAGGCCAAAACATTGCCTTCCACATGCCGTTAGAGAGCCGGAATGACCTTTCGTGAAAAGAAATGGCGTTTTGGAACCTGCCACTGAGGTACGGCACATTTCACTAATTCACGAAAGGGGGCAGAGTCTACCAGCTGAAAAAGCAGCAGTTTCAGTGCTAGCAATTTGGCCAAGCTAGCATTTAGACGCTGTTTACGGTTTAGCAACTGGGGTAGGGAAATTTTGCCTGCTAAAATCAGATGGTGGTGTACTGCTAACAGTTTGACTGCATGTACTTTGGACACCTTTTGCTATAACATTATAGTGTGAAACGCGTCAGCTGATTCCCTGTCTTGCTGTGACCTGCAGTGCACCTGTCTGTTTTTACAATAAAAGGCAACCATAAAAGGTTTTTCTGGAGTGCGGCTGTCCATATTTATTCATCATTTGTTTTTGATCCGCTTCAGACATAGGTTGCAAACAGCAACGGTACGATCTGCTGCACACGTGTCAAAAAAGGCCCACACCAAGGAACTTTTCAAAATCAGCGGGGAGTCAGCAGCTCCCTGCACCTGTGGAGCTCTGCGGTGTGATGCAATAGGGTGGCTGCCCTTAAGCTGCCCCCTGGAGGGCATCCTGCCTTGTTGGAGATGTGCCTCTTCCTCCTCCTCCTCTCTTCTATCAGGCACCCAAGCAGAGTCAGTGACCTCATCATCCCCTCCCTGCTCGTCACTGGAGCAAACTTGGCAGTATGCTGCAGCTGGGGGAACATGACTGCCAGTTTCTTGTCATTCTTGGGCACCCCCTCTCTCTAGGCTCACGTTACTCCCTTCCTCAACCTGGGAACCAACATCGGAGCCTGCAAATCGCTGCACATCCTCAAGCAGCATGTACCCGACACTGTGGTCGAATAGTTAGGGGGACTCCTCCGTGCATGATGGTGGGGCTACGGAATGAGTGACTGTGGACAAGGAGCCAGTGGAATAGGCCGCTGTGTAATAAATTACTTTAAAAACCTGTGTGTGTTTTTTTATTGACATTTTTTTTACACCAGGTGAATGGGTAGGGGTACGATGTACCCCATACTCATTCACACAGGGTGGGGGGCGGCATCCGGGGGCCCCCTTATTAAATGAGGCTCCCGGATTCCAATCAGCCCCCGCCCGCAGACCCCGACAACCAACGGCCAGGGTTGTCGGGAAGAGGCCCTTGTCCCCATCAACATGGGAGCAAGGTTCTTTGGGGTAGGGGGGCCACAGGTCGCCCCCCTGCCCCAAAGAACCAAACCCCCCATGTTGAGGGCATGCAGCCTGGTACGGTTCAGGAGGGAGGGGGGCGCTCTCTCGTCCCCCCCTCTTTTCCTGCGGCCTGCCAGGTTGCGTGCTCGGATAAGGGTCTGGTTTGGATTTTGAGGGGGACCCCCACGCCGTTTTTTCGGCTTAGGGGATTCCCCTTCAAATCCATACCAGACTGAAGGGCCTGGTATGCTCCTGGAGGGGGAACCCATGGCAGTTTTTTATTTAAAATTTGGCGTGGAATTCCCGCTCAGGATTCATGCCAAACACAGTGCCTGGTATTGGCGGGAATCCACGTCGGATCCTGTTCAATACAGTGCCGCGTCTCCTTCTCGCTATTGCAGCGAGCGCGAGATGTCACCACCCTGTCGCCGAGATGTCGGCACCCTGTCGCCGAGAATCTCCGCGATGGGACCGCGATGGATATACAATGTCGGCGGCACCTACTGTAATTGCCAGCTTCCATTTCTCCACAGTAATCCACCTGTTGATGATCCGTTTGTCAGCTTTGCCTACTTAAGGACTTCCAGTTCATTTGCTCTTCGCCTTCGCCTGTGTTAACATCACAAGAGACTTTCTCCTGTGTTCCAGTTGAAGACCTGCTTAACTGCTGTCCCCTCTGGCTACGGATCCTGCTTGCTGTTCTATTCCCTTTATTGCTGGCTCTTGGACTTTGGCTTGGCCGACTACCCGATCCGGTTACTGAACTCTGGCTATCTTTTGACTACTCTTACTCTGTTTACCTTTTTATTACTTATTATTAAACTAGTGTGATTTAACTGCACTTCTGTCTCGGTCTGATTTATGGTTTCTGACAGTAGGCGAAGGCCATGAACTCAGAAGATGCAGCCAATCCACTTGTTAATATTTTTTCCAGATTGGATGACCTGGATCACCGCATGGATCAGTTTGCCATGACGATACAGATGCTCCCACTGTGGCCGCTTCGGTAGTCCCTGTGCAGGCAGACCCTGCTGCTGCTCCAGTCTCTGTGCAGGCACCCGCCTCGAGTATTACCTCTATTAGAGGTATGTCTGGTTCCGCCCCGCTTCCCCAGTGATTTGGGGGCAATCCAAAGCAGAGGTTTTTTCAACCAGGTTGAGATATATTTTGAGATGCTGCCCCAGGCGTTTCCCACGGACAGAAGCAAGGTAGTTTTCGTGATATCTTTACTTTCTGAGAGAGCCTTGGCCGGGAAAAACCCTGTATGGGAGATGCAAAAACCCGTGGTCCTGAGTTACCCAGAATTTGTGGCTTCCTTCAAAAGGGTATTTGACGTTCCCGCACGCTCCGCTTCTGCTGCCAAGAGCCTCATGTCCATCAAACAGAGAACGAGAACTGTTGCAGATTACGCCATTGAATTCCGGACTCTGGCAGCAGAGGTTGCTTGGAACAATGAGGCCCTCGTGGCTGCTTTTTCTCATGGTCTCTCGGATAACATCAAGGATGAGATAGCAGCCCGAGATATACCCACTGAGCTGGAGAAGTTGATCACATTTGCCATCCTCATTGACTCCAGACTCAGAGGAAGACCCTCTGTTAAGCCTGAAAGCCTCCTGTACGTTTGTCTCCGAGCTTTGCAGTCCCTCCCTTGCCTCCCTCACCTCCCATGCCTCCTGGTACTTTCATAAGATTTGTCAGTATAGTTGCAAAATTCGGTATAAAACTTCTATAATATCCCGCAATCCCTGACCTGCTTCTTGTTTGCAGGACATTCACTTGGGCTTCACGCGTCTCTCTGCAGATGAGAGAGCCCTTAGGGGGAGGGAGAGATTGTGCCTTGATTGTGGCCAGGCCGGTCACTTTTTGAAGTCTTGTCCTACCTGTCCAGGGAACGCCCCGAACCTTGAGGTCCTGTCACGGACAGACCTTAGATGGCGTTGTTTCATCTCCAGTTGCCCAGAAGGATAAGCCCTTGGTTTTGGTTACCCTGTCTTGGGCTGAGTCATCCATTGAGATACAGGCTCTAATCGACTCTGGGTCTGCAGGCCTGTTCATTGATGCTGCCTTTGTGTCTAAGCACTCGATTCCGCTGCAGCTGCGTGACACTCTACTTGCCATTGAGGCTCTTGATGGGAGACCTCTACAGCCTGCCCATGTGACTCATGAGACTATTCCGTTGTCCATGGCCGTAGGGGCTCTTCACCATGAGATATTACAATTCCAAGTTATTTCCTCACCTAAGTTTCCGCTGGTTATTGGTTATCCTTGGTTACAGAGGCACAACCCGTCTTTGGATTGGCTCCGTGCTGAGGTTCTGTCCTGGCCACCATAGTGCAGTGAGAGATGCTTCCAGAAGGTAGCCAAGGCCCTTCACTCACCTCCCTGCCTGAGGAGTACTGTGATTTTAGCGATTTCTTTGACAAAGGTCAAGCCGGTACGTTGCCTCCACACCGGTCGTATGATTGCGCAATTGACCTTCAACCTGGTGCCATTCCCCCTCGTGGCTGGTTTACCCTTTGTTGGTCTTGGAGGATAAGGCCATGGAGGAGTATGTTGCAGACGCACTTTCTCGAGTTTTCATCCGCAAATCCTCGTCTCCTGCTGGTGCTGGTTTTGTGAAGAAGAGTGGTGAACTGAGACCTTAAATCGATTATAGAGGTCTCAATCATTTCACCATTAAGAATGCCTATCCGTTCCCGTTGATTACGGAGTTATTTGACCGCCTCAAGGGAGCAATGGTCTTCACAAAGCTTGATTTGAGAGGGGCATACAATCTCGTCAGGATTAAGGAGGGCGACGAGTGGAAAACTGCGTTTAATACCAGAACAGGTCATTATGAGTATCTTGTAATGCCTTTTGGCCTCTGTAACGCTCCGGCAGTTTTCCAGGAGTTTATTAACGATGTCCTCCGAGACTTGTTGCAGTTATGTGTGGTGGTTTATCTCGACGATATCCTCATATTTTCAAAGTCCCTGGAGAGCCACCACACAGATGTCTGTCGAGTGCTTTAGAAACTAAGAGAGAACAATCTCTATTGTAAACTGGAGAAGTGCAAATTCCATCGTGAACAGGTTAAATTCCTGGGTTATGTAATTTCCACAGCTGGTTTTTCTTTTTCGATGGACCCAGAGAAACTTTCTGCAGTCCTACAGTGGCCTCGACCCATGGGTTTACGTCCTCTGCAGCGCTTTCTTGGCTTCGCCAACTATTATCGGAAGTTTATTCGTAACTTCTCATCTCTGGTCAAGCCCCTGACTGATATGACCAGAAAGGACGGTAACCCACAGAGTTGGTCTCCAGAGTCCATTAAGGCTTTTGAGAGTCTTAAGACTACCTTTGTTTCTGCTCCTGTGTTGGCACATCCTGATCCCACGTTGCCTTTTATCCTTGAAGTCGATGCTTCTGAGACTGGAGTTGGCGCCCTTCTGTCTCAACGTCTTAGCTCTGACAGCGCTATGCATCCGTGTGGCTACTTTTCCAAGAAATTGTCACCTGCGGAGTGCAATTACGAGATTGGTGACAGAGAGCTTTTGGCGATCATTTTAGCCCTGAAAGAATGGAGACATCTCCTCGAAGGTACCACTGTGCCGGTTCTCATTCTTACTGACCATAAGAATCTCACATTCTTGTCTGAGACTAAGTGCCTCTCTCCCAGAAGGGCACAATGGGCTCTTTTCTTGTCGAGTTTCAATCACATTGTCTCATTCTTACCCAGTACTAAGAATGTAAGGGCTGACGCCTTGTCACAACAGTTTTCCTCCACTTCCAAGATGGAGTCGGTTCCGGTTCCTGTGATTCCTCCTGATCGTATTCTGGCTACGGTTCGCACCAGTCTCACTTCTCCTTTGGGTGGCAAAATTCTGGCTGCTCAGGTCGATGCCCCACCTGAGAAACCTTGTGACCGCTGCTTTGTTCCAGAGAGTCTCTTTATTGCCGTGCTCCAGACTTCTCCCAAGGCTGCTGGCCACCCTGGGAAGAATCATGTCAGGGAAAGCTTCACCCACTGGTGGCGCTGTCGGTCCTATGGATCGCAGTACTAGTGTCCACCAGCAGGTGTCCTCTCGCAGCCTGTATCTTTGACAGAGGATCTCACCTGCTGGTGGTAATGCCTGATTCATGGGCCGTAGTACCAGCGTTCACCAGCGGGGGTATTCCGGCAGTGTGGGGCAGGCAGTACTTCCTTCAATCAGCTGTGACATGAGGGCAATTATAGCAGTCCTATAAATACCCGGCGAGCCCTCACATGCTCGCCTTGGTATCTTTCTCCTGGAGCCTTGACCTTGTAGCCTGTATCCGGACCTTGAGCCTGTACCTGTCCTTGAGCCTGTCCTGTCCCGTCCCGTCCTGACCTGACCTGATCCCCGTCCTGAGCCTATCCATCCGTCTTCTCCCTGCCTGGTTTCGTTCCCTATTCCCATCTGCTGACTCCCCGTGTATGACCTTGGCCTGGCTACGTTTATGCCCCTGGAACACTCCTTTGTCAATCTCCTGATCTGCTGTGTATGACCCCGGCCTGGCTTACGTTCAAGATTCTGGTACTGCCCTTTGTTGTATATATGATTTGTTGTTTGTGGGTTGTTTTGTTAGTTTGCACTGTTTGTATTTATCCATATCACCTTCTCAATAAACCCCATTATATTTCACTCTACATGCGTTTTGGTTATCTCTGTGCAGTCCACACAGTCTGGTCAATTAATTCCCTGATAAATCAACTCTTTTGGGCCATTTCCCAACAATTATGTGGCCTAGTCTACGTGCCGATGTAGCCGCCTTCGTAGCTGCCTGTTCCGTGTGTGCTCAGAGTAAGACTCCACAACACCTTCCAGTGGGCCTCCTACCACCCATACCCAATGGTGAGAGGCCCTGGACCCACCGGTCTATGGATTTCATTGTGGAGTTACCCAACTCCCAGGGCAACACAGTTATCCTTATCATAGATAGAGCACTGACATTGAATCCGCGCTATATCAAAAGAATGAACGCCTTACCCAAATCTATTCAATAGAATATGGAGTTAACTTAGGGTTAAAATACCCATACATTTAGTATTGGTTAGAATATGGGCAAAAGTCTCACACCAATGTTCTGGGAGTGGGATAAAACAAATGTCCAGGGGTAGGTTTAAAAAACACATATGATAATCCCATTCCCAGCCTTAAGGCAGGTCTCAAGGGAGATGTTACAGTCTTTATGTGCCGTGGGTCCTATATCCAGCTAGTGGGTCTCCAAGGATGAAGATAGAAACACAATTTGGGAAGCCAGCACCACCACGTGATAACACAGACCGACAGTGCCCTCCACCACATGAATTGGCAGCTTACCAAAAATAAGCCCCTGATACACAGTCGGCTGTAACCCAGCCCCGGCCTTTGGTTGAGAAATTGGACCAGGAGACATCAACAGCACACATCTTCTCTTTTCCCCATTTCTCTCGATCAATGACACCGACCATGGAACCGTTATGAGAAGAGGACACAGACCATAGAGTAGTACGTATATAAAATTTATTCCAAAACAGTTAGAAACACTTACATCAAGCAACGTTTGTTGAGCATAACACACAATCACCCTTCCCTCAGTGGCGTGGTGCTGACGTCACCACGCCACTGAGGGAAGGGTGATTGTGTGTTTGCCGGGCGGCGAATTTTATGCTCAACAAACGTTGGACCTTCCTTCCAGTATGCGTATCTCTAATGTGTTTCATGTCTCCTTATTGAAACATTTGGTCTGCAACCGTTTTACCTCCTCAGTGCCACATCCTCACCCTATACAGGTTGAGAACCATGAGAAGTATGAAGTACAGTCCATTGTTGACTCCCGTAGGTTCCGTAGGCGCATTCAGTACCTGGTGCATTGGAAGGGGTACGGTCCGGAGGAAGCCTCTTTGATCCCATCCTTGGACGTACATGCCCCTGTCCTCCTCCGTGATTTCCATAGACGTTTTCCCCTCAAGCCCGGTGGTCCTCTGAGGGGGAGGGGTCATTGAGGAGGGGGTACTGTCAGGGCTGGGTTCAGCCCTTCCTTCACTGTGCTGGCAGCTCAGCTGTCAGCTGATTGCCAGCTTCCATCTCTCCACAGTGATCCACCTGTTGATAATCCGCTCGTCAGCTTTGCCTACTTAAGGACTTCCAGTTCATTTGCTCTTCGCCTTCGCCTGTGTTAACATCACAAGAGACTTTCTCCTGCATTCCAGTTGAAGACCTGCTTGACTGCTGTCCCCTCTGGCTACGGATCCTGCTTGCTGTTCTATTCCCTTTATCGCTGGCTCTTGGACTTTGGCTTGGCCGACTACCCGATCCGGTTACTGAACTCTGGCTATCTTTTGACTACTCTTACTCTGTTTACCTTTTTATTATTTATTATTAAACTAGTGTGATTTAACTGCACTTCTGTCTCGGTCTGATTCATGGTTTCTGACAAGCAGCCTATCTGGATGACATAGTGGTGCATAGCACTGACTGGGAGTCTCACTTGCCCAGTGTCCAAGCTGTCCTTGATTCCCTCTTCAAGGAAGGTTTTACGACGAATCCCAAAAAATGTGCCATTGGTTTGAATGAATGAATGAATGACTTGTATAGCGCTACAAATGCGAACTGTATCGCCTCAAGGCGCTTTTTGCAGCCAGTGTCTGCTTGGCTGGTGCGGTCATTTACCCCTTGGATCTTGACGTGATTGGGAAACACATTCGTACACATATATGTACACATATATACTGGGCCAATTTTGGACAAGATCCAATTAACCTACCAGCATGTCTTTGGAGTGTGGGAGGAAACCCACGCAAACACAGGGAGAACATGCAAACTCCAGGCAGACGGTGTCTTGTTTGGGATTCAAACCAGTGACCCTTTTGCTGCTAGGTGAAAGTGCTTACCACTACACCACTGCGCTGCTCCTTTGGAGGAAGCCAGGTATTTGGGCTACACTATTGCCCATAGAGTCATTAAACCCCAAGTGAATAAAATAGAAGCCATCCAGGAGTGGCCACGTCCTGCAAACAAGAAGCAGGTCAGGGATTGCGGGATATTATAGAAGTTTTATACCGAATTTTGCAACTATACTGACAGATCTTACGAAAGGGAAAGACTCCGTAATGGTGAAATGGTGAAATGGTCCCCAGTAGCAGAAGAATCTTTCTAAGTCCTGAAGAAGGCTCTTTGTGCACAGCCAGTACTGTACTTCCGATTTCTCCGAAGACTTTTTGGTTCATACGGATGCGTCTGATGTAGGTATCGGCAGTATTGTCACAGGTACACAATAAGGAAGAACACCCTGTGAAGCAGAAAGCTCAATGACCATGAACAAAGTATGCAGTCATTGAGAAGGAATATGCAGTCATTGAGAAGGAATGTTTTAGCCATAAAGTGGGCTGTGGGTGCACTCAGGTACTACTTGTTAGGGCGCCAGTTTGAGTTAATAACTGACCATGCTCCCCTGAAATGGATGGCCCAAAAGAAATTGACTAATAGATGGGTGAACCGGTGGTTTTTGGCTCTACAGGATTATTCCTTTACTGTAAAACACAGGCCAGGTGTTGAGATGGGAAATGTAGATGCCCTTTCCCGGGTTCACTCCTGTTGGGCCACAGGTGTTCCAACCTTGGGGTTGAAAAAAGGGGCGAGGATATGTAGCAGAGCGTCCCAGAGACTGTGTATATATATGTGTGTGTGTGTATATATATATATATATATATATATATATATATATATATATATATATATATATAATTTATTTAAGACACCACTTGAAGTGTATTAAAAATAGTACATCACGGAATGCACGGTAGATTTAGGCTACACTGGATGCAGAGTATTTATATATATATATATATATATATATATATATATATATACGAGACTGTGTGTGTGTGTGGTGTGTGTATGTACATATATATATATATATATATATATATATATATATATATATATATATATATATATTGTGAGGGTGCGACTCTGTGCGACCTTCAAGAGGGTTGGTTATTGCCACATTTGAAAAAGAAAGACACGCTGATGGAACAGCTGTGTCTTGGGCTATTTAGTTCAGAGGTGATTACGGATCAGGGCTCCACCCAACAGAGAGGAAGTCTGTGTGCATGTGCATGAGAGCAAGGTGGGCTCTCTTCCTCTGAAGTGGAGTCAGAGGTGGTGCATGTCTGCAGGAGGCAGACATCGTTAGTGATATAGCAACAAAGGTTTCACTATTGATGCCAGTGTCAGTTAGTTAGTGCCTCTGCCAGTGGCAGCTAGTTGCCACACTATCACAGCCCCACTATAAGTTGCTGATCACTGCCATTACCAGTATACTAAATACATAGATAAAAATTCCAGTATCTATACCAGGCGCAATTAATTTCACGCAAACCAAATAATATAAATTTATTGAGATTTTTTGTACCGAAGACATGTAGCAAAATAAATTTTGACCTAACTCCATGAATAAATGAGATTTTTTATATTTTAGATTGAATATGTTTTATAGCAAAAAGTAAAAAAAATATTCATTTGTTTTCAAAATGTGTCTTTTTTTAATTTATATAACAAAAAATAAAAAACCCAGTTGTGATCAAATACCACCAAAAAAACTCTATTTGTGTGAAAAGAATGACAGAAATGTAATTTGCATACAGTGTTGCATGACCACACAATTGCCAGTTAAAGTAGTGCAGTGCCAAATAGTAAGAAATGCTCTGGTCATGAAGAAGTCTAAATCTTCCGGAGGTCACGTGGTTAAAGAGCGTTAGGGAGGCGATTTCCTTGGGACATAATTTTTCTCAACCAGACTACACTGTGGAAGACATAAATGTTTTGGTTCTTAAAGGGAATTTCAAAACTACTTAAGAAAGGGAACTTCTTGAATTAAGAATGATAATTCTATTTGAAACAAAGGATAAAGTGCTAAATGTTGACTTCTATTTTGGAAATCAATATCCAACAGTGTTATGACCACCATCACTTCTCCCAGTCAATAGCCCAGTCACTCCTTTCCTTATCTCACTCACTAACTATCCAAGTTTAACCACTTGACAGCCCATTCCTTTAGCCAAAAGATGGCTACAGTGCAGGATTAAAATGCCGGGAGGGTGTACATGGACATATTCCCGTTCTCGGCGGCGCACTCTATGATCGCCGAGTCCTTGGGACTCAGCCAATCACTGATCGGGGTAAAGGGCCAATCACAGCGGGCCCTTTACCATGTTATCAGTTGTCAGCCAATGACAGCTGACCGTGGAAGTAAACATTAGTCGGTTATCTGCTTTTTTTCCCTCACTCTGTCAATGTGAAGAAAAGAAGAAAGCCGTTAATCAGCTTCTGTTAGAAGGACATTAGTCCCCTTAACCTTCACCAGTGCTGCTAATCAGTGCCCTCCACTGCTGCTAAATAGTGCCAACCAGTGCCATCTATCAGTACCCATCAGTACTGCTAATCAGTGCCACCTATCAGTGCCCATCAGTGTGGCCAATCAGTGCACATCACTGACTCATCATCAGTGTCACTTATCAGTTCTGCCTATCAGTGCCACCTACCAGTGCCCATCAGTGCTGCCTATCAGTGCCCATCAGTGCCACCTCATCAGTGCACATCAATGCAGCCTCATCAGAGCTCATCAGTTAAGGAGAAAAAAAAAAATTTCCATTGAACATATCCCCCCCACACGACAGGAGTGGGGATATAGACAAACAATTACTTCAATTGGAAGCCAGATGGATGAATCTCCTACAGGCAACCAGATACCCAGGCCTCAATGAAGGTATCAGCTATAAGCCCTTCTTATAACATCATCAGCGAGTGTGCCACTGTCCCTTATCTGCCGCAGTGTCCCGGGGTCCCTGCTGGGGCCTGTGCTGACCACGCTATACTACCTCCTCCCTTTACACTCACATGCATTGGTTGCCCTCGCATGTGGCACCTTATGGGTCACCAATAGACAGAACGGGATGAGAGCGAGGTGGTGCAGACTTTATCTCTGCCCACGCCGCTCTCTCCAATTTTAAATATAAATGTAGTAAATGTTTAATGTGATTTGTTAACATTGTAAATGTCTAATAGCACTGTAAGTGTATAACGTACTGTATATTTTGAAGCAATCCCAGATGATCAGGGAGATTAACACTATATGTGTCCTACCATTAGGCATCCCCTCTTGTTTTTTCTATTTGTCTGGATTTTCGTTTTGGTATTGTCTGTTCAGTTTCAATAATGATACAACTGCACATTTGCATAACATCTTTCCATTTAAGAGCACAAATTTGTCACACTTCTTGGGAGTCTTCTCACTGCATGGCCCTATGTTATCCACAAGGGCGCCCAGGGGTACCCATCAGCATCTATTCCCAGGAATTTTTTCGCTGAACCCCCATGGAGACAGGGGTGTTATGGCTGTCCAAGTTCCTGGCTGATGAGGGAATTGGTTAGAGAATTGGGCTCATGCGCCATCCCTCTTCCAGTGCAGATACATAGTGTGTTAGCTGTCTCCACGGCGATGTGACACGTCGGGTTGTTTTGGGATTGTGTCCCACCCCCTCCAACGTGCATGTAACACGCAAGATCCGCACAACAAAGAAGGTTACATCCCCTCCGCATACTGCATCATCCACTAGCGCCCGCCTACATGTCAGAGCGCAATGACGTCACACGCTCATTTAGCACGACATTGAATGATCAGTATAAATAGACCCACGCAGCTGTACATCAGCAGCAGGGACGTCTGGGAGCCGTACTTTCCACACAGCTGTAAGCAGGTAAGGTGGAATGAAACAGAGCACGCTGCCGGTATATACCAACTATAATAGCAAACGGTTGCAGATAACTCATTATATTTCTCTGACCATAGACACTCTAATACCACATGGGATTCCGTATGAGGCTGGTAATGCAGGATATAATACACATCAAGGAGATACATTTAACAATGAGGTAAATACCCTAACAATAGTAACCATTAATCATTTGATAGTTTGATATGTTTGGTCTGTGTGCCTCATATAGATACAGATGCCAATATATACCTTCATTTACTTTTTAATTAGATTGGCTTAGAGATAAGCTAATATAGACATTAGGAGGACTCCCCAACCAGCAGCTGTTAACATACCAAGATTGCACTGGCTCCCAGACCAAGCTCTGAACGATAACCTTTTTATGTAAGCATTAATCCTTATAATCTAACATAATTAAAGCCTATCAATTATGTAGACGACAGCCCTAGTAAGGGCTAGCCTACTATACATATATATTAATTAATTTATTGTTGCTTGTAAGCAATTTAAGATTGTTAAAGGGCCATACACATTCTTAAAGAGATATACTCCTCACTAGTGGATTATTACATTTCTCCTCCCACAAGAAGTGGTGCTCGACAAATAGCGCGGAATACACTAATCAAACTCTGAACCAACCACATGTGAGTTCAGAGAAACCCTTTCAACGGTCTTCTTGATCATCTCAGGTATCGCTTTAATTCTGATCAATAGAGGATTGTTTTCTCTTCTTTCTTTTCTTTTGTTCAATTCAAGTACCTAAGTGATATATATGCATTTGCAATAATGTAATCTCTGTTTATATGTATGTAATAGAAAAGAATGTTCAGATCTGTTCCTGAGGAAGCCATTTGGCAAAACATGTAGAACAATAAATGCTGAACACTAGTTTGGAGAATATCGCTCACGTATATTCTTCTGTTATTGTATTTTTAGATTTATTATTTTTTGTTTGTATAATAAAATATATTTTTATATAGAATATTTGTATTTTGACCTATTATTAGCACCTTTTATAGTCCCATCACCATCCTTATTGGACTTTCTTTAATAACCTTGCTCATAAAGGGATGATGGTGCCAATCAACTATAAGCGTAATTGATCATTCTAGAACTATAAACCGAGAAAAATTACATGATAGCAAAATTTTATAACAAAAAATTTTCTCTAGACGAGAAAAACGACATAAAGCCCACAGACGATCGTTTTTCTCGGCGAAAAAAAAAATGCAGTTTTTCTCGTCGAGAAAAGCGGTCGTGTGTACGCGGCATTATACGCCAATAAATAGAGTAATTTAACTCTTAACACCTTATCAATTCTGCTACTCCCACTTTTATGCAAATTCTAACATTACCAGACTGTGCATGCAGGTCTGGCAGTTAGCATCACTTTAACAATCACAGTTCACTGGGAATGGCAAAATTAACAGTACAATAAGGACGTTGTGATTATTGTAAAAATGTCTTAGAATCCAGCATTTTCCTTTACACAGAGTTCATTCTTTTCTTTTCTTTTTTTTTTTTTTGTGAAGTTTGTCACAACCTCAGTTCAGATCAATAGATTCTTATTAAAAAGTGAATCAACACAACATTTAGAGCACCAATCCGTCAGAGTTCAATTTTCCTATATTCATTTCTCAATTTTTTTTTTTATTTTGTTATTCCTTTGACTATATTTTTCTATTACTTTTGATTCTAATCTAGACCACTATCATCAACTATACGTTTCAAGGTAATGCACAATTATATTTACCAGCTATGTTCTGCTAAATCCTTATTTCACAAACAAAATTCAATTTCCCTGTGTTTCTAGGCCATTTACTTTCCATTGTTTTCCACTCCATACAACATTCATAATAGATAACCAATGGAAAAAAGAGTGTTTTCAAAATATATAATGCAACAGAATGATTGTGCATTATCTGAGTGAACTTTTAAAAACAGTTTAATTTATTTGAGGTTTTGTTTTATTAACAATGCAGATGGAATAATACAACATAATTATTTAATTGCTATACAAATAGGAACCATTATTAAAGCATGTATTCTCTTAAAGATTTGGAAAATAATGATAATTACATTTTTAAATAAAGTGTGAATATATGTGTTGATTTGCGTGAACCACTTAAGATATGTTTCCAAGGTACACAAAAAGTAGGTGGTTTCTCTCAGATAAATATATATCTGAAAAGTTTTTTTGATTGGTTGTAGAACTAAACGTTTCATATTAATAGAATGTTTTCAATCTGCTGTATACTGTAGATATTTCTGAATATACCATCTGAGAAAAGTGATAGTTGGAACATTGTCTTAAAGTCAGCCACATATGTTGACAGAACCTTTGAGACATTCTCTTTCTTTTGCCTACAAGCTTATACAGTACTATAAAGCCCTGTGGACACGATCGGTTTTACCGATGAAAACAGTCCGCTGACACCAAACTTTTACTAACACGCGGTAACACGAAATCAGCAAAAGCAGCCCAAAGGGTGGCGCCATTGGATTTGAACTTCCCATTTATAGTGCCGTCGTACGTGTTGTACGTCACAGCGTTTGGGATGGTCGGAATTTTGTCTGATGGTGTGTAGGCAAGACCGATGGAAGTCAGCTTCATCGGAATTCTGATTGAAAAATCCATCGGATTTGATTCCATCGGAAATCCGATCGTGTGTACAGGGCTTAATAGATCTCCCAAACTCCACTTCGCTTCTTAGACCAATGGGAAAAAGACCTCCAAACTACTCTATCACCTGAAGCCTGAATTAAAATAACCACCCATACTATAGGTCTTCAATTTGCAAAATATGTCAGGAAATATGAATACCAGTTACAAAATTTTTCCATGTTAGTACCCCACACTAACCACACTGTGCACCAGTTATTGCAGACTTTTGGATACATGTTGAAGATGCAGCATGTCACCTGGTGACATGTTACCCTTTTTTTGGTCATGGTCTACGCCTCAGATAATCTGGACACAGGTCTATACCATACTGCAAAAAAATACTGATTGCACTTTCCTTAAAATACACTCATCCTTTGTTCTCAATGGACACCTTAACACAGTGGCCATGAAATCATACAAAACTTTCTGTGGTGAGAATCCTAGTCAATGCAGCCCACTTTTGCATTCCTGCAATGTGGAAATTCCTTACCTCACCAACAGTACAACAGTGGATTTACTGTGCCCAAGACATTAGATTAATGGGGAGCCTAACCTACTCCTTCAAGGGTACAGATTCTATGTTTAAAAATACTTGGTTTTACTTGTTGAAACAATACTTTACAAAATAATTGAAATATTTTCAGGTTGTTGCACTTTGAATGCTTCTGCCGCACCAACTGACATTTCTCAGGATTAAGTCTTTTTTTAATCCTCACCTGCTTATTTTTGTCAGTCTTTTCCTCGTCACCTCTATCCCCGTTGCCCCTTACCTACCTTATTTGCATACTTACTCTGTCACTAACCAACCAGTCCTGCACTGGGGGTTACTGATACCCATTGCCTGGTTTATCCTCCCCCTCCTATTTTTTCCCTTTATTAAGTTCTTTCCACCTATGTTTGCATATATACAATACTTCTGCTCCCTACCCTAATTTCCTCCAGCTTTCCACCAGCTCATTTGTGCTTAATGAGGTGTTTGTAAGAGCACCTTTTTCTCTTATTTTGCCAAATGTATTTTTTTAAGGAGTGAAGTTAAGGACCTAAAATAAATACTCTTAACAAGAATTTAAAGGATATAGAGTCCAACCAGGAGTATGGCAAAAGTTGGGATAAGTTTTTCTGTACATTCTCAGGGATACCCAAGTTTAAAATCAAAGACTTAGTAAAGATTAGCTTGTAGTATGATAAAGGGTTAAACTGAGATAATAAGCATTGGGGATAGACACAGTAGGGTCAGTAAGAATTAAGATGCCATCATCAGCTAATAAATTGATAACGTAAGGTTGTCTATGGAATCAAAAGCCTGATATGGATGGATGGGAATGAATAGCTTCAGCTAGAGGTTCAGCCTTGTCTGTTGCCATATGGCTTGGACAGGAAACTGGAGGCGTAGACTCTCACAGATAGTGTAGAATACAAATCTAAGATTGATATTGTTGTGAAATTATTATGAGAAAACAGTCCATGCTTTTCATATAAATTCTTCAAAATGGGTGATGAGCATACACCAGCAAGTATCCAAAGTTAAGTAGATAATTGTTCAAGTGACTTTGTGACAACCTCCACCAGTGGAAGTTATAGCAGCTCACCTCAGCTAATGGACCCCTGAGTTAATCAGTCAGATCTCATAAGCGGTTCCCTCAATAGGATGATCAAGCCAGTAACTCTGGGTCAGGAGGATAATATGCCAGTGACTTGCTAAATCGGGAAGGATCTCATCAACCAACTCCAATAGGATAAGTACATAGAAAAGCAAAAACGAAATCTAGTGCTCTCCGTTTGAGTGAGGTTTATTTTAAAAGGATTAAAAGATGCACTTACAAACCAGGCACTGTTCCACAGTGCCGGGGATTCACAGCGTGTAATCAGCATGTACTCCATGAGAGACAGTGTAAGACGCGGGTGACATCACGATCATCAATCACGTGTTCCGATTTAGTTTTTGCTTTTCTATGTACTTATCCTATTGGAGTTGGTTGATGAGATCCTTCCCGATCTAGCAAGTGACTGGCATATTATCCTCCTGACCCAGTGTTCCTGGCTTGATCATCCCATTGAGGGAACCGCTTATGAGACCTGACCGATTAACTCAGGGGTCCATTAGCTGAGGTGAGCTGCTATAACTACCACTGGTGGAGGTTGTCACAAAGTCACTTAAACAATTATCTACTTCATTTTGGACACTTGCTGGTGTATGCTCATCACCCATTTTGAAGAATTTATATGAAAAGCATGGACTGTTTTCTCATAATAATTCCACAACAATATCAATCTAAGATTTGTTATAAAAGTTTTGCGCTGCACTGCTGTTTTTATATTTCGTGATTGGGGATTTGATATTTTGACATTGAGGGTTCTAGCTGCTGTTTTTTCGGTTTTTATTTGCGCTGGTTGATTTTATTATTCTTTGGTGTAGAATACAAGGCTAGAATGGCAGAAACTATTGTACTGGAGAACCTTACTTTGGATAACACCTGTGACATACTGTATATGACCAATGTAGCCAGTCAACCGCCCATGTGATCTGATTCAGAACGAGGCTTGAGCAGCACTTGGGCAGCACAACAGTACACAGCGACGAGCTATGACGTCATAAACATGCGACGCGTTTCTGAGCGGGCTCGTTGTAGATGTTTAGAGCAATGGCACTCCTTTTTCAAGCATGAATCGGATCACATGGTCGGGCTCCTCCATCCACCAGGAAGTGCAGTGAGCACCTGCGACCTCAGCACAGCACTGTGGCAATATAAAGATCTGTCCAGAAGGAAATCCTCCTGCTTGCTTACCATCACCAGCTTCCCTGACAGGATTCTCTGTGATGACAGCTCCATGGACCCTCTGTGACCTGTAGTTCATCTACTCCTCTGCCCAGCTGAATGCAACTGGTTCACCTTCAATGTGAGTGAATATTGCTACCAATAAATGTTGTTTTGATATCTATCTCAGAGGCGCCCCTCTCCTTGTTTTTTTCTATTAATTTTAGAAGGTCATTGGTTTGGTGGAGAGTTGTTTCTTAACCCTCACACAGAGTTGAATGATAATCCCTTGAATGTATGCCTTATGGGCATTCCAAAGAGGGAAGATTCCTATCTCAGGGGAGTCATCATCACTGAAGTAATTGCAGAGAGGCTGATAGAGCCAGGAGTAATTGTTTGGTTTTTGGATAACTGCATTGTTACATTACCAAACATATATATATAAGGGGACAGGACTCTTTTTCCTCTACAACAAACAAAATAACCATGTGGTCCGACCACATGATCTTATGGATAGAGGATAAGGATGTATGTTGCAGGAGCCATTTATCTACAACAAAAAGTCAATGCAAGAGTATTAACCACTTAAGGACCGCTCACGGCATATATACGTCGGCAGAATGGCACGTACAGGGACAATCACGTACCTGTAGGTCCCCTTTAACTGCCTGCGCTCGCGACCCTGCAGTCATCCCCATGAGTTGGACCACGGACTCGATCGCCGCGGGGATCCCCGGGATCGCCTCACGGAGGGATGGACGGATGGAGCGGGGAGATGTTAGTGTAAACACAACATCTCCCCGTTCGCCTACTGACACTGTCACCGATCTCCGCTCTGTGTAATCAGAGCGGAGATCAGTGATGTATCACTCGTAGCCACGCCTCCCCTCAGTTAGAAACATGCCCCTAGGCACACTTAACCCCTTCAGCGACCCTAGTGGTCAACCCCTTCACTGCCAGTGTCATTTTTACCGTAACCAGTGCATTTTTATTGCACTGATCGCTGTAAAAATGACAATGGTCCCAAAAATGTGTCAAAAGTGTCCGATGTTTCCGCCATAATGTCGCAGTCACAAAAAAAAATCACTGATCGCTGCCATTACTAGTAAAAAAAAAACAAATTTAGAAAAATGCCATAAAACTATCCCCTATTTTGTAAACGCTATAATTTTTGTGCAAACCAATCAATAAACGCCGATTGCGTTTTTTTTTTTTAACAAAAATATGTAGAAGAATACGTATTAGCCTAAACTGAGGAAAAAAAAAATCTATATTTTTTGGGGATATTTATTATAGCAAAAAGTAAAAAATATAGCATTTGTTTCAAAATTGTTGCTCTATTTTTGTTTATAGCACAAAAAATAAAAACCGCAGAGGTGATCAAATACCACCAAAAGAAAGCTCTATTTGTGGGAAAAAAAGGACGTCAATTTTGTTTGGGAGCCACGTCGCACGACCGCGCAATTGTCAGTTAAAGCAACACAGTGCCGAATCGCAAAAAGGGGCCTGGTCTTTATGCTGCGTATTGGTCCGGGGGTTAAGTGGTTAAAGATGTCAGGAGGAGAGGAAAGTGTAATCCTCTCATTACTGTGTTGGCACCATCATACATTCTAAAGAAGGTTTCCAAGTGTAGGGTTACAGCCTCTAGCTGGTGAGGTGGAGTCCAGTGAGGGATTCACCACAATAATAAAGTCACTACATACTGTATGACAACATTTCCGAGACACATTGCATGAATCTTCTTAAATATCTGTCTGGCTAACCACAACTGGTGGTCATGGGGGGCATAGACATTTACTAGTTTATATGGCTTAGAGTTAATATTGCATGTTAAGATGATGAATCTTCCATTTGGGTCCCATATGTAGTACCTTAATTTAAAAAAAAAACATTGTTTGATGATGATGAGAAGTTCTATTTTCTTTACACAGGCTAAAAAAATATGGGTATAAACCTGATACATACATTTTGGAGCTGCACTATTCTCAAAATGAGTCTCTTGAATGTTCATGATGTCTGCATTGTGATTGCTAGTATCTTTCCACATGCAATGACATTTAGCAGGATGGTTAAAGGGGAGACGTATTTAAGACCCAAATTCAGATTTATAAATGTAGAAGATATGAAGACTCATAATAGGTAGCTGGTATAATCAAGAAGCAAAGGCGTCTACTTGTTGAACAGCAGGGGAGGCAGTTCCATCAGTACACAAGAAAATCCAAACGAATGTTGACAAGGGATGGGACGAAATTAAAACATAATAGCACTCCAACAAGGTGGAGATGACGTCTCGATGAGCAGTACTCATAAAACAAGGTAGTTCCAATGGGGAACAAACAAAAATGGTCATGGATGACCAAAAGTGAAAAGGAGAGGACTCCGCTTAATCACTTCAGCCCCGGAAGATTTGGCTTTTCAATGACCAAGCCATTTTTTACGATACAGCACTGGGTTGCTTTAACTGACAATTGCGCGGGCGTGCGATGCTGTACCCAAACAAAATTGACATCCTTTTTTCCCCACAAATAGAGCTTTCTTTTGCTGGTATTTGATCACCTCTGCGGTTACGTTTTTTATTTTTTGTGCTATAAACAAAAGAAGAGACAATTTTGAAAAAAAACACAATATCGTTTACTTTTTGCTATAATAAATATCCCACATTTTTTTCAAAAAATTTAATTTTTTCCTCAGTTTAGGCTGATATGTATTCTTCTACATATTTATGGTAAACAAAATTGCAATAAGCGTATATTGATTGGTTTGCGCAAAAGTTATAGCATCTACAAAATAGGGGATAGATTTATGGCATTTTTATTATTATTTTTTTTTTTACTAGTAATGGCGGCGATCTGCGATTTTTAGCGGGACTGCAATATTGCGGCAGACAGATTGGACACTTTTGACACATTTTTGGGACCATTGACAATTATACAGCGATCAGTGCTATAAAAATTCACTGATTACTGTATAAATGTCACTGGCAGGGAAGGTGTTAACACTAGGGGGCGATCAAGGGGTTAACTGTGTTCCCTAGGTGTGTTATAACTGTAGGGGTGATGGGACTGACTAGGGGAAGAGAGAGATCGGTGTTCATACTTAGTATGAACACACAATCTCTCTCCTCTCCCCTAAGAGAAATGGGATTTGTGTGTTTACACACACAGATCCCGGTTCTCACTCTGTCATGAGCGATCATGGGTGCCCGGCAGTCATTGCACCCGCCGGGCACTCGCATCAGCTACGGGTACACGCTGTAGGCATGGTTACGCCCCTAGTGGCCAAAAGGCAAAACGACGTAAGGTAACATTGTTTCGTCCAGCCGTGCCATTCTGCCACAGTAAAACTGTGGCGGCTGGTCGGAAAGTGGTTAAAAAAAGGGAAAGTCTCAAGGAGAATAAACTGCATAAACATTTGAGGCTAAAAAGTGAGATGGTGATTAGTCCGTCACCGCTGGGGGACATTTAACATTACTTGGGTTGCTATCAGAAAGTGTGAGCCAGGTAGTTAGTTAAGTGACACACTGGTTATCAGTAGGGATGAGCCTAACACCCCCCGGGTTCGGTTCCCACCAGAACCTGCGAACGGACCGAAAGTTCACACAAACTTTAGAACCCTATTAAATACAATGGATGCGAACGTTCGAAATGAAAAGTGCTAATTATAATGGCTAATATGCAAGTTATTGTCCTAAAAAGGGTTTGGGGACCCGGGCCCTGCCCCAGGGGACATGTATCAATGCAAAAAGAAGTTTTAAAATTGGACGTTTTTTCGGGAGCAGTGATTTTAATGATGCATAAAGTGAAAAAAAATATTAAATATTCCTTTAAATATCGTACCTTGGGGGTGTCTAAAGTATGCCTGTGAAGTGGCACGTGTTTCCCGTGTTTAGAACTGTCCCTGCACAAAATGACATTTCTAAAGGAAAAAAAGTCATTTAAAACTGCTTGCGGCTTTAATGTAATGTCTGGTCCCGACAATATGGATGAAAATCATTGAGAAAAATGTCATGGGTACCCCCCCACCCCCCAGCCCACTACCAGCCCCTTTGGGTCTTGTATAGATATTAAGGGGAACCCTGCACCCAAATTAAAAAAGGCCCTATATACTCTGAACAGCAGTATACAGGCGGTGCAAACAAGACAGGGACTGTAGGTTTGTTCTTAAGTAGAATATGTTTGTAATTTGGAACAGGCAAATTTTTTAAGTGCAGCTCTAGCCCAAAAATCTATTTTTTATCTTTTTGGAAAACATAGGGAAGGGTTATCACCCCTGTAACATTTATTTTGCTGTCTGTGCACCTGTTCAGAATATTTCACCTCACTTTCCATCCCAATGACAAATGTTTTTTGAAAATTTGGGGTTTTTATTGAAACAAGGATTGGTGATAAAGCATCAGTGGAGAGGAGACACCTCTTTCCCATATTAACTCTTACAGGAGAGAATTTCCCTTTCTAGGGGTAGATTTCCTCTCACTTCCTGTTGTCTTCTTCCGTTTGCAAGTAGGAGTCATTTGTAAGTTGGATGTTTGAAACTAGGGGCCTGCAGTATATACTCTGCAGAAATTTGGCCCTTAGGTGTTGGTGTTGCCACAACACTGTAGGCCCTCACAGTTACTCTTGGTGGGCTCTGGAACGCCCTGCTGTGAACTATTATATCAAGAATTGTAATTACATGCCATTGTTGAACAGTGGTAGCAAAAATAAGGCCTTTGGTGGTGGTGGTGGTGCTGGGGCCACAACACTGTAAGTCATCACAGTTACTCTTGGTGGGCGCAGGAATTGGCCCAGCTGTGTGAAATATTAGATTAAGAATTGTAATTACATGACATTGTTTAACAGTGGTAGGAAAAATTGGGCCTTTGGTGGTGGTGGTGGTGCTGGTGCCACAACACTGTAAGTCCTCACAGTTATTCTTGGTGGGCACAGGAATTGGCCCAGCTGTGAAATATTAGATCAAAAATTGTAATCACATGCCCCTGTTGAACAGGGGCAAAAAAATTGGGCCTTTGGTGATGGTGTTGCCACAACACTGTAAGCCCTCACAGTTACTCTTGGTGGGCGCAGGAATGAACCCAGGTGTGAAATATTAGATCAAGAATTGTAATCACATGCCCCTGTTGAACAGGGGCAGAAAAATTCGGCCTTTGGTGGTGGTGGTGGTGGAGTTTCCACAACACTGTAAGCCCTCACAGTTACTCTTGGTGGGCGCAGGAATGGGCCCTGCTGTGAGTTATTAGATCAAGAATTGTAATTACATGTCCCTGTTGAACAGGGGCAGAAAAATTGGGCCTTAGGCACTGGTGCCACAACAATGGCAACCCCTCACAGATACTGTAGTTGGAGCGCAGCATTGAGCCCTGCTGCAAAGCATTGCATCAAAAATTGTAAATACACACCCCTGTTAAACAGTGGCTGAAAAATTGGGCCTTAGGCACTGGTGCTGGTGCCACAACACTGCAACCCCTCACAGATACTGTAGTTGGAGCACAGCAATGAGCCCTGCTGAAAAGCATTGCATCAACAATTGTAAATACACATCCCCTGTTAAAAAGGGGCTGAAAAATTGGGCCTTAGTCACTGGTGGCGGTGCCCAGAACCAAAAATGTTCTTTCAAGCTATCAGCATGATCATTGAGGAGGAAGAGGATAGTCACTCAGCATAACAGAATAGTCACTCAGCATCAGCATAGGCAGTCTTGAAGGGATCTGACATTTCCCAAAAAAATATTCGGTTACATCAGCATCAGGTGCTTGGTAGCTGGCGGTGATCCAAGACTGATTCATTTTTATGAAGGTTAGTCGATCGACCGAGTCAGTGGACAGACGCACCCTGTGATCGGTTACAAAGCCACCAGCAGCACTGAATGTGCGTTCTAAAAGAATGCTGGATGCAGGACAGGCCAGTAGCTCAATTGCATACTGTGCAAGCTCTGGCCAGTGATCCATCCCCAAGACCCAGTAACCCAGAGGATTTTCGGTGGGAAAGGTGTCCAAGTCTGATCTTGCCCCTAGGTATTCCTGCACCATGTAAACCAGACGCTGGCGATGGTTTCCGGAAGAGATCATACCTTGGGGCTGCGTACTAAAAAATTGTCTGAACGCATTGGTCAGACGGCCACCATCTCCACCGCTCCTTCTTTGACTGGCCGGAGCCTCAGCAACACGTTGTCCAGGACCAGGAACTTGTAACCTCCCAGTCTCTGGGAATGCGTTGCACAGACCTTTCTGCAAGGCCTCCCGAAGATACTTCATCCTCTGCTCCCCCTGCGATGGCAAGTTAAGGTCCGCAACCTTAGCCTTGTAACGTGGATCAAGGAGGGTTGCCACCCAGTAATGATCCCTTTCCTTGATCGCACGAATACGAGGATCCTTCCGCAGGCTTTGCAGGATCAGGGAGGCCATGCAGCATTGGTTTGCTGAGGCATTCGGTGCAGAGTCCTCTGGGTCACTGAGGACGACATGATCCGCAACCACCTCCTCCCAGCCACGTACAAGCACATGGGTGTCTTGGGACTGTAATTGATCCCTTGAAGACTGCTGCTGATGCTGAGTGCTAGGCTCCACCTCCATGCTAACACAATAATCCTCCTCCTCTTCCTGTGTGATAGCAGGAACACTGTCTGGATAAAGGGGGCCTTGAGAGGTAAGGAAGTCCTCCCCTTCCTGCCTCTGTTCTGCCTCAAGTGCCCTGTCCATTATTCCACGCAGCGTGTGCTCCAACAGGTGGACAAGAGGGAACGTGTCACTGATGCATGCACTGTCACTGCTCACCATCCTCGTGGCCTCCTCAAATGGTGCCAGGACAGTGCATGCATCCCTGATCATGGCCCACTGGTGTGGGGAAAAAATCCAAGCTCCCCTGACCCTGTCCTGGTGCCATATTGCAACAGATACTCATTGATGGCCCTCTGCTACGTGTGCAGCCGCTGCAGCATGGCCAACATAGAGTTCCACCTGGTGGGCATGTCACAGATTAGGCGGTTCTTGGGCAGATTGTAATCCTTTTGCAGGTCAGCCAGCCGAGCACTGGCATTATATGACCGGCAGAAATGCCCACAGAGTTTCCTGGCCTGCTTCATGACCCCCCTGTAAGCCCGGGTACCTGCCCAAGAACCGCTGCACCACGTTAGTTAAGGACGTGAGCCAAAAAGGGCACATGGGTCAGTTGTCCCTGTCGGAGGGCGGAGAGGAGGTTGGTGCCATTGTCGGAAACCACCTTTCCTGGCTTAAGCTGGCGTGGAGTCAATCACTTCTGAGCCTGCCCCTGCAGAGCTGACAGAATCTCTGCCCCAGTGTGGCTCCTGTCCCCCAAGCACACCTACTCAAGCACTGCATGGCATCTTTTTGCCTGCGTACTTGCGTAGCCCCTTGAACGCCTACGGAGCACCACTGGTTTCCGAGGACAAAGCACAGGTAGAGGCCATGGAGGAAGAAGAAGAGGAGGGGGTGGAGGAGAGAGGTGTGTCAGAATCACCAGTAGTAACATTTTTTTGGCGTGGTGGCGGAACAACCTCCAACACTACTGCACCTTGTCCTGCATCCTTCCCAGCTGCCAGCAGAGTCACCCAATGCGCCGTGAAAGATAGGTAACATCCCTGTCCATGCCTGATGGACCATGAGTCAGCAGTAACATGCACCTTACCACTGACCGCCCTGTCCAGCGAGGCCAAGACATTGCCTTCCACATGCCGGTAGAGAGCCGGAATCGCCTTCCATGAGAAAAAGAGGCGTTTTGGAACCTGCCACTGAGGAACTGCACATTCCACAAACTCACGGAAGGGGGCAGAGTCTACCAACTGAAAAGGCAGCAGTTGAAGTGCTAGCAATTTAGCCAAGCTAGCATTCACCTGCTGGGCATGTGGATGGCTGGGAGTGAACTTCTTTTGGCGGTGCAGCAGCTGGGGCAGGGAAATTTGCCTGGTACAATCGGACGTCGGTGTACCGATAGCAGATTGTCCGCAAGTACTTGGCTGTGACACACCTAATTATACACCTTCATTCCTCTCAGTGCAGGTTTCAGAGAGGACTGAAGGTATAGTGGGGTTGGAGATCCCAGCTGATGAGGAGCAAGGAGAGGTCCGCTTTGTTCTTAAATGTGGGTCTTTTAGGTAAGCTTGCCAACGGACTGCAAATCTGGCAGTATGCTGCAGCTGGGGGAACATGACTGCCAGATAGCTGTCCTTGTTGGGCACCCCCTCTCTCTGGGCTCACGTTACTACCCCCTCTCTCTGGGCTCATGTTACTGCCTTCCTCCAGCTGGGTTCCATCATCGGAGCCTTCAAAACGCTGGGCATCCTCCAGGAGCATGTACCCAACACTGTGCTCAAACAGTTCGGGGGACTCCTCAAGAGGACATGGTGTGGCTAGGGAAGGAGTGACTGATGCCATTGAGCCAAGGGAAGAGGCCGCTTTGGCAGCTGCTTTGCCAGACAAAGTACCCTGAGCCTGGGTGAGAGAGGAGGAGGAGGATGAGGACGGCTTGGTCATCAACTCTACCAAGTCTTGGGCATGTTGCGGCTCAACATGGCCAGCTGCCGAAAAGAAGGACAAGCGTGTCCCATGGCCACGTGCTGATGAGGATTCACCGTGTCCATGACCAGCAGCACTGTTGCCTCTAGACACAGAGCCTGCTTGCCCTCTTTTATTGCCTCGTGACTGTCTGCCTCTCCTAGTTTGCCTTCCAGACATACTAATGGCCTGCAGTGAGATGTAGCTGCACAAAGGTGGGATGTGTGTATATATATATATATATATATATATATATATATATATAATCTGTACTGATAATGCAGCTATCAGAATCAACTGCCTGCTGTGGTATTAGTATGGGGAAAGCAGCAATTGTCTTCAGTTAGATTTAGGTGAAAACTGTGCAGAGAGGGACACAGTACACTAACTGAAAATACTGGCAGCTCTCTGCCTGTGGTTTAATTATGAGAACACCACTATTAGTCACTAACTGTATTCAGGTAAGCTTTAGGTGAACGCTATGCAAAGCACACAGTACACTAAGTGAAACACTGACTGTCTGCAGATAGCACAATCACCTGCCTGCCTGTCACAGTATAGAGAATAACAGGAACGGATCTAGCTAAACTGAATACAGTGTATAAATATATATACAACACCTAGGATGCATATATATCCTCTACACACTGTAGCTGCAGCTAACTGACTCGCCTGCCTGCTCTATCTAACTCAATATAAATGACACTGTCTGTCTCTGGAATCTCTCATTGAACAACTCCAACACACTACACAAGGCCGCCAAGCCGGCGGCCTTATATAGTGTGGGGCGTGTACTAAATCCCGTGAGCCATAATTGGCCAAAGCCACCCTGGCTTTGGCCAATTATGGCTCTCCGTTTTGTTCTGTGCTGTGATTGGCCAAAGCATGTGGGTCATAGTACATGCTTGGCCAATCATCAGCCAGCAATGCACTGCGATGCCGCAGTGAATTATGGGCCGTGACGCGCCACTCGAATTTGGCCCATAATGTTCGCAATTCACCGAACAGCTGATGTTCGAGTCGAACATGGGTTCGACTCGAACATAAAGCTCATCCCTAGTTATCAGTAGTAGTTTAACAGTTTAGTATACAGGTCCCCCGAAAAACTGTTCACTATTCACATGAGCAATTGTGCCTAATGTTGATCAATTTCACCACCATATTGCAAAATACTCCGGATGTGTATATGTGTTTTTTTAAAATACCAATACCACCAGACCCCAATTTCATCTAAACAGCACATCATAGACTGTCTTGCAGTGCCATTCTCTTTCTAGATAAATGGAGTTTGCAATTTTTTGATGTCTGTCAGAAGAGCGCTCTGCATTTTTAATTTCTATTTGCTGCAGCATGTTTTTTACTTAAATGGTTAGGTGTTGTGAGATATATTGTGTTGAATCGGACACATTGTTCTCCTCACATATGCTTGATATTTAATGTACCCGGTATATGTAACCCCCACCCCTAATAAAGCCTTTCATATTTTTGTACCTTATGCCCCTGCTGACCCGCCATTTTTTGCTTTCCGGGGACTCCCTTGTCCCCTCCACACTATTTTCTCTACCTGGATTCCAAGGTAAGGCCGTGTAATGAGCTGGGAGGCATCCTTGAGAGTTTCCCAGGAGAGGTGAATATGCTCTGGGCGCTAGGTAGGTGATTATACATGGAGGAGTTAGGGGTGCAACAGGGATGAAGGGGGAAAGGTATCAAACAACAAACAAAACATACTATTAAGCAACTACAGGACTTTGCTTTTTTCCACATGGGGTCACTGTGTGAAAACCAGCTCCCATGAGCTAAACCCGATGACCGAAAGCATGAGTTTGTCCGTGTGAGTGAAGTGTTGCTTAAATAGCCACAAGCCTTTCTAAGGAGGTAGACATAAAGGCGTAACGAGGGGTAAATGCATCGACCTATTCTCAAAATCTTCCAGTTTTTCAATTATGTACTAATTTGATTTGTCTTGAGACTGCTCTGTTGTTTGGGCCTGATAGAGCTCATCCTTTATGTTAGAGGGTAGTTTCTCTGCTTCATTGAGGCTTGAAGCATGTTCCCCCAGGTCTTTTTGCATTTGCCTCAATCCTGCCTGCACAGCCTTCTCGACTGAGGCTGCAATAGTGGGAGCAAGGAGGGCTGCAACAGCCTGAGCTATGCGGTCTGTATCGTGTGCCTGATGCTGGTGTGAGGGAGGAGCGGAGCCGACACTCACCTCCATCTCAGGCGCCGCTGCCATGTTGGATATCGGAGCTGGAAAAGCGGCTTCTGAGGATCGTGGCACTGGCTGGGATCACGGGCTTCTTTTGTCTAGGAAGTGGTCCATGCGCGTGGGGAGGCTCTCCCGAATGTTGGCGGGCAGTGGCAGTAGTCCGAGCGCGCTTTGTATGCTGGTTTTCTGGCAGCACTGCGGGAGCTGCGAGTGAGGGCAGCTGTTACATGTGGCGCTGGAACTGTAAGTCCACCCCTTACATTTTAAGGTTGTAGTTGTGAACACAGAGGGGCTTCTCAACAACACCAGTCGCCATTGCAGTTTGGACTGTTGTATCTGCGTGAATAGAAGACAGAACAAAAACGTTCAGTTTGTCCTTTCACCTCACTGCAAGCAATTCATTACTTCTCAAGTAGGCTCTATACCCCCCATCTAATTTGGGAATTTAAATGCCATTTGGGGAAGCCCCAGTGATTAGATCACATGGTGCCAAATGCGCCAATTCCAAATTCAAAAAGGTGTCTAAAAAGTGGCACGCTTGAGTAATAATTGTCCACGTACAAGTGGTACCCCTTTCCGAATAAGGGGGGCCCCAATTCCCAAACAATCTTGCTGCTGCACCCTATATAGTCTGGGCAGTTGGGGGCTCCAGGCTGCTATCATTTCCCTTGTAAACTCAATGTTTAGCCTGTTGCCCTGTCACAGAGCTTATACATTTTGACCCCATATCTGGCACGCTTGCTAGGGAGAAACTGATTGAAAACAAGGCGGCCAGAAAAATTAATCTGGGACTTATCTACACAGACAGCTTGTGGGGGCATATACAAGGCTGCAAATTTTTGGTTCAAGTGGTTTACGAGGGGCTGAATTTTGTGGAGCCAATCATATTCAGGGTTACCTCAAGGACGACCGAGTTCATTGTCGCTTAAGTGCATAAACCTCAATATTTGCTCATATCTAGTCCTGGCCATGGCAGCAGAGAACACATGCATATGATGATTTGGATCAGTGGACCAATATGACTGCAACTCATTCTTTTTAGTAATGCCCATGTTAAGGGATAATCCCAGAAAAGTCTTACACTTGGAAACTGATGCCCCATACACACGATCGTTTTTCATGCCGTTAAAAATGCCATTTTTAAAAATGGGCATTAAAACCGATCGTGTGTATGCTCCAGAGCATTTTTAACAACGTGAAAAACGATAGTGTGTATGCTTTTACAAGGTGAAAAATTACGCGCATGCTCAGAATCAAGTATGAGACGGGAGCGCTCGTTCTGGTAAAACTAGCGTTCGTAATGGAGATAGCACATTCATCACGCTGTAACGGACTGAAAAGCACGAGGCTGAAAAACGCGAATCGTCGCTCAACAAACTTTACTAACATGAAGGGTGGCGCCATCCGAACGGAACTTCCCCTTTATAGTGCGTCGTACGTGTTGTACGCCACTGCGCTTTGCTTGAACGTTTTTTAAAATGATCGTGTGTACGCAAGACAGGCTTGAGAGGAAACATGAAAAAGTAGGATTTTTAAAACAGCTTACCTGTAAAATCCTTTTCTTGGAGTACATCACGGGACACAGAGCGGCATAGTCATTACTATGTGGGTTATATAGAATTACCTTCAGGTGCTGGCACTGGCAACTTCCAAAACAGGAAGTACCCTCCCCTATATAAGCCCCTCCCATCCGGGAGCACCTCAGTTTTGTAGCAAAGCAATACGTGTCCCCAAAAGAGGGGTGGGAGCTCTGTGTCCCGTGATGTACTCCAAGAAAAGGATTTTACAGGTAAGCTGTTTTAAAAATCCTACTTTCTTGTTCATACATCACGGGACACAGAGCGGCATAGTCATTACTATGTGGGACGTCCCAAAGCAATGCCAAATGAGGGGGGGGATACACCATACATAAGCTGGGCGCCATCAGGCATGAGGATCTTTTGCGGCCTGCAACACACTGCGCCCAAAGGCGACATCCTCCTGACTTCTAACGTCCACCTGGTAGAACCTAGTAAACGTGTGTACTGAAGACCATGTTGCGGCCTAACAAATTTGAGCCAGGGAGGCCTGGTGATGCACTGCCCATGAAGTTCCAACTGCTCTCGTGGAGTGCGCCCTAACTTTGAACGGAGGCGGTCTACTTCTCAAGCCATAGGCTTGTATTATGACCTGTCGAATCCACTTGGCTAAAGTAGATTTTGATGCTGCCTGACCCCTTCTGGGGCCTTCCGGCAGAACAAACAAAGAATCCGTTCTACGAATCTGAGCAGTGGCTTTTAGATAAGCTTTAACTGCTCTTACTACATTCAAAGAATGCAATAACTTTTCCTCTACCGAGCTCGGTTTGGGGAAAAAGAAGGAAGAACCACATCCTGGTTCAAGTGAAACCTCGATACCACCTTAGGAAGAAAGGCTGGGTGAGGACGTAATACTACTCTGTCCTCATGAATAACCAGACATGGCTCTTTACAGGACATGGCGGCTAATTCCGACACTCTTCTAGCCGAGCATATGGCTACTAAATATATCAATTTTCTGGTGAGTAGAACCAAGAAAATGTGCCGCAAAGGTTCAAATGGCTGCTTCTGCAGAACCGACAGAACCAAATTTAGATCCCATGGACATATGGGAGCTTTAATCGGTGGAATAATACGAGTCACCCCTTGCATAAAGGATTTGACAAGTGAATGCATAGCCAGGGGCCTTTGAAATAGTATTGATAAGGCCGAAACCTGACCCCTGATAGTACTTAAGGCAAACTTCCTGTCTACAGCCCACTGTAGGAAGTCCAGAATTCTGCCTATAACGTACTTACGTGGATGCCACTTTCTGGCCTCGCACCAAGTGATGTACGCCTTCCAAACTCTATAGTAGATCTGCCTGGATACAGGCTTCCTGGCATTGATTATAGTTGATACCACAGAGTTAGAGAGACCTCTCTTCTTTAGGATGTGGGATTCAATAGCCAGGCCGTTAAACTTAGAGTTAGTAAGGAAGGGTGGTATATCGGCCCTTGCGAAAGCAGGTCCGGACGACATGGAATGGTCCAAGGACTCCCCACAGACATTTTGATGATCTCCGCGTACCAGGCCCTTCGGGGCCACGCTGGAGCCACCAAGATCACCGGCTTCTTTTCCAACCTGACTCTGCGAAGGAGTCGAGGCAACAATTGTAGCGGAGGGAATGCATATATCAGTCTGAACTGATTCCAAGGGAACACCAGAGCATCCGAGCCGCAAGCGAGGGGATCCCTTGTCCGGGAGACAAATCTGTCCACCTTTGCGTTGAATCTGGATGCTAGCAGATCTACATCCAGTGTTCCCCACCGCTGACATATTGCTCGGAAGACCACGGGATGAAGGGACCATTCCCCTGGGCATAACTGTTGGCGACTTAGAAAGTCCGCCTTCCAATTCTCCACCCCTGGAATGAAGACAGCTGACATACATGGGACATGCTTTTCTGCCCATTCCAGGATGTGACTTACTTCCCTCTGGGCTGCACAACTCCTGGTGCCTCCCTGATGATTGATATATGCCACTGCTGTGGCATTGTCTGATTGAATTCTGACAGGGGACCCTTGGAGTCTGGATGCCCAGGCTACTAGGGCATACCGGGCTGCTCGTATCTGTAAGAGATTGATGGGCAGGGTTTTTACTACATTTGACCATCTGCCCTGGAGAGACCATTACTCCAGTACTGCCCCCCAGCCTATAAGGCTGGCATCTGTAGTGACCACCTTCCAGGATATCGGACTGAAGGGTTTTCCCTTCTGGAGATTCTGGGGGATCAACCACCAGCAGAGACTCTTCCGAACGGAAGGGGACAAAGCCATCGGGAAGTCTAGAGCCTGAATTTTTCCGTTCCAGGCTGACAATATGGCCCTCTGTAAATTCCTTGAGTGGAATTGGGCGTATGGCACAGCTTCGAATGATGCTACCATCTTCCCTAGCAGCCTCATGCACAGGCGTATGGACGGCTGTCTTTTTGCACAAAGTAGGCGGACCAAGTCCCTCAAAGAGGATACTTTGTCTTGAGGTAGGAAAATCCTCCTCTGATCTGAATCCAGCCGTAGCCCTAGATATACCAGGTTTTTCACTGGCTGTAGGGCTGACTTGTCCAGGTTGATGACCCAACCGTGAGATTCTAGATACTTGATTGTATCGACAATTACCACTTCTAGCTTGGCAACTGAGTGGTCCATCAACAACAGGTCGTCTAGGTATGCCATTATCGTTACACCTCGTGTTCTTAGATCGGCCAACAGTGGGGCCAGAATTTTTGTGAACACTCGTGGTGCTGTGGCCAGACCGAATGGTAAGGCTCTGAACTGAAAATGGCGCCCTTCTACTGCAAAGCGTAGAAATTTTTGATGACCTGGAAAGATGGGAACGTGCAAGTAAGCATCTTTGATGTCGATCGAGGCTAACCATTCCTCCCCCTGTAGGGCAGCGGTGACCGATCGGATCGACTCCATCCGGAAGGACCGGACGTTTAGAAATTTGTTTAGACTCTTTAGGTCCAATATGGGTCTTATGTCCCCGTTTGGTTTCGGGACTGTGAAAAGGTTTGAGTAGAAACTCAACCCCCACTCTTCTATAGGAACCTCCATAATTACTCCTTGGAGCAATAGTTGTTCTAACGCCACTAGGAGACACCTTCTTTTCAGAGGGTCTTTTGGCATGCCTGACCACATAAAATGGGAAAGAGGAGACTCTTTTAACTCTAACTTGTATCCCCGAGTTATTGCGGAGAGCACCCATCTGTCTTTGATCGTCTCCCGCCAGGTCTCTGTGAACAACTGAAGTCTTCCCCCCACCCGTTTGAGTGGGGGCAGCCCTTCATAGGCTTGACTTGGAGGCTGGTTTAGTACCTCTTCGGATCCAGGTTTTTTTATTACCCTGTGACTGTCCCTGATTTTTACCTGCTGAGTTTGACCGTGGAACTGCTTAGTAGCAGACGTCCCAGGGATAGGAGAGGTAGTCCTATTAAAAGATGGACCCCTAGACCTCTTTTTAATTGGTAAGAGAGTACTTTTACCACTGGAAATCTTCTGGATATATTTATCCAGGTCTTCGCCAAAAAGGCGTTCTCCATGAAATGGGAAGCTAACTAAGAGCTTCTTACAGGGAGCCTCAGCAGACCAGTTCTTGAGCCACAGAAGCCTACGCATATGTACCAAAGACAGCGTGAGGCGGGAGGCCTGATGGATAGAATCCTTGATGGCGTCAACCGCAAAGCATAATGCTCTAGGCAGATCAGCCAGAGCCTGGGCCTGCTGGTCTGGCAAATCCCTCAGGACCATTTTCATTTGATCCTTTAAAGCTTGGCAGACCCCAATAGCTGCCACTGCTGGCTGTGTAACAGCCCCTGCTGTGGAAAAAGCAGATTTTAATAAAGATTCCAATTTTTTATCTACTGGATCTTTGAACATTTGAACATTATCTACTGGACATGTCAGTGATTTGTTCACAGAAGAAATGGCTGCGTCCACCGTAGGAACATTCCATCTCTGGGTGAATTTTTCCTCCATGGGATAGATCACCTGAAATTTCTTAGGTGGAACAAATAGTTTATCACGATGTTCCCAGTCCTGGTATATAAGTCCTTCCAATAATGGATGAATTGGAAAGGAGCAATTAATCTGGGGAGCTTTTAGCGACCCCAACGAGGAGACAGCAGTAGTTGATGGTTCAACAAGAGGCATTTTAAATGCAGATCGAACCATGTCAGTTAGGGTCTGGACCCACAATCTTTCAGTCTGTGATGCTGAAAATGGTTCATCTACTGTCGATTCCTCAAAAACAGAGTTAACCTCCTCCTGATCCCCTTCAGGTAGGTCAGTCCCTTCCTGGGACTGTTGCTCTGCCAACAGGCACTCTAATGGAGGGGATGGAGATCTGGCGCGCTTTCTTTCCTGTAGAGAAGAAGCGATCAATGCTGCCAATCTCTGCTCCAATCCCTCCAGAGTTGAGGCAAAAACCTCCTCTGTTATATATGCAGGAGCAGGTGGACTGAGGACAGCCGCAGTACCTGGCACTCCCGGGGGTTCCTTATGGGTATTAACCTCTGATTTCTCAGGGGAGGAAGGTGCAGATGACTGCTCCAGATCCTCAGAGCCCGATGGAGACCCCCTACACTTCCTGAGAGGTATATCTCAGAGTTTTTTAGGCGGCATATTCCTTAGTTCAAAGCTGAGGTATTCCAGCCGCAATACACCCCTTTACTGAAATAGTCTAATGCAATTTGCTGCTATGTACATCAGTGGGTGTCTACTAATGCGTCTTTCTGGGGATGCCTGTATCAACCGCCCGCTGTAAGCCCCTATACCATGCTACCAGCTCCTTTTCATGCTCTGTGTCCATAGCAAGCAGCGTGGACTGAGTCCTTTTATCTTGCTGGGACGCCCGCACATGCGCCGAAGCGCTGGGCGCACAGAGCGCGTCATCCGCCAGGCTCCGCCCCCTTTTTTGAAGCTAAATCTATAAAAAGAAAGCGTGTGTGCGCGCGCGCGCGCATGCACGTGTGCGCTCTTGGTGCCATGTAGGGAGAGGAGCCAGGGTCCCTGTTTCACCAGGACTCGGGGATGGAAGGAAACTACTTGGCAGCATGACAGAGGAATGCAGCTTCCCTGATAGAGAGCTCACTCATCTGCCTGGACTTTCACCATGGAAGGAATAGTCCCAAGAAAAAAAGACGTTCCACAGCGGCCTCTAGTGGACAAACACAGGTACCGCACTTTTGTCTTTTTTTTTTTTTTTTAAAACCTCCTTTATGAAAAACATTTCTAGGTTTACAGTTTTTAAAACTTCCTTTATGAAAAGACATTTCTAGGATTTCTTAGGCATATACAGCTATTAGCGGGAATACCTTTAGGTAACAGGCAGAAAGACATATTAGGCTTGGGGGTCCCCTCAATAGAACCAAGTTCCTGAGGGGCCCCCACTTACCTTTTCCCAGCCGCAGGACTTTGTTTGGTCCACAGAAGCCCAAACTTCACCTCTCACGGCAGGCATTGTACTAGACCTTCAGGGACCGGGTTCCCAAGGATTCCACTCCCCTGGACCTGTATAGCACCCTGCACAGATAGCCTCTTGGTTTTGGGTATGACCAGAGCTCTGGATCCCAGGGTCCAGCCCTCCTAAGAGAGGCATTACAGGCAAAACCCTGCTCTTCTCTGCAAGGCCCGGGTACCGACCGTTTAGCTATGAAGCTTTTTTGGTCGGATCCGGAATAGCTTGCTAAGGCCCAGAGAACCTGTACACAAGCCCAGATGAATACATGTTAACCTTGGCCAACACCTTAGACACTGGCAAAAAACTGAGGTGCTCCCGGATGGGAGGGGCTTATATAGGGGAGGGTACTTCCTGTTTTGGAAGTTGCCAGTGCCAGCACCTGAAGGTAATTCTATATAACCCACATAGTAATGACTATGCCGCTCTGTGTCCCGTGATGTATGAACAAGAAAAAACAACGAGAAAAACGTTGGTTTAAAAAATGGCATGAAAAACGATCGTGTGTACGCCGCATCATAGTTTTCCATGCAAATTGTCAGGCAAGGGTCAAATTTGGGTTTGCGGCGATAAATTGATAAGCATATAAATTGCTTTGGTCTATAACAGATCCATACAAATCTTTTGTGAAAAACAGCTCAAAAAAACCAAGGGGAGTCAAATCTGTTGTTTCCACCTCAATTCCGGGTTGACCAGTGAATGGGAGAAGTACAGGTACTGCAGAATCTGTGGGCTGCCAATCAGGATTTACAAGCACATCAGGAAGGTCACTATGGGCTCTACGGACCTGTGTTTGAATTCTTGGTGGCTGCGGGACACTACATTTGCTAGCCAACGCACCAGCTTAAACTGCACTTATGGGACTCACCACATCACCAAGTGTTACTGGAGTGCTGGTTTTTCTACGACCAGGATGTACTAGGCCGCTGGTGGTCACCAGTTCATCAGAAGGTAGAGCGGCACTAGTACTGGCACTCTGTTGCATACAAGAATCATGTGATTGTAGCATCTCAGCAACCTGGGAACAGGATCAGGTACCCCTGACCTTAGCAGTGACCTCTACTCTGTCGTCAGAGCTATCTGTCAGGGTACTGCTTCTCTCTACAGGTTCAAATACTGAGCCTGATTCTGACAGTGAGGACTCTAGCGCTCTCATCTGCCATGTTCTGTATCCTGTAGGCCTCTTCACTAGTGTACCTTTTGTTTGACATTTTGGCAAATAAATCTATAGGTACCTAGTGAGACGCACCGGTAAAAAAGCACCTGGTTGTCAAGGACTGTTTGAACTGCTACAAAAAATGTGACTGCTAGCGCTAGCAGAGATCAGGCCTGACTCTGCTAATGCTGTGGTTTTGTGCGCTGTGTATCAGAAGTGACAGTGATATGCTAACACTGAACTTTTTGAAGGGGCTAAACACAGGTGCTGTCAGTTGTCGGTGATAATCCTGCTAACACTGCATTTTTGGGAACACTATACTATTGGGGATGTTAATATAGTTCTGATCTGATCAAAAATATTGATCTTTTCAGACTATACTAGTAATAGAGGTGTATAGTTTGTGTGTTAGTGTAACTGGCAATCAAAGGTTTAAAATGTATTAGTGAATGTGTGGTGGGCAATCTGACCTGTCAGGGATTGACGTTAACTAACACTAACCAGCGTCAACCCGTGACACCAATACAGTGATCAGAAAAAAGATCTGATGTACTAATGACACTGTAAAGGGGCAGTGAAAGGGTTAACTGGGGGTGATCAGGGGGGTTAAAACTTTATTAGGGAATATATGGCGAGTACCCTGACCCTATCTGGGACTGCCGCTAACTGCCGCTAACGATATCTAGCATCACCAGTGACACCAATACAGTGATCAGTAAAAACTCTGTACACTGTGACAGGGAGCGAAAGGGTTAACTGGGGGGGGGGGGCAATCAAGGGGTTAAGTGTTCCTACCGTGTGTTCTGATGTCAGTGTAGTGCTTTTACTCACTGTAGATGCTCTCTTCTCTCATGCTGGAACCAAAAAAGAACTTCACGAGGGAAGATTGCATAATTTCCTGCGCCTGTGTTTTAATTACACAGGTACAGGACATTCTGCCATTCGTCAGAACCATTTAGCAGATCCAGGCCATAAATCATTGGTCTGGACCTGATGATTGATCAGTCCTGAATCAAATCCGATCACAGACAGGTCAGGCGTGAATGATGTACAAGTACATAAGTACATAATTGTACATCATTGTACATCATTGTACATAATTTCATGCAGACAGGCAGCCCTGCTGCAGTAAATGTACATGGATCGGTCCGGAAGAGGATAATATACCGCAACTCCACCAAAAGACCCAAATCCTTCCTTGGCTATCAGGAGAAAATCATCACTGCCCTTACAGTATATTCCCAAACGGCCCTCCAGAAAACATTCAATCAGATTGTGAAAAGCAGACTCTTCGAACGCCATTTTACCGACAAAATCTCCAGACAAACAGACCAAAAACTTAAAAAAAATGTAGGGTGTGCTCCAGAGGAGGATTAGAAGAGACACCTCTTATTATTGTCCCCAGTGTCCTGCTCAACCAGGACTCTGCATAGGTGACTGTTTCCATCATTACCATACTTCTCTACATTATTAGTGAAGTATGGTAATTTTAATCCTCAATTCTTGCCATTTACCTTCACACCTCTTATGCTCCTGAACTGACCCTGGCCTGTTATTCGACCATGCCTTTGCCTGTGGTCTAAACTGTACATACCTTTGCCTGCAATGGAACTGACCCTGGTCTGTTATTCGACCACACTTCTGCCTACCGCTTCTGTACATACCTCTGCCTGCTCTGGAACTGACCCTGGACTGTTTGACCATGTTTTTTGCCTGCCTCTTGGACTGATCTTTTACCCTGCTATTGGAGTAGTGGGGGGTTCATAACACAGGAGTCTCATATATGTGAGGGGCTCCAGAATTGTTTTTCTGGATGGATAAACTACTCCTATGCCCATTCTGTCCTGAATGAGGCCCTACTATTGCCTGCTGCCTGTAGGACTTACTGCCATCATGCCTCTGCCTGCTGCATGAACTGATCACACGTCTGCCTGCTACCTGTATTATGGACCATGTTCCTGCTTACTACCAGGACAAATATTTTGGCACTGCTGTCTATATCTCTGCCTGCACTGACCCAGGACTGTATATTGACAGTATCTCTGCCTGCTGTCTGTACTGACTATGGACAATATTTCTGCCTGCTGCCTGGACAATTCCGTTCGCTGTCACTGACCAAGTACCTGCCTGCTGCCTGGACCAGTGCTTTCCTCCTGTGGACAACTGCGCTACTAAAACAACAGGTAATATTTTGTTTACCCTTTGCTCAGAAAACAATTCCTGGTATGTGCATGCTAATGTGTTAGAAATATAAAGGACCTTTTTAAAATGTGATAGGTAGTCAGGAAATTAGATGTGTAATTTATGTCCCCTAGAACACCTGACAGAGCTCCTTGCATGTTGGGCCTCTGTATGTGACCAGGCTGTGTAAAAGTCTCACATATGTGGTATCACCATACTCAGGAGTAGCAGAATGTATTTTGGATTGTCATTTTTGCTATGTACATGCTATGTGTTGGAACTATCTTATAAATTGACAACTGTGTGTAAAGAAAATGCGTTTTCATTTTTTTCCACATTTTCCATAAACTTGTGGAAAACAATGACATGTTCAAAAGACACATTATGCCTCATAGAATATACATTGGGGTGTTTGCTTTCCAAAATTGGGTAATTTTGTAGGCATTTCCATTGCCCTGGTGCTCCAGGGCCTTCAAAATTGTAATACATATTTGAGAAATTAAATGTGTAATTTATTCTCCTAGAACACCTGAAGGTGCTACTTCAATGTTGGGCCCTCGGTATGTGGCCAGGCTGTGTACAAGTCTCACACATGTGGCATCGCCAAACTCAGGAGGAGTAGCAGAATGTATTTTGGGTGAAATTTTAGCTATGTACATGCTATTTGTTGGAAATATCTTTTAAATTGACGGCTTTGTGTAAAAGCAGAATGTGTTTTGGGGCGTAGTTGCAAGTATGCATATGCCGTATGAGAGAAATAACCTGTTAATATGACAATTTTGTGAAAAAAAAACTTTATTTGCAAAGAATTGTGGTAAAAAATGACAACTCCAATGCCTCTTACTAAATAGCTTGGCGTGTCTACTTTCCAAAAAGGTGTAATGTGGGGGGTATTTGTATTTTCCTGGCTTGTTAGGGTCTCAAGAAATAGGCCATCAATACATCAGGTGTGATCAATTTTCAATAATTAACACCATAGCTTGTAGACTCTCTAACTTTCATACAGACCAAATAATATACACTGAGTTGGGTTATTTTTACCAAAGCAATGTATTACTACTTTGCAAAATTTTATAACGGATCAAAGAAAAAAAAAATGTTTCAAAATTGTTGCCCTTTTTTCATTTGTAGCGCAAAAAAAAAAACACAGTGATGATTAAATACCACCAAAAGAAAGCTCTATTTGCATGAAAAGGGGACACACATTTTATATGGGTACAGTGTTGCATGACTGAGTAATTGTCATTCAAAGTGTGAGAGCACTGAAAGCTGAAAATTGGTCTGGGCAGAAAAGGGGTATAAGTGCCCAGTAGGCAACTGGTTAAGGAATGTACCCCAGCCCTTATAGCCACACTGGTAATACAGTCATATTAATCTGATCACAGTTAAATTTATCAAGGTCTATATTATTCTAACTGAACATTAACACATGGAAAATAAATGCTGTGATAGTTACCTGTGCTTTTAGAAGGCAGGTACTCTTTTACATTGAAAATGAAATATTGTGCCAAGAATAGTTCTGATCAGGGATGAGCTTTGAGTTTGAGTCGAACTCATGTTCGACTCGAACATTGCCTGTTCGCCCGTTCGCCGAACAGCGAACAATTTGGGGTGTTCGCGGCAAATTCGAAAAGTCTATGGGAGAAATCTAAAGTGCTAATTTTAAATGCTTATATGCAAGTTATTGTCCTAAAAAGTGTTTGGGGACCCGGGTCTTGCCCCAGGGCACATGTATCAATGCAAAAAAAAGTTTTAAAAACAACTGTTTTTTCGGGAGCACACACACACTTTGGAAAAGTGTGCAGGGACAGTTCTAAGCACGGGAAACAAGCGCGACTTTACAGGCATACTATACAAACCCCCTAGGTACGAAATTTAAAGGAATATTTCTCTTTTATTGTTTCACTTTAAGCATTATTAAAATCACTGCTCCCAAAAAAACGGTAGTTTTAAAAAAAAAAAAGTGCATTGATACATGTCCCCTAGGGTAGGACCCGGGTCCCCAAACGCTTTTTAGGACAATAACTTGCATATTAGCCTTTATAATTAGCACTTTTGATTTCAAACATTCAAGTCCATTGTATTTAATAGGGTTCTAAAGTTCACGCAAACATTCTGGCTGTTCGCAGGTTCTGGTGCGAACCGAACAGGGGGGTGTTCGGCTCATCCCTAGTTCTGATGATTTAGATGTGCTTGTTTGGAATTCAATAAACTATCAAAAACAGTAGAAAAATATAATAGACAAAAGTTCTAGCTTTCAGTACTACAGCCAAAGTAAACCTTGGGAACAAAGCTATGAAAATAGAGGTCAGAACATAGAATAGTGAGAGGAAAAGAAATAAAACAAACAACATCAGGCAAGACCAAAGTAAAAAAAAGAACATATATTGACTTTTGTCCTAATACATTTTCAACTTCTCAGATTGTATATATATTGTATCTGTCTTGGTCTTTCACATGGCTTCATCTTTGTCTACATATCTTTTTGTAACTGAAAAAGACAGAGTTATAGATTCAGGTATTTACTGTATGGCAACTTTTCAACATAAAAGAAAAGCTAAAAGGGCGTATTGTAAGTTCTTTTAGTTCTAAAGATGTGCTCGGTTAGAGTTCATGGTGGATTAGGCTGTTTTCCTTGAGGCTGGTGCTTTAGGATAAGTACGGTAACCTATGCCACCCCAATTTGTGTCATTTTCCCACATGTGGATTTATTATTGTTGGGGACATAAAATAGTGTTGCAAAGGAGCAAATGTGGGACAAATGTTATATTGACATGTATGACAAATGTTATATTGCTGTGGGTTTTAGGATAGGTTCACTGACGGCTATTCCAGTGCAGTCCCACCGATTGACAAAACTGCAATCCACTGCCTTGCACCGTGTAGCTGGCAATATAACTTTATGAGATGTCAGTGTGACATAGAAAGTTAATTTAGAAAAAAAAAGGGACAGTGTGATCAGCTGAGCTCAACTCTCCATCACTCCATCAGCCGCTGCACTTCAGCCCTTAAACAGTTTATAAATACGGCCCACATAGGTATATTTAAAATTATTATGTAGTACCAGGGCATTAGTAGCCCTGGTATACAGAGTAACATTTTAACCTTTTGAATATAATTCTTGGAACAAAAAAAATTGAAAATGATAATAAATTGAAAATTGCTAATGATACGGAATATGCAGTCACCAGTCAATGACATTAAACATTGTCCAAAGAGGATTCAACAAAAGTTAGATGTGAGAATATAAAGGTAGCAAAATGGTTTTTAAAAAAGGTTGTCAGGATTAAGGATATTCATCAAGCAAGCAATGGTAAAGGTTTTTGGTAAATAATCATCATTTATTTTAAGCTCCATGTATTAACAGTCTATAGCAAATGCAACTTTATTTTCTTAGTTGCAAATAGAACTTTAATTTGAAATTATCGTGTTTAAATACACTTTAATGTGATAACAAACATGTAATGTATTGTAGGTTACTAATCTTTGGATGTGGCGTCTGCATCAGTTTTCTCTTTTTTTTGCTTACCTTTACCTGGCGATCCTGACAGTTACACACTTCCAGTCCTAGAGTGACAATATTCACTCACTTAAACCCTTTTGCTGGCAAGAATGTAAGGCTTATGATGGAACTGAACCTCACATCATAGGATGACAATAATCATTCACCTTACTGCAGCTATGTAAAAGCAATGCTGTAAGTGCGCATGCGCGGGAGCTCCGATATGGCTGCTTGAGCCAGCTTCGACCCCTCCGCAGCCAGGACACCCCCGGGAGTCCCCCTGGATGTCCAGCCCAGCCGCCAGATGTGATCTGGAATTCAACAGAGCAGGCCAGGGCAGGTGTACCAAGATGGCTGCGCCACTGCCTCAGCCCAGCCACAAGCGGGCTTAGGGGAGAGAACACAGGAACAGAGGCAAATTAGTGCCCCAGCAACTCTCACATACTCCCAGGTGGCCCAGGGAACCCCACGGTACCCCCTAGCTCCCTCTCCGGCTCTACAGAGTCCTTGCTGAGCCGCACCATGGAGTAATATACCATGTCGCCGGCCGGGCCTACTCCACTATACCACCATGCCACCCCCTCCACACCGCAGGGTGGCTTATTCCTCAAACTATCTGCCCTTCTTCAGAGGGGACTGGCTAACACAGCAGCCCAAATGACTAGAGACATCAAATCTGATTTCGCTAACCTTGGATCAAGAATGGAAGCCATTGAAAGTAAACTAGTTATTTTTTTTTATTTTTTTTCTGTGTGTGGGAACATTGAAAATACTGCAATACTGAAAAGCTGTGAATATTCTCCTAAGAACAGATGGCTAAGTGTATGGTTAATGTGCAAAGCTTTTAGCAAGGAAATGAATGAATGTACTAAGAGGGTTAATTCAGGCCCTATAAAGGTGTATGATGAGCGAGAAGAGGGATGAAAGGGAATTTAAATAGAAGAGGAAGGTATGCTAGCAATGTTCAAGGAGTAATTATACATGGACGCCAAGAGGTTTATCTTGCGTTAAAAATGTCTAAATATGAGGGTGCACTGGCATACAGGCCACAGCTCTCCATCTTGCACAACCACTTCCTCCACTAGATATGCCTCTCCTCCAAGGGGAGGAAAGTCGGAGGCGTTTTTTATCTTCCTAAACAAGCGTGGAGCGGGAGGGCCTGCAACTGGCAGGAAACCCGCATACGTCTGGTTTACCTTTCTTCTTGGGATTACAGGGTATTGACCGGACCCCAGGATATTTCTAGGGGTTGCTTTTGTTGTTTTGTTTTTTTTGTTTGTTTTTTCTCCTCCGTATCTCTTCATCTCCCCCTTCTCTTCCCCCGTCCCCCCTACCCCCGACCCCCAGTAGCTTGGAGGTGATAGACCTAATAAATAAATAAAAAAACATCAAGATGACTAGGATAACTTTGACATCCTACAATGTGAAGGGGCTAAACAGCCCAGAGAAATGTACCAGGCTGCGTGCGGAATTGTGGAGACTTAAGTCACATATTATATTGCTCCAAGAGACACACTTTAGAAAAAACTAAATTCCAAGATTAGGAAACCACAGATTCCCGACTGTGTATCACAGTACATCACAGACATTAAAAACAAAGGGAGTATCAATTATTCTGTCAAAACAGATATCGTGGAAAGAATCAAAGACAATCACAGATGAGGAAGGGCGCCTCCTTATTGTAAAAGGATCTCTATATGAGCAAAAGGTCACCCTGGTGAACTTATACTTGCCCAATGAGGGACAAGTTACAGCTCTAGAGACATATTTAAACCTAGTACACCAAAATAATAGGATTTTTATAACAGCTTACCTGTAAAATCCTTTTCTTGGAGTACATCACGGGACACAGAGCGACATAGTCATTACTAATGGGTTATATAGATACCGTCAGGTGCTGGCACTGGCAACTTCCAAAACCGGAAGTACCCTCCCCTATATAAGCCCCTCCCATCCGGGAGCACCTCAGTTTTGTAGCAAAGCAATAAGTGTCCCCAAAGAGGGGTGGGAGCTCTGTGTCCCGTGATGTACTCCAAGAAAAGGATTTTACAGGTAAGCTGTTATAAAAATCCTATTTTCTTTTTCGTACATCACGGGACACAGAGCGACATAGTCATTACTAATGGGATGTCCTAAAGCAATGCCAAATGAGGGGGGGGATACACCATATATAAGCTGAGCGCTATCAGACATGAGGATCTTTTGCGGCCTGCAACACACTGCGCCCAAAGGCGACATCCTCCTGACTTCCAACGTCCACCTGGTAGAACCTAGTAAACGTGTGTACTGAAGACCATGTTGCGGCCTTACAGATTTGAGCCAGGGAGGCCTGGTGATGCACTGCCCATGAAGTTCCAACTGCTCTCGTGGAGTGCGCCCTAACTTTGAACGGAGGCGGTCTATTTCTCAAGCCATAGGCTTGTATTATGACCTGTCGAATCCACTTGGCTAAAGTAGATTTTGACGCTGCCTGACCCCTTCTGGGGCCTTCCGGCAGAATAAACAAAGTATCCGTTCTGCGAATCTGAGCAGTGGCTTTTAGATAAGCTTTAACTGCTCTTACTACATCCAAAGAATGCAATAACTTTTCCTCTACCGAAGTAGGTTTGGGGAAAAAAGAAGGAAGAACCACATCTTGGTTCAAATGAAACCTCGATACCACCTTAGGAAGAAAGGCTGGATGAGAACGTAACACTACTCCTGTCCTTATGGATAACCAGATATGGCTCCCTACAGGACATAGCTGCTAATTCCGACACTCTTTTAGCCGAACAAATGGCTACTAGAAAAATCAATTTCCTGGTGAGAAGAACCAAAGAAATATGCTGTAATGGTTCAAATGGTTGTTTCTGTAGAACCGACAGAACCAAGTTTAGATCCCATGGACATATGGGAATATTAACCGGAGGACTAATACGCATCACTCCTTGTATAAAGGCTTTGACTAGTGAATGCGAAGCCAAGGGCCTTTGAAAAAATATTGACAAGGCCGAAATCTGACCCTTGATAGTACTCAAGGCAAGCTTCCTATCTACAGCCCATTGTAGGGAGTCCAGACTCCTACCTATTACGTACTTACGTGGATGCCATTTCTTGGCTTCACACCAGGCGATGTACGCCTTCCAGATTCTATAGTAGATCTGCCTGGATACCGGCTTCCTGGCATTGATCATGGTAGATACCACAGAATTAGAGAGCCCTCTCTTTTTTAGAATGTGGGCTTCAATAGCCAGGCCGTCAAACCTAGGGCTGGTAAGGAAGGGTGGTATATCGGTCCTTGCGAAAGCAGGTCCGGACGATGTGGGAGAGTCCAAGGACTCCCCACTGACATTTTACAATCTCCACGTACCACGCTCTTCGGGGCCACGCTGGAGCCACCAGAATCACTGGTTTCTTTTCTACCCTGATTCTGCGGAGTAATTGAGGTAACCATTGTGGCGGTGTGAATGCATATATCAGCTTGAACTGATCCCAAGGGAACACTAGGGCATCCGAGCTGCAAGCTAGGGGATCCCTTGTCCGAGAGACAAACCTGTCCCCCTTTGCGTTGAATCTGGATGCTAGAAGATCTACATCCGATGTTCCCCACCGCTGACATATTGTCCAGAAAACCTCGGGGTGAAGGGACCCTTCCTCTGGGCCTAATTTCTGGCGACTTAGAAAGTCCGCCTTCCAATTCTCCACTCCTGGAATGAATACCGCAGATATGGCTGGGACATATTTTTTCTGCCCATTTCAGGATGTAATTTACTTCCCTCTGGGCTGCACGACTCCTGGTGCCCCCCTGATGATTGATATATGCCACTGCTGTGGCATTGTCTGATTGAATTCTGACAGGGGACCCTTGGAGTTTGGATGTCCATGCTACTAGGGCATACCGGGCTGCTCGTATCTCTAAGAGATTGATGGGCAGGGCCTTTTCTGCATCCGACCATCTGCCCTGGAGAGACTATTGCTCCAGTACTGCTCCCCAGCCTATAAGGCTGGCATCTGTAGTGACCACCTTCCAAGAAATCGGACTGAAGGATTTCCTTTTTTCCAGATTCTGGGAAACCAACCACCAACGGAGGCTCTTGCGAACGGAAGGGGACAAGGACATTGTAAGTCTAGGCCTGAATTTTTTTGTTCCAGGCTGACAGTATGGCCCCTTGCAAATTCCTTGAATGGAATTGACCGTAGGGTACTGCTTCGAATGATGCCACCATTTTTCCCAGCAGCCTCATATACAGGCGTATGGACGGCTGTCTTTTTTGTACCCACTAAGTGGATCAAATCTTTCAAAGACAACACCTTTCCTCGAGGCAAGAATATTTTTCTCTGGCCTGAATCCAACCTTAGCCCCAAGTATTCCAGACTTTTGACTGGTTTTTAGGGCTGACTTGTCTCGGTTGATAATCCAACCGTGAGATTCCAGATACTTGATCGTCTTGTGAACGACCACGTCTAGTTTTTTCACTGAGTGGTCTATCAGCAACAAGTCATCCAGATATGCCATTATCATTACACCTTGTGTTCTTAGATTGGCCAATAAAGGGCCAGAATTTTTGTAAACACTCGTGGTGCTGTGGCCAAACCGAAGGATAAGGCTCTGAACTGAAAATGGCGCCCTTCTACTGCAAAGCGTAGAAATTTTTGGTGGACTGGAAAGATGGGAATGTGCAAATAAGCATCTTTGATGTCGATCGTGGCTAACCAATCCTCCCCTTGTAGGGCAGTGGCCACCGATCGGATCGACTCCATCGGAAAGACCTGATATACAGGAATTTGTATAGCCCTTTTAGAATTAATATGGGCCTCCCGTCCGCGTTTGCTTCGGGACTGTAAAGAGGTTTGAGTAAAACCCGAACCCTCATTCTTCCAGGGGAACCTCCATAATTACTCCTTGGAGCAATAGTTGTTCTAGTGCCAACAGGAGGGACTCTCTCTTCCGGGGATCCCTTGGCACGTTTGACCTAAAAAATGGGAAGGAGGAGAGTCTTTTAACTCCAAACTGTATCCCAAACCTACTGCGGAGAGCACCTATCTGTCTTGATCGTGTCCCGCCAGGTCTCTTGCGAACAACTGGAGTCCTCCCCCCACCCGACTGAGTGGGGGCTTCAATGAATTTAACTTTGGGGGAGGTTTTGTACCTCCCCTGACCCAGGGTTTCTCATTACCCTGCTACTGTCCCTGTTTTTTACCCCCGGGATTTGACCGAGGAGGCCGTCAGAACTGTTACACAGCCGATGCCCCAGGGACTGGAGAAGCAGGCCTCTTAAAGAGGGACCTCTAATTCTGCTTTTAACCGGCAAGAGCGTATTTTTACCGCTGGAAATTTTCTGGATATATTTGTCCAGGTTTTCCCTGAATAAGCGTTCACCATGAAATGGGACGCTAACCAGCCATTCTTTACAGGGAGCTTCAGCAGACCAGTTTTTGAGCCATAGGAGCCTACGCGTATGTCTATAGACAGCGTAAGGCGGGAGGCCTGATGGACTGAATCCTCTATGGCGTCAACCGCAAAGCCTAAGGCTCTAGGTAGATCAGCTAGGGCAAAGCCTGCTGATCTGTCAAGTCCCTCAAGACCTGTTTTAACTGATCCTTCACTGCTTAGCAGACCCCAATAGCTGCTACTGCTGGTTGTATCACCAAGCAGATTTTCATAAGGACTCCAATCTTTTATTTATTGGGTTCTTGAACATTTGGACATTATCCACTGGACATGTCAGTGATTTATACATACAAGAGATGGCTGCGTCCACTGTAGGGACCTTCCATTTTTTTTTTTTTTGATGAACTTATCCTCCATGGGATAGACCACCGGAAATCTCTTGGGGGAATAAATATTTTCTCAGGACGTTCCCAATCCTGGTAAATGAGCCCTTTCAGTAAAGGGTGAAGTGGAAAAGAACAAACAGTCTGGGGGCTTCTAGCGACCCCAACGAGGATACAGTAGTGGTTGATGGTTCCGCAAGGTGCATTTTTAAATGCTGATCGGACCATGTTAGTCAGAGACTGAACCCATAATCTTTCAGCTTGAGATGCTGAGAAAAGGTTCCCCCACTGTTGATTCCTCTATAACAGAATCAACCTCATCCTGATCCCCTTCAGGCAGGTCGATCCCTGTATGGGACTGTTGCTCTGCTAACAGGCACTCTGAAGGAGGAGACGGAGATCGGGCGTGCTTTCCCTGACAGGGAGGCAGCGATAAATGTTGACAATCTCTCTCTAATCCTCCCAGAGCTGAGGAAAAAACCTCCTCTGTTACATACACAGGAGCAGGTGACTGAGGACAGCCACAGTACCAAGTACCCCTGCGGGGTCTCTACGGTCACTTACCTCTGAACTTCAGGGGAGACTGGTGCAGCAGAAGTATGCCCAAGATCCTCAGAGCCCGATGAGACCCCTTTCGCTTCCTGGAAGATTCAGTTCCGGAGCTTCTGGACGGCATATTCCTAAGCCTAAAGCTGAGGTATTCCAGCCGTAATACACCACTTTTACTGAGAATAGTCTAGCACAATTGCTGCTATATCACAGTTGGTGTCTACTAATGTGCCTTTCTAGGGGATGCCTGTATCAACCGCTTGCTGTATGCCTTTAAATGTTGCCAGCTCTGTCTCTGTACTTCATAGCCAGCTCACTACAATATTTTTTTTTTTTTTTTTTTTTTTTAAACTGCTGGGACGCCCGCACATGCGCAGAAGCGCTGCGGCGCGCACAGAGCATCATCCCCCAGGCTCCGCCCCCTTTCCCGGCTCACCTCTATATATAGAGGCGCGTGCACGCGCACGCGCGTGGGCACGTGCGCCTTTGGCGCTAATTTCAAATATGGTAACAAGGGACAGGAGCCAGGGCCCCTCTTTGCCGCAGGCCGGGGGATGGACAAACACTGCAACATGGCAGAGGAAGCAGTTTCCTATAAGAGAACTCACCATCTGCCTGGACTTTGCTCTGCTGAGAAGAAGCTAGTCCACATGACAAGAAAACATTCCACAGCGGCCTCTAGTGGACAAACACAGGTACCGCAGTCTAATATATTAAATATATATATAAAAAAAATTTATTTATTTTTTTTCTTGACCACCATTAAAAATTATTACATTTTTTTAGTAGTTACAGGCATGCACAGAATTTTGCGGGAATACCATTAGGTAACAGACAGAAAGACAAATTAGGCTTGGGGGTCCCCCAATAGAACCAAGTTCCTGGGGGCCCCCACTTACCTGTTCCCCGCCGCAGGACTTTGTTTGGTCCACAAAAGCCCAAACTTCACCTATCACAGCAGGCATTGTAATCAAACCTTCAGGGACCGGGTTCCCAAGGATTCCACTCCCCTGGACCTGTATAGCACCCTGCACAGAAAACATCTTGGTCGTGGGTATGACCAGAGCTCTGGATCCCAGGGTCCAGCTCTCCTAAGAGAAGCATTACAGGCAAAACCTTGCTCTTCTCTGCAAGGCCCGGGTACCGACCGTTTAGCTATGAAGCTTTTTTGGTCGGATCCGGAATAGCTTACTGAGGCCCAAAAGAACCTGTACGCAAGCTCAGTGAAAAACACATGTTTCTTCTTGGCCAACACCTTAGACACTGGCAAAAAACTGAGGTGCTCCCGGATGGGAGGGGCTTATATAGGGGAGGGTACTTCCGGTTTTGGAAGTTGCCAGTGCCAGCACCTGACGGTATCTATATAACCCATTAGTAATGACTATGTCGCTCTGTGTCCCGTGATGTACGAAAAAGAAAAGGAGGGGATCCTGTTGATGGGAGGAGATCTAAATATGGCACTAGATCCTACTCTAGATGTGTCAAAGGGCACCTCACACTTATCTTATGTTAAATTGTGTAAAGCAAAAAGACTTCTTTAAGAATTGCATGTAATGGACAAACCTGTATACAGTGAATATACAATCTAACAATAATCTGTAAATATTGTGCAATAACTATAACTTAATATAGTGACAAAAATAAATAAATTTTTAGTGCCAAAAAAAAAAAGACGCTACCTATAGCGAAAAGTAAGTCGGGAGGTTGGTGCACTGATGTCATCGCTGAACGGGAGACTGCATGCCGGCCGGCTCTTCCTATGTTTTTATGCCTGAATTTTACCTACTTGATGTAAGTTACCACCTTTTTATTTGAATAAATGCTGTTTGGACGATATACACTATGTGGTTTCCCCTTCTCATTTTTATGACTGGTGAATACTGAGTTCCAATATCGCAAGAGTCCTTCTCCATCCTTGGATATCCATCTACTGCAAGGAAGCGAGTGATTCATAGTTTGGCATTCCAATAGCTTGCCTCTGGTAAGCACATTATTTTGGTGGTGGTGCACGTGTGCATTTTTTTGGTGCAATTTGCATTGCAATTTGTTTATGTTCAGAATTTATATGGACTCTTATATGGACATTTATATAATTAACCATTATTCCTTTGGGGTCAAACTCGATTAATGTGTCGGTTTATCATATCATACCATACATTATATAATTTTTTAATTTTTTTTGGCACTATGTATAATTTTTAATTTTTTTTGTCACTATTTTAAGTTATAGTTATTGCACAATATTTCCAGATTATTGTTAGATTGTATATTCACTGTATACAGGTTTGCACAGCTCTTTTTTCCTTTTTTTCTGCATATTGGTGTTTGGTCTACACGTGTGAGTTTGCTGCATTTTTAGGGTTCATCAATCCATTCATTCAATCGTTTTTATTACTCTTTTATTACTCTTTATCCATTTAAGCGCGGTATATCCTCCTTCCCATTTTGCATGTAATGGACAGCTGGAGAATTCTCCATGTGCACGACAGGGACTACACTTTTTTTTCTGCAAAACACAAAACTTACTCTAGGATAGAGTACATTTTTGTATCTCAAAACGCCCTGCAGTGCATAGTGGAGACCTCCATCGGTTCATTTACGCTATCAGATCATGCGCCAACCAATTGTGTGTTAGAATGGGGAGAACCAGCACCCAGAGAATGGCATTGGAAGATCAATGAGACTCTTTTGAAAGAACCAGAATGCGAGACACAGATAGCACAGGAACTAGAATTGTTTTTCTCAACTAATGAGTCAGGAGAAGTAACTCCAACCTGCATATGGGAAGCACATAAATGCTATATCAGAGGAATTTTTATATCATTAGGAGCACGCAGGAAACGTCAGCAGGGGGCCCAGCTGGAATCCTTGCTCGGGGAGATTCGTAGACTCGAAAGGGCGCATAAGAAATCCCAGGCACTACAGACAGAGGAGAAACTTTCACGCTTACGTGAGGAATTGAATTCACTATTAACGGATAAAGCCAAAGCCTCAATAAGACGGTCTAAACAAGCTTTCTATGAATACGGAAATAAATCGAGCAGGATGCTAGCTAACGCGCTCAGAGAGACGAGGGCACAAAATCATATTGACTGTATTAAAACCCAGGGAGACGTCTTGGTTAACTCTTCACAGGAATTTGCTAAGGCATTTAGAGACTACTATGTGAGTCTATATCAGTTAGGAGACCAACAAAGGGCATCAAAGATACCCAATGAAGAGGGTGGGGCTAAGGAATACATAGTGGCTTTGGGAATGCCCAGACTGCCGGAGGAGAGAGCGGAGGATATAGATGGTCCAATTACAACAGAAGAATTTTCAGATGCCCTTCAAACACTAAAACCAGGCAAGGCCCCCGGCCCGGATGGGTTTACTCTGCTATATTATAAGACCTACGCTGAAAAACTGAGGCCAAGATTTTTGGATACTTTCAATTCAATACGAGAAGGGCAAAGGATGCCCGTAGAAACATTAATGGCACATATAGCAGTAATACCCAAAGAAGGGAAAGACCCAACCCAATGTTCGAGCTTTAGCCCAATCTCTCTGTTAAATGTAGATTTAAAGATTTTTACGAAAATACTGGCAAATAGATTATTACCGTATATTCCCTCCTTAATACACCCAGACCAAGTGGGGTTCACCCCAGAGAGAGAAGGCAGAGAAAATACACAATGGGTTCTACGTGCCATATATTTCTCACAATTTTATCAGAAACCCTTAGTGCTCATATCTGCAGATGCAGAACAAGCATTTCATAGGGTAGACTGGAACTTCTTGAAAGCTACTATGCAACATATAGGACTGGGGGAAGGAATGCAAAACTGGGTCATGAGTTTATATTCCTTACCGAAAGCCAGGGTTAAGATAAATGACATACTGTCAGAACCTTTTTCCATATGCAACGGAACACGGCAGGGTTGCCCACTATCACCTATTATCTTTATCCTGATGCTGGAACCCTTTTTAAGAACAATAAGGGCTAATTCAGATATTAGGGGCATCTCACTAAAAGGTAAGGAACATAAACTTGCAGCATATGCGGATGACCTTTTGTTTTTCATAACGGCTCCAGTGTTGTCCCTTCCTCCACTATTATCAGAGATATGTAAATATGGGGGACTGCCCAACTTCAAGGTAAATTATAGTAAATCAGAAGCAATGGGGGTGGAGATGAGCATAGCGCTACAACAGCAATTATACACCTTTTTTGCATTTAGATGGACAGACTCCCATATAGGATATCTGGGGACTAAAATACCAAATAAATGGAATAGAATATTTGAACTTAACTTTGCCGCATTAGCACAACAGATTAAATTAGATCTTCAGAGATGGGAAAAGGAAGTTTTCACGTGGTTTGGCAGAATTAACATTATAAAAATCAACGTAATGCCGAGATTGTTATACCTGCTACAGACCCTACCTATTAAGATCCCCTAGGGTTCCTGAGGGACTTGAGACAACGTTTGCTGGGTTCATATGGGCCGGAAAACCACAAGAGTGCGTAGAGACATTTTGACTTTACCAAAAGAAAAAGGAGGGGTGGGATTCCAAAACCCAGTCGGCTATCATGAGGCACTACACCTAACAAAAGTACAGGACTGGTGTGTAGCTCCAAAAGACAAGCCATGGATCCATATGGAACAAGCAATGTCCGAGTTACCCTTGGAGGATCTAGTTTGGCTCATGGAATCGGCTATACCGCAGGCAGTGAAGCGACATCCGATGGTAGGTGCCACTATCAGATCTGTTAAAAAGACATTTAAAAAAAAAACATTGCGACCCAAATGAGCTAGATGATACCAATTCTGGGTAACCCAGCTTTTGAGCCAGGCCTAAAAGATCAAGGTTTTATGAACCTAAAATGGCGGGCAAAAGTAGGTTGACACACTTTTTGAAGGACAACCGAGTTATGTCCAGTGAGGAGATCGAGTGTGAACTTTCAGAGGAGTTAGATCCATTCAGGCAAAGGCAGCTAAGTGCTTTTCTTTGGTCAATTTCAAGGCGAATGGCAGAGATAGCGACACCTTTTAAATTTGAGAAGATATGTTTAAGGGGGGACCAGGTGAGACATTCGCTGTCACTGCTATACGCATTGCTGACCGAATTAAAAGCCCCACAAGAACTGGGCTTTATACATGCCTGGGAAAGAGACCTGGGGGTTACATTCTCAGAGACGCAGAAGAACAAGATATTTAGGTTCACACATAAGGCATCATTGGCAACCAGATACCAAGAAGGGGGGTATAAGATTTTGAGTAGGTGGTATAGAACTCCAGTAGTACTGAACCGGATATTTCCACAGGTATCGAATCTATGTTGGCGATGTCAAGGGGAAGTGGATACCTTGTTACACATTTCTTGGGAATGCCCGGGAATAAATTTTGGAAAATGTTAGCTGAAACAGTCAAATAATTCACTGATGTGTCTCTTGAAGAGAATCCGATGGCCTTTTTGTTGTTCGATATCCCTGTATCGATGGAAAAATATAAAAAATCATTGGTGAGACATTTGCTTACAACAGCGAAAGCATGTATCCCAGTTTTTTGGAAAAGCACTATCTCACCAAACAGATCACAATGGTTCACGAAAATAACAGAAATTCAACAAATGGAAAATCTTACTATGATGCTAAGGGAACAGGAGGACAAGTTTCGACAAATTTGGACTCCCTATATTACATATAGGGAGCAGTTGGGGTGGGGGGGATGTGAGATGTAAGGGGGGTTCTCTCTCTTTTTTTATCTCTCCTTTTCTATCTATGTTCTTGTTTTTACTTCTCTTGGTTTTTGTTTTCTCTTTTTCTTTGTTCATTCTATATGCCTGAATCTCAGAGGTATTCTGTGAGGGCAGGGGGGGTAACCGGGGTTGGGCCCAGGTTAATAAAAGTATAACAAGGATATGCCACTACAGCAGACTAGTATAAAGGGGCAGTTAAAAGGATAAGATAGATGTATGAGAATTGATATAATAGAGATTTTATGTGAAAGATGAATTAACGTCAACGTAAAGAAGATGTATTTATCCATAAAATAATAGAATTGTTGTAGAGATGCATACTGTTAGGCTCAATGGCATCAGTCACTCCTTCCCTAGCCCCACCATGTCCTCCTGAGGAGTCCCCCAAACTGTTGACCACAGTGTTGGGTACATGCTCCAGGAGGATGCCCAGCGTTTTGAAGGTTCCGATGATGGTACCCAGCTAGAGGAAGGCAGTAACGTGAGCCCAGAGAGAGGGGGTGCCCAACAAGGACAGCAATCTGGCAGTCATGTTCCCCCACCTGCAGCATACTGCCAGATTTGCTCCAGTGATGAGGAGGGAGGGGATGATGAGGTCACTGACTCCACGTGGGTGCCTGATAGGATAGAGGAGGAGGAGGCACATCTCCAACGAGGCAGGATGCCCTCCAGGGGCCAGATTAAGGGCAGCCAACCGGCTGCATCACACCGCAGTGTTCCGCATGTTCAGGGCGCTGCTGTCTCTGCGCGTTATTCCAAAAGTTCTTTGGTGTGGGCCTTTTTTTAGACGTGTGCCGCAGATCACACCATTGCTATTTGCAACATATGTCTGAAGCGTATCTCGTGTGGCCAAAACATGAGCCGCTTGGGCACCACGTGCTTGACCAGACATATGTTGACCTGCCATGCAGTCCGTTGGCAAGCATACAAAAAAGACCCACAACAAAGAACAAAGCGGACCTCTCTTTGCTCCTCATCAGCTGGGATCTCCAACCCCACTATACCTTTAGTCCTCTCTGAAACCTGCACTGAGAGGAATGAAGGTGTAGAATTAGGTGTGTCACAGCCAAGTACTTGCGGGCAATCTGCTATCGGTAAATGTGAGGTCTCTCGCGCTACCACGTGAACTGACAATAAGTGTGTGTATTTGGAGACTGCAGCTCAATCTGTAGTGTAAAACAAGTGCACCAAGATAAATAGAATAAATAGTGATGAGCGCAACTATCTACATAAAATATATAAACTGTGCAAATGTGCAAATTTGCAAACACAATAAACTGAATCCAATGCACTCAGGATGTGCAAAAGTGCCAATAAATAACATAAGTTCATTTGCAAATATATGTGCAAAAAAGTTCTTGGATAGAATGTAAAAGGGTGTCTTCAAACATATGATCCTCTATGAGTCTTCTTGTCAGACAGATTTTCCCAGATCTAAGTGCTCTCAGAGCGCTTACCTCAATCCTGGTGAAATAATGCCTTAATGGGTGTCCTGACTCCTCAGGGATCTGGTCCTGGTTGTCCTCCTTTTCTACAACTCTCCTCAATGGTGTAAATGGTTCTGTAGATCTCTGCAGTGTCCGTGGGGTTCCGTGGGTGAATGTCTCAACATGAGAGTGAAGATAAACAAAAATAGCCTCCCATAGCGTAGTAAAGTTAAAAATGTATTACATTTATTAAAAAAAATAGGATGCTTAACATCAAGTAAAGGAATAGATAAAAACAGTAACACGATGCACACATCTATCTCCGCGTTACACGTCACTTCCGTCTTTTCGGGTATATCCGGCCCTTACATGTTACGTCACATCACGTGACTTCATCAGACATGTTACGTCACATCACGTGACCTCTGATGAATTTTTACTTGAAGTTAAGCATCCTATTTTTTTTTATAAATTCCCTTATTTTTAACTTTACTATGCTATTGGAGGCTATTTTTGTTTATCTTCACGCTCATGTTGAGACATTCACCCATGGAACCCCACGGACACCGCAAAGATCTACAGAACCATTTACATCATTGAGGAGAGGAGTAGAAAAGGAGGACAACCAGGACCAGATCCCTGAGGAGTCAGGACACCTATTAAGGTGTTATTTCACCAGGATTGAGGTAAGCGCTCTGAGAGCACTTAGATCTGGGAAAATCTGTCCGACAAGAACACTCAGAGGATCATATGTTTGAAGACACCCTTTTACATTCTATCCAAGAACTTTTTTGCACATATATTTGCACATGAACTTTTGTTATTTATTGGTACTTTTGCACATCCTGAGTGCATTGGATTCAGTTTATTGTGTTTGCATATTTGCACAGTTTATATATTTTATGTAGGTAGTTGCGCTTATCACTTTTTATTCTAATCTGCTATCGGTACACCAACGTCAGATTGTACCAGGCAAATTTCCCTGCCCCAGCTGCTGCATCGCCGAAAGATGTTCGCTCCCAGCCATCCACATGCCCAGCAGTTGAATGCTAGCTTGGCTAAATTGCTAGCACTTCAACTGCTGCCTTTTCAGTTGGTAGACTCTGCCCCCTTCCGTGAGTTTGTGGAATGTGCGGTTCCTCAGTGGCAGGATCCCAAATGCCACTTTTTCTCACGGAAGGCGATTCCGGCTCTCTACCGGCATGTGGAAGGCAATGTCTTGGCCTCGCTGGACAGGGCGGTCAGTGGTAAGGTGCATATTATCGCTGACTCATGGTCCAGCAGGCATGGACAGGGAGGTTGCCTATCTTTCATGGCGCATTGGGTGACTCTGCTGGCAGCTGGGAAGGATGCAGGACAAGGTGCAGTAGTGTTGGAGGTTGTTCCGCCACCACGCCTCCAAAATCTACTACTGGTGATTCTGACACACCTCTCTCCTCCACCCCTCCTCTTCTTCTTCCTCCATGGCCGCTTCCTGTGCTTTGTCCTCGGAACCAGCAGTGCTCCATAGGAGTTCAAGGGGCTACGCAAGTACGCAGGCAAAAAGATGTCATGCGGTGCTTGAGCTGGTGTGCTGGGGGGACAGGAGCCACACTGGGGCAGAGATTCTGTCAGCTCTGCAGGGGCAGACTCAGAGGTGGTTGACGCCACGCCAGCTTAAGCCAGGAAAGGTGGTTTGCGACAATGGCACCAACCTCCTCTCCGCCCTCCGACAGGGACAACTGACCCACGTGCCCTGTTTTGCTCACGTTCTTAACTTGGTGGTGCAGCGGTTCTTGGGCAGGTACCCGGGCTTACAGGAGGTCCTGAAGCAGGTCAGGACACTCTGTGTGCATTTCTGCCGATCATATAATGCCAGTACTCGGCTGGCTGACCTCCAAAAGGAATACAACCTGCCCAAGAACCTCCTAATCTGTGACATGCCCACCAGGTGGAACTCTACGTTGGCCATGCTGAAGCAGCTGCACACGCAGCAGAGGGCCATCAATGAGTATTTGTTGCAATATGGCACCAGGACAGGGTCAGGGGAGCTTGGATTTTTTTCCCCACACCCATGGGCCATGATCAGGGATGCATGCACTGTCCTGTCACCATTTGAGGAGGCCACGAGGAGGGTGAGCAGTGACAGTGCATGCATCAGTGACACTGTCCCTCTTGTCCACCTGTTGGAGCACACGCTGCATGGAGTAATGGACAGGGCACTTGAGGCACAACAGAGGGAGGAAGAGGAGGACTTCCTTACCTCTCAAGGCCCCCTTTATCCAGACAGTGTTCCTGCTGGCCCACCTATCACACAGGAAGAGGAGGAGGAAGAGGAGGAGGAGGATTGTGTCAGCATGGAGGTGGAGCCTAACACTCAGAATTAGCAGCAGTCTTCAAGGGATCAATTACAGTCCCAAGACACCCATGGACTTTTAAATGGCTGGGAGGAGGTGACTGCGGATCATGTCGTCCTGAGTGACCCAGAGGACTCTGGACCGAATGCCTCAGCAAACCTACGCTGCATGGCCTCCCTGATCCTGCAAAGCCTGCGGAAGGATCCTCGTATTTGTACTATCAAGGAGAGGGATCATTACTGGCTGGCAACCCTCCTTGATCCACGTTACAAGGGTAAGGTAGTGGACCTTATCTTGCCGTCGCAGAGGGAGCAGAGGATGAAACATCTTCTGGAGGCCTTGCAGAAAGGTCTGTGCAAAGCGTTCCCAGAGACTGGGAGGTTACAAATTCCTGGTCCTGGACAACGTGTTGCTGAGGCTTTGGTCAGTCAAAGAAGGAGCGGTGGAGAAGGTGGCCATCTGACCGATGCGTTCAGACAATTTTTTAGTCCGCAGCCCCAAGGTATGATCGGTTCCAGCAACCATCGCCAGCATATGGTTTACATGGTGCAGGAATACCTAGGGGCAAAATCAGACTTGGACACCTTTCCCACCGAAAATCCTCTGGGTTACTGGGTCTTGAGGATGGATCACTGGCCAGAGCTTGCACAGTATGCAATTGAGCTACTGGCCTGTCCTGCATCCAGCGTTCTTTTGGAACGCACATTCAGTGCTGCTGGAGGCTTTGTAACCGATCACAGGGTGTGCATGTCCACCGACTCGGTCGATTGACTGACCTTCATAAAAATGAATCAGTCTGGGATCACCACCAGCTACCAAGCACCTGATGCTGATGTAACAGAATAATTTTCTTTGAAATGTCAGATCCCTTCAAGACTGCCTATGCTGATGCAGAATGACTATCCTGTTATGCTGAGTGACTATCCCCTTCCTCCTCAATGATCATACTGATAGCATGTAAGAACATTTTTGTTTCTGGGCACCGCCACCAGTGCCTAAGGCCCAATTTTTGAGCCCCTGTTTAGCAGGGGTGTGTAATTACAATTTTTAATGCAATACTTTGCAGCAGGGCTTATTTCTGTGCTCAAACTAGAGTATCTGTGAGGGGTTGCAGTGTTGTGGTACCAGCACCAGTGCCTAAGGCCCAATTTTTCTGCCACTGTTTAACAGGGCGTGTAATTAGAATTTTTGACGCAATAATTTGCAGCAGGGCTCATTGCTGCGCTCATACTACAGTATCTGTGAGGGATTGCAGTGTTGTGGCACCAGCACCAGTGCCTAAGGCACAATTTTTCAGCCCCTGTTTAACAGGGGCATGTAATTACAATTTTTGATGCAATACTTTGCAGCAGGGCTCATTCCTGTGCTCCAACTAGAGTATCTGTGAGGGGTTGCAGTGTTGTGGCACTAGTGCCTAAGGCACAATTTTTATGCCCCTGTTCAACAGGGGCATGAAATTACAATTCTTGATCTAATAATTCACAGTAGGGCCCATTCCTGCGCCCCACCAAGAGTAACTGTGAGGGCTTACAGTGTTGTGGCAACACCACCACCACCAAAGGCCAACTTTTTCTGCCCCTGTTAAACAGGGGCATGTAATTACAATTCTTGATCTAATATTTCACAGCTGGGCCCTTTCCTGCACCCACCAAGAGTAACTGTGAGGACTTACAGTGTTGTGGCACCAGCACCACCACCAAAGGCCCAATTTTTCCTACCACTGTTAAACAATGGCATGTAATTACAATTCTTGATATAATAGTTCACAGCAGGGCATTCCAGAGCCCACCAAGAGTAACTGTGAGGGCTTACAGTGTTGTGGCAACACCAAAACCTAAGGGCCAAATTTCTGCAGAGTATATACGGCAGGCCCCTACTTTCAAACATCCAACTTACAAACAACTCCTACTTGCAAACGGATTGAGACAACAGTAAGTCAGAGGAAATCTACCCCTAGGAAGGGAAATTCTCTCCTGTAAGAGTTAATATGGGAAAAAGGTGTCTTCTCTCCACTGATGCTTTATCACCAATCCTTGTTTCAATGAATACCCCAAATTTAAAAAAAAAACATTTGTCATTGGGATGGAAATTAAGGTGAAATGTTCTGAACAGGTTCACAGACAGCAAAACAAATGTTACAGGGGCGATAATCCTTCCCTATGTTTTCCAAAAAGCTTAAAACTGATTTTTTAGCTAGAGCTACACTTTAAAAATGTACCAGTTCAAAATTACAAACAGATTCTACATAACAACAAACCTACAGTCCCTGTCTTGTTTGCACTGTATACTGCTGTTCAGAGTATATAGGGCCTGGGGGCCCCACACCTTTCCTTTTTTTTATTTGGGTGCAGGATTCCCCTTAATATACATACAAAACCCAAAGGGGCTGGTAATGGGCTGGGGGGGGGGGGGGTAACCATGCCATTTTTCTCAATGATTTTCATCCATATTGCCGGGACCAGACATTACATTAAAGCCACAAGCCGTTTTAAATGACTTTTTTTACTTTAGAAATGTCATTTTGTGCAGGGACAGTTCTGAACACGGGAAACATGTGTCACTTCACAGGCATACTATAGACACCCCCCAGGTACGATATTTAGAGGAATGTTTAACATTTTTTTTTCACTTTATGCATCATTAAAATCACTGCTCCTGAAAAAACAGCCGTTTTTAAAACTTTTTTTTGCATTGATACATGTACCCTGGGACAGGACCCGGGTCCCCAAACCCTTTTTAGGACAATAACTTACATATTAGCCTTCATAATTAGCACTTTTGATTTCGAACGTTCAAGTCCCATAGACTTTAATAGGGTTCCAAAGTTTGCGCAAACTTTCGGTCCGTTTGCAGGTTCTAGTGCGAACCGAACCAGGGGGTGTTCGGCTCATCCCTATCTCTCAGGAATGAAACTTACCTGGTCCTTATGAATGTATAAGCTTATAGAATATAACATGCGGTCTGCCAGGATTTTAGACAGAATCTTCAGATCATTGTTTATGAGGGGGATCGGCCTATAATTATTAACTGAGCTAGAATCCTTGCCTGGTTTAGGGATCACTGACATGTATGCTGCATTTAACAAGCTTTCTAAGGGAGAACCCTGGCTTAATGCATTAAAAAACCGAGCCATATAGGGTGCCAATGTTTCGGAAAACGCTTTGTAATAAGGAACAGAGAACCCGTCGAGTCTTGGAGCTGAGTGAGGTTTTAGGTGTTTAATTACATCACAAACTTCTTTCGCTGCTATTTGGGCTTCTAGTTACATGCGGTGACGGTCCTCCAATTTGGGGATCAGAATGTTATCAAGAAACTGATCCAGTACGGACTGTTGTGGGTATGTCCCTGCACTATATAATTTTTTGTAAAAAATTTGAAATTCTCCCATAATACGCTGAGGGTCCTGGAATAACGTGCCTCCCTCTATTCTGATTTTGGGGACAGCAAAGGTCCTTGATTTCAGAGTTAGTCTACATGCTAACATGGCTCCTCTTTTGTCTCCTTGACAATAGAACAGAGCACTATTCCAGCAAAGCCATTTTTCGGCCTTGGAAGTAAGGGCTAAGTTCAAGACTGTGCAAGCTGAATCCAATCTTTCTTTGAGAATGGATTTCGGATTACCTTTTTGTTGTTTAGATAGGGTGGAGAACACCTTTTCTAGTTTATCTATATCTGCTTTACTGGCCCTGTTAATCTGGGAGGCTATTTGGATAAGCTTCCCCTTTAGCGTGGCTTTATGGGCTGCCCAGAGACATGAAGGTGTGGTTTCTGGAGTGTCGTTAGTCTGGAATAGTCTTTAATCGTGCCTTTGATTTCCTTTGTCCTGATAGGATCACTGAGGATAGACTAATTGAGTCTCCATCGTCCACTGCTTTTGTGTCCTGAGGGACGCTCTAAATTATGGTGTACCATAGAGTGATCTAACCAGGGGGAGTCCCTAATATAAGACTTAATGGCCAGTGGAATCATAGTAATGAAAATATGATCTATTCTGGCGAAAGAGTTGCATGGACTTGAATAGTGTGTATAATCCCGTAGTGTTGGGTTGATTCCTCTCAAAACGTCTACCAAGCTGCGTTGAAATAGAATTTTAGCTATTCGGAGGCTCTGTTTAGTTGGTCGAGTTAGGCATTTGCCCATGGGCAGGACCCTGATCAAATGCAGTATTTTATTACCCCCCCAAATATCACTGTACCTTCCATCAAAGGAGACAGGTTTCTTAACATTGTTTGAAAAAAGGAGAATTGCCCCTTGTTTGGGGTGTAGTAGGAGACAAAAGTGTAAATTTGGTCATCAAGAACCCCTTTAATCAATATGTACCTCCGATCCGGATCTCTAAGTTCCGACAGGAGAGAGAATTTGCACCCCTGGTTTTGTCTTCAGCGTTGGCCAGAAAAAAGTTAGGGAATTTGGAGTGGATAAAAGAGGGGCTATAGCACTTGGGGAAGTGCATTTCCTGCAAAAGGGCCAATTTTAAGAGTGTGTAGGTGTTGTAAAGCTTTCCGCCTTTTAATCTGGGAATTTAGACATTATGAGATACCACCCTTAAAGGGGGTCTTAAAGAGGAGGAGTCAGCCATGGAGCAGAAGGGTGAAAAAAAATCAATCCACTGAGTGGCAATTACCTCCAGGTGCTCAAAGACAGAAGGATGCAAACCAGCGACTGCCCAAACACTGCTGCTAAACACGTTAAGGTACTCTTTGCGTCAGTCACTGCAAGAAAAATAAAATTTGAAAAAGATTGGAAAAAGAAAAAGGAAGATAGAAAGGAGAGAGGAATGGAAGACCGAGGAGTCTCCCATGTGATGGAGGATGAAGAACCCTCCATCGTTACGTTACCCATAGTTGTCCCCTCTGCTTGTTTATTTTCAGTGACTTCAATGCGGGACCCTAAGGTCTGGAGGTCCGCTTTAATGTCACTAGTAATCTTATTAGCAGTATTGTGTAGACCACGATCCAGTAGGTCTTCAAATTTAGCAAATAAGTCTGTAACAGCCTCTGGCTGTGCTAGGCCCAAATACCTGGGCTGCAGTGGCTTCTGTGTCTGTGGAGGGCCTGCCTCCATAGGAGAGAGTCCCAGCTCCTCCAGCGTGTGCTCAATCAAAGATTCTGTGGATGCAGGGGACGTGGGGCCCAGGGGGGGAGTACTCACTTGTGTGACCATGATTTGTGCAGGAACCGGAGAGGACGTCTGCAGCATGGTGAGGCGGGCTGGTGTTAGCAGCGGTGGAGTGACCGCCATCTTGGTATCCGAGACCCGCAGCGCATCATCTCCAAACTGGCTCCTAAGGTCTCTCCTGGCTGTCCCAGAGGACATCGGGAAGGTCGTGGGGGTACCCCTGCCTGTGGGGGTGAAGCCGGCTCGTTACCATGGATGCTCGCAGTGCTGGAGGGCTTCAGGTGGCTGGAGTGGGACAGAGCTCATGGACTAGGTGTCCATTACCTGAGCTGCTGCGCATGCGCCTCCAGGATGTCCCATATTAACATCATACTGGACATCCAAATTCTATACTATCTCTGAAATTGCCCATATTCAAGTTCCCCCAAACCCAGGACCTACCCTACTGTCTCTGGACACAAACATTCTCCCATACAAAACACAACGCACAATCATTCACAAGACTAAGCATTACTAGAAAGTGGAAAAATCCCCATTCCTCCCACTCTAACAGAAGTGATAGACTTGACTCAACTACACTGTTATTACGAACAAATGATGGCTTCCTGTTCTGCGCGCACAAGGCATTCATTCCTCCAGTGGTCACCATGAAATTTCCTCTGGTTTTGTCTTTCATGCGTTTTCCCTTCCATGTGCTCCTTGCTGTGAAGACCAGGTGGGAACAGGGGCCATATCTTTGTTACTTGTGTAAATTTGGTCAGGGGACACACTGGGCACCTTTGCTGCCATTGTGCTATGTTTTGGGTGTCCAATGTGCCCCTGTGCCTTTAAGAAGAACTGGGCTACCTCCAGGCCCACCTGCCCCTTATCTATCCATTAGAATGCATGTGCTTCCACTGTGGAGACGCTCATAAATTTAGTAGTGTTATGTGAGGACTGCAAGCGATACAGGGTGCCGTGAAGAGGCCTTATACCTTACTCATTCGTTTGAAAATGTGTGCTAACTAAACCCCTGTTTTTAACACAGACTGTTGGATAGGTTAATTTGTTTGGTAAGCAGACTGGTTTAGGAATTTAGCTGGGAATTTCCTCTGGTTTTGTCTTTCATGTATGGTACTTTTCAGTGGGACTAAAAGAAAACTGTGCAGATGCATACTGTATAAAGTCCTTTCAGTAAACTTTAGGCTGACACCTTTTGCAGGTAAAGCAATGCAAAACATAAAAAATAAATGCCTATACAACATTGTGCCAAAAATCTGAGCCACTAGAGGCCGATATGCTGACAGCCTAAATATTTACTGCTCCTCTGGGCTTCAGCAAAATGGCAGCCTCCAGCAAGAAGAAACAGGAGCAATGCTGGGGCAATTTACAGCACACAGTCATTTTGGTAGCATAATTATTATTGTGTAATGTATTTTCCTTGCTAAAGAACATTATTTTTTATCAAGTTGTCATGGGAAAATTTCCGCTTTAAGTGTTACACATATTTAATATAGAAGGCTAAAGTTCTACTTTGAAACTTTCAGATGAAGGTTTCCTGCATTAAAAGAGTTCAAATTCTCACCTCTTCATGGCTCATGTTTCCTATCTTGCTTTATTTCCAATTTTGCAGCCTCTCTCACATTCTTCAGTATACAACACTCCTGGGATTGTAGGATGCCTGTATCCTCCTGCCATATGCAGTGGTTCCACTCTCTGGCATCTACATATCACAAGTTGTATGGAACTACTATGGTCACAATTACATGGACTTTTAGTGTATTGTTGTTTATGATTGGTTGATTTTTACGTTTTTTTTTGGATTATTTGATGATTGCTGAAAACACATACAAAATCGGATAGCAGAAATTGATTATTGCTCACATATAAACTACTGATGAAAGCGCAGCATTTGTTCTTTTATACACATTCAAGTGTTTTTTTATTATTTATTTTACTTCATGCTTGCACCTTCATTTTTCACACGCTTGTGTGGAAATAATCACATACATTTTTTTGTGTAATTCACAATTATGAGAGGAACATCAGTGTAGGTCTTCAGGTTTGTACCGGCAGGTCATTGGACATCAATCATCATGACTGGTATTGGCTCTACATTGATGGACAAAGTTTCAAATAACAAATTAGGGCAGTAATAAGGTGCCACACCCTCCAATTCAATTTTAAAGAATACACAAAAAGCACCTGTGTTTTTTTTAATGGCACCAGGTATCAAAAGATTTACACCATAAAAAAAATAAAAAATATATATATATACTGTATGTATATATATACCATATATACAAATCATAAATTGCATACAAATAGGAAAGAAGATTATTTTGTTATTACTAAGCGTTTTTATTAACCCCCCTGGCGGTATTCCCGAGTCTGGCTCGGGGTTAAATTTCAGCACCAAAAGCGGTAACCCAGAGCCAGACTCGGGATTGCATCGCAGTAATCCAGGCAGAGTTACTTACCTTGTCCCCTGGATCCTGCGATGCCTCCCCGCTGTGTGATCGAGCTGTCTCCTCGCTCGATTCACACAGTGCCCGAGTGCCGCCGAGCTCCGTTCCCTGCGACGTTACGACGCACAGGGACAGAGTTCGGCGCCAAATTCAAAAAAGTTAAAACACAATACACATACAGTATACTGTAATCTTACAGATTACAGTATTGTATAAAAAAATTACACACCCCCATTGTCCCTAGTGGTCTGCCCAGTGTCCTGCATGCACTTTTATATAATAAAAACTGTTCTTTCTGCCTGGAATTTGGAGATTGTCCATAGCAACCAAAAAGTCCCTTTATGTCAAAAGTGGTTTTAGACCAGCTAGAAAACAGTGATAATAAATTAGAATCACTTTCAGAATTGAGCGATAGAGATTTGTGGGGAAATTTGTCATCAAACACTGAAAAACACTTTTATTATTATTATATTATTATTTGTTATAATTATTTTATAGTTATTTATTATATTATAATTTATGATTTTTTTTTTTTTTTACTTTATCATACCCGGGATGTCTACTAGACTCTTGTTTGGACAGATTTCAGTGAGTTATTCCTAAGAATTACAGGCCTACAATATTAAACGCCAAATTTCCATGCAGAATAATGGTACCGCTTTCAGCACCTAAAATCTGACAGAATCATACCGCCAGGGAGGTTAGGAAAAAAAGGGTTTACAATACAAAATGATATCAAATATAAATCAACATATTGAAAATTACTTCGATGTACAACCTTGTAAGCAATCATCCAAGTATTGGAAATAATCACAGTCATACTCAAAGATCTTGGTGTGGTATGATCTCAACATCTACACGGAATACAAAACAAAACTGCGACCAGAAGAGGCCAAAACAGAAAAGAAAACAATAACTCAGGTCATTCTTAAAGAAGATAGATGAACCAAGGGTTCCACTTAACGTCATTGGTAGGCATTGAGTCATGCAGTGTATGAAATATTTTCTCAGATAACATTATTTGATCCACGCGCGAGATGACTTGCGTGAATGGGACTGCATTAGACTTCCAATTAAAGGCGATTACCCATTGTAACGCAATACAAATAGTGTATTTGTAGTTTCATAAGGTGTTTTGGGATATCTGGGATTTTTTCAAATAAGAGACAGTGTGCATGTGTCAGAGCTATGTGCCTCCCCGCCAACTTGTCTACCAGCCCTAGGGGTTTTTTCCAAGTAGGTTACAGAAAATTACATTCCCAGAACAAGTGCAAAAAAGAGCCCGGGAGAGCACAGCCCTGGAAGCAGGATGAAGAGGCCTGCGGGTAAATCCTACCTAAATGTGTGGGATAGTACCAGCGGGAAATAATTTGATCACTGTTTCACGCATGGTAAGAGATTTAGTGCACTTACGCATATTCTGCCAATTTGCTTCCCAGACCTGGTAATCATAATCAAGATTTAATTCCCTTTCCCAAAGGGTCATATGCTTTAATTTGGTACTCTCCCTTAAATTTTCCATAGACTTATATAGGCCTGAGATTAGGCCCTTCTGTCTGGGGGCAGTCCGGCATAGGGATTCAAAAAAGGTGTGTGAGTCCAGTGGGGGGACCAAATAGTGTGTCTGATAGAAATGTCAGATTTGGAGATATCTATAAAATTCACTTGCTGGAAAACATTTTTGGGCCTGCAACTGGGAGAAAGAGTAAAATTTTGAGTCCTGCTGTAAATCCTCCAATGTGGTTAAGCCTTGGGAACTCCACCAACGGAGAGCTTCTGGATCTCCAAAGGCAGAGGGGAGCCTAGGATCACCCAGGAAAGATGCACCTGGGGGGACTTTTGACATAAAAGCTAATTTCGATTTATAGAGATCCCATAGTTTCAACGAATGAGCCACTACCTGATTTAGAGAACCCAATACGGAGGTATGAGATTTTTCGAAGACCACAGTAGCCCCGGGAGGTAGAATGGGGCAATCGATTCTTGCTCAAATCTAACCCATGGGACCCCTGAATTTTTGATATTCCATTGAGCCAGTTGCGTGAATCTACTGGCCAGATAATACAGCCACACCTGATGGATTCCTAGACCGCCAAGTCTATTAGAACGATACAGCACTTCACTGGAGACTCTTGGGGGTTTATCATTCCAAATAAATCTATTGAAGTGTGCTTGGAATTTGATAAGACAGGACTTAGATAACTTGATTGAGAGGGCCCAAAATAAATATAACAATTTAGGCAGGATTGTCATCTTGATTGGCGTTATTCTCCCAAGGAAGGAGATTCTATAGGATGACCAGGATTTAAGTAACTGTTTTAGTTTTGAAATCATGGGGGGAATGTTATTGTCAAATAATAAGTTGTAAACTACTGCTAGCTTTTATACCCAAATGGGAGAGGGAAGATTTAACCCATGTAAACGAGAAGGAACTTTTAAGAGACTCCAGCTCAGGAGGTGCAAACCCCACAGGGTTTACCGAAAGGCCCAAAATCTGAGCAAAAATTTAGAGGGCCTGAAGAAGATTTGGCAGTGTAATCATGGGGTTGATAAGAAATAAGAGCACATCATCTGCATACATGCAGAATTTATAAGCGGAGGATGCTTTGTTATACCCTGTATGTCAGGATGTTGCAATATTGCGATGGCCAGGAGCTCTATAGCCAGTGCAAAAATTAGTGGGGACAGAGGGCACCCCTGCCTAGTGCCCCTGCCGAGTCGGAAGAACTCTGAGCTACAACCTGGGATAGTGACACGTGTCCTGGTATTTTGGTATAGAGCTTGGAAGGCCTGTAAGAATTCTCCCTGAAAACCATAGCGCTGTAAAAGGAGAGACACATAGCTCCAAGACACACTGTCAAATGCCTTGTGAATGCCTAGACTTAGCAAAAACTGTTTCCTTGAGAATAGGTTTGTTCCCTGAATAATATCTGTAGCAAGGCATATATTGTCTGTGATAAGGCGATGGGGAATAAACCCTGACTGATAAGGGGAGATCAATGAGGAGATCACCTTTGCTAGCCTATCAGCCAGAATCCTACTGAAAATCTTCAGGTCGTTGTTAATAACCGAAATAGGCATAAATTCTGAGGGTGCGTATGGTCTTTGTTCTGCTTAAGGATGAGTGACATATTTGCCAACAGCATTTCCTCTGGAAAGCTATTACCTTGTAGGACAAAGTTGAAAAGCCGAACCAGTCTTGGGGAAAGTTGTGAGGATTTTTCTTATAATAAACAGAAGAAAGCCCATCAGGGCCCGGGGCCGAACCTGTCTTTAGGGCCTTGATGACATTTAGCACCTCTGATTGAGAGATAGGTGCATTAAGTGAGTCCAATTGTGAGGATTTGAGAGTGGGGATTGGAATTGAGTCAAACCAAGCAAGGCTCTCAGCTGATGGATCAGATTGAGAAGGTTCTAGCAGGGAAGAGTAGACATTTAAAACAATTTTAAGACTTCCTGTGGGTGGGAAGTAGTCAGACCCAAAGGAGTGGTCAATTTATAGACATGTGGGGGGCGGAGGGACTGGTTCAGTTTTCTAGCAAACATGGTTGACGAGGATTTGCTATGCAATAAAAATCTTGCCTTGGACCATCTCAAGCCCTTTTCCACTTTAGCCGAGAGCAGTGAGTCCAATTCAAGGCGTTTCGGCTCAATGGAAAGTCTGGTAGACTCTAAGTTCAGGGCTATGGGATTTTTGTACAGTCTGTCCAGCTCAGCAGTGAGTGAAACTATCTTTTGCTTACTAGCCTTTTTGCAGGCAGTTGCTAAACTTATGAGCTTACCCCTCAGTACCGCCTTATGCCCACCCATATTGTTGAAATGGGGGGTCTCGGGGAGGTCATTTAATGCAAAATATTCTTCTATGGCTTGGGAAAGATCTGAATCAATCGCTGCATTTGAGAAAAGTGCCTAATTGTGTCTCCAAGTAAATGGTGTAAGAGCAAGGTTGATAAACCCTGAGGTTAAGGAGGTTATGTGGTGGTCCGTCCATACACAGTTATGTATGGAAGCAGCCGATGAGTTTGCTAAAATGACAGGGGTGGACATAATATAATATAGTCTTGCGTGGCTGTTATGGGGATGAGAGAAAAACGTGTATTCTTTTGCTCCTATATTGTGCGCTCTCCAAGTGTCCACTAATTGGAATTCAAGGTGTTTGCGAGAGAGGGATTTTAGAAAGGCTCATATGTCAAAAAAGGAAGTGAAAAAGGAGGCTGGGGAGTCATTGGGAGCGTAAACGCTAGCTATAGTAAGCTTCCTATTATGTATAATCCCTTTAATTATAACAAAACAACTTTCTTTATCCTTGTATAGCTGATGGACTTCCAATGGGAAGGAGGAGTGTAGAAATATAACAGCGCCCCTACTCTTTGAGGAATGAAGCATGTAAAAAGACTGTGGAAATGTCCTGTGGAAGAATTTAGGGTGGGAGGATTCAGAGAAGTGTGTCTCTTGAATCAATAAAATTTTGGCTTTGAGGTATTTATAATGAGAAAATGCCTCACGCCTTTTCACGGGTGGATTAAAGCCTTTGACGTTATGAGAGATGCAATTAATTGCCATTAGACAAAATTAAAGTGTGTGTTCTGCTGAATAAGGGAAGCACTGGCGATGAGGATTCTGTCAGATGTGGGTCCTAGACCCTCATTCAACCTTGCCATAGGAGGCGCTGCCATATCTCGCTGGTAGTGGATAAAGGACAACCCAGATAGAACCAATTTGTCACATGAAGGCACCATTACTATACCTACTTCATGAAAATCCCAAAAAAACTGAATGACCAAGAACGACTGAGATTCACAACAAAGGGAAAAAAAAGAACATAAAATGTTTGAAAAGCAAAAAACTAACGGGATCAGGAACCTTTTCATATCCTGAAAATAGAACAGTCAAACCGAGACAGCTAGGTAACGAACCCAGCTGCACAGCATGCTCTGGCTCAAAAACAAAAGAAGGAGCCGATGAAAGAATACTTGCTGTAAAAAAGGTTGTCAACATTGCTGGGTGGGGTGGTCATGCATCAGCACTAAGGGACAGGCACCTGACCAAGTGGGTGATTGGAGACTGAAAGTACTTGATCGTGGAATCAAAATAAGCTGTTCATAGAGTTGCCTATGACAGGGCGTTGTTGTTAACTGTTGTCCTCGTTAACCAATTTCATGGCGGATTCTTCTTCTATCCCATCTGGGAGATGGTGTGTGCCAAATTTGGGATGGCCTGGGGGTCAAGGGAGGGCGACGTACCGCTTCTGCATCCAGGAGGCCCAATTTCACCAGGATCTCCGGACCCTCCAACACGGTGGTGGCAACATAAGTGGAGCCATTATGCGAAATCACCAATTTGAATGGAAAGCCCCATCTGTAGTGATTTCCTTCATCCCTCTGTGTCTGTCCAACGTGGCGGGAGAGATATCCGGGTAAATTTATACCATATAATCATCCAGAGTAATACGCAGCGTGTCTCTGGCAGCCCGTAGGATGTCTTCCTTCGTCAGGAAATCCTTCATGCAGAGGATAATGTCGCGTGGCGGTTTATCCGCAGGGGCTTTCGGTCTGAGGGCCCTGTGGATCCTGTCGCATGTAAAGATAGCGGACTCACAGTCTGGCAGGAGAGATTTGAACAGCCTGATGGCGGTGCCGCCTCTGGAACTCCACGCAAATGCAAGTTATTGCGTCTGTTCCTGTTGTCCAGGTCTTCAACTTCCGACTGTATTTGGTGAAAAGCAGTTGATAGTGTCTCATGCTCCCTGCTGAGATTCCTGTATGCCAGGGCTAGTTCGTCATGTTTCGTTTTTAGCCTGTCAGTCCTAGTGCCCAGAGCTGCAATCTCCTGCGACAGTATATGTGAGGTTTTTTTTGCATTTCAGATTATAATTTTGCAGCCAGCCTATTGTACATCGCCTCCAGGCTAGCATCCAGATCAGCTTTCAAAAGGGAAAAGGTGTACTCACTCCCTTGATCAGAGGGGGAGCCAGGGACGAAAGGCATAGAGAGGGCCGTCGGAGCAGGGGAATGTGCTCGGTCTGTGACACCATTTTGAGACATGCTGTACTGCTCCCTGGTGCGGAGAAGATAGTGGGTGAGCGACTTTTGAGAGGAGCCCTGGGATTTTTTCATCGACAACAGCATGTACTGTGTCTTTGTGCCTCGAGGGGTGCTGGAGGTGGCAGGTTTAGACCCCTTTCACACTGAGGGTGTTTTGCAGGCGCTATAGCGTTAAAAATAGCTCCTGAAATCCGCCCTTAAACAGCTGCTCTATTCACTCCAGTGCGCTGGCAGGGCGTCAGAAAAAGTCCTGCCAGCAGCTTCTTTGGAGCGCTTTAGGAGCGGTGAACTCACCGCTCCTAATGCGCTGTTGCCCATTGAAATCAATGGGCAGCACCGCCGTACTTCGGGCAATACGCCGCTGTAGCCTTTCTCGGCCGCTAGCAGGGGTTAAAAGCGCCCCGCTAGCGGCCGAAATGCGCCGCAAATCCAACGGTTAAACTAGCAGAATTTTACAGCTATTTTACCGCCGACGCTATGGGTGGCACAGTGTGAAAGGGGTCTTAAGGCAGATTATAGCCCTCAGGAAGCAGATCGTGTCCCGTGTAGTGCGGAGCTACAGTGTTAGGCGTCCATCTCGATCAGCGCCGCGCATGCGCCCCACCAGAAAGAAGAATATTTTGTTAAAACAACATTGAATTGTAACATACTGTACATATGATTGATTCTCCTGTCTCAGACCTTCCAACATAATATTTCAGATGTGATTGTATCATACAACCAACTGCTGAACCTTACACAGAGGTCGTAGAAATTCCTACTGCAGATGAAGTCTTTTGAAACACAAGAAGTGGGAGGAAGAGGGGTCATCAATGGTTCTGCCTAGACATGTGCAGAACAAAATAATTTGTTTTGTTTTGTTCCGTTTCAATTCGTTATTTACATAAATTTGTTTAGTTAAATTTGTTTCATTAGTTTCATTCGTTTTTGGAATTTGTTTAGTTTACTTGTTTTCTGATCGATTCAAAAAGTTTCCACATCAAATTCGAATAGTTTTCAAATTCGAAAAGTTTTCAAATTCAAATAGTTTTCCAATTTCCAAAGAGAATAAAATAGAATAGAAAAAAAATGAATAGAATAGAAAAATATAACAGAAAATAAAATAATAAAATAGAGTAAAACAGAACAAAATAGGCTAGAAAATAAAAGAACAGAATAGATAAGAATAGAATAGAATAGAAAGGAATAGAATAGAATAAAAAAAGAATAGAATAAAATAGATTTTAACCATCTTCGAATAGGAATAGAAAAGAATAGAATAAAAAAAAAACAATAGAATAGAATAGAAATAATATAACCATTTTTCAAAATTCAAATAGAATCAATTTGACTTTGAATAGAATAGAAAAGAATAGGGTAGAATAGAATAGTAGATAATGCAATAGTATAGGTAAAAACAACATAATAGAATAGAATGAATACTGCATAACCATCTTCCTATTCTAATCTTCGAAAAACAATAATTTGTCCGAATTTTAATTTGAAACAAAAATTTTAATTTGGAACAAAACGAACCGCACATGTTTAGTTCTGCCTCTACGTGTTTTGCCTCCATGTGTTTTGCAGGCAGTGGAAGACACTTTTCAGGTATACATAATACAATTCGATACAAAGAATAATATGTTTCATAATCAAAACAACGCATAAAATCCAAAATATATTTATATATTTTTGTCTTATTTCTTTTCTCCTACCCACTGTGTATTGCAAACCCAAACATGGCTGCCAGTCCAAAGACCTAGGATAGGGCACCATCCCCCAGATCAAATCTCACCCCTTCATATAGCCATCCAGATTCCCACACCACCAGCCATGGGTTTTGATCCCTCTACAAGCCTTTATTCCTCCCATATGCACAATAAGTAGAGAGAAGTAAGACTGCACAGCACTGATCTACAATGTCTTCAACAAAAAGTTTAAGCAGACACTCCACCTAAAAACTTCCTCTGGTGTTTTTTACTAAGTGCTGGGGCCTAATCTTCCATGAAACACTCTATAAATAAGCCCCAGTAGGGGGCAAAATGCATCACATGAGGCCAGCAGCAGGTTGAGCGTTCTCTATTAAGTTGTTTTGAAGACTTAGGGATTAGCAGTATGCTGTCTTCCAACTTTGTGCTTCTTGTTTATGGGAATCTATTCGAGATTCCAGCAGTTTAGTACAAATACTTTTGTGAATTTTTTAAAATCATAATTCAAGAAATTATATTGTAATTACTACTGTACACAAGTGATTACATTTTTTGAAATGTATGCAGAATATTGCATAGACATTCCATGCTGATGTCTTACAGCAAAAAAAAGTAATAAGTCATTTAATAAACCAGGTGCTTATCTAGATGCAAAGCTTTCTCAATAGTTGTCCTCAATCACTTTTCCTGTTTAATTATTTGCATTAACGTTGCCTTTGAAAAGAAGTTAAGGTACTGATAACAGCAAAATATTGGTCTGTTAATTAAAGCTAATGTATGATAATTGCTGCATTGGTATACAGCCTGTTGTTACTTATTCCAACCACACAATGTTCACCCACAGATATTAAAACAATTAAAACAATTTAGGGATGTAATTAAGGTAATTGCTTATTTTGCTGTTTGTATTACAGTGTTCACAGGTGGATTCCTATTTTGCCCTCTATCTTTCAAGACAATACCAAATTAGTATATTTTTATTACTGCAACAAAACTTATTTTTTATGCTTGACATGTCAAATTCTGGTATGTACTATGAGTAACTATACATGAAACAATTACAGTATCAAGGCAGAGTGGGTGGATTTACAAAAAGACTCCAACTATAGATTATTATCTAAGTGGTTGATATTGATTTCAACAGGCTTTGGATGTGCATTTATAATAACAAGGGATGAGGTTTGGGTTGTGCATGGGTTCAACCTAAATCTAGCCTGTTTTCAGTTAGAGAAAAGGTGATTTGGCCAGTTTGCCTGCCAAAACTCAGATATTTGTAAACATCTACTGTCAGTAAATAGCACGACAGATCCCAAGCCGACTCCAGTTTTTAAAGAAGCCAGAGGGAATCCTGGATAATGTCATTGACCATATATAGTCATAAATATATTTGGTCAATTACATCACACACAATCCCCATTGCCTTTTATTTACACACAGAAGCTGCCGGGGATCAAAAATTTGCAACAAGCGTAGCGGCGGGGCAGCATCATTATGGCTTGAAATGGCAGCAGGTCAGAATTATTGGGCAGTGCTTGACATGGCTCTATATCCCTGGAAATGGTGAGGTACCTCTTACTCATTCGTGCAAGGGGAGGGCTGGATACTAATTTTCATTTTTGGGAAATTCAGATGTAACGAATCCAAAATAATGAAAAAAAAAATTGGACGAAATTTAAATTCAAATCGTTTTCAAATTGTTTTCAAATACTTTTAGAATTTAGTTTTCGAATTTCCAAAGATAATAAAATAGAATAGAAAAAAAAGGAATAGAATAGAAAAAAAAATAGAATAGAAAAGAATATAACAGAAAAATAAAAGAATAGAATATAATAGAGTAAAACAGAACAAAATAGAATAGAAAATAGCAGAACAGAATAGAACATAATAGAAACAAATAGAATAGAATAGAAAAACAGAATATAACCATCTTCTAAAATTAGAAATTCAAATAGAATACATTTGAATTTGAATACATAAGAAAAAATTTGAATAAAAAAAATGAATAGAATTAACTATAATACAATAGAAAATAAAAGAATAAAAAAACAAAAAAAAACAATAAAAAACAATAGAAAGAATATAACTATTTAAAAAAATCCAAATAGAATCAATTTGAATAGAATAGAAAATAGATTAGAATAGAAAAAAATAGATTAGAATAGAAAAAAACAATAGAATAGAACAAAAAGAATATAACCATCTTTCGAAATTCGAAATTTTGAATAGAATAAATTTAAATAGAAAATAATAGAAAAGAAGATAAAATAATAGAATAGAAACAAATAAAATAGAATATAATAGAATAAACAAATAGAAAAAGAATACAATTTAAAAAAATAGAATAGAATAGAAAGAATATAACCATTTCCCAAAATTCAAATAGAATCAATTCAAATTTGAATAAAATAAATTAGAATAGTAAGATGGTTATTCATTCTATTATGTTTTTTTTTTCTATACTATTGTGTTATTTACTATTCTATTCTACTCTATTCTTTTCTATTCTATTCAAAGTCAAATTGATTGTATTTGAATTTTGGAAAATGGTTATATTATTTCTATTCTATTCTATTGTTTTTTTTATTCTATTTTCTATTCTATTCAAATTTCAGAAGATGGTTATAATCTTTCTATTTAATTCTATTCTTTTTTTGTTCTATTCTATTCCTTTCTATTCTATTTTATTCCATTCTATTTGTTCTTTTATTTTCTATCCTATTTTGTTCTGTTTATGGCATGAATTCACAATAATAAAATAGGGAAAAAATTTCCAATTTTGGCAAATGATCGGCCGACTTTCTACCTGTTGATGCCCAGCAAGTAACACCTGATATCGATATTTGTTGCATAATTTGCGAACAAACAATATTCTATTTGTTGGCATGAAGGTCGTCCATAAAACATCTCTTGAACATTATCACGCATGTGCAGAATTAGTAGATGACCCCACTTGTATGTGAGACGTCAACACTACGTATGAAATCGATTGCTCTTTTAGAGATTGGTTAATGTTGGTGACGATTTATACCAACGTACGCTGTTTCGTTGGTTGGCGGTCGAACGATCAGTCGATTTTCTGCAGAGATACACAGCTCAGGTAGGAGAATCCGTACACAGGACAACTATTAGGCCTCGTACACACGACCGATTTTCTCGTCGTAAAAAACACGTCGTTTTTTTCGACGAGATTCTTGTTAAGCTTGTCGATTTTCTCGTCAAGCTTTCTATGCGTACACACTGTCATTTTCCAATTTCCTCGTGGTTCTCTGCGCTCACGTCCAGCACGTACGACGGCACTATAAAGGGGAAGATCTTTTTTCTTAGCGCCACCCCTTGGGCTGCTTTTGCTGATCTCGTGTTACCGCGTGTGAAGTAAAAGTTTGGGAAGAGACGATTCGCGCTTTTCAGTCTTCGTGCTTTCAGTTCGTTTTAGCGTGACGAATGTGCTATTTCCATTACGAAGGCTTGTTTTACCAGAAGATGCGCTCCCGTCTCATACTTGATTCTGAGCATGCGCGCTTTTGGAAGAGTCGTAAAAGCATACACACGAACCATTTTCTCGTCACAAAACAGGCCGACGAGAAACACGACGAGGAAATCTGGAATCCTGACGAGAAAATAGAGAGCAGGTTCTCTATTCTCTCGTCGAGATTCTCGTCAAGTTTCTCGTCGTAAAACCATACACACAAACGTTTTTCTAGACAAAAAAACTCTCGCGGCACTTTTCTTGACTGTTTTGGACGAGAAAATCGGTCGTGTGTACGAGGCCTCAGTCATGCACTCCACAAATCTGGCCTTTATGGAAGAGTGGCAAGAAGAAAGCCATAAGATGTCCCGTTTGCAGTTTACGATAAGCCATGTGGGGGACACAGCAAACATGTAGAAGAAGGTGCTCTGGTCAGATGAGACCAAAATGGAACTTTTTGGTCTAAAAGCAAAAAGCTATGTGTGGTGGAAAACTAACACTGCACATCACACTGAACACACCATACCCACCGTGAAACACGGTGGTGGCAACATCATGTTGTGGGGATGCTTTTCTTCAGCGGGGACAGGGAAGCTGGTCAGAGTTGATGGGAAGATGGATGGAACCAAATACAGGGAAATCTTAGAAGAAAACCTGTTAGAGTCTGCAAAAGACTTGAGACTGGGGCGGAGGTTCACCTTCCAGCAGGGCAACGACCCTAAACATACAGCCGGAGCTACAAAGGAATGGTTTAGATAAAAAAACAACAACAATAGATTTCTATTAAACTATACTTGTATTTACTTCTTAAAACAATGGTTTTGGTAGAGGCTCCATGTAATGGCTGGTACACACTGGCCAAGTATCAGCCAGTTCATTAGAAACAGGTCAACATTCTGCCAGTGAATACAGCCTGTCTGACAGAAGCCAGCCTAATGTCATCTGATCAGTGCTGGCAGCCTATGATAGTATGCAAGCTCCTTCTGAGTTGAATATAAAGCCTGGTACACACAATCGGATTTCCGCAGACAAAGCGTAGAACTTTTGTCCGAAGGGCGTTGGCCAGGAATTTGTCTTGCATACAAACGGCACACAATTGTCGACCAACAAACGCGAACGTAGTTACGTACTACGTGGTTTATCAGCTCTTTAGCACCACCCTTTGGGCACCTTCTGCTAATGTTGTGTTTGGTGAGCATTGCTTCTGGGAATGCGTGTTTGTACTTTGGACTTTTGTCCAACGGACTTGTGTACACACGATCGGAATTGTTGGCGGAAATATTTAAAGCATGCTATCCAACATTTGTCCGTGGAAAACCCGACAACAATTGTCCAATGGAGCATACAAACGGTCGGATTTTCAGACAACAGCCTGTCATCACACAATTCCCGTCGGAAAATCCGATTGTGTGTACGAGGCTTAAGAAAACGATATGTGTGTACCAGGCATAAGGCAGAGATACTGACCAATGCCTTTGGCTTTATTAGCCAATTTCTACTTTTGACTGATACAGAGCTGAGGCAAAGATGTTGAAGACTAAATTAATCTGACATATACTGTTTGGATAATCCAGGTCAGAACTGATCTCTCAAATTGTTCTTAGGACAATGGTCAAACTAGAGTTGCATACATGCACTTTCGAAAATATCAAACAATCTAATCTTCCATCCAACACAAAAATATATGAGCATATGACATTAAAGCGGAGTTCCACACAAAAATGGAACTTCCAGTTTTTGGAATCCTCCCCCCCTCCAGTGTCACATTTGATTGACACCTTTCAGGGGGGAGGAGGGAGCTGTGTAACCCAGGTATTTGCTCCCATTTCCGGGCATAGATCACCGCAGTGACCTATGCCACGTACGGCGCCTACTCTCCCCCCCAGCTGTCTTCTGGGAGACACACAGGTCCAAGAAGACAGCAGGGACCAGTGGGATTGCACAGGGTGACTCGCGCATGCGCAGTAGGGAACCAGGAAGTGAAGCCGCAAGGCTTCACTTCCTGATTCCCTTGCCGAAGATGGCGGCGGCAGCACCCGAGAGCCGAGGGAGACATCGGCCTCGGGTGCCGACATTGCGGGTGCCCAGGACAGGTAAGTGTCCATATGTTAACGGTCAGCAGCTGCAGTATTTGTAGCTGCTGACTTTAATTATTTTTTTTTGTCGGCGGAACTCCGCTTTAAGATTGCAATACACGTGATAAGAAACACTTCTGATACCTATTTTTTAAGGTGTCAAGCTGAGTCATACAGTGCTCAAATAAACAAAATATATCTAAATATTGGCTTTTGTTTATGGTCTGTAATTAATTGTTTATATTATTTTTCTACTTCATCTAAAAAATTATTGTTAATGTCAAATGTCACAATCTACACAATTAGCTTGCATGCAATCCATCAAGATGTTTATATATACTGTAGGCCAAAACTGGCAAAGCTGGTCTAATGACTGAATATTCTGATTAGAGGGTTACTTGTGATATTTATGGGGATCAAATCTAAGATTTTTATGATTATAAATTGCATGATAGCAGTCTTTATTTCATGTTGTACATTTCAAACAACTAAGCATACAGATGCAAAAACATGATCAACTTGAGCTTCTAACAAAAGACTATTTTTTAGGCCCGGTTCACACTTTTGCATTGCGAGAACATCGTGAATGCACTGCGGGTTCCCTCATCGCACCTGACACGCACTGCAGTTCACACTGCCATATGCGAACTGTTGGGGAGTGTCATTATATCTTAACAACACCGCCATTTCAGCTCGCGTATCGCAGTGCGAACTGACAGTTTGGACATGAATCGGATCGCATATGTGTGAGCACACATGCGATCCGATTCTGGTCCGAACAGAAAAAAGGGTCCTGTGCGTCTTTGGACCGAATGCTTTGCGATATCAGCCATACTATCTGTATGCAGTGGTGTATTTAGGTTTTGTGCTGCCCTAGGCCTGATTAAACTCGCGCACCCCCTACTTTATATATGACGTACCCCTTCCTGTCAAGACTACACCCCTTCCTTTTTAAAACCCGCCCTGTCAATTTCATGGGAGGAGGACAAAGGGACAGGATGGGATGAGGACAGAGGAACAGGTGGGATGAGGACAGGGGGACAGGGTGGGATGAGGACAGGGGGACAGGGTGGGATGAGGACAGAGGGACAGGGTGGGATGAGGACAGGGGGACAGGGTGGGATGAGGACAGGGGGACAGGATGGGATGAGGACAGAGAACAGGATGGGATGAGGACAGAGGGACAGGGTGGGATGAGGAAAGGGGGACAGGGTGGGAGGAGGACAGGGGGACAGGGTGGGAGGAGGACAGGGGGACAGGATGGGATGAGGACAGAGGGACAGGGTGGGATGAGGAAAGGGAGACAGGGTGGGATGCGGACAGAGGGACAGGGTGGGATGAGGAAAGGGGGACATGGTGGGATGGGGACAGAGGGACAGGGTGGGATAAGGACAGGGGGACAGGGTGGGATGAGGACAGAGGGACAGGGTGGGATGATGAAAGGGGGACAGGGTGGGATGAGGACAGAGGGACAGGGTGGGATGAGGACAGGGGGGACATGGTGGGATGAGGACAGGGGGACATGGTGGGATGGGGACAGGGGGACATGATGGGATGAGGACAGAGGGACAGGGTGGGATGAGGAAAGGGGAAGAGGGTGGGATGGGGACAGGGGGATAGGATGGGATGAAGACATGGGGACAGGGTGGGATGAGGACAGAGGGACAGGGCGGGATGAGGAAAGGGGGACAGGGTGGGATGAGGACAGAGGGACAGGGTGGGATGAGGACAGGGGGACAGGGTGGGATGGGGACAGGGGGACAGGGTGGGATGAGGACAGAGGGACAGGGTGGGATGAGGAAAGGGGGACAGGGTGGGATGGGGACAGAGGGATAGGGTGGGATGAGGACAGAGGGACAGGGTGGGATGAGGAAAGGGGGACAGGGTGGGATGAGGACAGAGGGACAGGGTGGGATGAGGACAGGTGGACAGGGTGGGATGAGGACAGGGGGACAGGGTGGGATGAGGACAGAGGGACAGGGTGGGATGAGGAAAGGGGGACAGGGTGGGATGTGGATAGGGGGACAGGGTGGGATGAGGACAGGGGGACAGGGTGGGATGAGAACAGAGGGACAGGGTGGGATGAGGAAAGGGGGACAGGGTGGGATGGGGTTAGGGTGGGATGGGGACAGGGGGACAGGGTGAGATGAGGACAGGGGGACAGAGTGGGATGAGAACAGAGGGACAGGGTGGGATGAGGAAAGGGGGACAGGGTGGGATGAGGAAAGGGGGACAGGGTGGGATGGGGACAGGGGGACAGGGTGGGATGAGGAAAGGGGGACAGGGAGGGATGGGGACAGGGGGACAGGGTGGGATGAGGAAAGGGGGACAGGGTGGGATGTGGACAGGGGGACAGGGTGGGATGGGGACAGGGGGACAGGGTGGAATGAGGAAAGGGGGACAGGGTGGGATGGGGACAGGGTGGGATGAGGAAAGGGGGACAGGGTGGGATGGGGTCAGAGGAACAGGGTGGGGAGGGGCAGAGCATCTTTTAATTTGGGGGGAGAGGGGGTTATGGGGATATGTGCTGGGGAGTGATTTGAGAGGGAAGAAGATATGTGCTAGTGGGGGGGGGTCAGACCCCCCCACTAGCGCATATCTTCTCTCCTCTCAAATCACTCCCCAGCACATATCCCTATACCCCCCTCTCCCCTCCCATCACTTCATTAGTTCACCTCTTATCTGACTGCCCCCCTGCCTGTGTCCTCTCTCACAAGTTGTCTCACATACCAGCAGCACGGCTCTCTCGGCTCTCTCACTGACTGTAGTTGTGTCTCTCCTTGGCTCCTCCTCCTGGCTGTGTACACAGGAACATTGAGCCGAGAGGGGGGGAGGAGCCGAAGACTGACTGTGTGCGATGTCAGTGGGGAGAGAGAGGGACGCCTGCTCGTAAAGCTGATCGACGCTGCGGGACCCCGGGCGGCAGATGTCCCGGGTGACCGCACCAGCGCATCCTAGACTGACCAATTACCGGAGTTCAGTGCCGAAACGTGTCGTGGCACTGAGCTCCGGGATTCAGCTGTGCGGCTCTCCGTGTGGGAGGAGGGGGGTTCGCGCGGGGGGAGGGGGGCTTTTTCTCCGCCCCCAGCAAAGTTCCACCCTAGGCCTGGGCCTTGTCGGCCTAGGCCATAATACAGCACTGTCTGTATGGCTGATATCGCACTGCACAGACATTGCATGTAATGTGAACAGCAATGCGCTGCGAATTACATCCGAATTACATGCAATGTCTGGCATCGCACAAGTGTGAACTGGGCCTAAGGCCCCTTTCACACTTGTGCAACTTCAAAGTCGCACGATTTTACCGTGATTTTGCCGCGATTCGCGGCCGCGATTTTGCCGCAATTTCAAGGAATGCCTGTGTAAGTGCCATCAAAATCGGACCAAAGTAGTGCAGGGACTACTTTGAAGTCTGAACGACTTGAAGTTCGTACTAATAAGAATGGTTGCCATTGGAAAGCTTGGGAAACGACTTGTCATGCTACTTTGCAGTCCCAAATCGTGGGACAAGTCGTATAAGTGTGAAAGGGGCCTTATTCAGTCCATATTCTGAAAGAATCTTGTAAGCATCTGCATCTACAGGTATTATGCAGATTCTTCAGCAATTACATTAAATCCATTTATCACTAGAAAACCTTGTGTCTTACTATGTGAATTGGGACACTGCAAGACATTGGTACATAACAATGGCTAACAAATTGCCATTATTTTCCTGGAATGCAATGGGTATGGCTCTCATTATGTCAGGGAGATTTCTATATCACATTTTCCAATGCTGAGGTATCTAAGCTGAAAATTGCATCGTACACAGTAAATATTGGCTCCCAAGGACAACTGCTGTCATGCATCATTGTCTTGTGGGGTCTCATATCTAGTATTTATTCAAGATGTTCTATTAGCAGGTTCACTGGGATAGAGATCACTAAGGAGTCTATAAAAAAAAACAAAAAAAACTTGCATAGCCATTCATTTAGAAAATCTGCATGTGCTTTCATTGTAAACTGGAAAAATAAAACAAATGTTCTTAAGGCTATTTTCTCTTCTGAACAAATGGTACTTTATTATGAGCAAAATAAAGTACTACATTATAATCACTAGATCAGTAGTTCTCAATCTTCTTAGTGCCGTGACCCCTTGATAAAATTTCCCAAGTTGTGGGGACCCCTAACAGTAAAATTATTTTCATTGCTCCTTCATTGCTGTAATTTTGCGACTGTTATGAATTGAAATACAGTGGAACCTTGGATTATGAGCATAATCCGTTTCAGGAGAATGCTCGTAATCCAAAGCACTTGCATATCAAAGCGAGTTTCCCCATATAAGTCAATGGAAACTAACATAATTTGTTCTGCATTGACTTCAATGGCATGCAATACCGCATGTGGCCAGAGGTGGGGGGCTCCATAGAGCCTCGGAAATGATTGGAAAGGCCCGGGGACAGCTCGGCTGAACTCGGAAAACCTCGGAAAGGCTCGGTAACAGAGTATTTCCGAGATTTTCCAAGCATTTCCGAATGGCTCCGATCGGCTCCGCTCGGCTTCGGCGCCCCCCCCCCCACCTCAGGCCAAACGTGGTACTGCACACTGCTGTGGCTTGAATCCTGCACGTTTTGTGAGACAACACTCGCAAACCGAGTCAGGATTTTTAAAAATACAGTGCTTGTATTGTGAAATGCTTGTTAACCGCGTTACTTGCAATCCGAGGTTTCACTGTATACATATCTGATATGCAGGAGCCATCATTGCACAATATTCCAAAAAATATAATTTATTTAGCTTAAAACATGAACAGATGTACACTCACATGATAGGGTATTGTTAGACCGGCACTAAGTCTATCCAGCAGTCCGACATACAGTTTGTATACGCCGCTCCGTTCTTGGAAGCCGCACGTTCCAAGCCTCACTTTCGGTGCGGATGTGACGTCAGCATTGCTCCACTAGCCTCAACGCTTCCCGATGACGCATATTTCACGTGAAACACGTTGAGGCTAGTGGAGCGATGCCGACGTCACATCCGGCCCCTGACCTGCACCGAAAATTAGGCTTAGAACACACGGCTTCCAAGCACGGAGCGGCATATACAAACTGTATGTCGGATTGCTGGATAGACTTAGTGGTGGTCTAACAACACTCTATCATGTGAGTGTACATCTGTTCATGTTTTAAGCTAAATAAATTATCTTTTTTGGTATATTGTGCAATAATGTCTCTTTATCTTGCATGAGTATATGGGTTGAGAATACAAATACCGCTGGACCTTATACTGTATTCTGGTGAATGAGCAATTCAGAATGAGCGCATCACGGGGGTTTGGGTGCTATACACTTTGTATATCTAGCACTGGCACAGAATAACCACTTTTGAGGAACCAACTGGGACATTTATATATAAATTATATGTTTTGTTCCATAATCATTTTTTTCTTGCACAGTCAGGTCATGTTGGACTTATTTATTCAGAATCTATTGATTGATTGGGCCGGTGGCACACAGTACTATTATGTTTTTATTAATTTGTCTCTGACTTACCAGTTACTCTGGTGTTCCATCAGAATCAGCAACCCGTCTAATGTGGAAAGGAAAGCGACGTTCTGTCGCTGCCATCTTGGTACACTCGTCTGCAGTAAGGCTGCAGTTAGAAGTCGGCAAGTGGACATCTTTTTACACCCACAAATTCTTGCATTTTACACTTATTTTTACCAGTAAACTGAGCTTATATACTATATAAGGCTTATATAGTATATAAGCTCAGTTTACTTTTAAAAATAAGTGTAAAATGCAAGACTTCGGTGGGTGTAAAAAGATGTTCGCTTGCTGACTTCTAACTGTAGCCTTACTGCAGACGAGTGTACCAAGATGGCGGCAATGGAACGTCACTTCCGCGTGGTCTCTCCTCTCCCGAAGGTGATGTCACGCTGGCCGCGACAGACCCGACATTACTATGTGTACGGAGTCGGGTCTGTCTGGATTGGAACAGTGTTCACGACCCCCTGGCAAATCAGCAATCAACCACCCAGGGGGTCACAACCCACGTGTTGAGAACCGCTGCACTAGATGGAGGTGAGGAGCATAGCAAATGTGTATGTAATTGTAGCAAAAGATACAATGTAACAGTTCTAGACAATGCTGCAGGGAAATAGAAAATAAATGTAACCATTAGTTACAAATATTTGCTTAATCCCTCTTGCGTTCTCTAGAAATATTACATTGTATTTCTGGTAAATAAGCCTGTATATCACGTTTCTCCTCAGCCAACCAGTGGCCATAATGCAGTATTTTACTGCTGCCCCTTATAAAAGAACAATCATTTAGAAGAGAATATACAGTAGCACATTTTGTTTTTCCCAATTAGCACAGAAAAAATTGACATTTATATTCAATAGATGAATACCTATGCATCTTTAAAAAAAAAAAAAAAAAACTTGAGATCCCTAAGGGTAGAAATATCACCTGCTTATTTCCTGGTTTAAAAAAAAAAAATAGGCATTGATGTCATTATTATTAAAAGACAAAAATGTAAACAAAAAATGAATTTCCCCCCATATATATATCCCCAAAACCTTTAATAAATGGTGGCGCTCTTGCTATCCACAGGAAATGTAAGCTTGTTTTTTTAAATGAGATGTATTAGAACTTTGACAGCTCTCATAAGATATGTATACATATGTATAGATGCAAATATGCAACAACAGCAAATTCTCAGCACAGGATGAGTTATATCCATATGTTCAGAAGTTGATTTTGAAAATATAAACTGTTCTGTAAGAAAATGTTGCTTTTTTAAACTAAATATAAATATATAAAATTTGCAAAAAAAGTTTAATATTGGAAATTTAAATTATATGGTGTAGAGAGGCAAGCCCGTGTCACTGTGTTTATTAGCAGTTTTAGTCAGATCTTTGGAGAGGCAGGCATGCTGATTGCACAGCTGTGGGCTGGGTTCATAATCTTCCCAGGGTTAGAGCTCAGGGCTCCCAGTTGGAGATGGCTCTACCCATTAGAAGGGAGGTCTAGCCCAGGATTCAAGAGGACTCCACCTAACAAACAGGAGGTCTGTGCATGGGAGTCAGGAGGGCTTCTATCCTCTCTAGAAGTCCGAGGCTGCACTGCAGGTGGCAGCCTGAGGGTACATGTCTGCAGGAAGCAGATGGAGTCTGCATCAGCGCAGCGCAAAGCTTAACCCAAGTAAGCTAAGAGAGCTTGACCAAAGGGTACTTTTGTGTTGGTCTGAGGAGCAGACCTAAGGCCTAGGTGTGAGGCCCGAAGCAGCTGTGTGGCAAGTGAATAAGCCAGGAGGCTGAAGTTCCTTTAAAAGTGGGCTGCCATGCCCTTAAAAATGCAGTCTGGACTGGTACTATGTCTTGAAATCGTATGCACCATTTTAGTTTAATCACCCCGGATCTTTACAATTGGTGGAGGGAATGCTATGTGCACAGATGGCAGTGGTCCAGATCCCTGCTTGCCAGAAACCATGAGTGTCAGAGACTGTCTGTTTGTGCTTTGCTGTGTGATCAAAGAGATGTGTGTTGTCTCTCAGCTTTAAAGAGCCAGTATGCCCAAAAAAAATGTAAAGGAACTGTGTGTCCCTGACTGCAGAGATGGGGGGAAAAAGGAAAGCAAGCCATCACGCAGTGCAAGGAGTGCACAGGTGGGGGTGGTTGCCTGTGGAAATGAAGGAGTGTACTGTGTGTCTGATTTCATACAGCCCATGTTACCTAACATTGAGGACTTTTTGGCAGAATTTGAGAACATGGTTTCATTTAAAGCATGGCCCAGAAGCCGCTGGGCTGAATTGATGCAGCCATTTCTCACAGAGGAGTACCGAGAAATGTACCACTAAATGGTTCATAACCGAGATGTTTATAACAACTACAAAGCAGCAATCCGGTCTAGAGAGCGCTGGAAAAGTTCTGCAGAGAGAATGTGGTCTCCCACAGCAACCAGTGAAAGTCTGTTTGCAAAAAGTAGGAACTACAGTTAGGATGTTTGTGCAAAAGTGTCTGCTGTTACCACTGGCAACAGGAAACTTGATTGGCCTGCAGGAGATGTTGGAGAGTCCAAGAAGGCTGCAATGTCTCCCTATGCCCATGTGGGCGCACAACCAAGGAGGGACTACGCCCTCAAATGAAGTTTCCAACACCTGCCACCTGGAATGGTAAGACTATTCCAGTTTCTCGTGTAAAAGAGACTGAATATTTGTCTAATGTCGGCGGTGAAGTGGTGACCAGTCTTTCAAGGAGATCTGCTTCAAAGTTGCTCACTAATGAGATTAAAAATGCTGGGATAAATAGTGGGTTGATGCCACCTCTTAAGGCTGAGACAGCAGAGTCTAGTGAAGTAAATGAAGCATTGTCAGTGGCCGATGGTGAAAATGTGGTATTGCATCCAGATATTTAAGGGGTGACCACTGAGAAATGTGTGCCATTTACCCTAAAAACCATGGCAGGCGCAACAGAGGTGTCCCTCGAGACCACACAGGAGCTCATGGTGTCTGAGCTTCTGGTTTCCCAGGACAACTGTGTCACTGTTCCAACTGGCGAGTGTGTTTCACATGAGATGAAAAGAGATGTACTAATTATCCTACAATCTCAAACTGCTAATGTACTAACACAGCCTATACTAGGCAGGAATGGGGATAATGATGATGTTGAAAAGTGTATTTCTGACAATGTTGATGGTTTGATGCCTTCCATGGCAACCACAGGCAGTGCCGCCGAGTTGTCCCTGGAAATCTCAGAAAGGCTCCCTGTGTTTGAGCCAGCGGCGATCAAGAACAGCTCTGATGCTGCAAGGGTGGACATTATTGCTGCTGTGACAAATGGAGAGGCTCCAGAGAAAGTGTTCACAGGTGTGTTGGCTGTTGCAGACGTTAACCCTCTCATGACAGAAGGTCAAACGCAAACGCACAGCAGACATTTTGTCCACAACGCATAAAGGGAAAAATGATGTGTATTATGTGATGACAGACATGCTCTAACAAATGTTAGCATCATGGAGTGTACAGCCGGTGTATATGTTGCCGTCCTCTCCTGCATTAGGAGACCTTGTACCACAGGGTACTGCTGATTGGAGCTGGATATTACAGGCTGTACTGTGTAGAGATTGCATTAAATGATTCCAAAATTGGCTATGTTTAGTGTTAATGTGGAAAGTTTTCTCACAGTGTACTGGATAGTCTCATACAGAGCACTGTTGGACAGGTCAGTTGTATGGAAAATACCAGTGGTAACAGAAATGATTAAAGAGACTGGTGTGGAAAAATGTTTATTGGCAGAACAGTTGCTGATGGAATGTTGAAAATCAGGGAGCGAGGTGAAACTGTGGGAAGGTCCCATAGAGAGTAACTGCTTGCCTGTATGTGGTCCCTCCTCAGACACTCTTCTATCAAGCAATGGGAAAAGAGTTATTGATGATATTGACCATGTTAAGTTGTGTATTTTTAAGAAATTGGTTGCCAAGGGTAACCCCTCAGGTAGTAGCGAACCTGAAACACAGATAGTGCTGGTGGTGTCGTGTAGTGAGACAGGTGTAATAGAAGTATGCCCCCTACAGTCTGGAGAAGGTGAAAATAAATGTAGGAACCCAGGGCCAGAAGGTAGATGGGATGATAGAGAGATCAGTGGGACCCCAAAGGACAGGAAGAAGTGCTTGTGGAAGCAAACCCGGAAAAAGGTGTTGGTGGAGTGCCCCTTTAGGAAGAAGGTCAGACAGGTTTGGACCCCTGGGGGTGGTAGTAGGCACACAGGTGCCAGTTGGAAGGGTGATGTGTTTCTTCTTCTCGTGCAAAACAGGAGGGGGATATGTAGAGAGGCAAGCAGATGTCACTGTGTTTATTAGCAGTTTTAGCCAGATCTTTGGAGAGGCAGGCATGCTGATTGCACAGCTGTGAGCTGGGTTCATCTACTTCCCGGGGTTAGAGCTCAGGGCTCCCAGTTGGAGATGGCTCCACCCGGCAGACTGGAGGTCTAGCCCAGGAGTCAGGAGGACTCCACCAAACAGACAGGAGGTCTGTGCATGGGAGTCAGGAGGGCTCTCATCCTCTCTAGGAGTAAGAGGCTGCAGGTGGCAGCCTGAGCGTACATGTCTGCAGGAGGCAAACCTGAAACCGAGTAAGCTAGGAGAGAGCTTGACCAAAGGGTACTTTTGTGTTGGTCTGAGGAGCAGACCTAAGGTCTAGTCGTGAGGCCTGAATCAGACATGTGGCAAGTCAGTAAGCCAGAAGGCTGAAGTAGCAAGTTACAGTATTGGTGGAACCCCCTGCAAGGGAAATTGCAGTTGTTTTGTGAACTTTATGTTCCTTTAATAAAAGTTGCCTGCCATGCCCTTAAAAATGCAGTGTAGATGGCACTATGGCCTCGTACACACAGCCAGTTTTCTCTCAAGAAACGGAAAGAAAACTGCTGGGAGAGCTTTCTTGCAGAGAAAACTGGCCGTGTGTACGAGGCTTTCAGGTTTCTTGTCAAGAAAACTGCCCAGAATCTCGATGAGAAAAATAGAGAACCTACTCTCTATTTTCTCGTCGGGATTCTTGTCGGCCTGTTTCCCGACGAGAAACCCGAGCGTGTGTATACTTACCTGTCGCCGTGGAAACCTGTGAATGCTCGAAATGACTTTGACGCATGCGTGGTAGCTTCCTAGGCATAGGTAGGGTGTAGCAAGATGGCGGCGACGGCATCGAATGTGACGAGCACATGCTCGTTGTAGTCCATGACGTCACCGCGTTCGTGCCATTCAAAAGAACAGTGGTTCTTTTGAAGTGTACGTGTATACACTCGGCCGGGACAAGATTCTTGTCAAGAATCTCGTCAGGAAAAACTACAGGTTTTTTCCTAACGAGATTCTCGGCCGTGTGTACTAGGCTTATGTCTTAAAATTGCATGCACCATTTGAGTTTAATCACCCTGGATCTTTACAATGGTTAATGGCATAGTATATTTATTACTTAAAATGGCACATTTCACCTATCTTAGTGGCAGGATGTTGCCTACGCTTTATCTAAAGTCTCCATCAATACTACACTAAATGAAGCTAACTATAAAACACTTCTGCATTGGTACCTGGTCCCTATTTGAGTGGCCAAAATGCATCCGTCCACATCACCTAACTGTTTTCAATGTCTTGGTCAGTTGGGGGCAATGCATAATATCTAATGGCAGTGCCCCCTTGTGACTAGGTTTTGCATTTGCATTACTTTAATTAATTCAGTGATGGGGTGAATATCTGTAAATCCCCAGAGGTTGCTCTGTTTAATAAATTATCTGATGAAGTGCCCAGGAAGGCAGTGAAGTTAATCACGCATATACTGTTGGAGGCAAGGATCGCTATTGCTAGGCATTGGAAACAGTTGGTTATTCCTTTGGATTACGTTAAGAGTAAACTTAACTGAATTATGGTCAACAACAAACTCACTCATGTACTCTATAATAACTCTAAAAAGTTTGATCAAATATGGGTCCCATGGATTCGTCACATCTCGGTTCCCTAATGAGCTCTGGGATGACCTTTTTTTATCTTACTCTTTTTTTCCTCTCCTCTCCTTGTCTTCTTGTTTTTTCTATGTTGTTTGAAATCAATATATATTAGAGCCTCATTAGGTTCTGTTTTTGATGACATTCTCAGGAATTGGTAAGAAGGTTCCCCCGTTACACCTTATCCACTATTAACTCCACCCAAACCCCCCCCCCCCCCGCACCATATTAGCTACTGATTAGAACTGCTCAGCTCATGATCTTTAGTAGATCGCCATATGTTTGCTGTACCCTGATATTGTCTGATAGAGTTTCTAATCTCAGAATATTTATCTGAAAACATCCCTTGACTACTGTATTTTTCTTTTTATTCATGGACCATGTTATGTTTGTGCTTTATGTACTTGTGTTTTTGACATAGTCACAATCCAAGAATTGGCTTTTGTTTAAATGCTATTTCCGTCATTACCGGATTTTCTCAATAAAAACATTGAAATATAAAATGGCACATTTCTGTGGATAGAGTATTAACCACTGGGTTCATTCATTCACCTATCCATCTTTTTATTTTTTTGTAAATTCCTTAATTCAATATCACAAGGTATTTAGAGAATCTTACTAGTTTTGCCCCAATTTTACAGTGCTAGCTGTGACATGTTACCCTCGCCTCATCCTACACAGAGATTTTCCAGTTTGTAGAATTAAAACCAAAGCACCAGCAGATGGAGAGTGATCATCACTGGGACATCTTAACTATGAAATGAACCCTTTACACACAAACGACAATCCTAACCACATTCTTTAACAGAATGCAACAAAGTGTTAAAAAAAGGTAGCCCTCACAGAACTAAAGATTTTTACATTTCTAATTAGAACATTTAGATATTCATCTTATAGGAGTTTAAAATATAGTTTTTTCGAAAAACAAACAACAAAAATTATTTACAGAAATATACTGCAAAAGAAAAACAGCAGCAGTTAAACAAATGTGGTTTAAATTGAAAAGTATTTAGCTAAGTTTTCCTGGTATTTGGTTTCATTCAGAGCAAGTCCAATCTGTTATATCAGAGTCATTGGCTCTTATAGATAACCCTTAGCAACCCTTCATAGTTTTGATTGTGAGAGCTCCAGAGCTGCAAATGCAGCCATCTTTTCGGGTCCCTGAACTACTATACTTTGTAACATATTTGCAGATGACAAAGTTTCACAATTCAACAACTTACATATTATTACACAGAATGAACAAATCATTTTCTGGAGACTAAGTGTAGCACTACCCCCGTAGGAGCTGCTGGTTTAATTTTGGGTCTGCCGTTACCTCACTGTTCACCGTATCCGTCATAGGGGTCCCATTGGAGAGTTGTTCACAGATGTCCGCACCAACACTTAAGCCCCGTACACACGGTCGGACTTTTGAACAACAAACTTCGTTTTAAGCAAGTTGGACCAACAATCCGACCGTGTGTACGCTCCATCGGACAAACTTTTTTTGTTTGGTTTTGGATTTCATCGGACAAAAGTTGGGTCTGCAAATGGACAAACTTTTGCCCAACAAAAGTCAGATGGAGCAAAGTCCGACCGTGTGTACAGATAACCATCGGACTTTAGTCCGATGGACAAAACAACTAATGTTAAAATCAACCAACAATAGCAGAAGTTGACCAAAGGGTGGCAGTAAAGATCAGAAAAGAGCAGAAAAAACACGTGATGTTGTAAGAAGTTTTAAGAAAGTTTGCAGAAAAGTCTGAGTGTGTGTTTGCTATGGGTGTTCCCAACCAACTCCGTTCGGACAAAAATCCACGGAAAAGTCCGATGGAAGTCCGACCGTGTGTACAAGGCTTTAGTCTCTTTTTCCAATGCTTTTATTAACAAACGTCAGATAGAGGGATGGAGGGTTAGGGGAGATTCAGGTACCTTGTTTTGCGGATCATGGGTACTTCTTTGATCCAGAGGACAACAGCTCCACAACTGGATCTAGCAACCACCGGATAGGCCTCTCTCACTGACCTAGCAGCCAGTGCGGTACTCGGTCATAGTCTCTGCCACAGACTTGATGAATATAACTTGAGTCGTTGTACAATCCTCTGCCACAGGATTGTATAACCAAGAACTTTTGCAAAATCAAAGTACAATCTCACAGTACCAGTATCTTTCAGCCATCCGGCGATGCTGTGAGGTAGATTTGGCCAGGATGCGTCCTCCAATTGAGTCTCCAATTGCTTGGATTCTCCCCGCAGGCAAGACAACTCAGGACCACCCCTGGACCAGTAGGCCCCACAAACTCCTGGGCCTACTTTCAGTAATGAGGCCTCGGGCCAGCAGGCCCCAAGGCAGAAGAACTGCTATGACACACCTTAGGCCATCAGGTCAGAGAGACCGCGAAAACGGTGTCTGTCCCTTAAGTACCCTCTCCCAGAATGCACAGTGGGTGAACCACTCCTACTGGGCTGTTTCTGGATAAAGAGGCACTCAATGCATCCAGCCTGCTGTATTTCCAACACTGACCGGGGGTGACAGTGACACCCACGGCCAAGTGGAAAATGTACAACACAGCTAAACTGGAACAGAAACCAGAAATTTTACATAATACTCTGAGCTAAACTACAGCTCAGATGAACCTAAATTTACATATAGCGCCTACTCAATAGGAGCAGGGCGCTACACAAGTATAATAAAAATCAAATACATATATTGCTTAGAAGTTCTAAGATGCTCCATTAGCATTCTGTCCCTCACAACATAGGTGTGTTTGGTGTCTAAATGAATTGTTATGTGCTTATTCATTTGGAAAGCACAATTGTGAAGGTATCACCATTATAGCTGAAATTATGGAATAAGAACCAGAGTTGAGAGTTAGAGTTATATAAAAGTGGTTGTAAACCCTGTTGAATTTTTTTTTTTTTTTAACTAACCTGCAAGACAAAGCTATAATGAGCTAGTATGACTAGCATACTAGCTCATTATGTACCACTTACCTTAGATCGGGGCCCCCGAAGTCGTCCGTGTCCCTCCTCTAGCCGCATCCATCGCTGTGGCGATAGCCGGAATGTTACTTCCGGGTATCGCCGCTGCAGCCAATCACAGCGCCCCTCCGGCGCTGTGATTGGCCGGAGCGGCGAAGACGTGACTCCGTGCATGCGCGCGTGAGCCGTCGAATTTGACTACGTCATCGAATGTTGCGACCTAGCCGAATTTGTGAATGGGGTTAACCCCATGCGCATGCGCGTGACGTCAGCGTCGCCGCTTTTAAATGCAAATATCTCCTTAACCTTGTAGGTTAAGGAGATATTTCATGCACATACAAGTAAGCCTTAATCTAGGCTTACCTGTAGGTCTTTGTTTATAAAGTGGGTTTACAAGTACTTTAAAGTTAAATTTTAGTTCAAATAATAACATGCATCGTTGAGGTGTTCTGCAGATGGTTTACAATGTGCCCATTTTTACAACAGAGACTAATTATGGCATGTCTATTAGGGCTCCTAACCATCCCCCCTTTCCTAGGTATGCCCTGGATTGGGTTCTAACCTTTTTTATTTTATCAGATCAACAAACAATCAATCCCATCAAATTCTGTAAATAGGATTTAATCAGGGGTATTTTTTATGGCATGCCAATTACAACACAGATTCTATTCTAATGGAAATAAAATAACCCAAGCCTTTATATGTTGTAGATGCAGCAGTTTAACTAGATATTACACCCCACTCCCTTCAGCCACACTCCACTTTTTGAAGAAACGCATAAAAATCTGTTTCTTTGGCAGTGAAGGTTATGTACTTTTTTATACATTGAAGTACTTTTATTTTACAAAGTTTACATTTGAGACCATTCTTAACTGCAGTAATGGTTTTGAACAGAAAAGACATGTTACTTTTACTCCTTGTGGAAAGCTTCACATTTCCTTTGTAGAACTGCTTTAAAAATCTATCACATTTTGCTTTCACTTAGCTTGCTGAAATCACAGCATCATGCTGTCTCCATATATGTTGTACAAAAGGCCTGCAGTGAAAAGCATTCATCATGTTGTCTGCTTCTGAGTGATCTTTCTGCATCAATACAAACTGTTGTTCACAGTTCCACAGTCTATTGTGTAATAAAACCATTAAGCAAGCATTACATAAACAAACATATCCATATATACCTATTGGGCTTATTCCTAAAGCACACATGACTAAAGGATTCGTCAATCCAGGTCCTTCTAATTGCCTCCTAAATTAACAGACTGTGTGACAGGTTTAAACAACCTTTTTATTTACAAACCAAACCAAACCAGGTCCTTCTAATTACCTCCTAAAATAACATAGATGGTGTGACAGGTTTAAACAACCTTTTTATTTACAAACCAAGCCAAAACAAAACAAAAAATAACAGAAAAGTAACATAACAAACATACAATAAGCATCATTAGTTATGCATATGATCAACTTTCATGTACATTCCTCAATATTGGACACAAGCACGTACTCCTTCACGGTTCCTGAAACTTAAGGAGGAAGAAATGGAAGAACTCATCAATACAGTACGACCCAAGACCCTGCCTTTATTAAAACAGGGTCCTTTTGGCTCCATTTCAAGACCACTAGTGAGTATTCTTCTATAGGATGAGAGAAAATTCGGGACAGCCGCACTCCAAAAATTAGCCTTTATTCGTAAAAAATAGGATCAAAAATACATGCCACAGCAGAACGGACAGAAGAGCTGACGCGTTTCACACTATCAAACAGTGCTTAATCATAGCTAACAATCACAATTTTTTTTTACATATAAATACTTGTCTATATTGACCATGTGACCAAAAGAGTGATTGATTGAATCCAGTCAACAAATTCTGTGGTCTCAATCAAAGACATGACTAACATATGTGATTGAATGAAAGGTCCTAGCAATATGCTGGACCAACATGGGGGAGTTCAAAGGGGACCGCAGATATTGTGCTTTATTTTCTAGGTATGATATATTAGCAGTTTCCCTGGGCAGCAACAGCCATGGGATTGGTTACCTGGATCAGAAGAGGATTGGTCGGCTACAGTAAGCGAAAAGCCCGCGCGGAGAGAGGTTATATAAGGGACCAGTGAGCGGGGCGCCTCAGACCGTTTGAACCGGACCTCAACGCCCACCCGCCCTCCCTATTGTTAAAGTCATGGTGTATTCAGTGGGGGTGTAGTTGTCCAGCATGTCTGGATGGACCCCGTTAATCTCGTTTTAATTATTAGCCAAGATGGCTTTCTTATTTAATTTAATTATAGTAATTATCAGGTTACCCCTTGGATACACCGTGGCCATTTAAAATGCCAAAGAATTATTTATTAATAAATTTATTTGCACCTTTTATCGTTGTGTTCTCTCTTTATTGAGTCCCTTTGTACGAGCCCATGAAGTGCTCATGAATATATCTAAGTGAAAGAATAAATGTGTAAAAGTGATCCCAACAAACAGGCAAAGAATGGTTTGTATAAAAAGTGAAAAATAACACATATTAATTCTTATTAAATCCATGTGCGTGTGAAAATAAATAAATAAATATATATATATATATATATAAAAATGTATTAAATATATGCATATGAAAATAAAGGATTTTTTCACATGCATATAAGTGTAAAAAACATATTAAATGTAATGTAGCGCCTTGCTCCCAATGACTGGGCACTATGTTAAATTTAGAGGGTATCTGAGCCAATAGTTGGGCCCAGATGTAAATAATTAATGTTAAATTAGCCTCTGTTCCGGCTATGGCTGTGTTGGAAAACTTCCCACTGTTTGCCTGTAGGTGGCGTTACCACCTCAGGCCAGTGTGGAAGATGGACAGGCCAGAGTGCATTGGGTACCTTCCCCCGGGAACAGTTCAGTGGGCGTGGTCTACCCGCTGAGCATGCTGGGGAAGGGTACTTAAGGGGCAGACGCCATCTTTTGTGGTCCTTCATCCCCTCACGGCCCTCCTGGCGTGAGGGGTGTAGTCTGTGCTTTTGGCCTTGAAACCATGCTGGTCCGAGGCCGCAACTCCAGCAAGTAGGCCCAGTTATGCTGACTGGGTCTACACCTTGAAGGTGATCCTGTACTGTCCGTCCTGAGGGAGGAAGCCACTCAATGGAGGAAACCAGGGGAGGACCTGTCCTGGAAAAGACCAAGCGGAAGGCTGGTGTCTTGAGGAGGGCCTGGTAATTCTTTTGGAGGATGCACGGCAGTTAAAGTTCACCTTACAGTCTGCCGGGTTGGCTTAAAGGCTCTGGACTGTTCGGCTGGAAGTCCGGGTGTTAAATCCTGTGGCAGAGGATCCCGGAGTATCCAATTTATCCACAACCAGTCTGTGGCAGAGACTGGTCCTGATTATAGTTTGTGCATTATACCGGCTGCTAGGCCAGGTGAGAGGGGCCTATCCAGGTGAGCAATACCCACTCCAGGAAGAGTGGTGAATGACTAAATAGTTGAGGAGTTTTTCCCAGTGATCTGTACTGTGTGCCCGAACCTACCCTTTCCCTTCACCCTTCTACCATTGTTCATCTGTTTATGCAAAAGGAAAATAAAACCTAACTGCTTAAGGTTTTACAGCTTGTGTGAACATTGGAGTTTCTACAGACTTTCTTCCCCTAGACAACAAATACTGAGGTAACGTGCAAGGCCCGAAATAAAACCAGCAGCTCCTGCGGGGGTGTGCTACAGTAATTTGTACAAGATATAAAGATGGTGTAAAAATAATAATGGTAATGTAATAAGTAATAATGTAAAACATTTATAATTTAATAATAATGATAATGAAGGTGTACATAAACTAATAAACATGACCTGAACAGAGATATGTGAAAGAGAACATGTGCTTATATATGCTTTAAACACAATAGACCACAATAGACCTCTATTGTGTGTCATAAAGCCACAGATAACAGCAAGAAACACGACCCCCATACATATGGCTGTGTATATAGACCACCTCTTATCCAGTACCTACTTACAACAGGTATGGACCCCTAGATAACAGATCTAATGAGTATGGCTATCCTTATTACCATCAAGGACCTAGCCATTTTCCGCCTAGGCCCCCTAGGGGTAACTATAGGGGTAACTTTAGAGGACGACCAACGCCCTATCAAAACAACTACCAACAAGGGGGGGAATGGAGGGGATGGAAAGAACCTTACAAAATTCAACCTATTACACCCCAATACCCGAAAGAATATATAGAAAAAGAGGTAGAAGAGGGGGAGCCAGAAAGAAAAAGACAAAGAGACAGCTAGATGAAGGTATCTTTAACTTAGCAGGTGTTTCGTTTTCAGAAAACGAATTAAATGTTTTAACACAAGGATTAAAATTTGCACCCAACAAGAATCTTAATAAATTCGAACTTTTTATTGATGTGGAAAAATATGTGAGGAAGCTCAATATTAAAAAATTCTTCTCTCAGAAGGATCCTAGTCCCCCTATGATAGAAATGACTAAATTCAAACATAGTGGGCTGAAAAATAACTCCATATTTAATCCCCAAAAGGGAACACACCATCACATCGAGGTGTTTAAACATATGGTGCAAGATGAGATCAAATCCTTAGAAATTAAAAAGGCCAGAACTAATCAATCCCTGTCAGAGGGGATTAAACAATTGGAAAAAAACAAAAATATAGTAGTTCGTCCGGCGGACAAAGGGGGGGGGTGTAGTCATACTTACTAAAGATTACTACTATGGAGAGATCCAAAGGTTGTTAAAAGACACTAATACATATAAACCACTGCCATTTAACCCATTGAATAAATTAAAGATAGAACTTGATATTTGGATTGATAAAGGGGTCAGTCAACAGATCCTAGATATAAAAGAAGCACAGTACCTTTCACCCAAAGTACCACATACTCCGGTGCTATATGTGTTACCAAAAATACATAAAAATAAAGAAAAACCACCAGGTCGCCCAATTATAAGCGGGATTGGTTCCCTCTACTCCAGAGTAGGAGAATATTTAGATATATTCCTACAGCCTTTGGTCATTCAAGGCAGGTCTTATCTTAAGGATAGTCGTGAATTGATCAAATCCCTTACCGACATCCAGGTGACAGATGCAACCATTATGGTTACAGTGGATATAGAGTCCCTCTATACTAATATAAGACAGGAGGATGCGCTTACTGCAGTCCAAGTGGCACTTACTGCAGATTTACAGCTCAAAAAATCCCAAATTTATTTTTTAGTTGAGGGACTCAAAATCGCTATGGGAAACAACTATTTTTTGGGCACAGGGGGAGTTCTATAAACAAATAAAAGGGGTCGCAATGGGGGCTCGTTATGCCCCAAGTGTGGCTAATCTGGTACTGAACAAATGGGAGGGGGAAACCATTTATACAGATCAACTTTCATCTCTATTATATTATAAAAGGTACATCGATGATGTAGTGTTGTTGTGGGAGGGATCCCAGACCACATTACATAGCTTCCTGCAGAATTTAAATTCCAACCAATATGGGCTAAAATTTACAGCTGAGTTTAGTCTGACAACCATTAATTATTTGGACCTTACTTTGGTTAAACAAAATGGCAAGATTGGCACGAGGACATTCTTTAGGGCCACCGATAGGAATGCCTTTGTGCCAACTAACAGCTGCCATCATCCCCAATGGCTTGGGGCCATACCCAAGGGCCAGTTCATGCGCATCCGGCGCAATTGTGCTGAGGATAGCGATTACAACACTCAGGCAGCAATCCTTACAGATCGGTTTTGTGAGAAGGGATATGCTAGAAATGAATTGGTCATAGCTAAAAAACAGGTGGGGAGTATGAACAGATATTCCCTTCTGGAATCCAAAAAGAAAAAAGATCTTTCAACCATGGGAACACTGCCATTTATCACAGGTTTTAATAGGCAATACAAAAGTATTGAAAAAATCTTCAAAAAGTTCTGGCCTATACTACAAAAGGATAGAGACTTGGCATCTATTATACCCCAAAGGCCTAGATTTATTTATAGAAAGGCGCCAGGTTTGAGAAACATCATTGCACCTAATGTTCCTGACCCCCCTGAAAAACCTCTGACTTTTTTGGATGGGTCTGGGTTTCATTACTGTACTAGATGCAAGGCATGCCGTACCACATCTCGACGTACCAAGAAAATAAGTAAATTCAAATCCTTGGTAACACAGGAAGAATTTAAGATTAAACCCTTAATCACTTGTTATTCCAGATATGTGACCTACGTTTTGGAATGCCCTTGTTCCCTGCAATATGTGGGGAGGACTACAAGAGAGCTCAGAATTAGGATAAATGAACATGTGGCAAATATAGCCAAAGGCTTTCCTAACCATAGCGTATCGCGTCATTTTCTTCAATATCATAATAGAGATCCTCGCCAATTGGTGTTTTATGGTATTGATAGGGCTACATCTAACTGGAGGGGGACGGACCTCACCAAGGCCATATCCCAGAATGAGACCCAGTGGCTGTTTAGACTGTCCACCATGCAGCCGCTGGGCCTCAATATTGACCTAGATTTGAATTGCTTCCTCACTAACGAATAAATAGTTATCCAATTACTAATTTGGATTGCAGCTATATGGGTTCAATTATAAAAATATATATTTATATATCTCTATTCCTTTTTTATTGTTTTTTATTGTCTTTTATTGTTTTATGAATTTATATAATAAATCAATTATTTTTTAGGGAATTTTTTTATAATTTATAATCAATGACACCATTGTATATACTCTTTTCTGCATAGTATACAGATTGAGAGTGGTTTTATCCACTTATACACTAGAGGGCGCTATCATCGCGCACGACTTTTTATCTATGCTATAGAGTTAGCATAGATTATGTATGCATACTATGTTTTATGTAGTATAATAGATGTGCTGTCAGCGGGATATATATTACTTATATTAATTTGTTATTTAATTGTATGGACTTCCGTTGTATTAAGATTATTGCTGTAATTGCGGAGAGACGGCATTGAGGCTGGATTTGATTTCGGTGACTCCTCCCCTCTCCTTGATTGACATCCGTATTTAATAATCAGTTCCACGTAGTCTAGCACGCTTCCTGACGACGTGCAATACGAAACGGCTGTCGAGGCGACGCTAGACTACGTTCTGACGACACTTCCGGTCCTGCTGGTTCTTCCTCAAAACAAGGTGGAACGCACGCCGGCTCATCTCTATTCGGGTCACTAGCCCTACTAGTCCACGCTCATCAGCCTCAGTGCCGGGCTCAAGGCACTATCCAAGTAAGGGGGCATTTGGCTGCCATGTTGTTACTATAAAAAACATTTTTATTAAACGGAATTACACTATTTCCGCTCCATTTCTTTTTCTTGTGGTTTATACATCTTCATCCGAGCCTCCGGGAGGCAGAGATTTTCCATGCCTATATCTGACATCAATATCCATGTTAGCAAGTGGAACTTGCTAAAAGCGTATATGACTCCTTTTTAATTAACCACTTAACAACCACCTGCCGACAAATAACGGCGGCAGGGTGGTTGCTTAACTCTGGGAGGACGTTATATAACGTCCTCCCAGAATCGCGCTCCCGCGCGCCCGCTGGGGCGCGCACACGGGAAACTCCGTGACCGCCGGGTCCAGAGGACCCGGCGGATCACGAATCGCGGTAAATCGCCGCTGATAGCGGCCGTTTACCACGTGATCGCTCCGTCAAATGACGGAGCAATCACTTGTAAACAGACCGGCGTCATTTGATGACGCCGGTTCCTCCCTCCCCTCTCTGTACCGATCGGTACAGTGTGAGAGGGGAGGGGGAGGGAGCGGATGGCAGCAGCAGCACTGTGGGCTGGATCTGTGACAATTGCAGTCACAGATCCAGCCAGCCATCCATCCCTGCTCAGCCATCCCTGTGCTATACCCTGCCAATACTCTGCAATACACCCTGCCAATACTCTGCAAAATACCCTGGTGCAATACTCTGCAATACTCTGCAATACCCTGGTGCAATACTCTGCAATACCCTGCTGCAATACTCTGCAATACCCTGCTGCAATACTCTGCAATACCCTGCGAAATACTCTGCAATACCCTGCGAAATACTCTGCAATACCCTGGTGCAATACTCTGCAATACCCTGGTGCAATACTCTGCAATACCCTGGTGCAATACTCTGCAATACCCTGGTGCAATACTCTGCAATACCCTGCGCAATACTCTGCAATACCCTGTGCAATACTCTGCAATACCCTGCACAATACTCTGCAATACCCTGCACAATACTCTGCAATACCCTGCGCAATACTCTGCAATACCCTGCACAATACTCTGCAATACCCTGCACAATACTCTGCAATACCCTGCACAATACTCTGCAATACCCTGCACAATACTCTGCAATACCCTGCACAATACTCTGCAATACCCTCCACAATACTCTGCAATACCCTCCACAATACTCTGCAATACCCTCCACAATACCCTGTGCAATACCCTCCACAATACCCTGCCATACACCGCAATACCCTGCCATACACCGCAATACTCCGCAATGCCCGGCAATACTCCGCAATGCCCGGCAATACTCCGCAATGCCCGGCAATACTCCGCAATGCCCGGCAATACTCCGCAATGCCCGGCAATACTCTGCAATAACCACTTCCCGCCCTCCGGCCGTCATATGACGTCCTTGACTTTGTGCGGGGATATCTGAATGATGGGTGCAGCTACAGGCATCATTCAGATATCGGCTTTTTCAGCCGGCGATTCCCTACACCATAAGAACAATCATAGCGGCTGTTCCGCCGCTTGATCATTCTTACGGGAGGCGAGAGGGGATGTCCCCCCCCCCCCGCCGCCCTCCGGTGCTTCTACCGACTCACCGCTACGATCAAAGCCAGGATTGTTGTTTTTTTTTTGTATTTTTTTCAGGCTTCCCAGCCTAGAGGTGAGATGTGGGGTCTTATTGACACCCCCCCCCCATATCTCACTGTAAAGAGGACCTGTCATGCCATATTCCTATTACAAGGGATGTTTACGTTCCTTGTAATAGGTATAAAAGTGATCAAAAAAATGTTTAGGGCGGAAAAACATGTCAAACTAAAATAAATAAAGTAAAATGAAGAATAAAATATATATATATTTTTAAAGCGCCCCTGTCCCCGTGAGCTTGCATACAGAAGCGAACGCATACGTAAGTCCCGCCCACATATGAAAACGGTTTTCAAACCACACATGTGAGGTATCTCTGCGAACGTTAGAGCGAGAGCAATCATTTTGGCCCTAGACCTCCTCTGTAACTCAAAACATGTAACCAGTAAAAATATTTAAAGCGTCGCCTATGGGGATTTTTTAAGTAGCGAAGTTTGGCGCCATTCCACGAGTGTGTGCAATTTTTAAGGGCGACATGTTAGGTATCTATTTACTCGGCGTAACTTCATCTTTCACATTATGCAAAAACATTGGGCTAACTTTACTGTTTTTTTTTTTTTTAAGCACAAAACATTTTTTTTCCGTAAAAAACGCGTTAAAAAAATTGCTGCGCAAATATCGTGCGAGATAAAAAGTTGCAACAACCACCATTATATTCTCTAAGGTCGTTGCTAAAAAAACATATATAATGTTTTGGGGTTCTATGTAATTTTCTAGCAAACAAATGATGATTTTTACATGTAGGAGAGAAATGTCAGAATTGGCCTTGGTGCTCCAGAACGCCTGAAGGTGCTCTCTGCATGTCGGGCCTCTGTATGTGGCCACGCTGTGTAAAAGTCTCACACATGTGGTATCACCATACTCGGGAGTAATAGCAGAGTGTGTTTTGGGGTGTAATTTGTGGAATGCATATGCTGTGTGTGAGAAATAACCTGCTAATATGACAATTTTGTGAAAAAAAAAAGAGAAAAAAAAAATCTTGATATTGCAAAGAATTGTGGGAAAAAATGACAACTTCAAAAAACTCACAATGCCTCTTTCTGAATACCTTGGAATGTCTTCTTTCCAAAAAGGGGTCATTTGGGGGGTATTTGTACTTTTCTGGCATGTTAGGGTCTCAAGAATTGAGATAGGCCGTCAGTACTTCAGGTGTGATCAATTTTCAGATATTGGCACCATAGCTTGTGGACTCTATAACTTTCACAAAGACCAAATAATATACACCAATTTGTACTTATTTTTACCAAAGATATGTAGCAGTATAAATTTTGGCCAAAATTTATGAAGAAAAAATAGTAATTTGCAAAATTTTATAACAGAAACGAAAAAAAAATCATTTTTTTACAAAATTTTCAGTCTTTTTTCTCTTATAGCGCAAAAAATAAAAAACCCAACAGTGATTAAATACCACCAAAAGAAAGCTCTATTTGTGTGAAAAAAAGGACAAAAATTTCATATGGGTACAGTGTTGTATGACTGAGTAATTGTCATTCAAAATGTGAGAGCACCGAAAGCTGAAAATTGGTCTGGTTATTAAGGGGGTTTAAGTGCCCAGTGGTCAAGTGGTTAAAAGAGTCAACAACATCTGGTAAGCTGCTTTATTTACCACGAGCACTATCGGGTGTTTCACACTGAATTGGTGAAGGTTATCACTTCAAGCAATATCTTTGATGGAATAAGCTTTTTGCACTAGGATTCATATATCGTTTTACTTATGGACTCTTATTTATTCTAACATTTGCACTATTTTGGGACATTTAGTTGTCATTATTGATATTGCACAGTGTATTATATACTATATTGCTGATATTTGTTTCAATCAATTTAGGACATCTAATTATCAATATTGGCATCACAATTTTCAAAGGTTTTTTGCACCCAGTGTCACATTAATTCATTGATTTGATTTTCATTTGATGGGTCATTATTGCTAATCCATTAAGGAGATTGCACATGTTATTGTGTTTATTGGTTGGATAGCCATAGAATGATCATTGTGACCCAATTTTACTCACTTTTGCTGGTGTGTATATTTAAACCATTATCAATCTATTATTATGTTTACTAATATATTTTATTGTTAGTTATTCATTAGTTTCTCAGCGCCCCCAATATATTTGTTAATTTGCACATATAACCATCCACTACATTATTTCAAAAGAACTACCATTTCTTTTGGAATCTTGGGAATAGCAGCTTATTTCCAATATATTATTCATAGTATATTTTCTATATATATATTATTTATATATATATTTTTTTAAGGCGCGAGATCACCAACACACACATGAATATGGGCTAACACCAATAAACTTGACTAGATTTACTAGCTCAAAGATAAATTTGTGTCCCAAAACCAATCATTACTAAACATCAATATAGAAATACATTCAATTTAAAAAACATTCAATTTAAAAAAACATACACTGTACTCCAAAAACATAAAACACGCACAAGATTTATAATGTGCACCAATGATCACTCCTACCCTCCTATCTCTATCTGAAGCAAGCTCAACCTATCTAGTGTAAATAATTAATCATTTTGTTATAGTATATAGATAATACTGTGAGCATTCCCATCAAAAGGAACAGAAGAAGAGGAGAAAAAGGGGAGTGGTCATAGAAAAAGTGATGAAGCAAAACCCTCACTTCATATATAATTTGGAAATGTAGACCACCTGAATAATTATATGAATATGACAATACAAAAGACATTGGAAGACCGGATATGGATTTAATTGAATAGCAAACAGAATGACAGCACGAAGAGCAAGCCAAAGAATACATAAGTGAAATTATATGCTGGTTATGGGATAAAAACAACAACAACAATCGTCGTCGTACACAAAGATGATGGTACTGATAAGGAAGGGTATAAAATATAGGAAATACTAATAGTAGTAACAGCAATGGTGATAAAGTCCCAATGGGAAAACAATAATAATAATGATGAAAAAGTCCATATGATAATGCTGGTGATGATGATGGTGATGACAAAGGGAAGGGTAAAATAGCATATGCACAGTTGGCAGCACTTTATAGAGTGAAGCGACTCTGTAGATAGCAAAAGAACATACCTCCAAAATTTTAAAAGTCCCACCGTGGCACATTCAGTTCAATGTTCTACCCTAGAAACTAAGTTGTTGAACGGGGGGTGGGAGAGCCGCGGGACATTTTAAAAAAAAATCTTCCCTGGCATCAAAAGTTGTTCCGCGGGGGGGGTGGGGGACCGAACGGGACATTTAACTTTTTTTTTCTGGCAACATAAATTGTTGAGCGGGGGGGAGGTCCGCGGGACATTGTTTCGGCCACCGATCGCGCGGGGGGGGGGGTATTACCGGGCTTCCACTGGCTCGTTCGCTCGTTCCTCCACTTCCTGCTGTGCGGGAGAAATTGAACTCTCGCGGGAATGCGGGAAGGAGGGCGCTATGCGGGAAAAACTCGCAGAATCCGTGCCTGTTGGGAGGTATGAAAGAAGAGAAGAAAAATGCGCCTACTAAATGCAGTATGTAAGTAAAAACATTTAATTAATAAAAGATCAGCCAAAACAGCACAGTTTTATTCACTGTTTTGTGAGTAGCTATTTGGCTGATCTTTTATTAATTAAATGTTTTTACTTACATACTGCACTTAGTAGGCACATTTTTCTTCTCTTATGGATTTAATTGAAGATGTATGTAAATTCCATTAATATGTCCAAAACGGAACCATCCACAGATCACATGCACCCACGTATAATTACACATGGGTGCATGTAACCCCGGTCACGTCCAAAACAATCACTAAAATCCAATCCGGGCCACATTCCAAACAATCTCCAAGATGTGATTCAAAACATCCTGAAACTACCTTTCTGAAGCCTAGGCGTCAAAAGTGGTGGTAAACATATAGATAAGTCTTAAATGTGTAGTATGTACCGGTAATATAAATCTCCCCTATAGCAGCATGTACCAATGCATTATGGAGCATCAGGAGACCCAATATCAATATGAATATTTTTATTTTAACATTTTAATCTGGGTTGGATAGGGACAATGTACACCCGTATATAAATGACATATAGCAGCCTGTAAACCTTGGGCTGCTCCTGAACCATCGATGCATTCCGAATCCAAACAGTGGTGTCGGACTGGAACATGTATGCTCACCATGTCAAGGCAAACCCAAAGCCTGACACACACTTCACAATTACAATTACAAAACACAAACATGTTTTGAATATATAGCTTTCTATGCCCCATGACCCTGTGTTGCTGTCTGTCTGCCTGAGTGGTCATGCATATGGTGTGTTCATTTACCCCTCGATATGATACTCAGTAATTATTTTTAGCAGCACTATTTTTATGTTTATATTTTGTGGGTAATTCCACTGTCCTGGTGCTCCAGGACCTTTAAAGTTGTGATAGGTAGGAGTGAAATTAGATGTGTAATTTATGCTCCAAGAACGCATGAAGGTACTACTTCAATGTTGGACCTCTTTATGTGACCAGGCTGTGTAAAAGTCTTACACATGTGGTATCACCATACTCAGAAGGAGTAGCAGAATGTATTTTGGGGTGTAACTGGAAGTATGCATATGCTGTGTGTGAGAAATAACTTTCTAATATGACAATTGTGTGTAAAACAAAAACAAAAAATGTACATGCTATTTGTTAGAAATATCATATAAATTGACAACTTTGTGTAAAAAAAAAAAAAAAAAAAAAAAAAGTTTTCATTTTCTTTCCACGTTTTCGGAAGACTTGTGGAAAAAAATTACCCGTTCAAAAGACTCAGTATGCCTTATAGAATATACTTTGGGGTGTTGGCTTTCCAAAATGGGGTCATTTTGTGGGTAATTCAATTGTCCTGGTGCTCCAGGGCCTTCAAAAGTGTAATAGGTCGTTTGGAAATGTTATGTGTAGTTTATGCTCCTAGAACGCCTGACAGTGCTCCCTGCATGTTGGACCTTTCTATGTGGCCAGGCTGTGTAAAAGTCTCACACATGTGGTATCACCATACTCAGGACAAGTAGCAGAATGTATTTTGGGGTGTAATTTTTTCTATACATATGCTATGTGCAGGGCCGGACCAAGACATTGTGCTGCCTGGGACCAAGAATGAAATGCTGCCCCCCCCCAAAAAAAAAAAAATCACGCCCACCAAAAGGTCCCCACATTCATTATTTTATATCATGATAACTAAAGGGGACCCGTCATGGCTCTATACATGTATAGGAGTAAAAAGAGGACCTGTCATGGCTCTATACATGTATAAAGGATAATAAAGAGGACCTGTCGTGGCTCTATACATGTATAAAGAGGACCTGTCATGGCTCTATACATGTATAAAGGATAATAAAGAGGACCTGTCGTGGCTCTATACATGTATAAAGAGGACCTGTCATGGCTCTATACATGTATAAAGGATAATAAAGAGGACCTGTCGTGGCTCTATACATGTATAAAGAGGACCTGTCATGGCTCTATACATGTATAAAGGATAATAAAGAGGACCTGTCGTGGCTCTATACATGTATAAAGAGGACCTGTCATGGCTCTATACATGTATAAATGAGTATAAAGAGGACCTGTCATGGCTCTATACATGTATAAAGAGGACCTGTCATGGCTCTATACATGTATAAATGAGTATAAAGAGGACCTGTCGTGGCTCTATACATGTATAAAAGGGACCTGTCATGGCTCTATACATGTATAAAGAGGACCTGTCATGGCTCTATACATGTATAAATGAGTATAAAGAGGACCTGTCGTGGCTCTATACATGTATAAAGAGGACCTGTCATGGCTCTATACATGTATAAATGAGTAAAAAGAGGACCTGTCATGGCTCTATACAAGGATAATAAAGAGGACCTGTCATGGCTCTATACATGTTTAAAGGAGTATAAAGAGGACCTGTCATGGCTCTATACATGTATAAAGGAGTATAAAGAGGACCTGTCATGGCTCTATACAAGGATAATAAAGAGGACCTGTCATGGCTCTATACATGTAAAAAGGAGTATAAAGAGGACCTGTCATGGCTCTATACATGTATAAAGGAGTATAAAGAGGACCTGTCATGGCTCTATACGTGCATATAGGCGTATAAAAGGACCTGTCAGGGCTCTATACATGTATATAGGAGTATAAAGGGACCTGTGCATGGCGGGCGGCCGCAATGTCTTTTGCGCAAACTAATCAATGTACGCTAATTGTGTTTTTTTGGTACCAAGAATATGTAGAAGAATACATATTGGCCTAAACTGATGAAGAAATTATTATTTTTTTATAAATTTTTGGGATATTTATTATAGCAAAAAGTAAAAAATATTGTTTGTTTTTTTAATTGTTGCTCTTTTGTTGTTTATAGTGCAAAAAAAACCCCGCAGAGGTGATCAAATATCACCAAAAGAAAGCTCTATTTGTGGGAAAAAAAGGACATCAATTTTATTTGGGCACAATGTCGCATTACCGCGCAATTGTCAGTTAAAGCGACACAGTGCCATATCGCAAAAAATGGCCTGGTCATTAAAGGGTTTGTAAAGGTTCGTGTTTTTTCACCTTAATGCATCCTATGCATTAAGGTGAAAAAACACCTGGCAATGACTGCCCCCCAGCCCCCCTGTTTTACTTACCTGAGCCCGTTCACTTGCTGCGCGCGTCCCACCGGCGTCCTCTTCTCCACGGAGTTTGGCCGTTAATTGGCTAGATTGATTGCAGTGTAGCCATTGGCTCGCGCTGCTGTCAATCACATCCAATGACCCGGGCCCTGCTGCGGGGGCGGGAACGAGTCATACACGCTGTGTCTATGGACGCAGCGTGTATAACAGGGAGCACGCCCGCAAGCTAACCCCCTTGGGAGAGTGCTTCCCAGAAGGGGGTTAGCTGATGCTGGGAGGAGCCAAGACAGCCGCCGAGGGACCCGAGAACCAGAGAATCGGGGCCACTCTTTTCCAAACGAACTGCACAGTGGAGGTAAGTATAACATGTTTGTTATTTAAAAAAACAAAAAAAACAAAGCCATACAACCGCTTTAAGTGGGCAAATCCTTTCGGTCCTTAAGTGGTTAATCGGGGCTGGGCAAGGCAAGTCCCTCTCAGAGGCTTTCATGTCTCATACAACTTGTGATGTGTGTTTGTACTTACAGTTTTGCTTCGGACTCCACCACCAGATGCGGGTTGTCACCTGCCACACGTTGCGGGTTGTCACCTGCCACACGTTGCGGATTGTCGGCTGCCACATGTTGCGCATGGTCACTTACGCCACCTGCCACACGTTGCGGGTTGTCACTTGCCACACGTTGCGGATTGTCACTTGCCACGTCACCTGCCACACGTTGCGGATTGTCATCTGCCACACGTTGCGGGTTGTCACTTGCCACGTCACATGCCACAACGTCACCTGCCACACGTTGCACATTGTCACTTGCCACAACGTCACCTGCCACACGTTACCGATTGACACTTGTCACGGCGTCACCTGCCACACGTTGCATATTGTCACTTGCCACAACATCACCTGCCACACGTTGTGGATAGTCCCGTGCCACACGTTGCGGATTGTCACTTGCCAAGCGTCACCTGCCACACGTTGCGTATTGTCACTTGCCACACTTTGCGGATTGTCACAACGTCACCTGTCACATGTTGCGCATTGTCACTTGCCACAACGTCACCTGTCACACGTTGCGGATTGTCACTTGCCACAACGTCACCTGCCACACGTTGCGGATAGTCCCGTGCCACACGTTGCGGATTGTCACTTGCCACGGCGTCACCTGCCACACGTTGCGTATTGTCACTTGCCACAACGTCACCTGCCACACGCTGCGGATAGTCCCGTGCCACACGTTGCGGATTGTCACTTGCCACGGCGTCACCTGCCACACGTTGCGGATTGTCACTTGCCACGTCACCTGCCACACGTTGCGGATAGTCCCGTGCCACACATTGCGGATTGTCACTTGCCACGTCATCTGCCACACGTTGTGGATAGTCCCGTGCCACACATTGCGGATTGTCACTTGCCACAATGTTACCTGCCACACATTGCGGATAGTCCCGTGCCACACGTTGCGGATTGTCACTTGCCACGGCGTCACCTGCCACACGTTGCGTATTGTCACTTGCCACAACGTCACCTGCCACACGCTGCGGATAGTCCCGTGCCACGCGTTGCGGATTGTCACTTGCCACGGCGTCACCTGCCACACGTTGCGGATTGTCACTTGCCACGTCACCTGCCACACGTTGCGGATAGTCCCGTGCCACACATTGCGGATTGTCACTTGCCACGTCATCTGCCACACGTTGTGGATAGTCCCGTGCCACACATTGCGGATTGTCACTTACCACAACGTTACCTGCCACACATTGCGGATAGTCCCGTGCCACACGTTGCGGATTGTCACTTACCACGGCGTCACCTGCCACACGTTGCGGATTGTCACTTGCCACGTCAACTGCCACACGTTGCGGATAGTCCCGTGCCACACATTGCGGATTGTCACTTGCCACGTCACCTGCCGCACGTTGTGGATAGTCCCGTGCCACACATTGCGGATTGTCACTTGCCAAGCGTCACCTGCCACACGTTGCGTATTGTCACTTGCCACACGTTGCGTATTGTCACGACGTCACCTGTCACACGTTGCGGGTTGTCACTTGCTGTGTCCCAGAGTGAAGGCAGGCAGCAGAGAGATGATATAATCTCTCTGCTGCCCATGGCTGCACAGTGAGGGTGAAACTGTGGTGATGCAGGGTGGCGAGGAGAGATGACATCATCTCTCTGCTCCGCTGCCCGCTCACTCGCTGACTGCTCCCAACCCAACCCCCCCATGCTGCGCGTGCTCTGTCCGCCCCTGTCACCAACAGCAGCGGCGCCGAGCTCCTCACAGAGAGCGGTGCCTGCTCACTCGCTGACTGCCCCCTCCCCCCGCCTGTGAGTGTCCTAACAGGCAGCGGCGCCGGTACACCGGGCTCCTCACAGGGAGCGGCGCCTGCCCGTGCCTGCTCACTCGCTGACTGCCCCCTCCCCCCGCCTGTGAGTGTCCTCACAGGCAGCGGCGCCGGTACACCGGGCTCCTCACAGGGAGCGGCGCCTGCCCGTGCCTGCTCACTCGCTGACTGCACCCCCCCGCCTGTGAGTGTCCTCAGTGGCGCCGGGCTCCTCACAGGCAGTGGAGCAGGCTGGCTGGCGGGCGTCAGTTTGCCGCCCCCCTAACAGTGCCGCCTGGTACCATGGTACCACCCGGTCCCATCATAGGGCCGGCCCTGGCTATGTGTTAAAATATCTTATAAATTGACCACTTTGTGTAAATAAAATGTGTTTTCATTTTCTTTCCACATTTTCCAAAGACTTGTGGAAAAAAATGAACCATTCAAAAGACTCATAATGCCTCATAGAATATACGTTGGGGTGTTTGCTTTCCAAAATGGGGTAATTTTGTGGGTAATTCCATTGTCCTGGTGCTCCAGGGCCTTCAAAAGTGTAAAACCTCATACACACGGCCGAGAATCTCGTCAGGAAAAAAAACGTTGTTTTTCCTGACGAGATTCTTGACAAGAAGTGTACACACGCTCGATTCAAAAGAACCGTCGTTCTTTTGAATGGAACGAACGTGGTGACGTCATCGACTACGACAAGCGTGCGCTCGTCACATTCAATGCCGCCGCCGCCATCTTGCTACACCCTACCTATGCCTAGGAAGCTACCGCGCATGCGTCAAAGTCATTTTGAGCATGCGCGGGTTTCCACAGCTAAGCGCACACACTCTCGGGTTTCTCGTTGGGAAACAGGCAGACGAGAATCTCAATGAGAAAATAGAGAGCAGGTTCTCTATTTTTCTCGTCGAGATTCTGGCCAGTTTTCTTGACCAGAAACCTGAAAGCCTCGTACACACGGACGATTTTCTCAGCAAAAAAGCTCTCCCGGCAGTTTTCTTGTTGTTTCTTGACGAGAAAACCAGCCGTGTGTATGAGGCTTAATAGTTTGTTATGAAATTAGATGTGTTAATTTATGCTTTTAGAACGCCTGATGGTGCTCCCTGCATGTTGGACCTCTCTATGTGGCCAGGCTGTGAAAAAGTCACACACATGTGGTATCACCATACTTTGAAGGAGTAGCAGAATGTATTTTGGGGTGTAATTTGAAGTATGCATATGCTGTGTGTGAGAAATGACTTGTTATTATGACAATTGTGTGTAAAACAAAATGTTTTTATATATATATTTTTTTACCAATTTTTTCATATATTATCGTCCCTCTGTTGTCTCTCGTTGGTCCATATGTGATATACATATACATATTTTTATCTATTTTTTATCATCTATTAATTTTATTAATTCTCGGTCTTACTACAGTAACTTTTAATCTCTATTCTTAATTTTATCTTTATTGATCTTAATTTCAATAGTTTTATCATGTATATTCTGGCTGCAAGCTATCATGGCTTAATTAGCCTTTATCATCAACACTAGGAGCCCTGCATCCATGCAAACCCCTTTGTTTGGTAATATATTTTTTCTGTTAGATATCCACAAGAATATGGCCGGCAGCTTTTCTCCGGTCTTTGAGCTACAAGAAAATGGCCGCCGAACAGATGTTTACACTATTTTATTCAGACCATCCAAAATAATGGTCGCCGCTCTATTTCCGACAATCGGATCTACTGCAAAATGTCCGCCATTCCATTTCCGGCGACCGGAAATACAGGAAAATGGCCGCCGTACATACTAATTTACACCCATATAAAAAGACACTTCCTAAAGCCTCTAGTTAATCCCTGATGAAGTCACGTGATTGTAACTAACATGCGTTGGGAACACTAGGCACCAGAAGTGACGTGAGCGAGCTCGCTGCTCATATTTGCATGCCTGCCTTTTTGATACTTTCCAATGTGAGTAGCTTGTTTTATTCATTGCTGTTACCCAATAAATATTTGAAACTACTACACTATCCTGCATCCCTCTTTACATCTCCCCATGCCCCACTGTGAGGCCTATGTGATGCAGACACACCAGGGACAAAAAAGGGACTCTGATTCCAGATAGGAGATACACACCAGCGGAGCCGGAGATGCCAGACTGGGAGCTTGCCAGGAGATATTACTGGTTCCATAGAAAGATACACCTACATGCTGTTACCTTACAGCGGTAATGTAAGGGGACATCCACACATTACGTTGCACAGAAGTCAAGAAACCACCCGCTATCAGCACTCCATGCCAGAGAGTGGCCACCAGCATCAGCACCTTATTGTTTGACATTGTTATTATACAGTCAACTATCCATCCTGCACTTTATTTTATGGACATTACTTCTTCATTTTTTTAGTAATTTATTGCGCTTATGCATATGTATTTATTTCTACAAGATGAGCATGTGACAGGCTTTTACACTTTTGTATGATCTGTTATGCATTTATCAGAATTTGCATCCTTCAGTGCACTTCTCACTGAGCATTTCTTCACTTTATTTTGACACCATACGGATATTATCATTTTATGGAAGGATTATTTATTGAGCATTTGATTATTTATTGAGCTATTTTTTAGAATTCGTTATTTATTGAATATAGGTCCATTGCCTCTGCTAAGTGTACCTGTCACTGAGCACTATTGAACTTTATTTTCATTTACAGCGCAGCACTATTTTTACGTTTATATTTTATTTGAGTTCTGACATTACCTTCAGCGTTTGCAGCAGTATCTTAACTTATTGATTTGGTTAGCGATGGAATATTATTGCTTACCCCAGTGTTTCTCAACTCCAGTCCTCAAGGCGCACCAACAGGTCATGTTTTAAGGATTTCCCTCAGATGAAACGGCTGTGGTAATTACCAAGGCAGTGAAACTGATCAAATCACCTGTGCAAAATAATGGAAAGCCTGAAAACATGACCTGTTGGGGCGCCTTGAGGACTGGAGTTGAGAAACACTGGCTTACCCTATTACCCACAAAATGACCCCATTTTGGAAAGCAAACACCCAAAGGTATATTCTATGAGCCATGGGCTGCAGATGGGTACTCGGGTACTCTGATGGACTGCAGATAGGTACTCGGGTATTCTGATGGGCTGGAGACAGGTACTAGGGTAATCTGATGGGTAACATATAGGTACACGGGTACTCTGATGGGCTGGAGACAGGTGCTTGGGTAATCTCATAGGCTGCAGATAGGTACTCTGGTACTCTGATGGGCTAGTGACAGGAACTTGGGTACTCTTATGGGCTGGTGACAGATACTTGGGTACTATGATGGGCTGGTGACAGGTACTCGGGTACTCTGATGAGCTGCAGATAGGTACTCAGGGAATTCTGATGGGCTGGTGATAGGTACATTGGTACTCTAATGGGCTGGTGACAGGTACTCAGGTACTCTGATGGGCTGATGACAGGTACTCGGGTACTCTGATGGGCTGGTGACAGGTACTCAGGTACTCTGATGGGCTGTGACAGGTATTCGGACACTCTGATGGGCTGGTGACAGGTAATCGGGTACTCTAATGGGCCGGTGACAGGAACTCAGGTACTCTGATGGGCGGGTGACAGGTCCTCCAGTATTCTAATTGGCTGGTGACAGATACTTGGGTAATCTGAGGGGTTGTGACAGGTACTCACATACTCTGATGGGCTGGTGACAGGTACTTTGATGGGCTGGTGACAGGTACTTTGATGGGCTCGTGATAGATCCTCTTTATTACTGGGGGGGGGCAATCAGTGTGTGTTGGTGTTCACTGTAAGCGGTAACGAGCTGTTACGGCAATCTCCTCCTCACACACGATCGTGTGTGAGGAGGAGAACCCAGTAACAGCTCGTTACTGCGGTTTGTTTACATTCTGTGACCAGACACAGCAGGATACAGCCAGTCATTTGGTGGAGAGCCAATTTCATTTAATTTCATTAGCTCTTTAACACAATCGGGGGTGGGCACTTTTGGGGCGACAAGCCTCGTCCCCGATTGCTGCTCGGTGCTCACGAGCGCCGTGCCTGAGGACAGTGCATGTGACCGAGAACAGGAGGACGTCATATGACGCCCGTCCAGGATGGGAGAGTGTTTCTGATGGCGTCATTTTACTATGGCCCAGTATGGAAGTGGTTAAAGAGGAGTTTTTTGTAATGCCTTTCCATTCTCTGCTTGGTTACAGTCTGGTGGAAAACATAGTTTCTCTTTCGTCCATGGACAGACACAGCCTTCTAATACTCTTAACTGTAGGGTTATGTTCCGTCTATCACGAGAGGGCTAGGCAGACATGTTAATGGTTAAAAACATGAATCTTTAGCACAGCTAAACAGCCCTGCCCAGGGGACGGTCCCTCTGGTCATGACCCCTCACACTGCAGTTAGCAGCTCAGTTTTTTTCTGCCTAGTAGATGAGAAGGACCTGGCACCCTTTGGGCCCATGGTCCTGAAGAACTTTTATTTTTTATTTTTCTATTTTTTGATCCTGAGATCTATCAACTGCCAGTTGGGTGACAGGCTGGATAATATAGATCCTTTTAGTCCCCCTAGTTCCAGCCATTGAGCGTGAGCAGGCGTTAGCTACGCGCTGGGTCGGCCACGAAATACCCCGTGGTTCCAGGGGTGGCCGGTGAGCTATATGCTCCAGGGTTCACATATGACTGGGCTACTGCTGTGCTGTCTAAGTCACAGTGAACCGTGGCCGAAAGCTACTCCATACTGCTCGGATGTAGGTCTTTCAGGAATGCGCCAGCAGTCCTTGCAGGACGGGTAAATACTTTCCTCCTGTCTCGGCAGGCTGAAACAGCTGAGCTTTCCTGAGGGGGATCGATAGGGGGTCTCTTGTCCTCCCTTTCCTCTTCCCCCTATACCTTCCCTCCTCCCCTTGCTTGGGCCTGCTGTGACTAACCGGGGGGTACCTGTGGTGATTTTCCAAGTCCTGGCCGGGGCTGCGGGGGTGTCCAGGTCCGCTCTCTGTGTGGGTGGTATGCCATTTAAAGGGCCCCCCCTCGGGGGCCACTACGTTGTATGGCCTTCTCGTCTGCATCCTTGTGTTTAGCGACGTTTTTTGTTTAAATCTGAGCCATTTTCCTGTGGCCGTGCCGCTGTTATAGCATGTTAGAATATTATTTCAAATTCATAATTCGGCACTTATACAGTAGGTGTTCTATTATATTTATGGCAAGCTTGAAAAACATATTTTGGTTTTATGATTAATCATAATAATCATAGTAATTTAGGTATGAGTGAATGACCTTGATCAATTGATATGACATGATTCTTCAATCTAAAGCTGAGTATTGCTGGATATTTCTGGTGAAGCCAATTTGAGTATGTCATATAAGATATCTGGTATAAAGTGTCAAGTGTCAAGAATAGATCTCCAGAATAGATCAGTATTTATGAACTGAGATAAATAATATATTTGTTTATATTTTGTTAAGTTAGTAATATGTATTAGTATATAGTCACTATATTTGTAGTTATAGTTAGTAATATACAGTCAGGTCCATAAATATTGGGACATCGACACAATTATAATCTTTTTCGCTCTATACACCACCACAATGGATTTGAAATGAAACGAACAAGGTGTGCTTTAACTGCAGACGTTCAGCTTTAATTTGAGGGTATTTACATCCAAATCAGGTGAACGGTGTAGGAATTACAACAGTTTGTATATGTGCCTCCCACTTTTTAAGGGACCAAAAGTAATGGGACAGATTAACAATCATAAATCAAACTTTCACTTTTTAATACTTGGTTGCAAATCCTTTGCAGTCAATTACAGCCTGAAGTCTGGAATGCATAGACATCACCAGACGCTGGGTTTCATCCCTGGTGATGCTCTGCCAGGCCTCTACTGCAACTGTCTTCAGTTCCTGCTTGTTCTTGGGTGTATTTTCCCTTCAGCTTTGTCTTCAGCAAGTGAAATGCATGCTCAATTGGATTCAGGTCAGGCGATTGACTTGGCCATTGCATAACATTCCACTTCTTCCCCTTAAAAAACTGTTTGGTTGCTTTAGCAGTATGCTTCGGGTCATTGTCCATCAGGGATGAGCCAAACACTCCCCTGTTCGGTTCGCACCAGAACCTGCGAACAGACAAAATGTTCGTGTGAACTTTAGAACCCTATTAAATACAATGGACTCGAACGTTCGAAATCTAAAGTGCTAATTATAAAGGCTAATATGCAATTTATTGTCCTAAAAAGTGTTTGGGGACCCGGGTCCTGCCCCAGGGGACATGTATCAATGCAAAAAAAGGTTTAAAAAATAGACGTTTTTACGGGAGCGGTGATTTTAATAATGCTTAAAATGAAAAAATAAAAGTGAAATATTCCTTTAAATTTCGTACCTAGGGGGTGTGTATGATATGCATGTAAAGTGGCGCATGTTTCCCGTGCTTAGAACTGTCCCTGCACAAAGTGTCATTTTTGAAGGAAAAAAAGTCATTTAAAACTCACTCGCGGCTATAATGAATTGTCGGCTTTTATCAATACATAGAAAAGTCATTGATAAAAAAAAAAAAGCGTGGGGGTTCCCCCAAATTCAATTGCCAGGCCCTTTAGGTCTGGAATGGATATTAAGGGGAACCCCACCGCAAATAAAAAAAAAATGGCGTGGGGTTCCCCCTAAATATCCATACCAGGCCCTTGAGATCTGGCATGGATTTTAAGGGGAACTCCACCCCAAATTAAAAAAAAATGGCGTGGAGTCCCCCCAAAAATCCATACCAGACCCTTATCCGAGCACACAACCTGGCCAGCCACAGGGGAAGAGGGGGGGACGAGAGAGCGCTCCCTCCTGAACCGTACCAGGCCACATGCCCTCAACATGGGGACGATGTCCCCATGTTGATGGGGACAAGGGCCTCATCCCCACAACCCTTGCCCGGTGGTTGTGGGGGTCTGCGGGCGGGGGGCTTATCGGAATCTGGAAGACCCCTTTAACAAAGGGGACCCCCAGATCCCGGCCCCCCCTATGTGAATTGGTAAGGGGTACATTGTACCCCTACCATTTCACGAAGAAAGTGTCAAAAAATTAAAATAAAAACACACACACCTTGAAAAAGTCCTTTATTAAAAAAAAAAAAAAAAACATTCCAGCGATGAAATCCAGTGTCCCGCGGCGATCCCGATGTCCAGCGCTGTCCGTCATTGGTTGTGCCTGTGCGGACCTGATGGGGAACTTCCTCGCTGTGTTTTAAATGTATAGAACCGCCCCTTCTAAAGTTCCCCATCAGGTCCGCTCGGCGGACCAGATGCGGAACATGAGAAGGGGCGGGTCTATACATGTATTACACAGCGAATGAAGTTCCCCATCAGGTCCGCCCCCTCGGTATGTCGGACCCCGCCTACGTCATTGGCCTGAGCGGGAAACTTCCTTCACTGTGTAAATTTAAAATTACACAGTGAAGGAAGTTCCCCGCTCAGACCAATGACGTAGGCGGGGTCCGACATACCGAGGGGGCGGACCTGATGGGGAACTTTAGAAGGGGCGGGTCTATACATTTAAAACACAGCGAGGAAGTTTCCCATCAGGTCCGCACAGGCACAACCAATGACGGACAGCGCTGGACATCGAGATCGCCGCGGGAGACTGGATTTCATCGCTGGAATGTTTTTTTTTTATTATTATTTTTTTATTTTTTAATAAAGGACTTTTCCAAGGTGTGTGTGTTTTTATTTAAATTTTTTGACACTTTCTTCGTGAAATGGTAGGGGTACAATGTACCCCTTACCAATTCACATAGGGGGGGCCGGGATCTGGGGGTCCCCTTTGTTAAAGGGGTCTTCCAGATTCCGATAAGCCCCCCGCCCGCAGACCCCCACAACCACCGGGCAAGGGTTGTGGGGATCCTCCCCATGTTGAGGGCATGTGGCCTGGTACGGTTCAGGAGGGAGGGGGGCCGCTCTTTCGTCCCCCCCTCTTCCCCTGCGGCCGGCCAGGTTGTGTGCTCGGATAAGGGTCTGGTATGGATTTTTGGGGGGCTCCACGCCATTTTTTTTAAATTTGGGGTGGAGTTCCCCTTAAAATCCATGCCAGATCGCAAGGGCCTGGTATGGATATTTAGGGGGAACCCCACGGCATTTTTTTATTTTATTTGCGGCGGGGTTCCCCTTAATATCCATTCCAGACCTAAAGGGCCTGGTAATTGAATTTGGGGGAACCCCCACGCTTTTTTTTTTTATCAATGACTTTTCTATGTATTGATAAAAGCCGACAATTCATTATAGCCGCGAGTGAGTTTTAAATGACTTTTTTTCCTTCAAAAATGACACTTTGTGCAGGGACAGTTCTAAGCACGGGAAACATGCGCCACTTTACATGCATATCATACACACCCCCCAGGTGCGAACACCCCAAATTGTTCGTTGTTCGGCGAACGGGCGAACAGGCAATGTTCGAGTCGAACATGAGTTTGACTCAAACTCATAGCTCATCCCTATTGTCCATCTGCACTGTGAAGCGCCGTCCAATGAGTTCTGAAGCATTTGGCTGAATATGAACAGATAATATTGCCCGAAACACTTCAGAATTCATCCTGCTGCTTTTGTCAGCAGTCACATCATCAATAAATACAAGAGAACCAGTTCCATTGGCATGCCCACGCCATGACACTACCACCACCATGCTTCACTGATGAGGTGGTATGCTTTGGATCATGAGCAGTTCATCTCCTTCTCCATACTCTTCTCTTCCCATCACTCTGGTACAAGTTGATCTTGGTCTCATCTGTCCATAGGATGTTGTTCCAGAACTGTGAAGGCTTTTTTAGATGTTGTTTGGCAAACTCTAATCTGGCCTTCCTGTTTTGAGGCTCACCAATGGTTTACATCTTGTGGTTAACCCTCTGTATTTACTCTGGTGAAGTCTTCTCTTGATTGTTGACTTTGACACACATACGCCTACCTCCTGGAGAGTGTTCTTGATCTGGCCAACTGTTGTGAAGGGTGTTTTCTTCACCAGGGAAAGAATTCTTCGGTCATCCACCACAGTTGTTTTCCATGGTCTTCCAGGTCTTTTGGTGTTGCTGAGCTCACTGGTGCATTTTTTTCTTTTTAAGGATGTTCCAAACAGTTGATTTGGCCACACCTAATGTTTTTGCCATCTCTCTGATGGGTTTGTTTTGTTTTTTCAGCCTAATGATGGCTTGCTTCACTGATAGTGACAGCTCTTTGGATCTCATATTGAGAGTTGACAGCAACAGATTCCAAATGCAAATAGCACACTTGAAATTAACTCTGGACCTTTTATCTGCTCCTTGTAAATGGGATAATGAGGGGATAACATATACCTGGCCATGGAACAGCTGAGCAGGCAATTGTCCCATTACTTTTGGTCCCTTAAAAAGTGGGAGGCACATATACAAACTGTTGTAATTCCTACACTGTTCACCTGATTTGGATGTAAATACCCTCAAATTAAAGCTGAAAGTCTGCAGTTAAAGCACATCTTGTTAGCTTTATTTCAAATCCATTGTAGTGGTGTTTAGAGACAAAAATATTATAATTGTGTCGATGTCCCAATATTTATGGACCTGACTGTATGTTCATTAGGGATGAGCTTCGAGTTCGAGTCGAACTCATGTTCGACTCGAACATTGCCTGTTCGCCCGTTCGCCGAACAGCGAACAAATTGGGGTGTTCGTGGCAAATTCGAAAAATCTATGGGAGAAATCTAAAGTGTTAATTATAAAGGCTAATATGCAAGTTATTGTCCTAAAAAGTGTTTGGGGACCCGGGTCCTGCCCCAGGGGACATGTATCAATGCAAAAAGAAGTTTTAAAAACGGCCATTTTTTCGGGAGCAGTGATTTTAATAATGCTTAAAATGAAAAAATAAAAGTGAAATATTCCTTTAAATTTCGTACCTGGGGGGTGTGTATGATATGCATGTGAAGTGGCGCATGTTTCCCGTGCTTAGAACTGTCCCTGCAAAAAATGTCATTTATGAAAGAAAAAAATGCATTTAAAACTGATTCGCGGCTATTAATGAATTGTCGGCTCCCGGCAATACATACAAAAGTCATTGATAAAAAATAAAATAAAAACGTGGGGGTTCCCCAGAATTCAATTACCAGGCCCTTCAGGTCTGGAATGGATATTAAGGGGAACCCCGCCGCAAATTTTAAAAAAAATTGACGTGGGGTTCCCCCAAATATCCATTCCAGGCCCTTCAGATCTGGCATGGATTTTAAGGGGAACTCCACCCCAAATTTAAAAAAAAATGGCGTGGAGTCCCCCTAAAAATCCATACCAGACCCCTTATCCGAGCACGCAACCTGGCCGGCCGCAGGGGAAAAGGGGGGGACGAGAGAGCGCCCCCCCCCCCTCCCTCCTGAACCGTACCAAGCCACATGCCCTCAACATGGGGAGGATGTCCCCATGTTGATGGGGAAAAGGGCCTCATCCCCACAACCCTTGCCCGGTGGTTGTGGGGGTCTGCGGGCGGGGGGCTTATCGGAATCTGGAAGACCCCTTTAACAAAGAGGACCCCCAGATCCCGGCCCCCCCCTATGTGAATTGGTAAGGGGTACATTGTACCCCTACCATTTCACGAAGAAAGCGTAAAAAAATGTTTAAAAAAACACACAAACACCTTGAAAAAGTCCTTTATTTAAAAAAAAAAAAAAAAAAACATTCCAGCAGTGAAATCCAGTGTCCCGCGGCGATCCCGATGTCCAGCGCTGTCCTTCATTGGTTGTGCCTGAGCGGACCTGATGGGGAACTCCCTCTCAGTATTTTAAATGTATAGACCCGCCCCTTCTAAAGTTCCCCATCAGGTCCGCTCAGCGGACCAGATGCGGAACATGAGAAGGGGCGGGTCTATACATGTATTACCAAAGTGAGAGCAGTTCCCCATCAGGTCCGCCCCCTCGGTATGTCGGACCCGCCTACGTCATTGGCTTGAGCAGGGAACTTCCTTCACTGTGTAATTTAAATTTACATAGTGAAGGAAGTTCCCCGCTCAAGCCAATGACGTAGGCGGGTCCGACATACCGAGGGGGCGGACCTGATGGGGAACTGCTCTCACTTTGGCAATACATGTATAGACCCGCCCCTTCTCATGTTCTGCATCTCGTCCGCTGAGCGGACCTGATGGGGAACTTTAGAAGGGGCGGGTCTATACATTTAAAATACTGAGAGGGAGTTCCCCATCAGGTCCGCTCAGGCACAACCAATGAAGGACAGCGCTGGACATCGGGATCGCCGCGGGACACTGGATTTCACCGCTGGAATGTTTATTTATTTATTTTTTTAAATAAAGGACTTTTTCAAGGTGTTTGTGTGTTTTTTTAAACATTTTTTTACGCTTTCTTTGTGAAATGGTAGGGGTACAATGTACCCCTTACCAATTCACATAGGAGGGGGGCCGGGATCTGGGGGTCCCCTTTGTTAAAGGGGTCTTCCAGATTCCGATAAGCCCCCGCCCGCAGACCCCCACAACCACCGGGCAAGGGTTGTGGGGATGAGGCCCTTGTCCCCATCAACATGGGGACATCCTCCCCATGTTGAGGGCATGTGGCTTGGTACGGTTCAGGAGGGAGGGGGGGCCGCTCTCTCGTCCCCCCCTTTTCCCCTGCGGCCGGCCAGGTTGCGTGCTCGGATAAGGGGTCTGGTATGGATTTTTAGGGGGACTCCACGCCATTTTTTTTTTAAATTTGGGGTGGAGTTCCCCTTAAAATCCATGCCAGATCTGAAGGGCCTGGAATGGATATTTGGGGGAACCCCACGTCAATTTTTTTTTAAATTTGCGGCGGGGTTCCCCTTAATATCCATTCCAGACCTGAAGGGCCTGGTAATTGAATTCTGGGGAACCCCCACGCTTTTTTTTTTTTTTTTTTATCAATGACTTTTGTATGTATTGCCGGGAGCCGACAATTCATTAATAGCCGCGAGTCAGTTTTAAATGCATTTTTTTCTTTCAAAAATGACATTTTTTGCAGGGACAGTTCTAAGCACGGGAAACATGCGCCACTTCACATGCATATCATACACACCCCCCAGGTACGAAATTTAAAGGAATATTTCACTTTTATTTTTTCATTTTAAGCATTATTAAAATCACTGCTCCCGAAAAAACGGACGTTTTTAAAACTTCTTTTTGCATTGATACATGTCCCCTGGGGCAGGACCCGGGTCCCCAAACACTTTTTAGGACAATAACTTGCATATTAGCCTTTATAATTAACACTTTAGATTTCGAACGTTCGAGTCCATTGTATTTAATAGGGTTCTAAAGTTTACACGAACATTTTGTCTGTTCGCAGGTTCTGGTGCAAACCGAACAGGGGGGTGTTTGGCTCATCCCTGATGTTCATATAGGAGATGCTTGGTTATGACGTTACATCATTAGCACACCACTCCAAGTATAGAGTGCCACATGTGTGCTTGTCAATCAAACTCCATATGACTCTATTAAATATTGCTGAAGTTAGCAGAAATTAATGTGTGCATACAAGGTTCTAAGTTTGTATGTATGAGGTAATGACGTTCATTTGTAACATATATATAAGCTATGCTTTGAGATGGGAGCACACACTTGCATGACACACTGACACGAACACACACGAAGATTCACTCACTCACACCCACTTAAGAGAGATAACACTGACATATTTACACAAAGATTGACAAGAAGAACAGCTGAACATTGCCATAAGTCTAAGAACGCCATTTCCGGCTTCACTTTGGGAACAGTTAGAAGACAGCATGAAAGACTGAAGCTGCTAGTATGAAGGTCACATGCTTTCATAAGTTTGCTACAGCACCATCTATTCTATTCTATATATTTTTACCTACACTGAACTGAACTGTTATACTATTTTTCCATTGTATTTATGATGCCACCTGTGAGATAATAAACTCACTTTGTTTTCAAGTCAACCAGACTATCAATGCTATTCATTCAGAAACACCCTTGAGATACAAGAATATTAGAAGATATTAATCTATATTCTACATAGCAATACAGCGGGCGGCCATTTTCTTGTAGCCGCGCTGTGGCGCAGGCATTCATAGCAGGCTGCCATTTTCTTGAGACTCGCACGGCTTTCTCTGAGGCGGACGGCGGCCATATTTGTGTGGGTTTTGGCCTGTAGTGTTAGGATGGCTTCTGAACGGCGCGAATAGCGCAGTTTTACCTCAGAGACACCCAGACACACACGCTGTGTGGAGAGAGGCAGCAGGATGTGGCACTGAGCTGAGCGGTTCTTGTCAGGGTGGTGAGTCCCCTGGGAGTCCCCTGGTCAGTTGCAGCACGGAGGGTGGGCCATTTTTTAAGTGTACCTTATACTTGACTATAGTCCCTGAGGCTGCCAAGTGAGCGGGTCCGCATGGCGTCAGAAGCTGGCGTTTCTTCCCCAGATATTCCAGTAGTGGTAACTGGTGCCCCTGCACCTGCGGTTCCTGTGGACGCTTTGTCGGTGGTCTTGGAGTCATTTGTTGCCAGGGTGGAAGCGGTGTGTGGGCGCAAAGGGAGTAAAAAGCACCCCCCTCCCCCCACCTTCTTCTGGGGATAGCTCTGACTCAGACTTGGACCTGGCTGGGACCCAGGGCCCCTGTTCTGAGGTATCACAGGATGCGGACCAGGATCATTTGGACAGTGAGAGTGACTCCATGTCCGGGTCAGCGCAGGATAAGGCACTTGTTGGAGGATAAGGCTGGGACATCTGCTGAGGTATCTGTCCCTTTTGGGTCCCATAAGCCGGCCAGCACTGCAAAAGTTTTTCCTTATGTGACTTATTTTGAAAAGTTCATAGACAAGGAATGGGAACAGCCGCAGAGGTCCTTTTTGGTCCCAAAACGCATGGCGGTCCATTATCCCTTTGAGGAGGGCCTTCTTAAAAAATGGGCATCTCCCCCGGTTGTTGACCCCCCGGTGTCTAGGTTAAACAAAGTGACCATGATTCCGGTGGAAGGGTCTGCTGCTTTTAAGGATCCTGCAGATAGGAGATCTGAGGCGGTGGGCCGGTCCTTATTCACCTTGCTGGGATCAGCATTGCGGCCTATTTTGGCCACGGCACTGGTGTCACAAACTCTGACTGAGTGGGCAAAGTTATTGCACCGGGAGTTAGAGGAACATCATGCTCCTCCGGGCTGAGTGAAACTAGCTGACCAGTTAGTGCATGGCCTCAAATATGTCTGTTATGCGGCCCTGGATGCTGCTCCTTTGATTTCCAGAGCCTTGGTATCTGCAGTAGTTCTGCGGTGCCTGATTTGGCTAAAATCCTGGTCCGCGGACCAGGCTTTCTAGAAGGCTCTGGCAGACTTGCCCTTCAAGGATTAGAAACGATTTGGATTTCTTTCTTGTCCACCAAACATATTCTTCCCCTCAAACCTTCCCCTTCTTCTGACTCCTCGGGCCGCCCTAAGGGGGGCGGTACAGGACTTGCTGAAATGCGGGGTTATCATACCTGTACCGCTGCAGGAAAGGTTTCAGGGATTCTACTCCAATCTGTTTGTAGTCCCAAAGAAGGACGGAGTCCGTCCAATCCTGGACCTCAAGGCCCTCAATGTCTTTGTGAAGGTTCGGAAGTTCAGGATGGAATCAATTCGCTCTGTGGTCGCTGCAATCCATCCGGGGACTTTCTGGCATCCTTGGACATCAAGGACGCTTACTTGCATGTCCCCATTTTCGTCAGGCACCATAGGTTCCTGCGCTTTGCAGTAGGGGACGACCACTATCAATTCGTGGCTCTCCCCTTTGGCCTGGTGTCTGCGCCAAGGGTGTTCACCAAGGTGCTTGCCCCGATTCTGGCCTTGCTGAGACAGCGAGGGATCCCCATCGTGGGCTATTTGGATGATTTAATTCTGAGAGCTGCTTCAAGCTCAGAACTAGAAAAGGATGTGGAGATTGCCAGTCAGACCCTCCGAGAATTTGGCTGGGTGCTGAACTTCCAGAATTCGGTGTTGGTACCGACTCAGCGCTTAGAATATCTGGGGTTGATTCAAGACTCCTCAAAGGCAAAAGTTTTTATCCCTTTGGAAAAGTTTCAGACTCTTCGGACTGCGGTGAAGCTGCTGGCATCCCGCAAATGGTCGTCGCTACGCTTCTGCATGCGAGTCCTGGGTCTGATGGTAGCCTTTTTCGAGACGGTACCGTATGCTCAATTCCACACTCGAGCTTTGCAGAGGGAGATTCTGTCCAAGTGGGACAAGTCTCCGTTGTCCATGGATTGTCAAATCCGGATCAACCAACTAGTCAGGGACTCCCTGGTCTGGTGGCTGAGATCTCCGGCTCTTCAGTCCGGAAAGTCGTTCCTTCCCTTTCACTGGACGGTGATCACGACGGACGCCAGTCTGACCAGTTGGGGAGGAGTTTGGGGAGTTCAGTCGACACAGGGTTGCTGGACACAGGAAGAATCTCGCCTGCCGATCAATGTTCTGGAGCTCCGGGCAATCAGGCAGTGCCTCTCCACTTGGTCACGGAGACTGCAGGGGCATCTGATCAGGATCCAGTCAGACAACGCCACGGCGGTGGGGTATGTCAACCATCAGGGCGGAACAAGAAGCGCGGCTGCAGCCTCAGAGGTAGCTCACATCTTGAGGTGGGCAGAGAGGAGCGTACCGGCTCTATCGGCCATTTACATTCCGGGCGTGGACAACTGGCAAGCGGACTACCTCGGTCGCCAGATGCTGGACCAAGGAGAATGGTCACTACACCCGGAGGTATTTCACCTCCTTTGCCTGAGATGGGGCGAGTCAGATGTAGATCTCCTGGCTTCTTGATTCAATCGAAAGGTGTCGAGATTTGTGGCCAGGTCAAAAGATCCTTGGCGGATGCAACAGATGCGTTGGTGGCCCCATGGAGACAGTATCGTCTGATTTATGCCTTTCCCCCACTGAAACTGCTTCCTTGTCTGCTTCACAGAGCGGAGTCCGAGGGGATCCCGATGATCCTAATTGCCCCAGATTGGCCTCGGCGTCCCTGGTACGCTGACCTGATAAAGCTAGTGGCGGACGCTCCTTGGCGGCTGCCGTTGCGAGAGGACCTTCTGTCACAAGGTCCCATCCTTCATCCTGCTTTACAGTCGCTGGCTTTAACGGCATGGCTGTTGAAAGCCAGGTGCTGAGGGACCGAGGCCTGTTGGATTTACACCATGCTGAGGGCATGGAAGTTATCTTCCTGGAAGATTTACCACCGCACTTGGAAGGCCTACATCTCTATGTGTGAAGAGATGAGATGGCATCCACGTACATACTTAGTTTCTAGGATCCTGCTGTTTTTACAGCGTGGCGTGGATCAGAAACTTGCCTTAGGCACCATTAAGGGGCAGATTTCAGCATTGGCTGTTTTCTTTCAATGACCCTTGGCGACTCACTCCCTGGTGAGTACTTTTGTTCAAGGGGTTCGACATGTAGTGCCGCCGGTTAGATCACCACTACCACTGTGGGATCTGAATCTGTTGCTTTTGGCACTTCAGGAACCTCCCTTTGAGAACATCAGGGAGATTCCGCTCTTGACTCTCTCCCAGAAGGTTGTTTTTCTGGTAGCCATTACTTCGGCTAGACGGATGTCTAAGTTAGCGTCCTTGTCTTGCAAGTCCCCCTACTTGATCCTCCATAGGGATAAAGCGGTGCTGCACCCGCAGCCTTCGTTTCTACCAAAGGTAGTTTCGGCCTTTCATCTAAATGAGGACATTGTACTTCCATCCTTGTGTCCTCGGCTGTCACATCCCAAAGAGGCTGCGTTGCATTCCCTAGACGTGGTACATGCTCTACAGGTGTATCTGTCTGCTACGGCTCCGTTTCGGAGGTCAGACTCACTGTTCGTGTAAGTATCTGGTCCCAAGAAGGGCCTGGCGGTCTCGTCGGCCACCATTTCTCGGTGGATCAGACAGATCGTGGTTCAGGCTTACGCCCTGAAGGGGCGGGCGCCTCCTTTTCCTGTCATGGCGCATTCGACCAGGGCAATTGGTGCTTCCTGGGCTTTCCAACATCAAGCGTCTGTCTCACAGGTGTGCAAAGCGGCAACCTGGTCGTCCGTTAACACTTTCACCAAGTTTTACAAGGTTGATGTGAGTGCATCTTCGGATGCTTCCTTGGGCCGTAAATTTTTGCAGGTGACTGTTTAAAGGTTGCAACTCCCCTGTTGAGGAGCTCTGGTTGCGTTAGGATGACGTTAGTTTTGATTGCTGTTCCCACCCCTCGTTTTTGATACTGTTTGGGGACGTCACTACAGTTAAGAATATAAGAAGGCTGTGTCCGTCCATGGACGAAAGAGAAATTAGGATTTTTGTAATCACCATAAAATCCTTTTCTATGACGTCCATGGACGGACACAGCACCCACCCCTCCTTTTAAGTTTGTACTGCTTTTTGACGTACTGAGCTGCTAACTGCAGTGTGAGGGGTTATGACCAAAGGGACCGCCCCCTGGGCGGGGCTGGTGAGCTGTGCTAAAGATTCATGTTTTTAACCATTAACATGTCTGCCTAGTTCTCTCCTGATAGATGGAACATAACCCTACAGTTAAGAGTATAAGAAGGCTGTGTCCGTCCATGGACGTCAGAGAAATGGATTTTACGGTGAGTACAAAAAAATCCTATTTTTTGAGGCTTCTGTTAGTCAAGAGAGGAGCAGTGGAGAAGGGGGCCGCCTTAGTGATGCCTTTGAACATTTTTTTAGTCCTCGGCACCTATGGCTGTCAGCTTCCACATCCTATCGGCAGCGTCTTCATCATATGGTGTGAGATTATCTAGGGGTAAAAACAGATATGGAGAGCTTTCCAGTTGACGATCCACTGGGTTACTGGGTCATGAGAGTAGACTACTGGCCACAACTTGCCCAGTATGAAATAGAGCTGCTGGGCTGCCCTGCATCCATTTTGCTTTCTGAAGGGGCATTCAGTGTTGCTGAAGGTTTTGTGACAGATAAGAGAGTGCATCTGTGCACAGACTCCATGGACCAGCTGACATTTATCAAAATGAATCAGTTCTGGATTATCAGCAGGTATCAAGCCCCTGATGCCGATGTTGCTGATTAAGTGCTTTTTGGATCTCAAATCTCTGAAAGACTGTCTAGGCAGCCTAGCTTTGTGGGTGTTTATTTAATATAGAAGACTTTTACATGTGCACAATTAACACCAAATTTTTCCGCACCTGTTTGACAGGTGTATATCATTAAAATTTTTGACAGCAAGGCCAATTCCTGCTTTCATCAAGAGTACATCTATAGAGTTTTGGTCTGAAGGCCCCACCGACACCCAAAGCCCATTTTTTCCACACCTGTTACTTCTATTCAAAGTCTGTGAAAAAGGACACCAGAATTTATCCAAAAATCTCTACTCTTGTTCCAAGTGCGCTAAATTGTGGCCTCATCATACAGACTTGCTCCCCAAGCCATTGTTTATAAAAACAAGAAAGCTTGAATGGAAAATGTAATTTTTTTGGCTTAATAAATGTCATTATTGCTGCAGCAGGCTCTATACACGGTACAGATGTGCCACATTACAGGCAGACTAAGGGGACAACCCAGGCACTATATTTAAAGGAACTTTTCATGCTTATTGTTATTTCCCATTTTGATGGTTCCACTTTAAAAGAGAAGTATGTTTTTTATGGGGTATTCATACTTACCTAGTTGGATGCAGCATTAGAACCGAGCCACTGAACATCGCTGATGGCTCGGTTCTCTCACCTCCCCGAGCGGAGAGATGCTGCCTGTCAGTAAGCATCTCTCCTGCTCTGCTCCTCCACGCTCATTGGAGCTCTGAGCTGTGGAGGGACGAGGAGCAGCCATCTCAGCCTCTCAGAGGGGAGCTGAAAGGCTGAGACTGCCGTCAGTCCAGGCAGCTGGTGGATCCAGACTTCCTAGGTCGGGATGACGCGCTGCCTCGACTGATTGCAGTGATGTCAGCGGAGAGCAGACTTCAGACTGCTTTCCGCTGAAAACAGGTCACAGGAGTGCAAAACAAATTGCACTCATGTGACCCTTAGGAGAAGCCCAGCCTAAAAAACACATATTGTAGATATTCTGTCTAGGACATCTTGGATTTTTTGATGACTAGGCCAGAGTTTATAAAAATGCTCCTTTTGCCATATTATAGGATTTATATAGATATATAATACAATAATTAGAGATATTTTTATCTTAGAAGTTATAAAGAAGAAAAATATACTTTAGCTGGACACATTTTATTGAAACAATATCTTAGCAGGGTGTAGGTTTTGTATACATCAGTAGAAACTGACAATTCTTATAATGAATGAAGACAAACGGCTGTAATTACATCACGTGGTGAGAATGCCTGTGGGAATAATTGGAACTTAAAAAAATAAAATAAAAGAACTGTAGATGGAAAGAGAATTAAAGTACTAACTTTCCCTAATTAGGTGATTCAACTTTGTCTCGAGGTGAGGATGACAGCAAAGTGCTTCAATTTCATTACTGTGGGAATATTTGAAGATGTATCCAAAAAATTAAAAAGTATAAAATATTTTTTTCTGTAAGGCTTGTACTAAACACAGATGCTGGAAAATACTTTTCTTTATATTGCTTATACTATTTTTAGAATGTACATTTGAAAGGTTCTATGCTTAAAAATATAAGATCAGACTTAGTATAATAAAAAATATATTCATAAGAGTAGGTACCAGGCATTTACATTAATTTGCTTCTAGGCATACACTCCTAATGTGATTGACAGACCCATTAGGCCAACTTTTTTGCATAACCTTATGGGATTTTATCCCTGCAAAAAATGTGCGGTATGTAGGGTTAATCAGTTAGAATGCAGAAAAGTCACCTCTTTCACATCCACTGTGACTTCTAGGAATTATGATATCAAATCTTTTATCACTTGTGCCACTATCCATGCTGTTTATTAAAGTGGGGTTCCAACCGCGCCGCCATCCTCACTAATGGAAACAGGCAGGCAATTTCCTACTGCACATGCGCGAGTTGCACGACGCTTTGTGAATGGGCCGGCTGCTCTCTGGGATAGACACAGTTCCCAGAAGCCCCATTCACCAGAAGACACCGCGAGTAGGAAGAGGAAGAAGACCAGCCGCGGAGGATGAAGAGGCAGTTAAGGAACTTCCGCATAGCAACCGCTATTTCTGGTAAGTAATTTTATTTTTTTTCAATTTCTTTTCTCTATTTTTTTTTTTTTAGATTTTTGGTAAAGAAAAAAATTCAGGGTGGAACTCCACTTTAACTACTATGTACATGTGGCCTGCAATATGTTGGCAGGACCACACGGGCACTGAGTATTTGTTTGAGGGAATATAAAGAATTTAAACAATATAAGGAATGGCTGTAAGGGCCATAGTGCTACAAACCATTATTTTTAATAGGGACTATCCTATTAGTACTGGGAAAATGTAGCCACCATTGGTAAGGGGGTGACCCCAAAAGGAAAATTCAAAACTTACTCTCCATATGGCCTGAACAAGGAATAGGATGTACATGTTTCTATTAATGATGGTTGAAATGTTTTAACGTATAGTCCAGTAGAATAATACTGTGGAAATTGATCTATACCTTGTTTTAGATTTTTCTCCAACTTTTTCTTAATTTTGTAAACTTTTTTAACTTTTATTTCAATTGTTTTTATTTTTTTTTATTTTATTTAATAAAGGTGATTTTTTAAATGTCTCCACTAGATGGCGGTAACTGTAATTTCTGCTTTTGGTTTGTGTAAATTAGGGATCGGGAACCCACTTGTTGTTTTGTTTCCTCCCTGTTTTATTTTTAATATGGCCACAGGATCAAAGTGAGGCTTGATCATTATATATTAAAGATGGACTTGAATCACGATGAGACTTGCGTTTTCCGGTTGTTGATGTTTAAGATGACTTCGCCCCAACACAATTCCTGTTACATCACTCATCTATTTCACTAAACACTTACAGCCGCTCTCTAGCCATGTATAGGATAAATGCAGCGAAATGTGCATACTGTGCCAATGGCATGACCCCAACCCTCCCACAATAGCAGAATGGCTAAGACGCATAACAAAAATCGCAGAGATGGAGGAGCTTGTACACCAAGCAAAAGAAATACAATCCAAATTCAAGGTTTGGTCCTGTTGGCACCACTTTATAACTTCAGACGAATTTGCTCGACTATCGGCCTAAAAAATTGATCCGAACCTCTAACACCCAATACCACCTAGCAGAGGAGAATGGAGTCCATAAACCCCCTCCCCTTTCATTTCTTAATTTTTTCTTCCCAGCTTACACCCGAAATGAAGACTGGCACGTTACAGGATGTGCAGATTCATATTTGTTGTTTAGTGGATACAAATGTTACGATCCATTGCAGTTCACAATCAGAAAATACACCTTTAGAGAAGGAGAGGGGGGCGGGGGGGTAGTCTACATCCTTGACACAATTTGAGCCCAATTGGGGTGTCTAGAGGGTACTGCACTGCATTCCTGACCTTTCTCATGACTACCATGTATTTTTCAATGTTTGGAATGTTTATATCTGTTTCCACCCTGATATGTGTTATTGTCAGAGGAATTACCAACTCAGCCGCGCCAGCCGCATTCCTGCGTGCATGCACGGCAGAACGGCGCTTCGGCGCATGCGCGGGCAGGTGGAATGGCACGCGCATGCGTGCTAGTGTGCCAATCGGAGCTCTGGTGGGCCTATATAAAGTGGCCCAGGTACTCTGACAAGTTGCTGGTTTGTTGTCAGCTTCCTGTCTGTACCTGATTTCCTGTTACCTGCATCTGAACTACTGTTGTGACCCGGATCGGTTTGACTACTCTGCTCTTCTCCTGGACCTGACCTTTGGCATGCCTTATGGATCTTCCCTGCTGCATGTGTTTTACCCTCGGCCTGTGACTCGGATCTGCCTCTTGTCTCCAGCCCTTGACCTTCTGCCTGCATCTCGGATCTGCTAATTGTCTCCAGCCCCTGACCTGCTGCTTGTACTTCCTGGACTTGTTACTTGTCTCCTATGCTAGACCCCCAGCCTGCATCTTCAATACTGCACCCTCAGCCTGCACCCGGACTCAGTCTCCTGCCTACCTGCTCTGACCCCTGTTGTGCTCTGGACTTGTGTCTTCAGCTAGGATCCTGCAAAGAGCCGCACCTGTCAAGTGTTTGACCCTCAGCCTGCTCTTGGTGGCTTTCCTTCTTCCTACGCTCAGCTGTCCAGCTCTACCGGATCATCTAGCATGACCTACCCTTCCTGCTGGTAGCCAGTGCCTCTTTGTGCCATCCTCTCCCTGTTTCACCTCCAGGGGGTCGGAGTGCGCCAAGTCGCAAGGGTGAACCGCTCTCGCCATCTCGGCCTCTGTGAATACACACCTGACACTTATGTACTTTTATAAATAATATGCTCATTGTATGACCTCTTTGTATGAAAAATTGATAATTGATTTTTACGTGCATTTCTCTTTGTTCTTGTCAAAACTTTCAATAAAAACATTTGGGAGAAAAAAATGTTCACTAAAAATGCACTAAAATCATTATTAGTGCTCACAAACACAACATAACTTACAAAATTCCTACTATTTCCTACTAAATCTAAATGCTATATACAGTAATAAATATCATATATAGTACATGCATATTTTAAATTGTGCCGTTTTGTGAAACAATGAAAATTAAAGGTAAATAAGCAACTTAACTTCTTCCCAACCGCCTACCACAGATGTACTGCGGCAGGTCGGCTCTATTGCGCAAAACAACATACCTGTAAGTCATTTTGTGCAATAGAAACTGTGAGCGTGCGCTGATTGTACAGAGGGGGAGCCAATCAGCGGGTCCGGCGGTCCTGATGTCCACCGGCCACCCACAATCATTCCCCAGAGAGGCAGAATGGCGATCTGTAAACGTAAACAAGGCAGATCGCTGTTCTGACAGGGGAGAAGATAGAGCTCTTGTGTTCCTGCCTACATCATTCTATGTCAGATTTTGAAGATATTAAAGGGGGAATGTCAACTCACAACAGATCATTGGGGTTCAGATCTGGTAATTAGGCCAGCCAGCAGGGCCACTATTAGAAATCATGGGGCCCCGTACAGGCTTAATGATGCCCCCCCAACTCCGCCTACACCCCACCCACCCCCAATGTGCAGTAAACAGCAGCACTGAATTTATCCACCTATGCCCCAAAAATGAAAAAAGTTCCTCCTTTGCTCCCACCTCCTGTGCCACTCTGTTGACCCAATGGGGCCCAAGAAAGTGTAGTTAAGGCACTAGTAAGCAAGTAGGAGCAGGGGTGTGGTCTAGTAAAATCCATGTACAGTATTTGTTTAGGCCGAATTGAACAATAAAGCTGCCCTGGGCCCCCCTGTTACGCTTATGAGACTTGGGCCCAGTACTACAGGACCAGTTGTATTGCTTTATCAGCGGCCCTGCCAGCCAGTCTAACAAAGACAATGTTTTGTCTAACCATTTTAAACTGAATACATTTTTCAACCTTATATAGCATTAACACAAAAAGGATATTGGGGATAGGGATGAGCCCGATGTTCGAGTCGAACAATTTGGGGTGTTTGTCTCGAACTCGCAAATTCGAAAGCTGCAGAACACCCTTTAAAAGTCTATGGGAGAAATCAAAAGTGCTAATTTTAAAGGTTAATATGCAAGTTATTGTCATAAAAAGTGTTTGGGGACCTGGGTCCTGCCCCAGGGGACATGTATTAATGCAAAAAAAAAGTTTTAAAAACTGAAGTTTTTTTGGGAGCAGTGATTTTAACCACCTCCCTACCGTGCACGAAAACCCCCTTCCTGCCCAAGCCATTTTTCAGCTTTCAGCGCTGTCACACTTTGAATGACAATTGCACGGTCGTGCGACATGGCTCCCAAACGAAATTTGCGTCCTTTTTTCCCACAAATAGAGCTTTATTTTGGTGGTATTTGATCACCTCTGCGGTTTTTATTTTTTGCGCTATAAACAAAAGAAAAGCGTCCAGTTTGGAAAAAAAACACAATTTTTTACTTTTTGCTATAATAAATACCCATTTTTTTTTTTCAATAAAAATTTTCCTCAGTTTAGGCCGATACGTATTCTTCTACATATTTTTGGTAAAAAAAAAAAATCGCAATAAGCGCGTATTGATTGGTTTGCGCAAAAGTTATAGCGTCTACAAAATAGGGGATAGATTTACAGCTTTTTTTTAAAAAAAAATTATTAGTAATGGCGGCGATCTGCGATTTTTATTGTGACTGCGATATTGCGGCGGACACATCGGACACTTTTGACACATTTTTGGAACCATTCACATTTATACAGCGATCCCTGCTATAAAAATGCATTGATTATTGTATAAATGTGACTGGCAGGGAAGGGGTTAACCACTAGGGGGCGGGAAGGGGTTAAATATGTTCCCTCAATGTGTACTAACTGTGGGGGGAGGGGACTGACTGGGGGAGGTGATCGATGGTTGTTCCTATGTACAAGGGACACACCATCGGTCCCCTCTCCCTCACAGGACGTGGATCTGTGTGTTTACACACACAGATCCACTTTCCTGCTCGATTCCCGGGCAATCGCGGCCGCCGGGCACACGCATCGGGTCCTTGGAAACGCGGCAGGCGCGCGCGCGACCCCTAGCTCGTTTTAAAGGTCATATGACGTCCTGTCAGAACGAGAGTGGTTAATAATGCTTAAAGTGAAACAATAAAAGTTAAATATTACTTAAATTTTCGTACCTGGGGGGTGTCTATAGTATGCCTGTAAAGTGGCACATGTTTCCCGTGTTTAGAACAGTCCCTGCACAAAATGTCATTTCTAAAGGAAAAAAAGTCATTTAAAACTACTCGCGGCTATAATGAATTGTCGGGTCCCAGCAATACAGATAAAAGTCATTGAAAAAAATGGCATGGGTTCCCCGAACCAAAATTTAAAAAAAAATTGCGTGGGGGTCCCCCCAAATTCCATACCAGGCCCTGGAATTGGTATCCCGTTACCAATTCACATGGGGGGGCCGGGATCTGGGGGCCCTCTTTGTTAACCACTTGCTTACCGGCGTATAGTAATATGACGGCCGCAGGAACCCTTCGTCCCTCCGGGCAGCCGTCATATGACATCCTCGGCTTCCAGCATTGTGAAGAGTGCATCACTGGGGACCCGATGCGCGTGCCCGGCGGCCGCGATGTCCGCCGGGCACCTGCAATTGCTCCTCACAGAGCAGGGACATGGATCTGTGTGTGTAAACACACAGATCCACATCCTGTCAGGGGAGAGAAGAACTGATTGTATGTTCCTTGTAGGAACAATGATCGGTGGTCATCATTCCCCTCCCCCCACAGTTAGAATTACTCCCTAGGACACACATTTAACCCCTTGATCGCCCCCTAGTGTTAACCCCTTCCCTGCCAGTCACATTTACACAGTAACCATATGTGTATAGTATAGTATGTGAAATACTTTTGCTATTTCAGATGTAGGGTAGACCAGCTCTCACTTTTCATTTTTCACTTTAGCTATATACTTGGCTTTTTTTATCCCTTAATTTTAACTTCCAGATTTTAACTGCTGTAACAGTAAAGAACCTTCTAATAGTTTATTACAGTTACTGAATTTAGCTATGATATATTTGTTAATTGTAAACATATCCCCTCTTCTCCAGAATTAATAACTATAACCTATGTAACCCATCCTCATAGTTGAGGTCTCCCCCCCCTTTATTAATTAAAGAAAAACAAGTGTTTTGTAAAGGGGTAGAACTGTTGATTTATTTTAGGAATGTATTCCCCTTTTTACTGCATGACAAGATTTTGCTAGCTTTGTTAGCTGCATTCTCCCAGGGGAGCCCCCCCCCTCCCCATTTGCATAATTTGCGCATCTATTTTGCATTTCTTGATATTGAACCTTTTCTGCCATGTAGCTGCCAAACCTCTTATTTTGACAAGGTCCTCTTCTAATGATGCTATATCCTGGGTCAAAATTATTTTTCTGATTAAGCAATCACTGAAGCTGAGCTCTTGATTCCTACCTCTGTGAAATTAATAAACAAATTGAACAGCATTGGCCCAAAGACAGAACACTGGGGCACACCACTCACAACTTTAGACCAATTGAAGAATGAGTCATCTTCCATTACTCTCTGAATTTATTCATGTTACAAGTTTTATGTCCATGTTCTATGTACATACAATTTCATCAACTCCAACAGAACCTATTTCATATATACAACATTTCTGCACAGAGTCCTTTGCCATTCCCTTAGATACTTTACATACTATGAATGTTTGACTGACTAGTCTGTAGTTTCCTGGCATACATCTTGATCCTTTTTTGTAAATTGGAAGCACATTTGTTCTAAACCAATTAGTTGGTACCATTCCAATCAGTAGGTAATATTAAAATTTTTAAATAGCAACTTGGCTATAACTGAGCTAAGTTCCCCAAAGACTTGCTGGTGTAAGGTAAGCTGTCCAGGCCTAGGCTTGCTGACCCGCCACCCCAGAGCATCAAACAGAGTGCAATGCAGAAAGACTGTTTGTAAAGTTGGAGCTGTAATAGGGAGCAAGAGCCGCTTATGCTGATGCCTCCTCTGTAGTGCTGGCATCTCTCCCAAGCGGAGTGGCCCATTTAATTGAATGGGTCATGATTGGTAGGCGGTAACATGCACCACAAGCAACAGGGGGCTTAATTCCTGCTGCAACCTGTGTACACTTTTGGCTGCTGCCTCAGCAGCAGCGATATGTTGCCTTCTCACCACTTGATTTAAACCCATGATTGCCGTGCAATGCACACGATTGTGACACGGTAGTATGGCAATTACAGGTTTAAATCAGCTGTGAGGAGGCGACAATGTGCCCGGTGATTTTTGACTTCTCCCATGTTGTTCAGGTAGATCTCCACCACTTTAAGGTTTCTTACCCCTGCTCTAGTCTCTCTCGTACTTGGTTTCCAGTCAAGCAAGGTACCTTTAGTAAAACATCATTGATATTGCTGTTAAAATGATCAAATTGGTCGTTTTCATCTGGAAAAAACGTATTGAGTGACCAGCCACCCGTGTTCATCTGTTATGGGGACTGTCGTTCTCTCAAAACCTTTTTACTATTGATATATGAATTTAAAAAATGGATTTGTTTTACTTGCTGTAGCAATATTTTTTGTCTTCTTCTATTTTAGCCACCCTAAGTGCTCCCATGTATTTCATTTTGAAGTCCTTGTAAATCTGAAATCTCGAGAGTGTTCCTTGTACTATTTAAAGGCCTGTTTTTTCTCTCTCTCTTTTTTTTTTTTTGTTTTCTTACAGTAAGATTTAGTCACACAGGTTTTAATTTTATAATTTTATGCTTGTTACCAAATGGAATACAATGACTAATGCAGTTGTTAAATCCCCTTTTAAAACACTCCCACTTGCCCTGTGTTCTCTTTGTTGCAAATAGTTGGCACCATTGAGTGTCATGCAGTAAGGATCACAGCTTATTGAAGTTTGCTTTTAAGAAATTTTTAGTTTTCGTCGTACTAACAAGTTTCTCTTTCCAGCAACTTATAGCATGTGTAATTTTTTTATTTTTTATAATTCAGATTTTATTACAAATTTTCTTTACATATAATAAACAAACATATATTACAATTCAAATTCTCACATAAACCATATAAAGGTGGAAATGCCTCCCCACCGCCACTTGTTCCCATCCCTCTTGCCTGAAGCGGAGAAAGAGAAAAAAAATGCTATTCTAGCATTCCCATCTTTCCAAACAAAGGACGTAAATGCTCTGCAGATCTTTTTTTTAAATATTTGAGGCAATGCCATGGGTACAGTGTTTAAGATGTATATCAATCTAGGTAATACATTCATTTTCAAGGTATTAATCCTACCAAACCAGGATAGTGTATGTCCCCTCCATCTATGTAGATCCTGTATTATCTTTACAACCAGGACCCCGTAGTTAAGTTCATACATTAATTTATTATCTGCTGTTATATGTAATCCCAAATAATACAGTGAGTCTCTCTTCCATATAAAGGGATAGGTTTCCTGTAAGGACTTGGTCAGAGGTGATGGCACATGGCTGGGTAAGATCATCGATTTCTTTATATTTATCTTGAAATTGGATAGTTCCCCTTATCTTTTTATTCCTGCATCAGTGCGGATAGTGATTCCTGTGCTTTTGATAGAAAAAATAACAAATCATCAGCATATGCTGATACTTTGTGTTCTCTAGGACCTATTTCCACCCCTGATATACCTTTATTTGCCCTTACTCTGCATAGAAATGGCTCCAGGGTCAGGGCAAACAATATTGGTGACAAAGGGCATCCCTGCCGAGTGCCATTGCTTATATTAAAGCTACCTGATGAGGTCCCATTCACCTTGACCCTGGCTTTCGGGCCTGAATATAATGCTGCTATCCAGCCTATCATCCGTTCTCCCAATCCTATTCCCCTCAATACCTCCATCATATATGTCCAGTTAACCCTATCGAATGCCTTCTCGGCATCCATTGATAGGGCTGCTCTTGCTTCTTTATTAGGTCCATTCTGCATCCAATGAAGTAAGTGAAGGGCCCGGATGGTGTTATCTTTAGTCTCCCGACCCATCACAAAACCCGTCTGATCCTGGTGAACCAATTGTACTACCTTGTCTTGCAATCTCATGGCCAATATTTTAGATAGTACTTTTATGTCTGTATTGAGGAGAGAAATATGCCTATAATTTGCACAACATTGTGGATCCTTCCCGGGATTTGGTAAAATTGTCACATGTGCTAGTAGTGCTTCAGAGGGTAGAGGGTTATTAAATCTAATTTCATTAAAATAATCACATAATGGTGCTATTAAAGTACTTATGAACTTCTTATAGTATGCATTTGTTAAACCATCTGGTCCCGGGCTTTTCCCATTAGGTAACTCCTCTATAACTTTTTTTATTTCCCCTATGGTAATTTGTTCCTCCAATTTTTTTAACCGTTTCCGACAGAAGAGATGGTAGTTCTGAATTTTTTATATCATTTTTTATATCTTCTGCTTGTTTCTCTTTTTCTATTTTTGATAATGGTGGATGAATATTGTATAAACTTGTGTAAAATTGTTTAAATTCCATTGCTATGGACTTAGTGTCCATTATCTGTTTATTGTTTACTCATATTTCATGAACATGGGACGAATCTTGCTGTTTTTTTAAATGTCTTGCCAGCAATTTACCACATTTGTTCCCATGCTCATAAAATCGGCAAGCTACAAATCTGTGTTTGTCCCACACCTTCCTATCCAGGCAATCTGTAAGCTTCCCCCTTAATGTCCCCAAATATTCCTCAATTTTTTTTTGTATATCTTCTACTATCCCTTTATCATCCAGCAGGGATTCATTTAATCTCCATGTTCTCTCATAATGACCTACCACTACTGGCCTAAGTGTTAACATTACTGGGGCATGATCAGATATTGTTATTGGCTTTATAGAGACTGCTTTCACATGTTCCAGATAGTACTGATCAACCAAGAATAAATCCAGTCTTGAATACACTTTATGTGTTTTCGAGTAATAACTATAATCCATTCTCTCCGCATTTAGTGCCCTCCAGCTATCCACTAGATCAAGGGATTGAAAAACTTTTCACATATCTGAGGGCCCCAAATGATAATGCTGTTTTTCCCGATGTGGTATCAAGTTTCAAATCCAAAATTATATTAAAATCCCCTCCTACTATAACAAAACCCTCCTTGAATGCGTCAAATCTTTTCATGATTTCCCCTATGAAGTCTGCTGTACCCACATTGGGGGCATATATGGCCGCCAACGTGTAGCTACATCCATGCAGCATACCTTTAATAAAAAGGTACCGTCCATCTGGGTCTGTTTGTTCTGCTGTAATGATTAAAGGGCACCCCTTCCCCAGGCTTATAGTTACTCCCCTAGCCCTTGCTACTGGTGATACAGAGTGAAACCATTGATTGAACATTAATAATGGCAATTTGGGTATGGAATTCAACGTAAAGTGAGTCTCCTGCATAAAGACAATATTAGCTGTGTAGTGACGCAATTCTTGCCATAAACTGCCTCTTTTATTTAGTGAACTTAACCCCCTTATATTATATGTTATAATTTTTAGTGAACTAGCCATCTCCTTTTCCTTTAGACGGTGTAGACATTCCCTACTCTTCTAAACTTTTTAATTTCTTCCCCTGTTACCTCCCCCTCTGGTAAACCTGCAAATAAACCATATATCCAGAGTCTACTACAACATAACACTCTATCTATTAGAGTGTACCATCTAATAGGCGGGTGAGCCTGTGTGGGTACTGACTGACCCTTCAACGTCCTCCCACCTGGCTGCATTCGCAGCTCCAACAGTTCCTTTTGAGACCCTCCTAATTCTAATTGGAAAAGACTCCCAACCCTACCTATTTATAGGGTGCGAAAAGGGGGGGTTCAATAAAAAAAAAAGGGGGGTCAAAATCTGGTAAAACACCAATCTTGAACAGAACAGGGAAACAAAAATACATATAAAGCTTGTGCAATATCACCAAAAAAAAAAAGAAGCCCCCCAGTGGTATTGGGACCCAGAACAGGCAATGCTCTGCATAACCTTCAAATTGTCCCTCTCCGTACACAAGAGAAAAACACCACTGAGGTATGAATCTCTGCAACCATTTGTTAAAAAACAAAAAACAAAAATTTGTACATGCAAAGCCGCAAATGTGGTCAAAATGCAGGTGTAAACTGCAGTGTTAAAAGTATAACTAAAGTATAACTAAAATACTGCCATCTTTCCTCCACTATCAAATCAACATTGAAACCTTTTTGACTCTTACAGATTATGATAAATTTAACATGGACATTTTACATAATGAAAATAAAAATTATAAGAAAAAGAAATAGGACACAAAAAAAAAAAACAAGAACCCCCTCCCCCTTCATCCCCCCCCATCGTCTTCAAATATATCTCCCTCCCTCCTCCTCCTTTAAGTCCTTTGTCGGGTCCTCTCTGGTACTCGGGACCATGGCTCCTGGCCTTGTAAATGGGGGTCCGTGTTCATTATTCTCCAGTCTGGAAAATCTGTCGGGGGGAGGTCGAGAATTTCCAAAAACATTTTTAAGTCATCTTTTGTCCGTAAAAAAGTCTGTTTCCCCCCTGTAGCTATCAGACGGAATGGAAACCCCCAGCGATACCCAACATCCGCCATTCACATAGTTTCTAATAATGGCCGCACCATTCTACGTTGCATTAAAGTGCGGCGTGATATGTCCGGAAATATAGAAATCTGGTTCCCTTCAAACTCGATCACTGACACATCTCCTACTGCTCGCATTATGACTTCTTTCACTGGGTACTTATGAATTCTGCAAATCACATCCCTTTGTTTTGATTGGCAGGGGGTGTAATATGGTGCACCCTATCTATTCCCACCAGTTCAGATGCTTCCAGTCCCATGATTTGCTGAAACAGTTTTTGCACTGATGCTAATAACTCCTCCCCCTGATACTTCTCAGGAAAATCACGTATCTTTATATTTTGGCGACGATCCCTATTTTCCAAATCATCTAATTGATCATCTAATTGATCCCGATATGTGTTTAATAAGTCCTCGTGATATTTAATAGTATCTTGGGTGTCTGTTATTGCATGTATCATTTCCTCTTCATTTTTCTCCAGTGTTTCCACCCAATTTCCTACTGCTATCACTTCTTCCCTCAGGTCTTCCACTGCTTGTTTACATGAGCGCTCTACTGTACTTATTAATTGTTGTATGTCCGCTTTAGAGGGCAATGTTTTTATAAGATCTTTAATTAGATCTCTTAAATCCCTGTCATCACAGTTTATTTCTTCTATTCCCATCTCCTTTACACTCCTTGCTTCCTCTGTACTCAACATGTCACATCCTTTAGGGATCCTCCCCACCATTGTATTTACTATAATCCCATTCTTTAAGGTTTCTTCCCCCCTATTAATTCTATCTCCCTGAATTTCCCTTCAGATCTTATCAAGTCCTGCTCTGTGTCCCTTATTATCCCTGGAGTTATTACAGCCAAGGATGGAGTGGCGAGGACAGTGGGGGTAGCAGTGTTGACAGGGGTAGCAGGGGTATCAGGGGTAGCGGGGGTGCTGGGGACGTCAGTTTTATCTTGGGACCGTTGTTCCTCTCCTTGATTTTCAACACCTCTTTGGGCCCCTTGATTTCCTTTGCCCTTTGGATTAAATGTTAAAGCCGCCCCCTGCTCAGTTGTAATATCCCCAAATTGGCGGAGGCTTTCTTTGCCTTCCTTACCTCTTTCCTCTTCGCTACCCCTCCATCCCCCCTCCTCCAAACCTTTAGTAGTTTTCAAAGTCTTTTTCTGGTCCAACTTCCAAAATTCCCCTCCTCCATTCAGCTCTCCACGTCCAGACATCCATTCTCCGCGTCCACCTCCAAGAGGGCTCTGTTTTTGCCTGTATAAGCTGGGACTTGAGAGCGGTGTCCCTCTACCTGCTTTCAGCTGGCTCCCTCCAGACTCCCAGCTTCCGCTTTTCCCGCTGTGAATCCGAGCAGCCGAGCCGCTCCCTAGTCCTTGGGGTGTTAAATATGTCCTTATTCCATCGGCTGGGCTTTGATCAACCTCCTCCCGCCGGCTGTAGTGCAGCCCGTCTACGTGTTGCCATCTTTCCTTCCAATATGGGCGCACTAAAATAATCAAAAGGACGCAGTTGCTGTTAGCTGCTGGCTGCTATTAACTTCAGCGGCTACCTTCAGCTTGCAGTTTCAGTGGTTCTCAGCTCTCGGATCCGTGCTCAGCTATCAGCTCAGCTATAAGCTTGGTAATCAGGTGGGGAGACAGGGAGTTCAGCGTAGAGTTCAGCATGGCGAGACGAGGCGTTCTCCTTTCCTCTTGAATGCTGGGCGTTAGCCGCCAGACACTTCCTACTGATGTCTCGTCATCGTCATCCTGCTATGCGCTGTGCGCTGGTCCGGGTATGTGAGAGAGAGAGAGCGTCTCACACGTCCGCTCCTCTCAACAACAGCATTGGCAGCATGTGTAATTATACCATGATTATCATTTCCCAAGTTGTCTCTAACTGTAGATGCACTTTCATTGGGTGATTTGGAGACTAGGTCAGGCCATAGACGGAACAACCATGGGTTGCAGAAAATAAATTAGCTTGATTCCCCCATCATCATGGACAGTGTTGAAAGGGGAATTCCTCCCACCGAGCCATTGTATAACAGCCGCTTGCAATAATCGCACGTAAATCCGGCAGGCTGGTTGCACCCAAGCTGATTGATTGATGAGCTTGGGTACATTCAGCCTGCCCACATGTGGTTTGAATCTCGGCAGGTTCCTGATGAACTGACTATCTATGGCTGGCTTTGGTGTCTGATTCGTAAATATTGGAACAAAACATTAATTGTGAGAAGTTGAGCATCCAAATGAATGCAGCACTAAAGCTCACTATACAATAAAAACAAAGCTCACTGCTCAACCAATATTGTCAAATAATAAAAAAAAAAAAAAAAAACCTGCAACCTGAAAGCTTAAATTATATACTGTATGTACCATCAGACCTATATTCCTTTTTCTTTTGTATAATCTTTATTTAATTATACAGGATACGTTAAACAAGATATAAAGACTGATTCAAGTAGCTCTGTATATCACTTTACAATAAGTAAATCAGTTACAGCTTACAGTGGTTACATAGATGTTGATATACATCTCATAGCTGAGGTTGACATAATAAAAATAGACATGCATTATTCGTACTCAATGTATCAGGGCCTGTCCAATACAATGCTCCAAGTAGGAATAAGGACTGCTTGCATGTACTTGGTGAAAGCCAGATTAAAAAACATACACACACACTGTGAAATAAAAATATTGATAAAGGAAAAATAGAACATCAAGATGCAGCCAGATATGAATTAGAAATTTAGTAAAATTATGCCTTTTAGCCATTTTACAAGAATTAGTACCTCAAGATTAGGGATGAGCCGAACACCCCCCCGTTTGGTTCGCACCAGAACCTTCGAACGGACCAAACGTTCACACGAACTTTAGAACCCTATTAAATACAATGGACGCGAACGTTCGAAATCTAAATGCTAATTATAATGCCTAATATGCATAATATGCATGTTATTGTCCTAAAAAGGGTTTGGGGACCCGGGTCCTGCCCGAGGGGACATGTATCAATGTAAAAATAATCTTTTAAAACGGTTGTTTTTTCGGGATCAGTGATTTTAATGATGCATAAAGTGAAAAAAAAAGTGAAATATTCCTTTAAATATCGTACCTGGGGGGTGTCTAAAGTATGCCGGTGTAGTGGCACGTGTTTCCCTTGTTTACAACTGTCCCTGCACAAAATGACATTTGTAAAGGAAAAAAAGCCATTTAAAACTGCTTGCGGCTTTAATGTAATGTCTGGTCCCGGCAATATGGATGAAAATCATTGAGAAAAATGGCATAGATTTCCTCTCACTTCCTGTTGTCTCCTTCCGTTTGCAAGTAGGAGTCATTTGTAAGTTGGATGTTTGAAAGTAGGGGCCTGCCATATATAGTCTGCAGAAATTTGGCCCTTAGGTGTTGGTGTTGCCACAATACTGTAAGCCCTCACAGTTACTCTTGGTGGGCGCTGGAACGCCCTGCTGTCAACTATTATATCAGGAATTGTATTTACATTCCACTGTTGAACAGTGGTAGGAAAAATTGGGCCTTTGGTGGTGGTGCTGGTGCCACAACTCTGTAAGCCCTCACAGTTACTCTTGGTGGGTGCAGGAATGGGCCCTGCTGTGAAATATTAGATCAAGAATTGTAATTGCATGCCCCTGTTGAACAGGGGATGAAAAATTGGACCTTAGGCACTGGTGCTGGTGCCACAACACTGCAACCCCTCACAGATAGTGTACTTAGAGTGCAGCAATGAGCCCTGTTGCAAAGTATTGCATCAAAAATGTAGGCTTTAGGTGAATGCTATGCAAAGCACACAGTAGTACACTAAGTGAAACACTGACTGTCTGCAGCTACCACAATCACCGGCCTGCCTGTCACAGTATAGAGAATAACTGTATCCAGGTGAGCTTTAGGTGATCGCTATGCAAAGGACACAGTAGAACACTAAGGCCCTTTTCACACTGGGGCGGTTTGCAGGCGCTATTGTGCTAAAAATAGCGCCTGCAAACCGAGCCTAAACAGTGGCTGCTGTCTCTCCAATGTGAAAGCCCGAGGGCATTCACACTGGAGCAGTGCGCTAACAGGACGTGAAAAAAGTCCTGCTAGCCGCATCTTTGGAGCGGTGAGAGGAGCGGTGTGTTTACCGCTCCTACACCGCTCCTTCCCATTGAAAGCAATGGGAAACCGCGGTAATACCGCCGGCAATGCGCCTCTACAGAGGCGCATTGCCGGCGGTATTAACCCTTTTTCGGCCACTATTGGGGGTTAAAACTGCACCGCTAGCGACCGAATACCTCCGCAATTCCGACGGTATAGCGCCGCTAAAAATAGCGGCGCTATACCACCACCGCACCCACCGCCCCAGTGTGAAACCAGCCTAAGTGAAACACTGAGGCTGGTTTCACACTGGGGCGGTGGGTGCGGCACTATTTTTAGCGGCACTATACCGTCGGAATTGCGGAGGTATTCGGCCGCTAGCGGCCGAAAAAGGGTTAATACCGCCCACAATGCGCCTCTGTAGAGGCGCATTGCCGGCGGTATTACCACGGTTTCCCATTGCTTTCAATGGGAAGGAGCGGTGTAGGAGCGGTAAACACACCGCTCCTCTCACCGCTCCAAAGATGCGGCTAGCAGGACTTTTTTTCACGTCCTGTTAGCGCACCACTCCAGTGTGAAAGCCCTCGGGCTTTCACATTGGAGAGACAGCAGCCGCTGTTTAGGCTCAGTTTGCAGGCGCTATTTTTAGCACAATAGCGCCTGCAAACCGCCCCAGTGTGAAAGGGGCCTGACTGTCTGCAGCTAGCACAATCACCTGCCTGCCTGTCACAGTATAGAGACTAACAGGAACGGATCTATCTAAACTCAATACAGTGTATGAATATATATACAACACCTGGGATGCATATATATCCTCTACACACTGTAACAGCAGCTAACTGACTCGCCTGCCTGCTCTATCTAACTCAATATAAATGACACTGTCTATCTCTCTGAAACTGCCTCTTTCACAAACACCAACACACTACACAAGGCCTTCCAGGCGACTTCCAGGCGGCCTTATATAGTGTGGGGCGTGTACTAAACCCCCTGAGCCATAATTGGCCAAAGCCACCCTGGCTTTGGCCAATTACGGCTCTCCGTTTTTTCAGCGCTGTGATTGGCTAAGCATGCGGGTCATAGTGCATGCTTGGCCAATCATCAGCCAGCAATGCACTGCGATGCCGCAGTGAATTATGGGCCGTGTCGCGCAACACGAATTTAGCGCGAACGAACCATAAGGTTCGTTCTTCATCGAACGGCCGATGTTCGAGTCGAACGTGTGTTCGACGCGAACGCGAAGCTCATCCCTACTCAAGACTGTATGTAATAATAAACTCTAGAAGCAAGAATAGTTAGTGGGTTTGCAGTTATCCAAATGGCAGGCCTTACAAGCAGATCATTGTTAGCATGGGTAGGTCGGCGGCTACACATCTCTGCACATCGGCGCAACGCATCTGCCCCATGCATCCAGCGTCGTATGTCGTTTCATACTGGGCGTGACTCACCATCTGGCTACCCAATAGGGATAGAGCCTGGGGTTATATGAGCGGCGGACGCTGCTCCGTCCTCAGTGCTTCTCTCTGTGATATGCCAGTGTGACGCTGGTCGAGTCTTGTGGATTTCATGCTGGTCAGGACCCTTCCCTCCACTGGTCACGGGCTACTGCATCACCAAACCTAGCACACTCACTGAGCACCACCCACTGAAGTACTGTTAACTCAGTAATTCAGGTAATTCATTGTTCACGTATCCTATTTCACGCATCACTGGCACCTTTTCACAACTCTTTGGTATGCACACCCGCTTGTTACTTTTCTCCTGATCTTACTCTCACTTGCCTCCGGGGTCTCTCCTACCTTTTTACTCTACTTGGTTTACATACCAGTTAATACCCACTATTACTCAATTGTAGATTGGAGCCCCTGGTGCATTCCAGGTTGGACACACATTGTCCATAAGGAATCACTTACACTTTCCATGCTGTGCCACAAAGACTGCACCTCAGCTCCCAGTACGGACAACTTGCTGACCCATGTGTCCCGGTGTAGACATGCCACATACTGCCAATATGTAAGTAAAATATGAGATATTACCTTTCTTCCTACTTTTTCTTCATTTTATGCCCCTGCTTCCCCTCCATGGGTCGCATGATTATCAATTTATGTGATATTCATATCTTCCCACAGATTTTATACTACTATGCATTCTCCCCTGAGGAGTGGCCGTAGTGACACGAAATGCGTTGGGCTTACAAAATGCATATATGTTTTATACTGACAGGCCAACGCCTGGTATTTTTAGATTTCTGTATGGAGGACCAATTTTTCCAAAAAACCTTGTGTACTATCTGACAAATATATGCTGATGGTTTGTAATATGCAGTTCATGTGTTTGCTGTACTCTATGTATCCACTGCTGCATGTCATTGTTGTGTGTTTTAGACAATAAACACATTACTTTACTACCTTGTTTTACTTGTCTACTCCCATCATAACACCTCATTTAAAGTCCCAAACCCTCCGTTTTTATGTATCAAATTCAGGGATGGAGATGGATGATTTCATGCATCTCATCTAAAGTCCCAAACCCATATCATTTTTTACCCAGAAGCCTCTACGCATTTCGCAATCAGTGTTGGCATTAAAAAAAAACACTGGGACTGCATTTTTGTCCTTTTGCATTTATATTTATTGATTTTTTTTATTTATTTTTTGGTATCCTAATACTGGTTTGTTATATATTTCATTATTGAAGGCACAGGGCTGTGTGGAATATTTGATATAATTGGATATTTTTTAGGCACATTGTGGCACTTATTATTATTTAATATTGAATATTCACTGCTGAAATAGAAGTGTTTAATACACAGTAATACACAATTAGCGCAGTTATCACCCTTTTTCCTGTAAACATATGCATATGACTGGATGAATTTGATTTATTATTTACACAAGTATGTATGCAGTTTAATACTAACTTTTCTCATTTGCATGCACAGTGACATCACACATGATAAGGTTAACAGCACAGATGAATGTGTAATCTGCTCATTTGCATAATTAGTGGCGAGACTGATGATAATTGTAGCAATTAGCTATATCAGATGCGTTATCTTTGCTTAATGTATTTACAGATACATAATACTGATGATCCGAGTCCCCGTCTACTGGGTTATTGGGCCTTTATTCATATTACTTAAAGTTCAGTAGACTGTGGCTTCTTGAAGGCATAATAGCAAGGATATACATTATCCATTTTATATTGATGGCATAAACGTAACCCATGAAGGATAATAAGAAATGTTGTATATGAAGTTTATAATACAACGGAGAATCTCACGGTAGATTAATTTCACATTAATTATTCAAGCCAAGTCAGTAACCTAATGTCTTGCCTGAAAGTAAACTGCTATGCAATATGGTAGAGCATTAATGCATTATTTGTGAGTCATTAAGTTCCACACAAATGAACAGCTGTTCACTCTTTCCTAAGGATGGGTAAAGAAAATAACATTTCTCTCTGACTGAATTGATGTAGCATATTATATCTAGATAGGAAATCTCTAAGACTGGAGAAGATATGCTATAGTGCAAATTACAGCATATCACATTTGTGAGGAATCATAGGCAGTAATGGGTTTCTTTCAAACCATCTACATAATGTACATCAGCTTGTACAAGATGCTCCAGGTAACTATGCAACAGTTTGACCCTAACCTCAGAATGCCCATATACTGTATACAAAATCAAAGGAGATGTTTATTTAAAAAGTATTTATGTATGTATTTAACCACTTCAATACTGGGCACTTTCACCCCCTTCCTTGTCAGACCATTTTTTCAGCTTTTAGTGCTCTCGCACGTTCAATGAGAATTGCACGGTCATGCTACACTGTACCCAAATAATTTTTTTTAGAATTTTGGTCACACAAATAGACCTTTCTTTTAGTGGTATTTATTCACCACTTGTTTTTTTTATTTTTTGCGATATAAGCAAAAAAATAGCAAAAATTTTGAAAAAAAAAATATATTTTCTACTTTCCGATTTAAAAGAAATCCAATAAAATTAAATTGTGTCAAAAATGTAGGCCAAAATGTATTCTGCTACATGTCTTTGGTAAAAAAAAATCCAGATAAGTGTATAATAATTGGTTTGTGTGGTCACGGACAGATGCATGCAGATGATCACGGACATACTGTATGTGTGCAGATGATCATTGGGACAGATGATTTTACTGGGACATATGTGTGACAGGTATTTTTATTGTGTGGGGACACTGTGGGGTGACACTGTGGGGGACACTGTTGTGGGGACACTGGGCCGGTGATCAGTGTGTAAAGCTGTAAAAAACAGCTCATACTCACTGATCCCAGCTGACTGCAAAGATCCGCTCTCCCTCTGTCAGGGCTGCGTTCAGCCCTTCCTTCTCTGTGATGGCAGATCAGCTGTCAGCTAATTGCCAGCTTCCATCTCTCCAGTGATCCACCTGTTGATGATCTGCTCGTCAGCTGCCTACTTAAGGACTTCCAGATGATTTGCTCTTCGCCTTTGCCTGTGTTAACATCACTACAGACTTTCTCCTGCGTTGCTGTTGAAGACCTGCTTGACTATGTTCCCTCTGGCTACAGATCCTGCTTGCTGGACTCTGTCTTTATCCCTGGTTCTTGGACATTGGCTTGGCTGACTACCCGATCCGGTTACCGAACCCTGGCTTGTTTTACTACGCTTACTCTGTTTGCCTTTTTATTTTTATTATTAAACAAGTGTGATTTAACTGTACTTCTGTCTCAGTCTGATTCATGGTTCCTGACACCCTTGGACACATTCATCATGTGATCAGGAGGGCCAATCACAGAGCCCTCCTGCCGATCTGAAATGCACTGCGTCCGGGTGATAGGAGCAAATTGGGATTGTGCGGCTGCATGGGCACGCAGGAGCGTGATCTCGCTCTTTCTGAGGGACGTTTCTGAGCGTCCACTCAGAAGGAGGAAGCGCCCACCCAGCCTTATATGTGGCCAGGTGGGAAGTGGTTAAAATAATATATTTTTTGAATTTTGTTTTACATATTTTACCTACATATTTTATTACAAAAATATACATTTTAGGTCAATGGACCTGTTTTACTATGTGGTGAGGTGAAATAAACTTGAAGTAAGGTTTTTGAGCTGAATTACAGGATGGCAGAAGTGAAAACAAGTGCACTTCATTTTAGTTGCAATTCTAACATTATTATTTAAGTACTAAAATTTATAGCTAAAGTTGATCCAGGGACTATCCAATTGCCTCTGGGGAATCAGGAAGGATTTTTTTCCTTCTGTAGCAAATTGGATCATGCTTTGCTGGGGGTTTTCACCTTCCTCTGGATCAACTGTGGGTATAAGATTATGTATATAGGATTGTATGATGTTTTTTTTTTTTTAGTTGGACTGGATGTCTTTTTTTGACCTGACTAATTATGTAACTATGTATATTTTCATGAATAAAAATAAAAATGTAATGAAAGTGTACAGTACCTGCCGCCGATATTGTGTTTCCAGCGTGATGGGATCGCGCTGGAAATCACTACTGCGAGGCTGTGCTTCTCGCGCTCGCCGCCCCCACGAGATGCCGCGCATCCATAGGAATCCATTGGGGGCAGCGAGCGGGAGGAGCGACAGAGCTCGTCGCAGGTGTCAGTCTTGCCGCTAACAGCGGCGAGATTGACACAATATCGGCGGCACCTACTGTATTTCTACTTTTGTAGCCAAATTTTATTTCTACTTTTCTAGCCAAATTTTGATAACACCTACTTTATATTTGTTACCCACTCACATAGCATAACTTTAATGACTTCAGATTCATAAGATTTACCCCCCATCATGAACAGGCCATTATGGCACTGCGTTATTTTAACTGACAATAAGTGTATATTGATTGGTTTGCGAAAAAGGTATAGCATCTACAAACTGTGGGATATTTATATTTATTTTTATTTTTTTTACTAGTAATGGCTGCAATCAGCGACTTATAGCAGGACTATGATATTGCCACAGACAGTCGGACACTGACACTTTTGACACTCTTTGGGGACCAGTGACACTAATAGTGATCAGTGCTAAAAATATGCATCGTCACTGTACTAATGACACTGGCTGGGAAGGGGTTAAACATCAGGGGCGATCAATAGGTTAACTGTGTGCCTAGCTAGTAATTTTGTGTAGTGTGGGAGGTGCTTTTACAAGGGGAAGGTATAGATCCATGTCCCTGCTTTGCAGGAACACAGGATCCATGCCTTCCTTACTGACAGAACGGTGATCTGCTTTGTTTACATAGGCAAATCACAGTTCTGCCTTTGTGCTGAATGATCGGTGGGTGCCAGCAGACATTGAGTCCGTGGTGCCCGGAGATAAGCTCCCGCTGTGTATAATCACAGTGGGTGCTGGTCGCTAATGGCACTCATGTGCGGCCCAGACCCAGAGGTGTCAGATCATGTTCTAGGTACGTGATCCAACCCAGGAGGGGCACAATGCCGCAGCCTAAGTACGGTGTACAAGCGGCAAGTAGTTAAAAATAAATAAATAATTCAGCTTACCTTGTTTATATGCTTTTATACTATGTTAGTGAGGAGGTTGAGAAGCTATATTTGCCATAATTAACCCTGTCTATACTGTGTCGACAGATCTTTATTATGTATAAACTACTGCAGCGTTCACACACAAATCCTTAGTGCAAACATAAACATAACCCAAAGTCACTAAACAGATGACAGTGCACACTGTATGTTTAGTGACTCTAAAGTGTAAAGTCTAATTCAAAACCCAATTGTGAGATATTTTAGAAAAAAAAGTAAGGGGAAAAAAAAGGGGGTGGGGACAAAGCAGAGAAGGAAGGGTGGGGGGAAAGAACCATGGCTCTGTGCCCAGAAACCAATCTTGTTAAATTAGATCTATGTAGCGAGCGTCCTGGGGTCATTCGTAAGATATCTAATCCATGGGTCCCATACTTTATGAAATAACTTCATTTTATCCTGCACCAATGCTGTCAACCTTTCGTTTAACATAAGCCAAGATCATTTGCCTTTAAGCTGTTCAAAAGGTAGGGCAGCGGCTCTCCAATTCCTGGCTATGGTTATTTTTGCTGAAATAAATATGAAGGTAAGAAGCCGCCTTTGGAATTTGGAGGCTTCCACTGCCCCTCCCCCTAGAAGTGCTTGTTTTGCTGATTTCGTCAATATGAAATTATAGACCCTAATCCAAATCCTCCTGACCTTAGGGCATGTCCACCATATGTGATAGGTGGATCCGACTTGACAACAGCCTCTAAAACACATAGAGGTAGCTCCAGGCACAAAGGTGGCCAATCTGGCCGGAACCATAAAACATCTCAATAAAACCTTATACTTTCCCCCTATCTTTTAAACTATTTGTTGCCATGGTTACAAATCTGTACTGGTATCAACTATAACAGGGATATGCAATTAGCGGACCTCCAGCTGTTGCCAAACTACAAGTCCCATGAGGCATAGCGAGACTCTGACAGCAGCAAGCATGACACCCAGAGGCAGAGGCATGATGGGACTTGTAGTTTTGCAACAGCTGGAGGTCCGCTAATTGCATATCCATGAACTATAATATGTGTTATGTTTCAATCATTCCATGTATCTGTCAATATATGATAATTCCTCGCTAGAATATTAATTAATGTGCAATATTTGGTTCTAATGTATTGTTAAAAAGTTTAGAAATATTGATTGTAGCAAAATTTAAAAAATTTCAATGAATTTTTCGACATTCTGAACCAATTAAAAATCTATCCCTTATCCATTTTATATACATATTTCCGTGTGCTTCGTGTAAAGTCCCGCCTCTTGTTCTCCCTTTTTAAAATATTGAACCGGGATGGAGGAGGGGAACCGAACGGCCCCATATATCCTCATTTAAAGTCCCAAAGTACTTTTTTTGCCCTTTTTACTTCAAAAATGTATATATTTTTTGGGGCTATTTTGAAAACAGTAATCACCAGAAGAAAATGTAAAGTCAAGGAAGACAAGTGTGTATTCATCAAGCTATAATAAATGTTTTTTTTATTTTTTAATCCCACAGGTTTTTTTTTCGTTTGTTTGTTTGGTTATTTTTTTCCAAGGAAAGATGAGTAAGCTGGTTATATATATATATATATATATATATATATATATATATATATATATATATACACTGTATATACTCGAGTATAAGCCGACTCGAGTATAAGCCGAGGTACCTAATGTTGCCAAAAAAACTGGGAAACCTTACTGACTCGAGTATAAGCCGATGCCCCACTGTTCCCTAGCTCGCTGTTCCCTATTTTACATTGTAAATATTACCTGTAAAGAAGTTGCGGCTGCGGCATCCATCGTTCAAATTCCGCGGTCTCTTCCTGTTCCTTCCTTGATAGGCGAGTCTCAGCAGACACTCTCCGCCTATCACGATCATTCTCTCATCCTCAGTTTTCCCAGCAGACACTGTGTTGGGTGTTCCGCCAATCACAGACGTCTGCTGGAAAACTGAGGATGAGAGAACGTTTGTGATAGGCGGAGAGTGTCTGCTGAGACTCGCCTATCAAGGAAGGAACAGGAAGAGACCGCAGAATTTGAACGATGGACGCCGCGGAATTTGAATGATGGACGCCGCAGCCGCAACTTCTTTACAGGTAATATTTACAATGTAAAAATTTTGATGACTCGAGTATAAGCCGAGGGGGGGACTTTCAGTTATGTATATAAGTACCTAAATAATAATAAAAATATGGCACTTTTCAAGTATGCAACTGCACTGACAGTTCAACAAATCAACTTTGGATTTCTTCACAGACATTTTTTTACAGATAAGTTCTACACATTCATACGTTATACATGTTAGGATAAAACATGCTCGTATAATTCCTAAAAGTTCCTTCAGTTACCATTTCTAATGTTATATTTGTTTCCAGCGTATTAATGCAATTACACTATTGCTGATGATCACTTTGTGAATACCTCTCTTGATTGCCTAGCTGCCACAACTCGTACACTGCTTATTTTCATTAAGGGGAAATCATAGTGGTTTGTTTTGTGTGCAATTCAAAGCAGCCATCCTTGCTTTGATTATAATTCTTGATTTCTTGAAACGATACCTGCTAACAAGACGACACCAAACGTAAGAAACATTATTTATGGTAAAGCAGGACCCTGGCAAAGTGAATTGATTTTATTATGTGATTGATGATTGACACTATTATCTTAATTGGAATTTTTCTAATTTATTTAATTTAGATAGAACTATGCCATTTTTGTGGTGAAAGACATAATATATTTACTTTCAACACAATTTTCTTCACATTTGCATTAAGAAATAGAGATAACATATCTCTGGAATAGGGATGAGCTCGGTGTTCGAGTCGAACATAGGTTCGACTCGAACATCGGCTGTTTGCGCGTTCGGCGAACAACGAACGATTTGGGCCGTTTGCGCAAAATTCGAGTGACGCGAACGGCCCACAATACACTGCGCCATCGCAGTGTAATCCCGGCGCTGTGATTGGCCAAGCATGCACTGTGACCCTGCATGCTTGGCCAATCACAGCGCCGGCAGCGAGGAGAGCAATGATTGGCCACAGGCAGGATGCCTGTGGCCAATTATAGCTGAGGGGGTTTAGTACACGCCCCACACTATAAAAGGCCGCCAGCGCGGCGGCCTCGTGTAGTGTGTTCCGGAGCAGGGAAAGGGAAGGATAGGCAGGGACAGTGTCAAATCCATTCTTTGCTAAACCTTGTGTGTAGGGACAGAGAAGGATAGGCAGGGAGAGTGTCAGTGTCATATTCTTTGCTAAACCTTGTGTGCAGGGAGAGAGAAGGATAGGCAGGGGACAGTGTCAGTGTCATATTCTTTGCTAAACCTTGTGTGCACGGAGAGAGAAGGATAGGCAGGGAGAGTGTCAGTGTCATATACTTTGATAAACCTTGTGTGCAGGGAGAGAGAAGGATAGGCAGGGGACAGTGTCAGTGTCATTATACACCTGAAGTTAGCCCGTATTGCTGCTTTTTCCTGGTGTGTTACACCAACAGGATTTTGCGGCACTTACAGCGGGCGGAGTGTGCCTCCTGACCATATTACACCTGAACTTAGCCTGTATTGCTGCTTTTTCCTGGTGTGTTACACCAACAGGATTTTGCGGCACTTACAGCGGGCGGAGTGTGCCTCCTGACCATATTACACCTGAACTTAGCCTGTATTGCTGCTTTTTCCTGGTGTGTTACACCAACAGGATTTTGCGGCACTTACAGCGGGCGGAGTGTGCCTCCTGACCATATTACACCTGAACTTAGCCTGTATTGCTGCTTTTTCCTGGTGTGTTAGACCAACAGGATTTTGCGGCACTTACAGCAGGCAGAGTGTGCCTCCTGACCATATTACACCTGAACTTAGCCTGTATTGCTGCTTTTTCCTGGTGTGTTACACCAACAGGATTTTGCGGCACTTACAGCGGGCGGAGTGTGCCTCCTGACCATATTACACCTGAACTTAGCCTGTATTGCTGCTTTTTCCTGGTGTGTTACACCAACAGGATTTTGCGGCACTTACAGCAGGCGGAGTGTGCCTCCTGACCATATTATACCTGAACTTAGCCTATATTGCTGCTTTTTCCTGGTGTGCTACACCAACAGGATTTTGCGGCACTTACAGCTGTCAAGGTCACCTGTGGCCAGGTGACAGATGCACACCGTAGGGGGACAGGAGTGCACCGCAAGGTAGTGAACCCTATGGCTGACTGCTGCGGATAGGAAACTGGGTGGTTGTGGAAAGCGGGACCAGAAGAGCACAACCGGGATCCTAACGGATGCTAGAGCCAAGATTCCCCAGGGCGCGGAGTCTAAGACCCAGCTGGTCTTCTCCAGGGCCTCATGAGGATGTTGTGCTGCAGGCTGGGACCAGGTCGCGGCCCCTGGAGTTTCCTAGCTCACGCCCCGTAGGATAAGGGGAACAGAGGGGAAGCAGCAGCACAAGATAAGGGAGAACCGAATAACAAGCCGAAGGTCAGGGGCCACAAGCAGACAAGGATAACGAAAGAACGAGCCGAAGGTCAAGGGTCACGAGCAGACAGGGATAGTCGGGGACAAGCCAATAACGTAACAGAGAGACAGACGTAGCACACGGCAGGCAGGAACCCAAACACACAATGCCTAACAAACACGTTGATCAGCAAAGCAGGCTTGCAGTGCACAGGTTAATATAGTGTTCTGTGATAGGGCCTGGGGTGGAGTCAGGCTGGGAGGAGATTATAAAGGAAGCCAGGTGAAAGGGTTCAGGCCTCTAAGATGAACACATGGGAAGGAAGGTAAGCTGACAGACAAACACTACTGCATATCCATGACAGTACCCTCCCTCTTATGGGCCCTCCCCCGCCTGGGCCCAGGCTTAAAGGGAAATCTCAGATGAAACCTCCTCAACAGATGAGGCGCAACGACATCAGATGCAGCGATCCAAGACGCCTCCTCAGGACCAAAACCTCTCCAATGCACAAGGTACTGAAGAATACCTGTGCAGAGCCGAGAATCCAGAACTTGTCTAACCTCGTACTTTAGATTATCCTCAGAGACCAGAACCGAGGTAGGGAGATGACAAGAAGATCTATTGAGGACCAAAGGCTCTCTAGGAATAAACAAGGGCATGAGAGGATCAACAGAAATCTGAGGAGGGTCCCCTAGACCCTTAAAGATGAACTGGTCATCTAGCACAGGACTATCAAACTGGGCAGATGTCAGTGGAACCCTGAAGTCAGGTTGGTTAGAGGGTGACATGTCACAGGAGTCAAGCTGAATAGCTGAAAGACAAGCAGAATGTCCTGAACAAGAAAAAGTAGGCGGCTCACTGGGCATGGGCTGGACTGGCATAACTAGTACAGAGGCCGAGTGAATAGCAGAGTCAGGTGTAGCGACTACCTGAATCGCATCGCAAGACGTAGCGACTGCAGGACTTGTAGACAAGCTAGCCTGGCTGTGCGTCCAAGGGCGATTAGGGACAGAGAAATGTAAATGGTTATGCGACCTGGAATAAATGACCGGCTCAGGTTCACAGGGGGCAACCTTGGGTAGGCAGGACGAGGAACAGGAGGAACCCCAAGCCAGGATCTGTCCAGTAGTCCAGTCCACATGAGGAGAATGGAGCTGTAACCATGGGAGACCCAAAATTATAGGCGTTGAGGCCTTGGGTAAGATAAGGAAGGACATCCACTCCTGGTGGAGTGTCCCTACCGACATCTTAACAGGGAGGGTCTGGAAGCGGATAGGTCCCCCTGGGAGAACAGTACCATCAATCGCCAAGACCACCAATGGCGTGGTGAGGGGCAAAAGAGTAAGTCTCATGGACGACGCGATTTCCCAGTCCATGAAATTACCAGCGGCTCCGGAATCCAGATATGCTGAGACCGAATGAGAAGAAGCACCAACATGAAGGAACACAGAAAGCAGAAGACGAGAAGGGGAAGGTGATATTTCTGGGTCCAATACTCCACTTTCCAGATGAAGTGGACCCAAACGTTTTTCTGGACAAAGAGAGCAAGTGTCACGAAAATGACCTTTGCCCCCACAGTAGACACAGGCCTAGAGTTCTGCGCCTAGCACGTTCCTCTGGGGATAGCCTGGTCCTGCCCAGCTGCATGGGTTCCTCAGCTGGCAGGAGATGCTCCATGGGTCGAGGAGAGGGGAGCTCAGGCTGACTAAGGACCAAGGAGTGCTGGCGCCGCTTTTCTAGGGTCCTTTCCTGAAAGCGAATATCGATCTGGTTACACAAGGAGATAACTCCATCCAGATCAGTGGGGATGGTTCTTCCTGCTAATTCATCCTTCACTCTATCAGAAAGGCCATGCAAAAAGGTTGCGACTAAGGCCTCATTGTTCCAGCTCAACTCAGCCGACAGTATGCGGAAATGAAGGGCATACTGTCCCACTGAAGCAGACTCTTGGCGGAGACGTAGAAGGGCGCTGGCCGCTGAAGAGACACGAGCCGGTTCTTCAAAGATATTCCGAAAAAGTTTCAAGAAGCCAGACAGGCTAGAAACCACTGGATCATTCAGTTCCCACAGAGGGGCTGCCCAGGCTAAAGCTTCACCGGAGAGGAGGGAAATGATATAGGCTACCTTTGCCCTATCAGACAGAAAGTTTTGAGGCTGAAGCTCAAAATGAATCGTGCATTGGCTAAGGAACCCTCTGCAGGCCTTGGAGTCCCCAGAGAAACGGAACGGAGCTGGCAGTGTTAGTGAGTGTGTGGCTGCGACTGGTGCGATAGGTACCACCGCTGGTTGTACTTGAGGTTGCTGATTCGGGGTTCCCAAGGAGGCCTGAAGCTGCTCGAATCGAGAAGCCAGATCCTGGAGGAATCACATCACCTGAGTCTGATTCGATTCCTGGGTTTCAAGTCTGTGGACTATGCCCCGCAATGGATCATCCGCGGGGATCGGGATGTCAGCCGGGTCCATGGCTGATCAAACTGTCAAGGTCACCTGTGGCCAGGTGACAGATGCACACCGTAGGGGGACAGGAGTGCACCGCAAGGTAGTGAACCCTATGGCTGACTGCTGCGGATAGGAAACTGGGTGGTTGTGGAAAGCGGGACCAGAAGAGCACAACCGGGATCCTAACGGATGCTAGAGCCAAGATTCCCCAGGGCGTGGAGTCTAAGACCCAGCTGGTCTTCTCCAGGGCCTCTAGTGGTGAGGATGTTGTGCTGCAGGCTGGGACCAGGTCGCGGCCCCTGGAGTGTCCTAGCTCACGCCCCGTAGGATAAGGGGAACAGAGGGGAAGCAGCAGCACAAGATAAGGGAGAACCGAATAACAAGCCGAAGGTCAGGGGCCACAAGCAGACAAGGATAACGAAAGAACGAGCCGAAGGTCAAGGGTCACGAGCAGACAGGGATAGTCGGGGACAAGCCAATAACGTAACAGAGAGACAGACGTAGCACACGGCAGGCAGGAACCCAAACACACAATGCCTAACAAACACGTTGATCAGCAAAGCAGGCTTGCAGTGCACAGGTTAATATAGTGTTCTGTGATAGGGCCTGGGGTGGAGTCAGGCTGGGAGGAGATTATAAAGGAAGCCAGGTGAAAGGGTTCAGGCCTCTAAGATGAACACATGGGAAGGAAGGTAAGCTGACAGACAAACACTACTGCATATCCATGACAACAGCGGGCGGAGTGTGCCTCCTGACCATATTAAACCTGAACTTAGCCTGTATTGCTGCTTTTTCCTGGTGTGTTACACCAACAGGATTTTGCAGCACTTCCAGCGGGCGGAGTGTGCCTCCTGACCATATTACACCTGAACTTAGCCTGTATTGCTGGTTTTCCCATTTCCCTGCAGGCAATTAGAATGTCTGGAAGGCAAACAAGGAGAGGCAGACAGTCAGGAGCCAATAAAAGAGGGCAAGCAGGCTCTGTGTCTAGAGACAACAGTGCTGGTCGTGGACGCGGTGCATCGCCATCAGCACGTGGCCATGGGACACGCTTGTCCTTCTTTTCGGCAGCTGGACGTGTTGAGCCGCATCATGCCGAAGACTTGGTAGAGTGGATGACCAAGCCCTCTTCATCCTCCTCATCCTCTCTCACCCAGGCTCAGGATACTGGCAAAGCAGCTGCCAAAGCGTCCTCTTCCCTGGTATCAATGTCATCATCAGTCACTCCTTCCCTAGACCAACCATGTCCTCCTGAGGAGTCCCCCGAACTGTTTGAGCACAGTGTTGGGTACATGCTCCAGGAGGATGCCCCGCGTTTCGAAGGGTCTGATGATGATACCCAGCTAGAGGAAGGCAGTAGCGTGAGAGCAGAGAGAGGGGATACTCAAGAAGGACACCAATCTGGCAGTCATGTTCCAGCAGCTGCAGCATACTGCCAGATTGGCTCCAGTGATGAGGAGGGAGGGGATGATGAGGTCACTGACTCCACGTGGGTGCCTAATAGGAGAGAGGAGGAGGAGGAGGATGAGGAGGAGGCACATCTCCAATGAGGCAGGATGCCCTCGGGGGGCCAGCGTAAGGGCAGCACACCGACGGAATCACACCGCAGAGCTCCGCCTGTGCAGGGCGCTGCCTCTGCCCGTTATTCAAAAAGTTCTTTGGTGTGGGCCTTTTTTGAGTCGAGTGCATCAGATCGCACAGCTGCTGTTTGCAACATATGTCTCAAGCGTATATCGCGTGGCCAAAACATCACCCGCTTGGGCACCACATGCTTGACCAGACATATGTTGACCTGCCATGCAGCTCGTTGGCAAGCCTAGCTTAAAGACCCACACCAAAGAACAAAGCTGACCTCTTCTTGCACCGCATCAGCTGGGATCTCCAACCCCACTATACCTTCAGTCCTCTCTGAACCCTGCTCTGAGAGGAATGAAGGTGTAGAATTAGGTGTGTCACAGCCAAGTACTTGTGGGCACTCTGCTAGCAGTACACCGACGTCCGATTCTAGCAGGCAAATTTCCCTGCCCCAGCTGCTAGACCGTCGAAATAAGTTCACTCCCAGCCATCCACATGCCCAGCGGTTGAATGCTAGCTTGGCTAAATTGCTAGCGCTTCAACTGCTGCCTTTTCAGTTGGTAGACTCGGCCCCCTTCCGTGAGTTTGTGCAATGTGCGGTTCCTCAGTGGCAGGTTCCCAAACGCCACTTTTTCTCACGGAAGGCGATTCCGGCTCTCTACCTGCATGTGGAAGGCAATGTCTTGGCCTCGCTGAACAGGGCGGTCAGCGGTAAGGTGCATATTACCGCTGACTCATGGTCCAGCAGGCATGGACAGGGACGTTACCTTTCTTTCACGGCCCATTGGGTCACTCTTTTGGCAGCTGGGAAGGATGCAGGACAAGGTGCAGTAGTGTTGGAGGTTGTTCCACCGCCACGCCTCCAAAATGCTACTACTGGTTGTGACACACCTCTGTCCTCCACCCCCTCCTCCTCTTCTTCCTCCGTGGCCTCTTCCTGTGCTTTGTCCTCGGAACCAGCGGTGTTCCGTAGGCGTTCAAGGGGCTACGCAAGTACGCAGGCAAAAATATGCCATGCCGTGCTTGCGCTGGTGTGTTTGGGGGACAGGAGCCACACTGGGGCAGAGGTTCTGTCTGCTCTGCAGGGGCAGGCCGAGAGGTGGTTGACACCACGCCAGCTTAAGCCAGGAATGGTAGTTTGCGACAATGGCACCAACCTCCTCTCCGCTCTCCGACAGGGACAACTGACCCATGTGCCCTGTGTGGCTCACGTCCTTAACCTGGTGGTGCAGCGGTTCTTGGGCAGGTACCCGGGCTTACAGGATGTCCTGAGGCAGGCCAGGAAAGTCTGTGTGCATTTCCGCAGATCTTATAATGCCAGTGCTCGCCTGGCTGAGCTGCAAAAGTAGTTGAACCTGCCCAAGAACCGCCTTATATGTGACATGCCCACCAGGTGGTACTCAACGTTGGCCATGCTGCAGCGGCTGCACACGCAGCAGAGGGCCATCAATGAGTACCTGTGCGACTACGGCACCAGGACAGGGTCAGGGGAGCTCGGGTTTTTTCACCACGCCAGTGGGGCATGATCAGGGATGCATGCACTGTCCTGGCACCATTTGAGGAGGCCAAGAGGATGGTGAGCAGTGACAGTGCATGCATCAGTGACACTGTACCTCTTGTCCACCTGTTGGAACATACGCTGCGTGGAATAATGGACAGGGCACTTGAGGCAGAACAGAGGCAGGAAGAGGAGGACTTCCTTGCATCTCAAGGCCCCCTTTACCCAGACAGTGTTCCTTCTGTCCCACCCATCGCACAGGAAGAAGGAGGAGGAGGAGGAGGATTGTGTCAGCATGGAGGTGGAGCCTGGCACTCAGCATCATCAGCAGCAGTCTTTTAGGGATGATTTACAGTCCCAAGAAACCAGTGGAGTGGACTTGTACGTGGCTGGGAGGAGGTGGCTGCGGATCATGTCGTCCTTAGTGACCCAGAGGACTTCGGACTGAATGCCTCAGCTAACCTACGCTGCATGGTCTCCCTGATCCTGCAAAGTCTGCGGAAGGATCCTCGTATTCTTCGGATCAAGGAGAGGGACCATTACTGGCTGGCCACTCTCCTTGATCCACGGTACAAGGGTAAGGTTGTGGACCTTATCTTACCGTCGCAGAGGGAGCAGAGGATGAGACAACTCCGGGAGGCCTTGCAGAAAGGTCTGTGCAATGCGTTCCCAGAGACTGGGAGGTTACAAACTCCTGGTCCTGGACAACGAGTTGCTGAGGCTTCGGTCAGTCAAAGAAGGAGCGGTGGGGAAGGTGGTCGTCTGACCGATGCGTTCAGACAATTCTTTAGTCCGCAGCCCCAAGGTATGATCGGTTCCAGCAACCATCGCCAGCGTCTGATATACATGGTGCAGGAATACCTAGGGGCAAGGTCAGACTTGGACACCTTCCCCACCGAAAATCCTCTGGCTTACTGGGTCTTGAGGATGGATCACTGGCCAGAGCTTGCACAGTATGCAATTGAGCTACTGGCCTGTCCTGCATCCAGCGTTCTTTCGGAACGCACATTCAGTGCTGCTGGAGGATTTGTCACGGATCACAGGGTGCGCCTGTCCACCGACTCTGTTGATTGACTGACCTTCATAAAGATGAACCAGTCTTGGATCACCACCAGCTACCAAACACCTGAAGCTGATATAACAGACTAATTTATTTTCAAATGTCACATCCCTTCAAGACTGATGCTGATGCTGAGAGACTGTCCTGTTATGTTGACTGACTATCCTCCTCCTCCTCAATGAACCGATTGATGATGATAGCTTGGAAGAACATTTTTGTTTCTGGGTGCCGCCACCAGTGGCTAAGGCCCAATTTTTCAGCCCCTGTTTAACAGGGGCATGTAATTACAATTTTTTATGCAATGCTTTGCAGCATGGCTCATTCCTGCACTCCAACTAGAGTATCTGGGAGAGGTTGCAGTGTCGTGGCACCAGCACCAGTGGCTAAGGCCCAATTTTTCAGCCCGTGTTTAACAGGGGCGTGTTATTACAATTTTTTATGCAATGCTTTGCAGCAGGGCTCATTCCTGCACTCCAACTAGAGTATCTGGGAGAGGTTGCAGTGTCGTGGCACCAGCACCAGTGGCTAAGGCCCAATTTTTCAGCCCCTGTTTAACAGGGGCGTGTTATTACAGTTTTTATGCAATGCTTTGCAGCAGGGCTCATTCCTGCACTCCAACTAGAGTATCTGGGAGAGGTTGCAGTGTCGTGGCACCAGCACCAGTGGCTAAGGCCCAATTTTTCAGCCCCTGTTTAACAGGGGCGTGTAATTACAATTTTTGATGCAATACTTTGCAACAGGGCTCATTGCTGTGCTCCAAGTACAGTATCTGTGAGGGGTTGCAGTGTTGTGGCACCAGTGCCTAAGGCCCAATTTTTCTGCCCCTGTTTAACAGGGGCATGTAATTACAATTCTTGATCTAATAATTAACAGCAGGGCCCATTCCTGCGCCCACCAAGAGTAACTGTGAGGCCTTACAGTGTTGTGTCAACACCACCACCACCACCACCAAAGGCCTAATTTTTCAGCCCCTGTTCAACAGGGGCATGCAATTACATTTCTTGATCTAATAATTCACAGCAGGGCCCATTCCTGCGCCCACCAAGAGTAACTGTGAGGCCTTACAGTGTTGTGTCAACACCACCACCACCACCAAAGGCCCAATTTTTCAGCCCCTGTTCAACAGGGGCATGCAATTACAATTCTTGATCTAATAATTCACAGCAGCACCTATTCATGTGCCCACCAAGAGTAACTGAGGGCTCACAGTGTTGTGGCAACACCAACATGTAAGGGGTAAATTTCAGCTGAGTATATACGGCAGGCCCTTACTTTCAAACATCCAACTTACAAACGACTCCTCCTTGCAAACGGAAGGATACAACAGGAAGTGAGAGGAAATCTACCCCTAGGAAGGCAAATTCTCTCCTGTAAGAGTTAATATGGGAAAAAAATGTCTCCTCTCCACTGATGCTTTATCACCAATTCTTGTTTCAATAAAAACCCCAAATTTTCAAAAAACATTTGTCATTAGGACGGAAAGTGAGGTGAACTGTTCTGAACAGGTGCACACTGCACAGACAGCAAAACAAATGTTACAGGGGTGATAACCCTTCCCTATGTTTTCCAAAAAGCTTAAAAATAGATTTTTTGGCTGGAGCTACACTTAAACAATGTACCTGTTCAAAATTACAAACAGATTCTACATAAGAACAAACCTACAGTCCCTGTCTTGTATGCACCGCCTGTATACGGCTGTTCAGAGTATATAGGGCCTTTTTTATTTTGTGTGCGGGGTTCCCCTTAATATCCATACAAGACCCAAAGGGGCTGGTAATGGGCTGGGGTAGGGGGGGGGGGCTGTGATGGGGTAGCTATGCCATTTTTCTTAAAGATTTTCATCCATATTACCGGGACCAGACATTACATTAAAGCCGCAAGCAGTTTTAAATGGCTAGTCGTTATAATTAGCACTTTCGATTTCGAACGTTCGCATCCATTGTATTTTAATTGGGTTCTAAAGTTTGTGCGAACTTTCGGTCCGTTCACGGGTTCTGGTGCGAACTGAACCCGGGGGTGTTCGGCTCATCACTACTCTGGAACATGATTAGCTAGTTATTTCCACCCAGCAAAGCAAATATTACCCAGTGGGATGGTATAGTGTTTTAAAAAAAACAAAAACATAATATTTTGTTTTGTTTATGGATAAATCTGGAGAACTTTGTTGTTAAAGAGCATACATTTTCATGACATTTATTGTATGAATTGTGCATTTTGTACTGTAAAATGTATTATTTTGTTTTTAACTGACCCTTCCCTGGAACATAAAATGATTTGTCCTTAGGGATCAATTACATAATGGGGTTGATTTGCTAAAGCAGTAGAGCAAGCTTGGTTTTGCAAAGTTTTTTTTTGTTTTTTTTGCAAAATTTAAAAAAAACAGTGGTGAATAAATACCACCAAAAGAAAGCTCTATTCGTGTGAGAAAAATTATAAAAATGTAATATGGGTACAGTGTTGCATGACCTCGCAATTGTCATTTTAAGTGTTACAGTGCTGAAAGCTGAAAATTGGCTGTGCAGGAAGGGGGTAGATGTGCCCAGTATTCAAATGGTTAAAATACTCATTATTAAGTTAAAATAGTGCACTCACGGTACATTAGAAGTAAATAATGTTATCAATAATCAATAACCTGCAGCACTTGTACCATTCACTGTGTATTCCTTCTGGCCGGCGGCTGCTGTGCATGATAACATCACAGTTGGCACCGCCCAACGTGTTTCATCATATGCTTGATGTCGTCAGGGACTTGGCTAAAAGACGTACACCACACAAAGGATATGAATACAGCATAGGTGGAAGAGGAATTCCCTCTACATCAGTGGTCGACATGAAGAAGTTAGAAAGATGCTGGTATTCACACCAAAAAGCATGCCATCTTGTGGAGAAAAAAAGATTTAGTAAATCATAGCATACACCTATTTAATATTATACACACCTATTTAAAAATTATATTTATGTTATTTGCTGCTGATACTAATATTTTTTGTTCTGGCAGTGATTTGCAGTCTTTAATATTGGTGATCAGAACAGAATTGAGTAAATTGAAATTATAGACTGTAAGCTCTAACAATCAGGGTCCTTTGATCCCTCCTGTATTGAATTGTATTGTAACTGTACTATCTTCCCTGATGTTGTAAAGCGCTGGGCAAACTGTTGGCACTATATAAATCCTGTATAATAATGATATAATAATTATAGTTTGATAGAAATAAATTATCATTAAACCTGAACAAAACAATAGAGTAATATTTTTTGGGAACTAACACACAAATAGACATTCAGTTGGAAGGGGTTAATAAGAAAATGGTTAGGGAAATACAAAATTTGAGGGTAATAATAGATATTTAAATCTGCTGGAAATCACATATTAACCACTTAAGCCCTGGACCATTTGGTAGCTAAAGGACCAGAGGCGTTTTCAGAATTTTGCACTGCGCTGCTTTAACTGGAAATTGTGCGGACATGCAATGTTGTACCCAAACGAAATTTGTGTCCTTTTCTTCCCACAAATAGAGCTTTCTTTTAATGGTATTTGATTGCCTCTGCGATTTTTATTTTTTGCGATATAAACGAAAAAAGACCGAATTTTTAAAAAAATATGATATTTTCTACTTTTTGTTAATAGGAAAAATCGAATAAAATTTTAGTCATACATTTAGGTCAAAATGTATTCAGCCACATGTCTTTAGTAAAAAAAATGTCAATAAGCGTATATTTATTGGTTTGCGCAAAAGTTATAGCGTTTACAAACTAGGGTACATTTTCTGGAATTTACACAGCTTTAAATTTATGACTGCCTATCTCATTTATTGAGGTGCTAAAATTGCAGGGCAGTACAAACCCCCCCAAATGACCCCATTTTGGAAAGTAGACACCCCAAGGAAATTGCTGAGAGGCATGTTGAGCCCATTGAATATTTTTTTTTTTTGTCCCAAGTGATTGAATAATGACAAAAAAAAATAAAAATTACAAAAAGTTGTCACTAAATGATATATTGCTCCCACATGCCATGGTTATATGTGGAATTGCACCCCAAAATACATTCTGTTGCTTCTCCTGAGTACGGGGATACCACATGTGTGGGACTTTTTGGGAGCCTAGCCGCGTACGGGGCCAAAAACCAAGCACCGCCTTCAGGATTTCTAAGGGCGTAAATTTTTGATTTCACTCCTCACTACCTATCACAGTTTTGAAGGCCATAAAATGCCAAAATAGCACAAAACCCCCCCAAATGACCCCATTTTGGAAAGTAGACACCCCAAGCTATTTACTGAGAGGCATGTTGGGTTCATGGAATATTTAATATTTTGCCACAAGTTGCGGGAATATGACAAACTTTTTTTTTTTTGCACAAAGTTGTCACTAAATTATATGTTGCTCACACATGCCATGGGAATATGTGATATTACACCCCAAAATACATTCTGCTGCTTCTCCTGAGTACGGGGATACCACATGTGTGGGACTTTTTGGGAGCCTAGCCGCGTACGGGACCCCAAAAACCAAGCACCGCCTTCAAGGTTTCTAAGGGCATAAATTTTTGATTTCACTCCTCACTACCTATCACAGTTTTGAAGGCCATAAAATGCCAAGATGGCACAAACCCCCCCAAATGACCCCATTTTGGAAAGTAGACACCCCAAGCTATTTGCTGAGAGGCATGTTGAGCCCATTGAATATTTTTTTTGTCCCAAGTGATTGAATAATGACAAAAAGAAAAAAAAAATTACAAAAAGTTGTCACTAAATGATATACTGCTCAAACATGCCATGGTTATATTTGGAATTGCACCCCAAAATACATTTTGCTGCTTCTCCTGAGTACGGGGATACCACATGTGTGGGACTTTTTGAGAGCCTAGCCGTGTACGGGGCCCTGAAAACCAAGCACCGCCTTCAGGATTTCTAAGGGCACAAATTTTTGATTTCACTCCTCACTACCTATCACAGTTTTGAAGGCCATAAAATGCCAAGATAGCCCAAAACCCCCACAAATGACCCCATTTTGGAAAGTAGACACCCCAAGCTATTTGCCGAGAGGCATGGTGAGTATTTTACAGCTCTCATTTGTTTTTGAAAATGAAGAAAGACATTTTTTTTTTTTTTTTTTCAATTTTCAAAACTTTGTGACAAAAAGTGAGATCTGCAAAATACTCAACATACCTCTCAACAAATAGCTTGGGGTGTCTACTTTCCAAAATGGGGTAATTTGGGGGGGTTTTGTGCCATCTGGGCATTCCATGGCCTCCGAAACTGTGATAGGCAGTGAGGAGTGAAATCAAAAATTTACACCCATAGAAATCCTGAAGGCGGTGCTTGGTTTTCGGGGTCCTGTACGCGGCTAGGCTCCCAAAATGTCTCACACATGTGGTATCCCCGTACTCAGGAGAAGAAACAGAATGTATTTTGGGGTGCAATTCCACATATAACCATGGCATGTTTGAGCAATATATAATTTAGTGACAACTTTTTGTACATTTTTTTTTCTTTTTGTCATTATTCAATCACTTGGGAAAAAAAAAATATTCAATGGGCTCAACATGCCTCTCAGCAAATAGCTTGAGGTGTCTACTTTCCAAAATGGGGTCATTTGGGGGGGTTTTGAACTGTCCTGGCATTTTATGCACAACATTAGGAAGCTTATGTCACACATCATCCACTCTTCTAACCACTTGAAGACAAAGCCCTTTCTGACACTTTTTGTTTACATGAAAACATTTATTTTTTTTGCAAGAAAATTATGTTGAACCCCCAAACATTATATATTTTTTTAAAGCAAAGGCCCTACATATTAAAATAGTGGGTGTTGCATTTTTTTTTTCCACACAGTATTTGCGCAGCGATTTTTCAAACGCATTTTTTGGGGGAAAAACACACTTTTTTTTATTTTTAATGCACTAAAAAACACTATATTGCCCAAATGTTTGATGAAATAAAAAAGATGATCTTAGGCCGAGTACATGGATACCAAACACGACATGCTTTAAAATTGCGCACAAACGCGTAGCGGCGACAAACTACATTCATTTTTAAAAGCATTTAAAAGCCTTTACAGGTTACCACGTTAGATTTACAGAGGAGGTCTACTGCTAAAATTACTGCCCTCGATCTGACCTTCGTGGTAATACCTCACATGCATGATGCAATTGCTGTTTACATATGACGCTAGACCGACGCTTGCGTTCGCCTTTGCGCAAGAGCAGGGGGGACAGCGGTGCTTTTTTTTTTTTTTTTTAAACTGTTCCTTCCATATTTTATTTTATTTTTTACCATTTTTATTGTTATCTCAGGGAATGTAAATATCCCCTATGATAGCAATAAGTAGTGACAGGTACTCTTTTTTTAAAAAAATTGGGGGGTTAGACCCTAGATCTTTCCTCAAAGCATCTGACCACACCAAAATCAGTGTGATAAAATGCTTTCCCAATTTCCCAATGGTGCTGTTTATATCGGATGGGGGACATTACCTCCCACTGCTTGTAAAAGCAGTCTAGAGGCTAATTATCTGCTAGAATTGCTTTTACATGAAAGCCGGCCACTGGCTGAAAAGAATGATACCAAGATGAAACATAAACCTGCAGGCATCATTCTGGTATAAACATTCAAAGTCCAGCAACATACCAGTACGTTGCTGGTCCTTGTTGGACATGTATTGTAATCTTTTTTTTCATGCAGCCTGTTGGCTGAACGAAAAAAAGAGATTGATCGGTGGGTATGCTCACCATTAGAATACCTCCCTTCATCCACCCACTTCTAATGATGGGCATACATGCACCATTTTAATATGCCGAAGCATGGGGGCATCCTCCCGCAAAAAAGTTATGCCGCGTACACATGGTCGGACTTTTCCACGGGCAAGCCTTCTTCGGAATTTCGACCGTATGTACGCGGCATAAAAGGTTATGCCGCGTACACACGGTCGGACTTTTCCACGGGCAAGCCTCCGTCGGAATTTCGACCGTATATACGCGGCATTAGGAGCAAAATCGCTCCTCCGCCCCTGCTGCCCCCATGCTTCGGCATATATGCTCTTTTTTTTAACTGTGGCGGTGAAATCACCTCCTACAGCGTTGGAGTCACGGCTTTATGTATCGTGGGAGCAAACGCTGTTGCTGTCAAGATAAATAGATCCGCGCTGCAACTGAATGGCGTACCTGCTAAGCAAATGATGGTTAACATTAAAACAAAGCAACATTACAGTACAACAGTAAGACCTTACCATACCATACCTGCAAAGCAAATACCAAAACAAAACCTAGTAAAAAATAAAACTTTTTTTAACGCAACCTGTGCCTAAAATATATATATGCCGAAGCATGGGGGCATCCTCCCGCAAAAAAGTTATGCCGCGTACACACGGTCGGACTTTTCCACGGGCAAGCCTCCGTCGGAATTCCGACCCTATGTACGCGGCATTAGGAGCAAAATCGCTCCTCCGCCCCTGCTGCCCCCATGCTTTGGCATATATGCTCTTTTTTTTTAACTGTGGTGGTGAAATCACCTCCTACAGCACTGGAGTCACGGCTTTATGTATCGTGGGAGCAAACGCTGTTGCTGTCAAGATAAATAATTCCGCACTGCAGCTGAATGGCGCACCTGAAAACAAAAAATTACATACCTGAAAAGCAAGCATGATAAAACATTGCAGAATAGAATACAGTAAAAAAGAACAGAACAATAGAGAGAAAATAGAGAGAGAGAGAGAGAACAATAAAACAACAACTATTTTTGTTTTTTTTATTTTATATTTTTTTTGTGTAAGTGTGTCCTAGTCTGTGAAATGCTGTACCCTACACTAAAACTTCACTTTTGAGTGGTAGCGTTCAAAAAATTCACCAAGGCAAAGACCAGGTTTGTCAGGACAGAGTGGACAAAAAACACGGGTGTCACGCCTAAATCCGCGCTTGCTACAGACACGACATCTGTTTTTGGGGGTTCGTTGGGTAGGGGTACTCGGGAGGGCATACGGATAATGCCTCTCATGCAGCCAGCTTACTGCATTTGGTTGGGGATGGTGAGGTGCAGAACCGCCTGGATACAGGAGGTCTGTGACTATCTCATTCTGGAATTTTAGAAGAGATAAAGTCCCGCCTGAAGCTCTGTATAGCACATGAGCGTTCAGCAAAGCCAATTGGAATAAGGATAGAGACACTTTTTTGTACCAGCGTCTCGCCTTACGGTCAATTAGATACGGCGCCAACAACTGGTTGTTGAGGTCCACCCCTCCCATATTTTGGTTATATTCGTGGACACAGAGGGGTTTCTCCACAACACCAGTCGCCGTGCGAATTTGGACTGTTGTGTCTGCATGAAGGGAGGTAAAAAGGAAAACCTTCTTATTGTCCCTCCACTTCATAGAGAGCAAGTTATTACACTTCAAGCAGGCTCTCTCCCCCAGCCTAAGACGGGCATCTACAAGCCGCTGGGGAAAGCCACGGTGATTAGGTCGCACGGTGCCACATGCTCCAATCTGATGATCAAACAAGTGACTAAACAGTGGCACGCTCGTGTAATAATTGTCCACATACAAGTGGTACCCCTTTCCGAATAAGGCTGACACCAAGTTCCACACTATCTTGCCAGCGCTCCCTATGTAATCCGGGCAGTTGACCGGCTCAACCTGACTGTCTTTTCCCTCATAAACCGTAAAGCTCCATACATAGCCTGTTGCCCTGTCACAGAACTTATAGAGCTTGACCCCGTATCTGGCATGCTTGCTGGGAAAGTACTGCTTGAAAGACAAGCGGCCAGAAAATTTAATCAGGGACTCATCAACGCAGACAACTTGATCGGGAATAAACAAGGCTGCAAAACGTTCGTTGAAGTGGTTTATGAGGGGCCGAATTTTATAGAGCCGGTCGTATTCAGGGTCTCCATGTGGATGACAAAGTTCATTGTCGTTGAAGTACATGAACCGCAAAATCTGCTCATATCGTGTCCTGGGCATGGAGGCAGAGAACACGGGCATGTGGTCAATTGGGTGTGTGGACCAATAAGCACGCAATGACGGGAATTTATGTGTGCCCATGTTGAGGGAAAGGCCCAGAAAGGTCTTAAATTCGGAAACCGTAATTGGTTTCCAATCTTTGGCAATGGAAGGCAACTGGGGGTTAGCGGCGATGAATTGACCAGCATATAAATTACTCTGGTCCACAATAGATCTATAGAGATCTTCCGTGAAAAACAGTGAATAAAAGTCAATTGGCATAAAATCAGCTGTTTCCACCTGAATACCGGGTTGGGCAGTGAATGGGGGAAGTACGGGTTCTGCAGAAGTGGTGGGGACCCAATCAGGATAGGCAAATTCTGCAGGAAGGGCACGACGGGCACGACGGGCCTACCTTTGTCTTCTTGGTGGCGGCGGGACACTACTTGTGCTTGCCACCTTGCCAGCTTGAACTGCACTTATGGGACTCGCCACGTCACCACGTGATACTGCAGTGCTGGATGTACGCCCAGGCTGTACTAGGCCGCTGGTGCTTGCCAATTCACCAGAAGGAATAGCGGCGCTAGTACTACTCTGCTCCATGATACGAGAGACCTGCGGTTCTTGCTCCTCAACAACCTCAGAAGATCGGGTACGCCTGACCTTAGCAGGGACCTCACCTTCGTCGTCAGAGCTATCTGACGTGGAGCCGCTGACTTCACTGTCTTCTACGGGAAGATATTCTGAGCCTGAATCTGACAGATGCGTGACCTCCTCTTCACTATCTGTCATGCTCAGAATCTCGTAGGCCTCTTTACTAGTGTACCTTTGTCTTGCCATTTTGGGCTCTAAATTTAGGGGTACACTAGTAAGATTCACAGGTAAAAAAAGCACCTGACTGTCAGCAAATGTATCAAACGCTACCAAAAAAACTGTTAGCGATCGCAGGGATCAGGACTGTCTCTGCGAACGCTGCAGTTATGTGTGTTGTGTTTGGTAAGTGACAGTGATTGATCGATACTGCACTTGGGTGGGCTGGGCTGGGCTGGGCTGGGCGGAGGGGCTAAACGCAGGTGCTAGCAGGTATCTGGGCTGATCCCACTAACACTGCGTTTTTGGGAACCCTAAACCGCTGGGGACGCTAGTATAGATCTGATCAGATCAGATATTGATCTGTTCAGATACTATACCACTAAGGGAGGTGTATGCTTTGCGCGTGGGTGTTAGCGTTACTGGCACTAACCTGACGCTGCCTGGGGCGACGCAGACCCTCTCTGGCGCTAAAACCTAATTGATATCAGCCGCCGGGCGATCAGGGGGTTAAACCTTTATTGGGTTATATACGGCGGGTGCCCTGATGCTATAAAAAGCAAACTAACCAACCAGCGTCACCCGTAAAACTTATATGCTGATCACTGGTGAAAGGGTTAACTAGGGGCAATCAGGGGGTTAAAACCTTTATTAGGTTATATATGGGGGTACCTGACGCTATATAAAAACCTGACGGGTAACCTAAATAACTAAATAACTAACTGGCTAACCAGTGTCACCAGTAAAACTTATACGGTGATCACTGGTGAAAGGGTTAACTCTAGGGGCAATCAGGGGGTTAAAATAATATATGGGTGTACCTGACGCTATAAAAACCTGCGGCAAAACTAAAAATAAATAACTGGCTATCTAGGGCACCACTGGCACTAGATACAGCGATCGGAAATACGATCGCTTAGTGATGCTGGCGTTAGGGGGTGAAAGGGTTACCTGGGGGCGATCAAGGGGTTAAACTTTTATTAGGGGGGGTTAGGGGGCTACCCTGGACCTAAAGGGGCCTAAACCTAACTGCCCTGCAACTTTTTACTGTCACAAATGACACTGATTGCAGTGATCAGTAAAAAAATGACCACTGCAAACGGTGCACTGTGACTGGGGGTACTGGGGGTGATCTGGGGGGTGATCTGGGGGTGACTGGGGGGTGAAAATTGTGCCTACATGTACTGGTATCAGTGGGCTGTTGGTGCACTTACTGTGAGATGTCTTCACTCCTCGTGCCGGATCGAAAAGACCGACACGAGGAGAGATGACATCACTTCCTCTGCCTGTGTTTACATTACACAGGCAGAGGAAGGTTTTCATTCACTGGGAGCGATCGCGAGGGGGTGGCCAGAATCGAACAGCCGTCCCCTCATCTCGGATCGCTCCCCAACGGAAAACTACCGCTCACTGTATAGGAGGGGGGTCCGATCGGACCCCCCAACTATACAAAGGCAATCACGTAGATATACGTGACTTTGCCTGTCGGTGCCATTCTGCCGATGTATTATTACAGTGGGCGGTCGTTAAGTGGTTAAAGAGGAGTTCCAGTCTCCTGTACAAAAACTGTAGCTTCTGAAAAACAGCTACTCACCTGTCCCATTATTCAGCAGTGTGCTCACCCCAGTTGGTTTTACCCACTGTCTTCTTTCCTCTGCGCTGGCATCTTCACTTTGGGGACTTGGCTATGACAGCTTGTCGCTTCACAGCCAGGTGGCCACTGCGCATGGTGGATTCCTACTGCGCATGGTAGATGCAGTCTTCTGGGACCTGTCACATGTCCCAGAACACTGCAGGGAGGGAGGGAGGATAACTTCCATTCCTATTGCTTAGGCAGTGGGAGTGGGTACCTGTCAAAATTGGGTACTCCCTCCCCCCACTCCTTAAAGTTGCCAATTCTTCAAGAGTGGGGGACGAGTCCTTAAAGCGGAACTTCCCTTTTTGGGTGGAGCTCTGCTTTAAGCACGTGTAATCCAAAGTTTTATACTGTTCAATGGTTCTTCCATATCCTAAATACTGTGCAGAGGTTTGGGGCAATAATTATATACCTAGAATATATCCATTAATCACACTGCAAAATAAACAAATACGGAACATTAATGTGGCAGGATATACAGTAGGGATCACACAAGCTCATTATTCTTACAGTCAAAACTTCTAAAATTTAAGGATAAGGTGCAATTACAGACTGCACAAAAAATATTCAAAGAAAAAAACTATTTACTATTGGCAAATATTTCAAAATTATTAATGGCAAGGGAAAGGGGGGGGGGGGTAGAATTTAAGGGGAACATTTGATATCAAGATTTTGAGGACAACTAGGAAAAGGTTTGTATTTCGATTTGTGGAGTCAAATCGTGGAACAGTTTCAATGTGGAGCTCAAGAAATGTCCAAACATGAACCAATTTAAAAAGAGGTATAAAGAGGTGAGAAGGTACAAGAATGAAGGAATTTTAATTATTATTGTATTTACTTATTTTGCTATTGAGTTTTTTTTGTTTTATCTTTAGTTTTGTCTGGGTGTGTATGTGTAAGTATGTATGTACAGTATATGTATAATATGTATGTATGCATATATGTTTGTAAGTGTGACTGTATGTACTGTATGATTATTAGTAATTACTTAATTACAATGTCTTAATCACTATCCAATCCTATTTAGACACATATCCCCCACTCCTGACTCCCTCTGGAGAAATTTCCCACATCCTATCCCTTCTGCCCCTGTTACCTTGATCTTGTCGAATTAGAGACCCACAAAATATATTTCCACTCAATAAAACAATGTATATTTATACCACGGATGATTTAGTTCACTGACCTATCATTAGTGACTTTAGTATGACACATAGTTGTCCATTTAAACAGTGACGACCCTCTTTATCGTCAGGACATGCCAAGCCGCCTAGATGGACCTTGGTCCCTGATTCGATTTTAGTTGACCACGACTGTCTTTTTTTTTTAATATTCCCAATTAAACTATTCATCTCCTTTTATGTATTTCTTATGTTTAGATATCGATAAATCTGATTACAAATGGTATAAGATAAGCTTTCTTATTACATATTACTCCTTTCCCCCTTCCCCCCCCGCCCCCCATCCTCCCTTTTTCTTTTTTCTCTCTTCCCTCTTTTTATACTGTTTCATTTAATGATTGTTATTACTTATGCATTTATTTTCAATAATACATTTTCTTTACTCCATATTTATATACAAAATTGTAGAGAAGATAAAAATTCCATCTACACTTATCTACTTATTTTAAAATCTTGTATAACATATATGAACTGTATTGTGTAATCTTTAATAAAATATTTGAAAACGATTATTAGTAATTAGTATAATGTATTAGAATTATTAATTAGTGTATACTGGTATCTTTATACTGATGGAAAGCTAAATAATGTATTATTATTAATTATGGAGAAGGGTGGGATTATATAAGCTGGTACTTCTTCCAGCTCCTTTTCAAATATGTAATCTTGTTTTGCTTAGAGTTTTATGTTTGTTTTCTGTATGTCTGACTATTGCTGTATGATTACTTTGCAATTTTTTCTTTTTATTTAATTTTTTTTTACATGTTCAAAATAAACTACTACTACTATTACTAATAAAAAAGCTGGTACAAAAAATACATGGTTTTAAAAATCGATAGTATTAAAAATCCAATAAAGCATGTTTAAACCCCAATCTACCAGGGTTTTTCGCAATAAAAGAGACTATGTAAAGGGAAAAAGCTCATATCCACAAATTACACACAATGGCAGATACAATAGCAAATCCAAGTATATAAGAAAAAAGAAAAGGGGGGCGCATGCGCGGCGCGATGCTGGACGGACGCTGCTGAGCAGAGCTCCGTCTGACCAGGTCTGCTAGGCAGGATTCCCGGGGCTATTCTAGCACATAATTCAGCCCAAATTCACTCAGCACCCCTGTGAGACACCCAGGTACATGCCATCAGGCAAAAAAGGACGGAGAACCCGCTCACAACACTCGCTCACCAACTTTCTCTTGGAGATTGAGCACTCCTGCACAACAAGAAAGATGACCCAAAATGGCGCCAGCTCACACGCGGCCCCCAGCAGCTCCATGCAGGCTCAGACAACAAATCCTCCAAACAGTGAGTACAATCCCCCCCTGACAAAAGCTGATCTGGATGCCAGCCTCACAGCCATTTATGAAAAGCTGGTGGGGAAGCTGGAGTCTGAAATACATAAATCCACCAGTGCTCTATCACAGGAGATAGCCAGCATAGGAGGCAGAACTGACATTTTAGAGGCCAAGCATGACGAGCTTTCCTTGGCTCACAATGACTTGAGAAAGGATTATGAGTCACTTGCAGACAGATTTTCCTTTATGCAAGCTCACGTAGAAGATTTAGACAACAGGAACAGGAGACACAATATAAGGCTGCGTGGTGTCCCTGAAACGATCACTGATCTAAACCAGACCATCACTAAACTGTTTCATAACCTTGTCCCAGACAAGCCCCTGTCTGCCTTTGCATGCAACAGATTACACAGAGCTCTAAGGTAGGGTGACCAGACGTCCCCGTTTTCCGGGGACAGTCCCCGGATTGAGGACACTGTCCCCGGAGCCCATTTGTCCCCAGAATAGTCCCCGGATTGCAGAAGTGGCATTCAGGGACATGTCTGCAGCGAGGCTGGGCAGCACTTTTTCATGGGGGCGGCGCCGCCCCTGCCTGGTTGCACGTTTATGCAGAGAGCGGAGCACAGTGAACAGCAGCAAGGCTGGGACTGGAGGGTGCGGAAGGAGCAGAACTCCTTTGAAGTGAAGTGTGGTGTGCAGGCAGCGCCAGGGCTAAAGTCTCCCGGCGGAAGATGGACAGACAAAAGCAGAGTCGCGTCGCAGCGGGGTGCCGAGAACGCTTCTGCACCCGGGCACCAGTCAAAACTAAAGTACAGAGATTACATTCTCTGTCAGGCGGCGATCACTCCTCCCCACCCCGCGTGACAGGTGACTTGTAGTCCCGGCATCTGACGTGACATCACAGGAAGGGAAAGTGGTGCCAGGGCGGAGAAACTGAAGAACAGTAAGTGGCAAACTTTGTAGCAGCAGATCCTGGTGCTGTTATGGTGCGGTATGTGGAGAATGTAGGGCAGGAGGAGCCGAGTGTACTGGGGGAGGGCAGAGGTGAGAGAAGAAGGGAGCGCTGTGTCCTGGGGGGAGGGAGGGCTCTGTTTACTAGAGGTGGAGAGGGTCTTTTCTGGGGATGAGCTGTGACCTGGGGTTTTGAGTACAGGGAGAGCTCTGTGTATGAGGGGGGGGCTAGGGGTGATTGGAGCTCTGTAGTCGCGAGAGCTAGGGGATGGAGAAGCTCTGTGTACTGGTTGGAGAATGGGGGGTGGGGCTTGAAGTGAGGAAAGGGGGAGGGTCAGAGTTGAAGGAGGAGAATTGTACTTGGAGGGTGGGCTCTGTGTACTGGGGGTGGGAGCTCTGTGTAATAGGGGGACATGGGGGTGAGGGGAGCTCAGTACTGGGGAGGAGAATGAGGGGCACCAGGTATCTCTAAGGTTGCCAATGCAGATCAAGTCTAATGTCACACACAGTTGTTTGATTACTCAGTGGTGCCAGTACCTCACAGGGCACTAGCGCTAAACCACTCCGCTCCTCCTGTCCACCCCATAGAAAAGCATTCTTAGTGACACTGCAACTACTGTTGCTAAATACACTCCCCCTGTAGAGGTCCTGCCCGCATAACATCATGCTGCTGTACACATTCTAGCAGAAAGTACAGCACCTCAGCCACAGCACAAATTTAAAGGGGAAAACCTGCCTGAAACTGTAAGACCTACTATATATTAAAGTCCTGAGTTTTAAAATGGGTGAACAGGTAGGAATTTTAATGCAGAAGAGACATGCTTTGTCTCTTCTGCATTAAAATTACTTACCTGCCTGTCCGTTGCTGTACGGTGCACCTCGCATGCCCTCCACAGAACCCACTCTGCTCTATGTGCGATCGGATGTAAATGAACTCTGCAGTTCATTTACACCCAACTGCGATCTGATCCGATCCACCCAGAAGGAGGGGAACAGATATCCATCGGTTTGTTTTTAGTGGACCGGATTGGATTGGAGATTACACCCGCTGCTCCATAGAAAAGAGTGGAGGGTCCAATTGGGTCGGTCTGAAAAACAGACAGGCAAATCCAATTGGACTGCTCACAAATTTAGATGGGGGGGGTGCCCAATTTTAGTCTTGCATTGCTGGGCACTGGTGAGGCTGCATTGCTGGGCACTGGTGAGGCTGCATTGGATGGGCACTGGTGAGGCTGCATAGATGGGCACTGATCAGGCTGCTAGATGGGCACTGGTCAGACTGCATCGATGGGCACTGGTGAGGCTGCATTGATGGGTACTGGTTAGGCTGCATAGATTGGCACTGGTCAGGCTGCATAGATGGGCACTGGTCAGGCTGCATTGATGGGCACTGGTCAGACTGCACTGGTCAGACTGCACAGATGGGCTCTGGTCAGACTGCATAGATGGGCACTGGTGAGGCTGCATAGATGGGCACTGGTCAGGCTGCATAGATGGGCACTGGTCAGGCTGCATAGATGGGCACTGGTCAGGCTGCATAGATGGGCACTGGTCAGACTGCATAGATGGGCACTGGTCAGACTGCACAGATGGGCTCTGGTCAGACTGCATAGATGGGCACTGGTGAGGCTGCATAGATGGGCACTGGTCAGGCTGCATAGATGGGCACTGGTCAGGATGCATAGATGGGCACTGGTCAGGATGCATAGATGGGCACTGGTCAGGCTGCACAGATGGGCACTGGTCAGACTGCACAGAAGGGCACTGGTGAGGCTGCATTGAGGGGCACTGATGAGGCTGCATTGATGGGCACTGGTCAGGCTGAATAGATGGACACAGCTGAGCCCTGCATAGATGGGCACTGGTCAGACTGCATAGATGGGCACTGGTGAGGCTGCATAGATGGACACAGCTGAGCCCTGCATAGATGGGCACTTGTGAGGCTGCATAGATGGGTACTGGTATGGCTGCATAGATGGGCACTGGTCAGACTGTATAGATGGGCACTGGTCAGACTGTATAGATGGGCACTTCTGAGGCTGCATTGATAGGCACTGGTCAGACTGCATAGATGGGCACTGGTGAGGCTGCATTGATGGGCACAGGTCAGGCTGTATAGATGGGCACTTGTGAGGCTGCATAGATGGGCACTGGTCAGGCTGCATAGATGGGCACTGGTGAGGCTGCATAGATGGGCACAGCTGAGCCCTGCATTCTTTATGTAGCACACTGCTGAGCCCTGCATTCTTTATGTAGCGCACTCCTGAGCCCTGCATTCTTTATGTAGCGCACTCCTGAGCCCTGCATTTCTTATGTAGCCTGCTCCTGAGCCCTGCATTGTTTATGTAGCGCGCTCCTTAGCCCTGCATTCTTTATGTAGCACACTCCTGAACTCTGCACTTTTTTATCTATCTAATCTTCTTAACATTTGGTAGTCATATCTCAAAAAATTCTAAGAAGTATCTTTTTTTTAATCTCATAGACAAAATATGAGAAATAACGTATATATCATACAATCATTCCATAAACACATACCACATACACTGCATATACAATTTGAGGAAAATATGCTTATTAAATTGTTTACCATTTGCCAATAAACAAAAAAAAAAAAAAAAAATGTCCCCGGATTTCATTTAAAAAATCTGGTCACCTTACTCTAAGGCCCAAACCAACTCCTGATAAACCCCCTTGTGACATAATCATCTGTATGAAAGACTTTGTCACTAAGGAAGACATCATGAGAGCGGCTAGAAACACTCAGAATATAGACCTAGATGGAATCAGGATCCAGATCTACCCGGACATCTCTCCTGTGACTCTGGATAGACGCCGCAGGATGAAGGAGGTTACCAGTATCTTACAATCTGCCGGAATTAAGTACAGATGGGGATTTCCCTTCAAGTTGTCTATTATGCACAATGGCACCACGTATTCTGTCTATAATGTTATAGAAGGGAAGGAGCTGCTGGTCAAGCTGGGCCTCTTGGATCAGGCCCCTCAACGCCGATTCCCTCCCACACCTTGATCATCACCCATTTGGTCCACCCCTAGGCGCTCACAAAGGGATCAGAGAAACCAAAGGGACCAGAGAAGATGGAACCCTCCCTCCCCAGATCATCATGCATGATCCTGCAAGTTCTATTTTCATAAACTGACCACACTATTCTTTTAAGATTTTGAGTCGTTGCTCATTTGGTTTTATTTCCACCCCCTGTTTCTTTTCACTACAAATGCATGCTCTCATGACATGAGGTGCAGTCCTAGGTTTATCTTTTTGTTACCCCATCTTTTGAACCTCTACCTCTGGATCCACATTAACGAGCACTACTATTATATATTCAGCTGTGTCTCCCCCATTGAGAACAGGGGGTCACCCAAAACTCACTATGCCCCTGGTAGAGACATGCCTAAGTAATGGTACCCCTTGTTCTCAACAAATTGTTATTGAACAGGACAACTACGATTCTCTTCCCACAACTGAATTAACACCCACTGGATCCATCCTGAAGATTTCATAATTGGTTCGGAAATTTCTGAGTAGCAAGTTCCAACCCTTCTCAGACTACTAAATTGAACAATATCCTATAAACTGACCACACTAAACTTTCACAATTTTTTTTTTTTTTACTTGTTTGTTTCGCAATGTTCACACTGCAGTTCTCCTTCCCCGTCATACCACCTGCCCTTACTGGAGTTCATCCAAATATAACCAAAGACTTCCTGGGCTGTTTCACTGTTTATTTTCTTGTCATGTTTGTTTCCCTGACAGGACGAACACTCCCAGCTGAACCTGATCTTGCGGCAGCCTAGTCTGCTATATGATCTCCACTCAAAAACAAACCCTCTGGACTCACGTGAGACCTTTCTCCTACTCCTTCTTTTTTTATTATTCTTTTATTTTTTTACCGCTGCCCCTCAATTTTTCATGTATCGTACCTTTTGTGATAGCTACCTTTTTTCACCATGTACCCTATACTGTGATTTTTCAATGTTTTCAATTGCCTGGCGAGTCCGCCGTCACTGGATTGTTCCCCACTCTGCCTCCGTGGTTTGCTCCCTCATCTCATTGAGGTGGTGGGGCGGTCCTCGTTGGTACAACTAGGACAAATTTGTCCTCTACATACTGTTTCTGGGCCAGGTGGCTCTATGTTTCCTGGCCCCCAGTTTTTTCTCATTTATTTCTCATTTACTTTTGCCCTTTTGGCCTCAAAAATGTTCAGAAATGTTAATGGAAGACCACAAATGACCTTTCTCTATAGTCACAATAAGTTGATCACATTTTTAGTTGCTATAAGATATATGATGACACTTCTATAACCACACTCTATCAAAATACATGTCTGGCACTATACAACATTTCTACATAATTTCCCCTTCCCTGTTATGCCTGGACTTCTTGGGAGCCCTCATTATTTGACGGAGCTCGAGATGTCTTATAGCTTTAACTATAACTTACCTAACAAAACTCTCCCTCTTTTACAAAAATGGGTATTAGAATAATCTCCCACAACGTTCAGGGGTTTAATTCTCCCAATAAACGCAAGAAAGCATTCAAACATTACAAAAGATTGGGAGCTGACATCATTTTATTACAAGAAACCCATTTTGCCCAAGCCAACCACCCACAATATTTCGACAAAACATTTAGTCAACATCATTATACTACCTTTGCAAATAAAACCAGGGGGGTCGCCATCTTTATCAAAAACTCAATTATTTTCGAAATCCAAAATATTTACAAAGATAAGGATAGCCGCTTCATTATTCTGAAGGGCACAGTTAACAGGCGCTCAATTACATTAGCGTCAGTTTACGCCCCTAATGAGTCACACTCATCCTTTTTCAAAAATGTCTTCTCCATATTAGACCAACACACTTCGCCCCACATGATTGTAGGAGGCAATTTCAACTTAGCCGCCCACCCCTCTTTAGACAGAAGTAACACAACCCCATCCTCTAAAGCCTTCTCCAAAACTATTAATCACTCTCTAAACAATCTTCAATTAATTGACACATGGAGATCACACCATATAGGGGTTAAGGCATTCACACATTACTCTCATCCTCACGATTGTTATGCCCGCCTTGACTACATTTTAAGTACCCCTATACTCTTAGCAAACTCCTCTTCAGCCCAGATTCACCCTTGCCCTTGGTCAGACCATAACATGACCGCCTTTGAGACCTCCCACATAGGAATGGCCCCCAACTACCTTTAAATGGCGCCTTAACGACTCTCTACTCACAGACCCCGCCACCTTCCAACCAATAAATTCCCATGTTGAAAATTACTTCAAAGAAAATATAACAAATGAGACACTTCCTACATCCATATGGGCTGCTCACAAAGCTGTTCTCAGGGGCCATCTTATAAACATTGCTGTGGCTAGGAATAAAGCTAAAATTGCAGACATTAAATGTCTCACTAAAGAATTAAATGACTTATATAACAAGCTGAGTCACTCAGTCTCCCCGGAGCTAACTAATCTAATCCAAATCAAGCGTCAAGCATTGAATACACTATTATCCGATGACACTGAAAAATCTCTACGCTTTTCAAAAGCCAGATTCTTACTATTCAGCAATTCTTCCTCAGCAATGTTTGCTAAAAAACTCAAGCAAGACTCTAATCCTACACATGTCTACAAGTTGCGTAATTCAAATGGTAATTTCGTAACTCACCCCCAGGATGTGCTCCAAATATTCACAAACTTTTATAAAGACCTATTTTCAGGCCCGCAAACAATTCCTAACCCCTCCTCTTTAAGGTGGATAGACAACCTCCCACTCCCTAAACTTGGCGATCATCAGACCTCCTCCCTTAATATACCCTGCACAGATGAAGAAATTTTGAACATAATCAAATCACTTAAGACATCCACAGCCCCAGGTCCAGACGGTTTTTCGTCTTCATACTATAAAAAATTTGCCCCTCTTCTAGTACCCAATCTCACTAGACTATTCAACCATATTCTAAATGGAGGCCAATTCCCTGACGAGATGTTGATGGCTAACCTCTCCTTAATCCCAAAACCCCATAAAGATCACTCCCTTCCTCAAAACTTTCGTCCCGTATCTGTCCTCAATAATGATATTAAAATTTTTGGTAAATTACTAGCCAACAGACTAGCTTCTGTCCTCACTTCCTTAGTACACACTGACCAGTCGGGCTTTATCCCAGGACGTCAAATTACGGATAACATCAGACTAGTATCCAACGTTATACAAGACGCTAATCTTCACTCCCGCCCAATCTGTCTTTTAAGCCTTGATATACACAAGGCTTTCGACAGCGTCAGCTGGTCATACATCAATCACCTCCTCCCTAAACTTGGCCTCTCAGAAAAATTCATACACGGTTTTAATGCCCTTTATCACTCCCCAAAGACTAGAATTAGAATTCCAGGTAGCAACTCCGAATTTTTCCCCATAAATAGAGGTACTAGACAGGGCTGTCCACTTTCCCCCCTCCTGTTTGCCTTGGCAATGGAGCCCCTTGCCATAGCTATCAGACAAAATATTAACATTAAAGGATATCAGAAAAACGTCACTCAATTTAAAATTAGCCTATATGCTGATGACGCTCTAATATTTCTGACTGATCCAATTACCTCCATTCCCAACTTATTAGCTGAACTCAACTCCTTCCATGCAATCTCCGGCCTATCTATAAACACCAATAAAAGCTCTGCTCTACCTATAAACTACCCCCCAAACATGCTAAGCACACTCCAAAATAATTTTAACTTCATCTGGCCATCCAACTCAATCAAATATTTGGGAGTCTATATTACCCCCACCTACACATCTCTTTATAAAGCCAATTATATTCCTCTTTTCTCCCACATAAATTCACTACTTAAATCATGGTCCAATCATCACATCTCCTTCTTAGGCAGAATTTGTGCGTTCAAAATGTCGATCCTCCCCAAGCTTCTCTACTATTTAAGAGCGCTCCCCATTAATGTCCCCAAATCCAGAATAACATCCCTTCAAAGGGAAATTAATAAATTTATCTGGAACAATAAAAAACCCAGATGTAGTTATGCGCTTATGCATAACCCACAAAACAAAGGCGGCATGGGCCTCCCAAACCTCTGGCACTATTATTTAGCAGCCAGACTCTCACATATGGCCCAATGGCATTCCCCCACTACACACATTCCATGGTTGATCTTCGAATCTTCTTCCATCTCCCCTCTATCATTAAAGGGCATCTTATGGTCCCCTACAACTCACTACCGCTCTCTTCTTAAGAAAAACATGATTATCGCCCACTCTTTGCAACTATGGAATAAAATCAAAGACTATTACGCCTTGTCCTCAACTACCCCCCCTTTGGCCAACTTCCTGGGAGATCCCAGATTTACCCCCGCGTTCCCAAACTACAATCTCTTTCATCACTGGATTCAACTTAAATTAACCACTCTTAGATCGCTAGTGATCAACCTAAAATTCCCAACCTTCGCATCCCTCCAATCTAGTCACAAACTCCCTGATTCTGAACTTCCCCAATATCTCCAAATCCAAAACTTTTTTGCCACTCACTATTCCCTTTCCATCGACACCCCATGCACCACTTTTGAGCGCATCTGCACATCCTCTTATAGAGATAAGGGTGTCATCTCACATATTTACAATTTCTTAAACGATCTACACCAGCCCGAGAAAACAGGCCCTATGATACGTTGGGAAGCTGACTTGAGCTGCTCCCTCCCCATAGAAACCTGGTTAAAGATGATAGACAACCTCCGCAAAAGCAATCGTGCAGCAGCCTTTAGGGAACCCCCCCTTAAACTTATTGTTAGATGGTATATGACCTCTGCCAAGATCCATTCATTTTATCCCTCAGTCTCCAATACCTGCTTTAGAGGCTGCCCTGATGAAGGGAACTATCTCCACATCTTCTGGAGCTGCAAACTTCTTGAACCCATATGGCAGGCAGTAGTAACCACTTTAGAATCCACACTCAAGAAAAAAATCCCCCTCTCACCACAAATCTGCATTCTTTATGCTGAGGTTTCAGATATCCCCTTACCTTGTACTAGACTACTTCATTCACTGATAAGCTCCGTTCAATGGATGATCGCCCTAAGCTGGAAAACACACAACCTTCCTTGGTCCCAGGTCTTATCCAGAATGGAGGCTCTTAGATTATCTGAAAGGATCCACCATACTCTCTTTGATAGCATACACACATACAATGGAAAGTGGATGTATTGGTCTCCAACTTAACAGAACATACCGCTATAACATACTATTGAGCTTACTCCTATGGGACTTTTTTTTCCACACCACCCTACCTTCACACCCAAATGTTATCTTGTCCTTATGGCTGATACTGATTGCATATGGATATAACCTCTGTTGCCATTCTCATGTACAAACCTTTGTAAACCCTAGCACTACTGTATTTTGTATATCGCTTTATACTGAAGTTTGTCATTTTCCTGTCTTCCAAATAAAACTTTTGTAAACAAAAAAGAAAAAAGAAAAGTATGCACATATCAATAACCCAATCCCTATATGCTAAATAAGGGAACTAGCCATTATTCTACACAGAAATATGCACATTAAACAATAGATTAACTGTTGTTAATAAAACAATTCACATCCCATTCTATATTAAAGCGTATGTTACCCTAAAAAAGAAAAAAAATATCCTGTCCCTTTAAAGCATGAATAACAACACAGTGCTTGTGATGTGTCATTTTCCCCCCTGTATCATCTAAAATACCTGGCAGATCCTGCCTGGTTCTGCCCTCCCGCCCTGTAAGCTGACCACAGGCTGCTGAGCCCTGACACTGTGGTTAGTTTATGTGCCTCTGTCATCTGCATCTCTCCTGTGTCCTCCTCTCCCCCCTCCTTCCCTGCCTGTCAGCTTGTGACAGTGCCCGCCCCTTCCCCCTCCTGCTGCTGAATTAACTTTAGCATTTTCAGGCAATCCCCTGTGTTAGATAATGCTATGTCCCCACTGTATGCGCTTTATTTAAAAAATGCCTCTGTATACCTTATTTTCGAGCGCTGCTTGGTGCTCATGTGACCGGCTTCCTCTCCTCCTCCCGACTGACGTCAGCTAGGGATCCTTAGCCCCTTCCGCTGTAGCTGTCAGATCGGGAGAGGGAACGGCAGTCGGTCACATGAGCCCGACAGGAATAAGGTATAAAGATGTATTTTTTTTAATTACGCACATACAGTGGAGACATTGCATAATCTAACACAGGGGATTGCCTGAAAATGCTAAAGTGGGTTTCTATCTGCAAGATTTCCCATCTCACATGGCAACCCCTCCAATGAGGGAATCACTTGTCTTTTTCCAGGAAGAGGGTGCCCTCAGGATCTTTATTATGACATTTGACAGAAAAACCTCACCTGATGTTGCCAACAAGCTCTCCAAGTCGCACCTCTAAGAATCTAGTAGTATAGTCCACATATTGTTTGCTGCACAAGCATTGGAGCATATAAACTACATTTCCAGAAAAGACATAAAAGAGTTAATGGTATATTATTTTGAGCTTTATTGCTAAGATAAACCCTGGGTGATTGGGGTTTAAACATATACGTTATTGTTTTTTTAATATTATTGATTTTACTACATCTTTTTTTTTTGCACCAGCTTTTTTAATTATGTGTATGATATGACTTATATAATACTTAATATTTTTTCATTCTCCAAAGCACCCTCCCCATGTGGCCTGGTATGGTTCAGGAGGGGGGGGGGGCTGTCAGGTTGCATGCTCGGATAGGGGTCTGGTATGACTTTTGGGGGGGGGGGCCCATGCCAGTTTTTTCAATAATTTTTTATGTTTATTGCCGGGATCCGACAATACATTACAGCCACGAGTATTTTTAAATGGCATTTTGCTGCGGTACTGTTATAAACACGGGAAAATGTGCTACTTTACAGGCAGACTAATGGGACCCCCAGCACAATATTTAAAGAAATATTTCATTTTTATTGTTTCACTTTAAGCATTCTTAAAATCACTGCTCCTGAAAAACAGACCCTTTTTTTTTTGTATTGATACATGTCCACTGGGGCAGGACCCGGGTCCCCAAACACTTTTTATGGCAATAACTTGTAGACATGTGCAATTCGTTTCGTTCCGAAATAGTTTTTTAACGTATTTCGACAAATTTGTTCATTCGGAAATATCCGAATTAATGAAAATTTGTTTAACGAATTTTAACAAATATTCGTAAATTCGAATATTCGAAAATTCGTACATTCGAACATTTGTAAATTTGTACATTCGCACATTCGTAAATTCGTAAATTAGTAAATTCAGAAATCTGAAATAATAATTAACTAATAATAACTTAACTATTACTAACTATTAAATTATAGGTATTGGAATTTCCTTTCAAATTTGGCTGTTAGTGAACTTAACGAAGTTACGAATTGTTTTCCGAAATAATGAATGCCGTATCTAAACAAATGGAACGTAATGAATTAATAATAATAATAAATAACAATAATAATAATAAAAAAGTTTTATTATTATTATTTATTATTAATTTGTTCCATTCCATTTGTTTAGATGTGGCATTGGTTATTTCAGGTTATGCGTAACTTCAGATAAATTTGTATTCGTTACGTTCGCTAACAGCCAAATTTGAAAGGAAGTTGCAATACCTATAATTTAATAGTTATTTTTTCTGATTTTCGAATTTTTGGGTTTTTGGATTTTCGAATTTCGAATTTCTAAATTTACGAATTTACAAATTTACGAATGTACGAATTTACGAATGTACAGTAGGTGCCGCCGACATTGTATATTCATCGCGATCCTATCACGGAGATTCTCGGCGACAGGAGTGCCGACATCTCGGCGACAGGGTGGCGACACATCTCGCGCTCGCTGCAATAGCGAGGAGACGCGGCACTGTATTGAACGGGATCCGACGTGGATTCCCACCAATACCAGGCACTGTGTTTGGTATGAATCCTGAGCAGGAACTCCACGCCAATTTTTAAAGAAAAAAACTGCATGGGTTCCCCCTCCAGGAGCATACCAGGCTCTTCGGTCTGGTATGGATTTGAAGGGGACTCCCCTAAGCCGAAAAATCGGCGTGGGGGTCCCCCTCAAAATCCAAACCAGACCCTTATCCGAGCACGCAACCTGGCAGGCCGCAGGGGAAGAGGGGGAAGGGCGAGAGAGTGGCCCCTCCTCCCTCCTGAACCGTACCAGGCCGCATGCCCTCAACATGGCTCAACATGGGGGGGTTTGGTGCTCTGGGGCAGGGGGGCGACCTGTGGCCCCCCCACCCCAAAGCACCCTGTCCCCATGTTGATGGGGACAAGGGCCTCTTCCCGACAACCCTGGCCGTTGGTTGTCGGGGTCTGCGGGCGGGGGCTGATCGGAATCCGGGAGCCCCCCTTTAATAAGGGGGCCCTCAGATGCCGGCTCCCCACCCTATGTGAATAAGTATGGGGTACATCGTACCCCTACCCATTCACCTGGTGGAAAAAAATGACAATAAAAAAACACACACAGCTTTTTAAAGTAATTTATTACACAGCTCCGGGGGGTCTTCTTCCGACTTCGGGGGTCTCCGGTGTCATCGCCGTGCTCTCCGGTTCTTTCTTCCTTCTGCCGGGCCACCGCTATCTTCTTCCAGCTCTTTTGCTAGCGGGGCCCGGTCTTCTCCGTCGCCTTCTTCCCTCTTCTCCTCTCCGGTTCTTTCTTTCTTCTGCCGGGCCTCGCTATCTTCTTCCAGCTCTTTTGCTAGCGGAGGCCCGGTCTTCCCCGTCGTCTCGTCCGGCTCTCCGTTGTCCTTCTGCCGGTCCCTCCACTTTCTTCTTCCAGCTCTTTTGCTAGTGGAGGGGCCGGTCTTCCCGTCGGCGTCTTCTTCTCTCTTCTCCTCCTCGATGTTGACTCGTCGCTTCCTTCCGCTGTAATGCTGGGTGTTGCGGTGCGCTCGGTTTATATAGGCTTCTCATGACAGGCCGGGTGGCCTGGAGCATGTGACTGTGATGTCATGGGAACATGTGACGGTGACGTCATGAGAAGCCTACGTACCTGTACGTCCATGTGCCCAGCAGTGCCATTTTGCCGACGTACATCGGTGTGCGGCGGTCCTCAAGTGGTTAAAGTGAAACAATAAAAGTGAAATATTCCTTTAAATTTCATAACCCGGGGGGGGGGGGGGGATGTGTCTATTGTATGCCTGTAAAGTGGCACATTTTTCCTGTGTTTAGAACAGTCCCGCTGCAAAATGATATTTCTAAAGGAAAAAAAGTTATTTAAAACTTATCGCGGCTGTAATGAATTGTCGGGTCTCGGTAATACAGATAAAAGTCATTGAAAAAAACAGCATGGGTCCACCCCCCCAGTCCATTACCAGGCCCATTGTGTCTGGTATGAATATTAAGGGGAACCCCGAACCAAAATTTTAAAAAAAATTGCATGGGGTCCCCCCAAGTTCCATACCAGGCCCTTCAGGTCTGGTATGGATATTAAGGGGAACCCTGTGCCAATTGAAAAAAATATATGGCGTAGGGGTCCCCCACAAAATACATACCAGACCCTTATCCGAGCACGCAACCTGGCAGGCTGCAGGAAAAGAGGGGGGGACGAGAGAGCGCCCCCCTCCTGAATCATACCAGGCCACATGCCCTCAACATGGGGAGGATGCTTTGGGGTCTGACTGACCCCAAAGCACCTTGTCCCCATGTTGATGGGGGCAAGGCCTTCATCCCCACAACCCTTACCCAGTGGTTGTGGGGGGTCTGCGGATGGGGGGCTTATCGGAATCTGGAAGCCCCCTTTAACAAGGGGACCCCCAGATCCCGCCCCCCCTATGTGAATTGGTAACGAGTACATTGTAACCCTACCATTTCACAAAAAGTGTCAAAAATTGTAAAAAAGACAGGAGACACTTCGGGATGAGTCCTTTATTAAAAAATAAACAAAATAAAAATGTCCAGCGATGTCCATTCATCTTATATTCCGACGACGACACCCAAAAAAAAAAAATCGCAACAGCTCTGCCTCCATGGGCGGCTCCCGCCGACTGACGCGTCTCTTGCTTTGACAGCTCTTATATAGCTGAGGGCGGGTGACCCTGCCCCCTCTGACGCCACGGGGAAACTTGTCACAATCAGGTGATAAAACCGGTCGGAAGGAGCCAGTGACACTACCCACGGTGCTTGAATGTGCTGGATGTGGAGGGAGACAAATTCTGCTGTCTGCACTGACCACTATATAAGCGTTACACTATCAAGTTAAATATGAGTGTGGCTATCCAAAGTTCTTGTTCTATTGTCCCATAGCAAACTTGCGCAATGATGATGTCTTAATTTTTCTTTGAGAATCACTGCATTCGGAGAAGTCATGATATAACTATCCACTATACATGAAGATTATCAGTCTCTGATGTGAGCTTCTATTTGGATAGTACTCCAGGGATTTTTCTCTCAATCAAGATAGATATGTGTGTTTTTTCCTTTCTCTTGGCAATCAACTAATTCACAGTTAGTTGAGCAGTACACCCACTAGTTGGTGGTGGTGACTAATTGTTCACATATTGGACTCTCACGGCTGCAATGTAATCTTACACCTATAGTTTTCATGCCATTGGAATGTGAATACATTTATGTAATATTGGAAGGTTGATTTTAGTGCATTATTACTTTATTAATATTGCCCAAAAGTTATAGCATCTACAAACTATGGGAAAGATTTTTGCCATTTTATGGCCTTTTTTCTTTTTTTTTACTAGTAATGGCAGTGATCTGTGATTTTTAGCAGTACTGCGACATTGCGGCGGACAGATCGGACACTTTTAACACATTTTTGGGACTATAGACATTTTTGGGACTATAGACAAAATGCACTGATTACATTACAATAGAACAAGTGCAACATTTTGGAGCCACGCAGGACCCCTTCTTCAGGACATATCTTCATCACATACCTGGCGAAGGGGTCCTGCGTGGCTCCGAAATGTTGCACTTGTTCTTTTGTGATGTTATTTCTCTGCAATAAAAACTTTGGACTGCATTTGAAGATTCAGATGGATGGCCTCGTCCCCATTTTTGATTGCTAAACAGTATATCACCCACCTTTTGTATACGTATAGGTAGGAAACCCTCATGTGTCCGTTCAATCTCCAGGCTATCCTTCACTCCAAGATTCATTTGCTGCCTGCTTCCCTAAGATCTAACTTGTTAATTAGAGATACCATCATAGATTGGAGAGAAGTATGAAGACTCCTTGGCCTGCCCTCTCCTGTTACTTGCCTATACTTGCCTATATATACTTGGCAATCCCATGTTCCCCCTTATAAAGAACATAAAGCATGTGCCCAGTCATCTACTAATGGCCTCACGTCCTCCACAGATGTCCTGGACAGAAGGGATGAGCTCGATGTTCGAGTTGAACGTAAGTTCGACTCGAACATCGGGTGTTCGCCCGTTACCTGAATAGCAAACATTATATATATATATATATATATATATATATATATATATACACACACACAGTCTAGTATGTGTGTGTGTGTGTATATATATATATATATATATATATATATATACTCTGAATTCAGCGAATCCTATATATACAGTGCATTTGGTGGTGTATAGTTTTGAATACACTTCAAACGGTGTACACAGTATATAATACAGGGTGTACAGTTTCTAATACACATCAGGTGGTGTACACAGTGTATAATACAGTGCAACCGTTGTACAGTTTCTAATACAGTGCAGTCGATGTACACAGTATATAGGGCTTGGCTTACTGCTCCCAACATTGCATTTTATTCTGTATTCACAGTTTTTATTCTTACAGATGTATGTTGATTTTTTTTAAATAAAAAAAACCTTTTTGACCTACACCGTACGGAGGCATTTTTCTTTCTATATCCCCCGGATGAGAGTTTTTTGGCGGTCCAGTTTGGTCATCTGAGCTCCAGCTTGGCGGTTACCTGCAAGATTCTCTGGAGTCTTTCTTGGAGTCCCTTGAGTTTCTTGGATCGTTCTGGAGATCTGCCAATTTGGGCACCCCTGCTTGACTGACTCGTTGTAGCTGACACTCAGGTCCACCCTTTCCGGTAAGAGTATACACCCCTTATTTATGGTGGATGATACATTATCCCTGAAGCTCTACATGTTTGTCAAAGCCCTTGCATTCCACTTCTGAGCAACAACTATTTTGTGGTGGACTTTATAGGTTTACCTCAGGACTTTTCCACCGTTTGGACTTGTTTTATTTGTGTCCTCACTCATTATTTATATGATTGTTATATTTGAGATTGTTTCTCATCACAAAATTATTATCTGTTTATTAATTGTTGGTACAAAGCTCACTGTACACTATTCTTAGCACTACATTCCACACTATCCTTCATTCAGAATTTTTGTCACATTCTTATGAAGCAGCTGTTTATTTGTTTTTACTTATTGGGTTAGCGCAGTAATATCCTTCATTTATATTCTACACAGTATATAATACAGTGTGTACAGTTTCTAATACACTTCAGGGAGTGTACTAATCTATATTATATGTGTGTATATATATATATATATATATATATATATATATATTGTGACAGCAGGCAGGTAAAATCACCAGGTTGCATCCAGGATGGTAGGTATGTATGCCCTAGATTCAGGCTTTATGCAAGTTCATACCACTAGGAGGAGTGCTGGGAGTCTTGCGGGGGAAGAGTTAATGAGCCCAGCTGAATCAAGTGGCTCATTGAGGCCTCTACAAGAACTCCCAGCATGCTAAGGGAGATGCTCCATCCTGGAACCAGTTTTGTGTTGTGCAAGACTGGAGAGTGTGTTTCTGTCCTGTGCGGTGAGACAAAGCCTGTGTGGCTAAAACCTTCAAAAACAGGGAGATAGGGGCTGGGGCAGCACAAGGTTTCACCTAGTTGTCAGACAGGGAACCTACGTGTGTAGTAAGCGGTCAAGCTGACCAGGATTTCTTTTTTATGTTTATTTTGTTTTGCTTTTTTTCCACTGTAAACCACACCTTTTGTTTTTGCAACTACAAACTCTGTCTGCTGTGCCTGTTCTTGTGTGGTGAACCCATCCAGGGGGTCAAACACACCCGCTGCCGAGCTAACCCCCTCACAATATATATATTGTGAAGGACTAGCATCAAGTGTAGAGCTTGAAGGATACCGCCACTCGCTGGTTCTTCTTTTTAAGGGTTGTTTGCCCATTTTTATTAAAAGAAGTTCAAAACAAAATCAAAAGGTTTTCCCTCGCAGGGGTTTCAGTACTCCTTTTCAACAACAAAATGACATTCAGCCTCCTGGCTTATACATACAGCAGTGCTGCTCAGGCCTTCCACTTCAGGCTCTTGTCTGTCTCCTATAGACTATTCCATCTGCAACACCATCCATTTGGATAGCAGCCCCTTGCTGCTCTGACCCTCAGACTTGGGTCTCTGGCTTCCACTGTGCACACAAGCACTCTGACTTCTCCAGTGCACACTTGCCCTCTATGGCTTCCCCAGTGCACACCTGCACTCGTCGGGAGGGTGGGGCCCAGAATGCTGGTCCTGATTCTACTATCAGGCCCACACACACCTGAACAATCAGTGTGCAGTTGAGTCTCAAAACCCGGATCCAGGACTGGGGATTTCATCCCACCCGGATCTCTAAGAAATCCCCAAGCTCTGGGTCCCAAAGTGGATTTTAGTAAAATCATGAGGAAACTGAAAAGCCAGTTTCCTCCCAAACAAGCAAATACCCTGGAGCCCCTCAACCTGCCTGGTTGAGAATCCTGTATTCATACACTGGTGGGGTACCACACTACCACATACCCTCCCCCTTTGTTTCGATCCGGAGGGAGGAACACCACACCCATCATTATGGTTGGGACACCTCTGTGCTGGCTGTCAGCCACGTAGGCCCAACCTTTTTCCCGGGTGCGCTTCCAGGTATGTCCCACCCTGGATCTTAACAAGGTCCTATATTTCCCTATACTCAGCCTTCTCCCTCTTCTTTTGGGGTTCCATAAGCACTGCCTCTCCTGAAATTTTAACAGGGCACCCCTGGTCTTTCTACCAACCCTTCTGCCTCCACGCTTCAGGTTCCCAGGTTTCCCAATACCTTTGGACACCACACTGTCATGTACCTTTAACAAACTATTTGGTTCATCATTGACAGACATATTCAAACCAACATTACACCTCTCAACGTTGCACAGATCACCAATGCCTTTTTTTTCAGCATTTGCTAGGGCAGCGTCTGCAGAGGGCACACATAATGGAGGGCCGCCATTACCCACGGGAACCTCACAGGACGTCACCTCCCCTGGGTTCACCCACTCTGCAGGCAGCTGTCCTACCACTTGACCTGTTCTGATGCCATCTGTATTTTTATCCACCTGAACAGACAAGCTCTTTTCTGATCCACATACCATTTTTACCGCACTTCTTATCCGTTTCCCTGTCTCGGGGACCTTATTAGGTTTGTCACCTAAACCAAACATCGGACTGGGGACCCCAGTCTTTTTAACCACCTTCGGTTGAGCCCCGGTCAGGATTTCTGCTGCTTTCTGGTCCACACTTGGCCCTTCCATCTCATGTGATTCTTCCACTGGTACAGCATACACACCCTTCACCGACAACTGACCAGTACTACCTTGGACCATAGCAGCAGAAATGCCTTCCACCTGGCTGTTAGGTGGTGAAACCTCAGACACTTTTTTTTCACCAAAGCCTCTCCCATATACCTCTTGTACAGGAAGTAACCCATCAGCATACCTAGAGGCGATTTTTAACACTAGTAATACAGTCATAAATAAACCATTTCTGTCTTGTCTTCCTTTGTGCTGTACCACCTGCCACTCAGGGGTCCACCTAATGGTACTCCGCAGTACCAGACTGTCTGACTGTGGTGGAGACACGCCAGTATAGACTGGCTGTACATCCCAAAGTTTAAGCATCTCCTTTAATACTTTTGTTAGAAACCATACCCTTGGCTCCAGACACAAGTCCTTCCTGGGGACTTTCCTGACACTGGGGATGCAGACAGACTCACTTGCTGAGACGTGAGAGGTTGCAAGGTTTAATGGAACCTTCTCCCAGCTGGAGACAACCACAGCCTGGTGCTCTACCAGAGCGCTGCCAGGTGCTTGACTCATACCCAACTTCTCAGGTTCAGCACCAATGAACTGCTTCACATTACCAGTGACAACGTCACTTTGACACGCCATGTCAGCATAATTTTTGTAGGTTACTGACAAAGTGTCTGCTGTGTGCTCGCCCTTATATGGTCCATATTTCTCACGAGGGTTAACCCCTGCAGCAGCCACCGCGCCCTCAGGTATAAGCTGTTCTGCCGTCCCTCCTGCTGGCACAGCAGAAACTTTGTCCACCTTATTTTTGTGCATGAAAGCCTCATCTATCAGGGACATTAGATTTTTACCCCAACTATCCCAATCCGTTGTAGCTGTGCTCCATTCACTGGCGTTCCTCAGCCCTGATCCATCCGCCCAAGGAGACACATTAGAACAGACAGGTTTAGTTGCAGATTCATCACCCAAATTACTAATCATGGCAGACTTCAGTAACACATGTTTTAGCACCACAGGTTGCAATACAACACAACCACCACCTTGCTCTGGCGGCGCTTCATAAGTCTCACACACCTTTGCATTTTTCACAGGTTGTGTTAACCCACCATTTATCAGCACATTTTTAGTACTAGCAGCTTGCACTAACACATTACCATTACACGGTACAGTTCCACTCTGTCCCACCAGAGTGACATCGCAGTTGTCCATGGCAACCTCCGACTCCAATACATGAAGTTCCCTAGAGATTTCTGGGGACAACTGTGCTGTCTTACCACCAATTGCTACAGGCAATGACCCATTTGTGACAACAGCTTTTGCTCTGGAATAGGGATGAGCTTCGAGTTCGAGTCAAACTCATGTTCGACTCGAACATTGCCTGTTCGCCCGTTCGCCGAACAGCGAACAAATTGGGGTGTTCGTGGCAAATTCGAAAAATCTATGGGAGAAATCTAAAGTGTTAATTATAAAGGCTTATATGCAAGTTATTGTCCTAAAAAGAGTTTGGGGACCCGGGTCCTGCCCCAGGGGACATGTATCAATGCAAAAAGAAGTTTTAAAAACGGCCGTTTTTTCGGGAGCAGTGATTTTAATAATGCTTAAAATGAAAAAATAAAAGTGAAATATTCCTTTAAATTTCGTACCTGGGGGGTGTGTATGATATGCATGTGAAGTGGCGCATGTTTCCCGTGCTTAGAACTGTCCCTGCAAAAAATGTCATTTTTGAAAGAAAAAAATGCATTTAAAACTGACTCGCGGCTATTAATGAATTGTCGGCTCCCGGCAATACATACAAAAGTCATTGATAAAAAAAAAAAAAAGCGTGGGGGTTCCCCAGAATTCAATTACCAGGCCCTTCAGGTCTGGAATGGATATTAAGGGGAACCCCGCCGCAAATTTAAAAAAAAATTGACGTGGGGTTCCCCCAAATATCCATTCCAGGCCCTTCAGATCTGGCATGGATTTTAAGGGGAACTCCACCCCAAATTTAAAAAAAAATGGCGTGGAGTCCCCCTAAAAATCCATACCAGACCCCTTATCCGAGCACGCAACCTGGCAGGCCGCAGGGGAAAAGGGGGGGACGAGAGAGCGCCCCCCTCCCTCCTGAACCGTACCAAGCCACATGCCCTCAACATGGGGAGGATGTCCCCATGTTGATGGGGACAAGGGCCTCATCCCCACAACCCTTGCCCGGTGGTTGTGGGGGTCTGCGGGCGGGGGGCTTATCGGAATCTGGAAGACCCCTTTAACAAAGAGGACCCCCAGATCCCGGCCCCCCCCCTATGTGAATTGGTAAGGGGTACATTGTACCCCTACCATTTCACGAAGAAAGCGTAAAAAAATGTTTAAAAAAAAACACACAAACACCTTGAAAAAGTCCTTTATTTAAAAAAAAAAAAAAAAAAAAAAAAAAATTCCAGCGGTGAAATCCAGTGTCCCGCGGCGATCCCGATGTCCAGCGCTGTCCTTCATTGGTTGTGCCTGAGCGGACCTGATGGGGAACTCCCTCTCAGTATTTTAAATGTATAGACCCGCCCCTTCTAAAGTTCCCCATCAGGTCCGCTCCCTCGGTATGTCGGACCCGCCTACGTCATTGGCTTGAGCGTGGAACTTCCTTCACTGTGTAATTTAAATTTACATAGTGAAGGAAGTTCCCCGCTCAGGCCAATGACGTAGGCGGGTCCGACATACCGAGGGGGCGGACCTGATGGGGAACTGCTCTCACTTTGGTAATACATGTATAGACCCGCCCCTTCTCATGTTCTGCATCTCGTCCGCTGAGCGGACCTGATGGGGAACTTTAGAAGGGGCGGGTCTATACATTTTAAAATACTGAGAGGGAGTTCCCCATCAGGTCCGCTCAGGCACAACCAATGAAGGACAGCGCTGGACATCGGGATCGCCGCGGGACACTGGATTTCACCGCTGGAATGTTTATTTATTTATTTTTTTAAATAAAGGACTTTTTCAAGGTGTTTGTGTGTTTTTTTAAACATTTTTTTACGCTTTCTTTGTGAAATGGTAGGGGTACAATGTACCCCTTACCAATTCACATAGGAGGGGGGCCGGGATCTGGGGGTCCCCTTTGTTAAAGGGGTCTTCCAGATTCCGATAAGCCCCCCGCCCGCAGACCCCCACAACCACCGGGCAAGGGTTGTGGGGATGAGGCCCTTGTCCCCATCAACATGGGGACATCCTCCCCATGTTGAGGGCATGTGGCTTGGTACGGTTCAGGAGGGAGGGGGGGCCGCTCTCTCATCCCCCCCTTTTCCCCTGCGGCCGGCCAGGTTGCGTGCTCGGATAAGGGGTCTGGTATGGATTTTTAGGGGGACTCCACGCCATTTTTTTTTTTAAATTTGGGGTGGAGTTCCCCTTAAAATCCATGCCAGATCTGAAGGGCCTGGAATGGATATTTGGGGGAACTCCACGTCAATTTTTTTTTAATTTTGCGGCGGGGTTCCCCTTAATATCCATTCCAGACCTGAAGGGCCTGGTAATTGAATTCTGGGGAACCCCCATGCTTTTTTTTTTTTTTTTATCAATGACTTTTGTATGTATTGCCGGGAGCCGACAATTCATTAATAGCCGCGAGTCAGTTTTAAATGCATTTTTTTCTTTCAAAAATGACATTTTTTGCAGGGACAGTTCTAAGCACGGGAAACATGCGCCACTTTACATGCACATCATACACACCCCCCAGGTACGAAATTTAAAGGAATATTTCACTTTTATTTTTTCATTTTAAGCATTATTAAAATCACTGCTCCCGAAAAAACGGCCGTTTTTAAAACTTCTTTTTGCATTGATACATGTCCCCTGGGGCAGGACCCGGGTCCCCAAACACTTTTTAGGACAATAACTTGCATATTAGCCTTTATAATTAACACTTTAGATTTCGAACGTTCGAGTCCATTGTATTTAATAGGGTTCTAAAGTTCACACGAACATTTTGTCTGTTCGCAGGTTCTGGTGCGAACCGAACAGGGGGGTGTTCGGCTCATCCCTGCTCTGGAAGAACCTGGGGTTTTCCCAACAGCAGCAAACTTTTCATTAACAGTAATACTTATAGCATTTTTAGTCATCAACACAGGTTCTGTTTGGACTTTAACCCCTGCATTCCCACTGGGTATGAAAAAGTCATTCTCAAGCGCACATTCTGTGGCCCCACTAACTGGGGTCACTCTCACATCATCATGGACAGTCTCGTAGCCAGTTCTTTTATACCTGAAATCAGCAGTTCCAGGCATCATTTCATTAAAGATAGTCTTACCCACCACAGTAGTTGTGGTCTCCATCTTCATTTGAGTACGTTGTCTTAAGAACCAGTCCTCAGCCACACATTTACTGGCCAACTCCCCCTGGTGGTCATGGGATGAAATCACAGCAGGCATCTCCCACTGTTTAGCACCCCCTGCAGACACCACAGCAAACTCCTCCTTGTTGCCAGGGGTGACTGCAAACATATTTGTAAAGGGATCTTGGCCCACAGGTAAAGAGTTCTGTTTAGCAACATTACCTCTAGGTGCACCCCAGAATATAGGGCAAGACAATATTTCGTGCCCCAGCTGGCCACATTCCAGGCATGGTACTGGATGACTTTTCCCCAGTGCATTTCTCTCCTGATGATTCCCTCCAGGCACAACTTCCACTCTCGTTGCCATGGGAGATCGCAGTCTCCCAGCAGAGCTTTGACGGCTCTCTCCAACATGCTGTATTGGCTCCTCCGGAAGCCACTTGTCACGACCCATGGGAGGCACACCCCATGGTCCACAGACAGCCCGACTGGCCTCCTCTGTGTTGCTATGGGCAACCATTCTCTGTCCTGGCCTTTGATCAGCCTCTCTTCTGGCATATAACACAGGCTTCTCAGACCTTTGTTTTGCTAGGTAGCTTTGCACTGGAGCCAGGGACAAAAGGCACTTGGAGACTGCATGCCCCCACTCACTGCACCGCAAACAGCGCACTTGGTTCCATGTCTTGTCAGGGTTTCCCACCCTGCATCTGCTGGACCCTGTCTCAAGCTGTGTCACTTTCACACTTTTCGCAACAGCTGCTGGTTTAACTGCAGCAGCGTTGCCAGGGGCAACAGCACCCCTCTCCCAGGCATGGACATCCGGCAGCTCTCTTTTTGTATGGAAGGTTGGCTTGCCTTCCACTTTAGCTTGGTCCAATCCTGCCAGGTGTCGCTTGCACCAATCCGCTGCAGATTCAAACGCTGGTGGACTATCCACACTAGCCGTCATCTGTGCATTCGTTGCACCAGGGTTGCTAGGGACAACAGCAGCCCGATTTTCCCTTGGAAAACTCTGTTTAGGCATGTATGGGGTTCGATCAGGTGGTAACAACCCCTCCAGCCACAGAGCTCTATCTATCATCTCAGCCATCCTTGCTTCTTTTAGGCGTTTGATCGCCCCATCCTTGCGGTCTTGCACACAGCAACTTGTAACAGTTCTTGGCGGAGAAAAGGAAAAAAAAATCTGTTTGTTTCTCCTTTCACAGGTACACAACCTGCATGCAACAGTCCATCAAATAAACTTCTGCGCAATGCAGTTTGCCTGGCTGCCACACACAGCTAGCAGCAGTTCACTGCAGAGAAAAAAAAAAGACTTTTTGTTCACAGGTACACCACCTGCAACAAATTGGAGCACTGTCTCTTCAAGGCTAGTTACCTTTCGCTTGCAGGTTCTCCTCACCTGCACACACACAGATTATGCAGTCTCTTGCACCAAAAACACAGTTCATATAACAGATGAACTTACTTGATTGTAGGGATCTCAGATTGTGCCAAAATTCTCCACCACTTGTGAAGGACTAGCATCAAGTGTAGAGCTTGAAGGATACCGCCACTCGCTGGTTCTTCTTTTTAAGGGTTGTTTGCCCATTTTTATTAAAAGAAGTTCAAAGCAAAATCAAAAGGTTTTCCCTCGCAGGGGTTTCAGTACTCCTTTTCAACAACAAAATGACATTCAGCCTCCTGGCTTATACATACAGCAGTGCTGCTCAGGCCTTCCACTTCAGGCTCTTGTCTGTCTCCTATAGACTATTCCATCTGCAACACCATCCATTTGGATAGCAGCCCCTTGCTGCTCTGACCCTCAGACTTGGGTCTCTGGCTTCCACTGTGCACACAAGCACTCTCTGACTTCTCCAGTGCACACTTGCACTCTATGGCTTCCCCAGTGCACACCTGCACTCGTCGGGAGGGTAGGGCCCATAATGCTGGTCCTGATTCTACTATCAGGCCCACACACACCTGAACAATCAGTGTGCAGTTGAGTCTCAAAACCCGGATACAGGACTGGGGATTTCATTCCACCCGGATCTCTAAGAAATCCCCAAGCTCTGGGTCCCAAAGTGGATTTTAGTAAATCATGAGGAAACTGAAAAGCCAGTTTCCTCCCAAACAAGCAAATACCCTGGAGCCCCTCAACCTGCCTGGTTGAGAATCCTGTATTCATACACTGGTGGGGTACCACACTACCACAATATATATATATATATATATATATATATATATATACACACATACACAGTATATACTCTGCATTCAGTGTAGCCTAGATATACAGTGCATTCGGTGGTGTATAGTTTCTAATACACATCAGGCGGTGTACACAGCTAATAATTAGGGATGAGCTCGGTGTTCGAGTCAAACATACGTTCGACTCGAATATCGGCTGTTCGATCGTTCGACGAAGATCGAACGTTTTGGGCCGTTCGCGCCAAATTCGAGTGACGCGAACGGCCCACAATACACTGCGCCATCGCAGTGCAATCCCGGCGCTGTGATTGGCCAAGCATGCACTGTGACCCGGCATGCTTGGCCAATCCCAGCACCGGCAGCGAGAAGAGCCATAATTGGCCACAGGCAGGATGCCTGTGACCAATTATAGCTCAGGGGGCTTTAGTACACGCCCCACACTATAAAAGGCCGCCAGCACAGCAGCCTTGTGTAGTGTGTTCCGGTTCAGGGAGAGAGAAGGATAGGCAGGGACAGTGTTAGTGATATTTGTTCATTTACCTTGTGTGTAGGGAGAGAGAAGGATAGGCAGGGACAGTGTCAGTGATATTCTGTTAAACCTTGTGTGCAGGGAGAGAGAAGGATAGGCAGGGACAGTGTCAGTGATATTCTGCTAAACTTTGTGTGCAGGGAGAGAGAAGTATAGGCAGGGACCGTGTCAGTGATATTCTGCTAAACCTTGTGTGCAGGGAGAGAGAAGGATAGGCAGGGGACAGTGTCAGTGATATTTTTGCTAAGCCTCCTGCACAGTAGTGTAACACAGGCAGGCATCTGCAGCACTTACAGCGGGCGTAGTGTGCTTCTTGAAAAATATACACCAGAAGCTAGCCCTTATTGCTGTGTTTTCCTGTTGTGTAACACAGGCAGGCATCTGCAGCAGTTATAGCAGGTGTAGTGTGCTTCCTGCGAAATATACACCTGAAGCTAGTCCTTATTGCTGTTTTTTCCTGTTGTGTAACACAGGCAGGCATCTGCAGCACTTACAGCAGGCGTAGTGTGCCTCCTGCAAAATATACACCTGAAGCTAGGCCTTATTGCTGTGTTTTCCTGTTGTGTAACGCAGGCAGGCATCTGCAGCACTTACAGCAGACGTAGTGTGCCTCCTGCAAAATATACACCTGAAGCTAGGCCTTATTGCTGTGTTTTCCTGTTGTGTAACACAGGCAGGCATCTGCAGCACTTACAGCAGGCGTAGTGTGCCTCCTGCAAAATATACACCTGAAGCTAGGCCTTATTGCTGTGTTTTCCTGTTGTGTAACACAGGCAGGCATCTGAAGCACTTACAGTGGGCGTAGTGTGCCTCCTGCACATTATACACCTGAAGCTACCCCTTATTGCTCGCCGTTTTTTTTATTTTGTGTTACACTAACAGGCATCTGCAGCACTTACAGCGGGCGTAGTGTGCTTCTTGCAAAATATACACCAGAAGCTAGCCCTTATTGCTGTGTTTTCCTGTTGTGTAACACAGGCAGGCATCTGCAGCAGTTATAGCAGGCGTAGTGTGCTTCCTGCAAAATATACACCTGAAGCTAGCCCTTATTGCTGTTTTTTCCTGTTGTGTAACACAGGCAGGCATCTGCAGCACTTACAGCGGGCGTAGTGTGCCTCCTGCAAAATATACACCTGAAGCTAGGCCTTATAGCTGTGTTTTCCTGTTGTGTAACACAGGCAGGCATCTGCAGCAGTTATAGCAGGCGTAGTGTGCTTCCTGCAAAATATACACCTGAAGCTAGCCCTTATTGCTGTTTTTTCCTGTTGTGTAACACAGGCAGGCATCTGCAGCACTTACAGCGGGCGTAGTGTGCCTCCTGCACATTATGCACCTGAAGCTACCCCTTATTGCTCGTAGTTTTTTTTCTTTTGTGTTACACTAACAGGCATCTGCAGCACTTACAGTGGGCGTAGTGTGCTTCTTGCAAAATATACACCAGAAGCTAGCCCTTATTGCTGTGATTTCCTGTTGTGTAACACAGGCAGGCATCTGCAGCAGTTATAGCAGGCGTAGTGTGCTTCTTGCAAAATATACACCAGAAACTAGCCCTTATTGCTGTGTTTTCCTGTTGTGTAACACAGGCAGGCATCTGCAGCACTTACTGCAGGCGTAGTGTGCTTCTTGCAAAATATACACCTGAAGCTACTCCTTATTGCTGGTTTTCCCATCTCCCTGCCGGCCTTTAGAATGTCTGGAAGGCAAACAAGGAGAGGCAGACAGTCAGGAGCCAATAAAAGAGGGCAAGCAGGCTCTGTGTCTAGAGACAACAGTGCTGGTCGTGGACGCGGTTCATCGTCATCAGCACGTGGCCATGGGACACGCTTGTCCTTATTTTCGGCAGCTGGACGTGTTGAGCCGCATCATGCCGAAGACTTGGTAGAGTGGATGACCAAGCCCTCCTCATCCTCCTCATTCTCTCTCACCCAGGCTCAGGGTACTGGCAAAGCAGTTGCCAAAGCGTCCTCAATGTCTTCATCAGTCACTCCTTCCCTAGACCCACCGTGTCCTCCTGAGGAGTCCCCCGAACTGTTTGAGCACAGTGTTGGGTACATGCTCCAGGAGGATGCCCAGCGTTTCGAAGGGTCTGAATATGATACCCAGCTAGAGGAAGGCAGTAGCATGAGAGCAGAGAGAGGGGATGCTCAAGAAGGACACCAATCTGGCAGTCATGTTCCAGCAGCTGCAGCATACTGCCAGATTGGTTCCAGTGATGAGGAGGGAGGGGATGATGAGGTCACTGACTCCACGTGGGTGCCTGATAGGAGAGAGGAGGAGGAGGAGGAGGATGAGGAGGAGGCACATCTCCAACGAGGCAGGATGCCCTCCGGGGGCCAGCGTAAGGGCAGCACACCGACTGAATCACAACGCAGAGCTCCGCCTGTGCAGGGCGCTGCCTCTGCCCGTTATTCCAAAAAATCTTTGGTGTGGGCCTTTTTTGAGTCGAGTGCATCAGATCGCACCGCTGCTGTTTGCAACATATGTCTCAAGCGTATCTCGCATGGCCAAAACATCAGCCGCTTGGGCACCACATGCTTGACCAGACATATGTTGACCTGCCATGCAGCTCGTTGGCAAGCCTACCTTAAAGACCCACACCAAAGAACAAAGCGGACCTCTCCTTGCTCCGCATCAGCTGGGATCTCCAACCCCACTATACCTTCAGTCCTCTCTGAAACCTGCACTGAGAGGAATGAAGGTGTAGAATTAGGTGTGTCACAGCCAAGTACTTGTGGGCACTCTGCTAGCAGTACACCAACGTCCGATTCTAGCAGGCAAATTTCCCTGCCCCAGCTGTTGGACCGTCAAAAGAAGTTCACTCCCAGCCATCCACATGCCCAGCGGTTAAATGCTAGCTTGGCTAAATTGCTAGCACTCCAACTGCTGCCTTTTCAGTTGGTAGACTCGGCCCACTTCCGTGAGTTTATGCAATGTGCGGTTCCTCAGTGGCAGGTTCCCAAACGCCACTTTTTCTCACGGAAGGCATGTGGAAGGCAATGTACATGCCTCGCTGGACAGGGCGGTCAGCGGTAAGGTGCATATTACTGCTGACTCATGGTCCAGCAGGCATGGACAGGGACGTTACCTTTCTTTCACGGCCCATTGGGTCACTCTTTTGGCAGCTGGGAAGGATGCAGGACAAGGTGCAGTAGTGTTGGAGGTTGTTCCGCCGCCACGCCTCCAAAATGCTACTACTGGTTGTGACACACCTCTCTCCTCCCCCCTCCTCTTCTTCTTCCTCCATGGCCTCTTCCTGTGCTTTGTCCTTGGAACCAGCTGTGCTCCGTAGGCATTCAAGGGGCTACGCAAGTACGCAGGCAAAAAGATGCCATGCCGTGCTTGCGCTGGTGTGTTTGGGGGACAGGAGCCACACTGGGGCAGAGGTTCTGTCAGCTCTGCAGGGGCAGGCCGAGAGGTGGTTGACGCCACGCCAGCTTAAGGCAGGAATGGTGGTTTGTGACAATGGCACCAACCTCCTCTCCGCTCTCCGACAGGGACAACTGACCCATGTGCCCTGTGTGGCTCACGTCCTTAACCTGGTGGTGCAGCGGTTCTTGGGCAGGTACCTGGGCTTACAGGATGTCCTGAGGCAGGCCAGGAAAGTCTGTGTGCATTTCCGCAGATCATATAATGCCAGTGCTCGGCTGGCTGAGCTGCAAAAGGAGTTGAACCTGCCCAAGAACCGCCTTATATGTGACATGCCCACCAGGTGTAACTCAACGTTGGCGATGCTGCAGCGGCTGCACACGCAGCAGAGGGCCATCAATGAGTACCTGTGTGACTATGGCACCAGGACAGGGTCAGGGGAGCTCGGGTTTTTTTCACCACGCCAGTGGGGCATGATCAGGGATGCATGCACTGTCCTGGCACCATTTGAGGAGGCCACGAGGATGGTGAGCAGTGACAGTGCATGCATAAGTGACACTGTACCTCTTGTCCACCTGTTGGAACATACGCTGCGTGGAATAATGGACAGGGCACTTGAGGCAGAACAGAGGCAGGAAGAGGAGGACTTCCTTGCCTCTCAAGGCCCCCTTTACCCAGACAGTGTCCCACCCATCCCACAGGAAGAGGAGGAGGAGGATTGTGTCAGCATGGAGGTGGAGCCTGGCACTCAGCATCAACAGCAGCAGTCTTTTAGGGATGATTTACAGTCCCAAAAACACGTGGACTTGTACGTGGCTGGGAGGAGGTGGCTGCGGATCATGTCATCCTTAGTGACCCAGAGAACTCCGAACCGAATGCCTCAGCTAACCTACGCTGCATGGCCTCCCTGATCCTGCAAAGTCTGCGGAAGGATCCTCGTAATCTTCGGATCAAGGAGAGGGACCATTACTGGCTGGCCACTCTCCTTGATCCACGGTACAAGGGTAAGGTTGCGGACCTTATCTTACCGTCACAGAGGGAGCAGAGGATGAGACAACTACTGGAGGCCTTGCAGAAAGGTCTGTGCAATGCGTTCACAGAGACTGGGAGGTTACAAACTCCTGGTCCTGGACAATGAGTTGCTGAGGCTTCAGTCAGTCAAAGAAGGAGCGGTGGGGAAGCAGGCCGTCTGACAGATGCGTTCAGACAATTCTTTAGTCCGGTATGATCGGTTCCAGCAACCATCGCCAGCGTCTGATATACATGGTGCAGGAATACCTAGGGGCAAGGTCAGACTTGGACACCTTTCCCACCGAAAATCCTCTGGCTTACTGGGTCTTGAGGATGGATCACTGGCCAGAGCTTGCACAGTATGCAATTGAGCTACTGGCCTGTCCTGCATCCAGCATTCTTTCGGAACGCACATTCAGTGCTGCTGGGTGCTTTGTCACGGATCACAGGGTGCGCCTGTCCACCGACTCGGTGGATCGACTGACCTTCATAAAGATGAACCAGTCTTGGATCACCACCAGCTACCAAGCACACGAAGCTGATATAACAGAATAATTTATTTTCAAATGTCACATCCCTTCAAGTCTGATGCTGATGCTGAGTGAATGTTCTGTTATGTTGACTGACTATCCTCCTCCTCCTCAATGATCCGATTCATGATGATAGCTTGGAAGAACATTTTTGTTTCTGGGTGCCGCCACCAGTGGCTAAGGCCCAATTTTTCAGCCCCTGTTTAACAGGGGCATGTAATTACAATTTTTGATGCAATGCTTTGCAGCAGGGCTCATTTCTGCACTCCAACTAGAGTATCTGGGAGAGGTTGCAGTGTCGTGGCACCAGCACCAGTGCCTAAGGCCCAATTTTTCAGCCCCTGTTTAACAAGGGCGTGTAATTACAATTTTTGATGCAATACTTTGCAAAAGGGCTCATTACTGTGCTCCAAGTACAGTATCTGTGAGGGGTTGCAGTGTTGTGGCACCAGTGCCTAAGGCCCAATTTTTCTGCCCCTGTTTAACAGGGGTGTGTAATTACAATTTTTGATGCAATACTTTGCAACAGGGCTCATTGCTGTGCTCCAAGTACAGTATCTGTGAGGGGTTGCAGTGTTGTGGCACCAGTGGCTAAGGCTCAATTTTTCAGCCCCTGTTCTACAGGGGCATGTAATTACAATTATTGATCTAATAATTCACAGCAGGGCCCATTCCTGCGCTCACCAAGAGTAACTGTGAGGGCTTACAGTGTTGTGGCAACACCTTCACCACCACCACCACCAAAGGCCCAATTTTTCTGCCCCTCTTCAACAGGGGCATGCAATTACAATTCTTGATCTAATAATTTACAGTAGGGCCCATTCATGCGCCCACCAAGAGTAACTGTGAGGGCTGACAGTGTTGTAGCACCAGCACCACCACCAAAGGCCCAATTTTTCCTACCACTGTTCAACAATGGCATGTAATTACAATTCCTGATATAATAGTTCACAGCAGGGCGTTCCAGCGCCCACCAAGAGTAACTGTGTGGGCTCACAGTGTTGTGGCAACACCAACATGTAAGGGGCAAATTTCAGCAGAGTATATACGGCAGGCCCCTACTTTCAAACATCCAACTTACAAACGACTCCTACTTGCAAACGGAAGGAGACAACAGGAAGTGAGAGGAAATCTACCCCTAGGAAGGGAAATTCTCTCCTGTAAGAGTTAATATTGGAAAAAGGTGTCTCCTCCCTACTGATGCTTTATCACCAATCCTTGTTTCAATAAAAACCGTACTTTTCAAAAACCGTTGTCGTTGGGACGGAAAGTGTGGTGAAATGTTCTAAACAGGGGCACAGACAGCAAAACAAATGTTACAGGGGTTATAACCCTTCCCTATGTTTTCCAAAAAGCTTAAAAATATATTTTTTTGCTGGAGCTACACTTAAACAATGTACCTGTTGTGACAGCAGGAAGGTAAAGTCACCTGGTTGCATCCAGGGGGGTAGATATATTTCTCCCAGATTCAGGCTTTATGCTGACTTATACAACTAGGGTGGAGAGTTGTATAAGCCCAGCTGAGGCTAGTAGGCTCATGGATGACTCATACCTCTAGGGAGAGGGCTGGGCGTCGTGCAGGCAGGGAGTTGATGAGACCAGCTGAAGCCTGTCAGTTCGTTTAAGGCCTCTATAAAAACTCCCAGATTCATTAGGTGTTAGCTCATGCCTGGAACAAGACCTGTGTGGACTGTCTAGGGAGAGTGAACCCCTGTGCGGTGAGGCAAAGCCTGTGTGGCTATTTGTTTGGACTTTTACTAAACCAGGGACTTAGGGACTAGGACAGCACCAGGCTGATCCCAGTTGTTAGTTTAGGAAACCTGCATGTTTAGTCAGAGGTCAAACTGACCAGGATTTATTTTGTTTATGTTTCTTTTTGGCTTTGCTGTGTTTTTGTCACTGTACATAGAGAAATAAACCGCACCTTTTGATTTTGAAAACCACAACCTCCGTCTGCTGGCCCTGTTTTTGTGTGGGGAGCCCAACCAGGGGGTCACACACACCCGCTACCGAGTTAACCCCCTCACAGTTGGTGGAGAACCAGTGGCAGTTTTTTTTAAGCCAGCATGGAGGAGATACTGAAACAGCTGGCTCTAGCAAATGCCAATCAACAGCAGACAAATGCAGGTTTGCAAAGGAGCCTTGCAGCCCAGCAGCAAGCTCATCAACAAGCCCAGCAGCAATCTGAGGCCCGCTTCATAGACCTGTTACAGAAGCAAGAGCAGAGACTACAACAAATGGAAGCAGTAATGCAGCAACGTCCGCAGACCAGTGAGGAAAGCCGTCCCACTAATACCGTGTCCTTTGGGGTGAGTCGTTTATTGACAAAAATGACTGGAGAGGATGATCCAGAGGTATTTTTGACCACATTTGAAAGGACTGCTGAAAGAGAAAAGTGGCCTGAGGAGCAGTGGGCTGGACTGGTGGCTCCTCTGTTAACTGGTGAATCGCAGAAGGCTTACTATGACCTAGAGCCTGACCAAGCAAAAGACTATGTGATGCTAAAAGCTGAAATATTGGCAAGGCTGGGTGTCACCCTGGCTGTCCGGGCTCAGCGTGTGCATAACTGGACTTTCCAGCTTGGAAAACCCCCCAGGTCTCAAATGTATGATCTCATTCACCTGAGCAGGAAGTGGCTACAGCCAGAGACTTTGTCCGCACCAGAGATTGTGGAACGTGTTGTAATGGATCGGTTTTTGAGAGCTCTTCCTACTGCCATCCAAAAGTGGGTAAGCCATGGAGACCCAGAGACGGCCAGTGGTCTTGTGGATCGTGTAGAGAAATACTTGGCTACAGAGAACCTGACGGCCTCTTCCAGAGACTCTCGGACTTTCCACCCTAAGACCAGACCATCCCCAGGGGCGGATAAGAGGATTCCAAGGGGTGAGGGTGGAGAGAGTGAGAGGGTGGGAGCTCTACCCAAAGTTTGGCGAGAACAGCCTGGGAAGTCAGGGGCTCAAGAGGCAGCCAAAAGGATTGTTTGCTACCGCTGCCGGCAAGCGGGACATATTGCAGCAAATTGCCCGGTTGTGGAGGAACCCATGCAATGTGACTTTCTGACGGACAGACGTCAGTCGCTGTGTGCGACAGTCGCATGCACTGCCATTCGGGGAACTGAGAAACATTTATGCAAAATGTGTATTAATGGTAGAAATGTTGTGGTATTACTGGATTCAGGTAGCCTTGTGACCCTGATAAAGGCTGAATTAGTTAAAACAGAGGTCTCTGGGAATAGCAAGGTAGCTGTTATTTGTGTGCATGGGGACACCCGAGAGTATCCAGTGACTACAGTGTGTTTCGAGACCCCCAAAGGTACCCTCTCTCATCCAGTGGGGTTAGTATCTCAATTACCGCATGATGCCATTGTGGGAAGAGATTTTCCGAAGTTCTGGGAACTGTGGGATGATCCTGAGCCCCCCACTGGTGCCCCTATGTACCAGGAATGTGATAGCCAGAACTCCTCTGAGAGTGGTGAGGACTCTCCAGAATTTCCCTTGTCAGTATTGGCAGGGGAGACTCAAGAAACTGGAGAGGAGCCCACCTCCTCAGACGAAAACCTACCGTCTGTGGAGTTTTCTGATCTGGAGGTTCACAGGGAAAATTTTGCCACAGAACAGTTAAAAGACCCCGCCCTAATAAAGGCACGGGAAAACGTAGTGGAAATAGATGGCGAGTTAGTGAACCCAGATAATACCTGCACTTACCCATACTTCAGCGTAGAGAAGGACCTACTGTATCGGGTGGCAAAAAGGGCAGAAGAAACCGTTGAGCAGCTTGTGGTGCCCAAACCTTACAGGAAGTTGGTGTTGGAGTTGGCCCATGGGCACATTCTTGGAGGTCATCTGGGGACAGAGAAAACCCGAGAGAGGGTATTACAGAGATTCTATTGGCCTGGGGTGATGAAGGACATAGAAAATTATTGTTCCTCCTGCCCTGTGTGTCAGAGGTCGGCCCCGATGCCACATTTCCGTAGCCCGCTGGTCCATCTACCCATCATTGAGGTCCCGTTTGAGAGAATCGCAATGGATTTGGTAGGTCCTATAATCAAGTCCGCTAGGGGGCACCAGTACATATTGGTTATAATGGACTATGCCACCCGTTATCCAGAAGCGATCCCTCTCAGAAATACCTCGGCCAAAACCATAGCCAAAGAGCTATCTCTTGTTTTTAGCCGGGTGGGTATTTGTAAAGAACTGCTTACGGACCAAGGTACACCCTTTATGTCCCGGGTTATGAAAGAGCTGTGTAAATTGTTCAAAGTGACGCAATTGCGTACATCTGTGTATCACCCCCAAACCGATGGGCTGGTTGAAAGATTCAACAAAACCCTAAAACAAATGTTGAAGAAAGTGGTGGATAGAGATGGAAAGGATTGGGACTGTCTACTTCCTTATTTGATGTTTGCTATTAGGGAGGTGCCCCAATCCTCTACGGGATTCTCCCCCTTTGAGTTACTGTATGGGAGACACCCAAGAGGGCTGTTGGATATTGCCAAGGAAACTTGGGAAAGTGAGAGTTCTCCCCACAGGAGTGTGATTGAGCATGTCGCCCTGATGCAAGATCGAATTGCACAGGTAATGCCCATCGTGAAGGAACATTTGGCCCAAGCGCAGTTGGCACAGCAGAGAGTGTACAACCGTGGAGCAAAGACCCGTACCTTTTCCCCGGGGGATAGGATATTGGTACTTGTCCCTACGGTTGAAAGTAAATTCCTTGCCAAATGGCAAGGCCCCTACGAGATAATGGAAAAAGTGAGCGAAGTGAATTACAAGGTCAGACAACCAGGAAGGCGAAAGCCCGAACAGATATATCACGTTAATCTGTTGAAAGCCTGGAGGGATAGAGAGTCCCTAGTCGCAGAAACTTGGTCACCAGCTCAAACTGGTTGCGTGATTCCGGAGGTTGGAATAGCAGCCACCTTGTCACAACCCCAACAACAGGAGGTTAAGGAGTTTGTGCTTCGCAACAAGGAGGTGTTCTCTGAGCTGCCGGGACAAACATCTGGGGTAGAGCATGATATTATTACCCCGCCCGGTGAAAGGGTGAAGTTAAAACCCTATCGGATCCCAGAGGCCCGACGGGAGGCAATACGGGAGGAAGTACAGAAAATGCTGAACTTAGGGGTGATAGAGGAGTCCCAAAGTGATTGGTCTAGTCCCATTGTGTTGGTGCCTAAACCGGATGGGAGCTGGCGATTTTGTAACGATTTTCGTCAGTTGAACAAAGTTACAAAATTTGACACCTACCCCATGCCACGTATAGATGAGTTGATCGACCGGCTGGGAACAGCCCGATACATGACGACTCTTGACCTCACAAAAGGGTATTGGCAAATTCCCCTGGCCAAGTCGGCCAAAGAGAAAACCGCATTTGTAACCCCAGACGGGGCGTTCCAATATAAGAGAATGCCGTTCGGGTTACAGAATGCGCCGGCCACATTCCAGCGGAAAATGGACCAGATACTGAGGCCCCATCGGAAGTATGCTGCGGCTTACCTGGATGACGTAATTGTCCATAGCACAGATTGGGCCTCACATCTGCCAAAAGTGCAAGCAGTCCTAGACTCTATCCGGGAAGCGGGGTTTACGGCTAACCCCAAGAAGTGTACCATTGGGCAGGAGGAGGCCAAATATCTTGGGTACACCATTGGCAGGGGAGTGATAAAACCCCAACTCAACAAAGTCGAGGCCATCCAGAGTTGGCCACGTCCCAACAGCAAGAAGCAGGTACGGGCCTTTCTGGGAATCGCGGGTTATTATCGGCGCTTCATTCCCCACTTTGCTTCTAAGGCTGTGCCCCTAACCAACCTGACGAAAGGGAAAGGGTCGGTCATGATTAAATGGACCCCCGAGGCTGAGGCAGCATTCCAATTCTTGAAACAAGCCTTATGTAGCCAGCCAGTGTTGTACTCACCCGACTTCTCTAAAGACTTTGTCGTACAAAGTGATGCGTCAGATGTGGGGTTAGGAGCAGTATTGTCCCAGGTCTGGAACGGGGAAGAGCACCCAGTCATTTACCTCAGCAGGAAGTTGAAGTCCCATGAGGTAAATTACGCCACGGTTGAAAAGGAGTGTTTAGCGGTGAAGTGGGCTCTAGATTCCCTTCGGTACTATCTGCTAGGTAGGCACTTTGACATGGTTACGGATCACGCTCCGTTAAAGTGGATGGCTCAAAACAAGGAGACAAATAGAAGAGTGAATAGGTGGTTCCTGGCCCTACAGGAATTCAACTTCACAGTAAAGCATCGCCCTGGCGTTCAAATGGGGAATGTGGATGCTTTGTCTCGAGTACATGAATGCCTGATTGCTGGTGTTCCAACCCCAAGGTTAAAACAAGAGGGGGGGGTATGTGACAGCAGGAAGGTAAAGTCACCTGGTTGCATCCAGGGGGGTAGATATATTTCTCCCAGATTCAGGCTTTATGCTGACTTATACAACTAGGGTGGAGAGTTGTATAAGCCCAGCTGAGGCTAGTAGGCTTATGGATGACTCATACCTCTAGGGAGAGGGCTGGGCGTCGTGCAGGCAGGGAGTTGATGAGACCAGCTGAAGCCTGTCAGTTCGTTTAAGGCCTCTATAAAAACTCCCAGATTCATTAGGTGTTAGCTCATGCCTGGAACAAGACCTGTGTGGACTGTCTAGGGAGAGTGAACCCCTGTGCGGTGAGGCAAAGCCTGTGTGGCTATTTGTTTGGACTTTTACTAAACCAGGGACTTAGGGACTAGGACAGCACCAGGCTGATCCCAGTTGTTAGTTTAGGAAACCTGCATGTTTAGTCAGAGGTCAAACTGACCAGGATTTATTTTGTTTATGTTTCTTTTTGGCTTTGCTGTGTTTTTGTCACTGTACATAGAGAAATAAACCGCACCTTTTGATTTTGAAAACCACAACCTCCGTCTGCTGGCCCTGTTTTTGTGTGGGGAGCCCAACCAGGGGGTCACACACACCCGCTACCGAGTTAACCCCCTCACACTGTTCAAAATATAAAAAAACAGATTCTACTTAAGAACAAACCTACTGTCCCTGTCTTGTTTGCACCACCTGTATACTGCTGTTCAGAGTATATAGGGCCTTTTTTATTTTGTGTGCGGGGTTCCCCTTTATATCCATACAAGACCCAAAGGGGCTGGTAATGGGCTGGGATAGGGGGAGGGGTGATGGGGTAGCTATGCCATTTTTCTCAAAGATTTTCATCCATATTACCGGGACCAGACATTACATTAAAGCCGCAAGCAGTTTTAAATGGCTTTTTTTTTCCTTTAGAAATGTCATTTTGTGCAGGGACAGTTCTAAACACGGGAAACACATGCCACTTCACAGGCATACTTTAGACACCCCCCAGGTATGATATTTAAAGGAATATTTGACTTTTTTTTTTTCACTTTATGCATCATTAAAATGACTGCTCCCGGGGGGCGTGGCTAACCGCCGAGCTGCATGGAAGCCTGAACTCACAGCTCCTGCACTGAATCGGAGACACATCCAGGTATATCGCTATCCTGTGTAACAACCATGCATGATTCTGACCCCTACACTCTGGGGAACCTGACCGGGACCTCCCGAAAGCGAAAGGAATACATGCAGCCGAGAAAACTAACGGATTTCTTCACTATGCAGACTAGTGATAGAATCCAAGATGGCGCCCGCGACCGCTCGCCGCGAGGTGAGAGGACATACACAGACCTGCCTGATGCAGATGTCCCGGCCATTCCTCCACAGACCCTCTCCTCAGCCGCCTCCACTCATCCAGAGACGTCCTCCATACCCAGCAGCCCAGCTAAAGCGCGGATGCGCATGGATGCGGAAGATCAGGCATCTGAGGTAAGATCTACGCTTGACAGTCCCCCCGCACTGATGCCGGCTCCGTCCCCCATTGCGGCCTTCCCCACTACTAATCAGCCTGTAGTTGATACACTACTGAAAGACATGCTGATCTCCCTACATAGTTCCCTGCACAATGACATTACTTCTATGTTCTCTGCATTTAAAAATGAGTTGAACAATATGGGGGACAGGATGCGACATGTGGAACATAAAATGAATGACATAACGATCACAGTGAATGATCTCGTAGACGCCCACGATCACACCAAAGAGGATCAGAAGTGGATTAGAGCCAAGATGGCGGACCTAGAGGACAGATCGAGACGCAATAACGTAAAGATTCGCGGTATACCAGAATCGATCGTTCCAGCTGATCTGAACTCATATGCTAGAAAAATGATTTCAACCATATTGCCTGAACTACCTCCAGTTGAAACTATCATAGACCGCATACACCGCCTACCGAAACCGCCACACCTACATGCAGACGTTCCCCGTGACACTCTTATGTGCATCCACTTCTTCCACGCTAAAGACATGCTCTTAGCAAAGACCAGACGTATGGATCAGTTGCCGCATCCATACTCAAAACTACAGCTCTTCGCTGACATCTCCCAATACACTCGCCAACAAAGACGCCAACTTCAGACCATCACCAAACCTCTTAATAATCATAAGATACCTTACCAATGGGGGTACCCGACCAAACTTCTGATTACCAGAAATGGAGTCAAGCACAGCATCAGATCAGTAGATGAAGGCGTCCAATTGCTCAGAAAATGGAAAATTCTCCCTGACAATGGCTCAGCATCACAACCGCACGCCATGGAGAGCTCTCCACCCCATGCCATGGAAGACCATTCCAATGCTAAAAAGTGATCTTTGGTTAGCGTACTCATTACACAAGTTTAACATTGCACTCCGATTCAGTGCCCGCTCGTTACAGTTACCCCACGAACTTGCACCCTCCTCTACGCTAAGTAGTCTGATTGTTGCACTACTGACCCTTGTTCCCTTTCCTTGCTCCTTTCTATTTCCCTGTTACTAATATCTTATCTATTACCTCCTCATCTTCTTCCCTGTCATCCCGGATCCAAGGAGAACGCAAACTCTCTGAACTACTACCCTCACCGAGAGCACCCTCTTCCTGACCGTCAAGATCTACAGCTACTGCAGGATTTCCTAAATATACATCTGTACCACCTACGAACTGTAAGTACCACTTCATCTTTTCTACCACATCACCACCACACTCTCCACGATGCCGAAATTTCTTTCACTAAATGTAAAAGGCCTGAACCATCCAACCAAGAGGTCTTCTATGTGGAAAACGGCACAGGACAGCCACTGTGACGTTCTCTGCGTACAAGAGACGCACTTCAAGCTCACCGCTGAACCATCCTGCACCAATAAGAATTTCACCAACATCTTTAAAGCCTCAGGTCCTGATAAAAAGAATGGAGTCTTGATAGCCTTCAAGAACACAGTATCTTTCATACTCCATCAAACCTTGCTGGACATAGATGGCAGATATCTAGCTATAGACTGCTCCTTAAACAACGCCAGATACACCATTGTGACGATATATGCCCCCAACAAACGGCAAATTAGATTCCTATCTGCACTGATGAAAAAACTCAATAACTTCAAACAAGGACACCTCATTATTTGTGGAGACTTCAACATTGTCCCAGACAACTCCATAGACACCTCGTCCCGCTCCAACAGATATGCCTCCCCCATGGGCCCCTTTATAAGATACCATGACCTATATGATGTTTGGAGATGTCATCACGCCACCGAAAGAGATTATTCTTATTTCTCCCCTTGCCACAACTCATATACCCGGATCGACTATTTCCTAGTGGACAAATGGATTCTACCTAAAATCTCAAAGTCAGAAATATCCACCATCACTTGGTCGGATCATGCTCCAATCACCATGACTCTAAATGACTCACCCTCCTTTCCGCGGACGCGGATATGGAGAGCTGCGGCCACCCTTATCCATTCCCCCTTATACTCCGACTGCATCAAAAAGAGTCTAGAAGAATACTTTGCTAATAATGTTGGCTCTGTTAATGATCATTTTGTTCTTTGGAACGCCCACAAAGCGTTCATCAGGGGAATTTTTCTACAATTGGGAGCTAAGGAGAGAAGGAGGAGATCACAGCGCCTAGATTCCCTGACAGCTGAAATTAAAACTCTAGAAAGTCAAAACCAATCTCTCCCTGATCAATCCCTCAAACGCAAATTAGACCATCTTAGACATGAGCTGAGAACTCATCTACTAGACTCTTATCAAAAAGCCCATACCTACTTCAAAGCTAAACATTACTATACTGGTAATAAAGCAGGTAAAGCCATGGCTACCAGACTCAAAGGCCACTTCTCTAGGTCAAAAATTTCCCACTTATACCACCCCTCTACCAAACAAAAACTAATTGACCCTTCTGCCATTGCAGATGCCTTTAGCTACTACTATAATAAATTATACAATTTAAAGGAGGACGTGTCAACTCCCCAACCTAACCCCCAGGATATATCGTCCTTTCTAGAGGAAATCAACCTCCCTAAGCTATCGACAGATCAACTAACTTTCTTAAATGCTCCGTTCACACAACTTGAGATTTTACGTACAATCTCGGCTCTTCCTTCTAACAAATCCCCTGGCCCTGATGGTCTCACGAGCGAGTACTACAAAAAATTTGGTACAATCTTAGCTCCTTTCCTAGCTCAGGTCTGTAATGGCGCTGTCTCGTCCTCCTCTCTCCCTCCAGAAATGTTATCTGCATTGATTGTCACACTACCTAAGCCGGGCAAGGAACCCACGTGCGCAGAGAACTTCAGGCCCATTTCCCTGCTTAACATAGATGCCAAGATATACGCCAAACTGATTGCCAACCGATTGATAGACTTAATGCCACTCCTCATACACAAAGACCAATCCGGTTTCACCAAAGGCAGACAAACCTTTGATGCTACCCGCAGAGTTATTAACATAATTCATGGTGCTGGATCGAATAGAACACCTTCTCTGCTCCTCTCCCTGGATGCAGAGAAGGCGTTTGACAGAGTCAATTGGAACTATATGAAAGCCACTCTCACCGAATTTGGTTTTCAAGGGCCCATCTTGTCTGCCATAATAGCCTTATACTCTTCCCCCTCGGCCCAGGTTTACACGTCAGAAATGTTATCTAAACCTTTCCTCATCACCAATGGCACCCGTCAAGGATGCCCACTGTCACCACTTATATTTAACCTGATAATGGAACCTTTAGCAGAACATGTCAGAAGAAACTCCAGAATAGCAGGCTTTAAGCATGGCACATTAGAGCATAAGATTAGTTTATTCGCGGATGACGTGATAATGATGATTACGGACCCCATCTCCTCCCTGACTTCGATACAAGAGCTACTACAGCGCTTCAGTAACGTCTCTTATTACAAAGTAAACAAACATAAATCGTATATTCTTGACATGGGTCTGGATGCGGTTACTAGCAACCTTCTCCGAAATAAATACCCCTACCCATGGGCAGATACAGGGATTCCCTACTTAGGTATCACACTCACTAAATCCACAAAAGGTCTTTTCACACACAATTATACTGCACTGAAACTCATGATTATCCGAGAAACGTCAAAAATATCAAAATTTGAATTCTCCTGGGTAGGCCGCCTCGCCGCCTTTAAAATGATGATACTACCTAGGCTATTGTACATCTTTTGTACACTCCCTATACCAATCCCTCAATCCTATCTTAGGTCTTTGCAATCCATTTTAACTCAGTATCTATGGCAAGGCAAAAAATCCAGATGCAATCATGCAAAACTCATCAAACACAGATCTGTAGGTGGGATGGGCCACGTTGATATCAGAGACTATTATATAGCGACTATTCTTTTGCAGCTTAAGGAATGGATAAACTCTGCTCCTATTACACTTTGGGGACACATAGAAAATAGCATGACTCCTGGACATAACTTGTCCCACTGGTTATTTAGCACAACCACAGGAAACATGCCACTACACCTTTACTCCCCCACCATTCAAGCCTCTGTTAAAATATGGAAAATAATCCACGCGTCTAAATGGGTGAATTTCCCAACCAAAGATATACCGGTACCTATAGGAACTCTGTCATTACTTACTCCAGACCTGTATATCCCACAATGGATTACTACTCGAGTGTCTAACACACGTGAACTACGCTCTTTAGTTCTCGATCAGCCGTTTTCTCATGCTCAAGAGACACTCGAAGCGCCTAACGCAGATTACCTTACATACTTTAGAGTGCAACACTGTCTCACTACGAACCCTTCTATAGAAGGCTCTCTACCCATTGCCTTATGGAACTACCTCTTCTCTAACACCACAAAAGCTAAAGGCACCTCCTTGATATACTCAATCCTACAGGAGAAAGACACATTTAACAAATCCAAACCCATTACTGATTGGGAAAATGATTTCCTCACACAATTCTCTGAACAACAATGGCACATAGCAATCAAATCCGTATATAAGTATACGTCCTGTACCTCTCTGTGGGAACTCACCCAAAAGTTGTTAATGAGATGGTATCTGACACCATCCAGAATAGCCAAATTTCACACTCACACATCCCATGATTGCTGGAGAAACTGCAACCTCTCTGGTACACTTATACATATTTTTTGGGCATGTCCCCGCCTGCGACAGCTCTGGAACGCAGTTGAGTCAATTATGAGAGACATACTTAATTTTCCTATCTTGCTGACCCCTCATCTAGCTCTTCTAAATCTAACCATTGATGACATACCACCCAACCTCAGACTGGTGGTCACACACATCCTCTTAGCAACAAAACTTCTGATAGCCAGACACTGGAAATCCACAGACATCCCCTCTCTCACAGAAGTAGTGAACCTGGTACAAACTCACCACACGTATGAAATCATCCTCTCACGGGGATCACCGGCCAACCCTGCTTTACAGAGCCTCTGGAACCCATGGGAGATCTGGTACGACAACAAATTCAACCGCTGATTTATAGTATTCCTTTAAAGCTCTCCTGCTTCTCCTCCCCTTCTACCCCACCATTACTACTCCATTCCCACCTGACCTACCCCCCAACTTCACCTGTTCTAAAGCTTCAATGTGTAGATGATTAATGTTTGATTATTCATTACTGACTGTTTGTAATGCTATATTTTGAATCTATAACAAGATAGTACACATTATCTGGATTGATCTTTCACAGATTTCCATTGTATTCTACACTACTTATTTTATATCTTTTTGTCCTTACATATATGTATGTTTGAAACCTCAATAAAAACTATTGGAAAAAAAAAAAAAAAAATGACTGCTCCCGAAAAACGTCCGTTTTTAAAACTTCGTTTTGCTTTGATACATGTTCCCTGGGGCAGAACCCGGGTCCCCAAACCCTTTTTAGGACAATAACATGCATATTAGTCGTTATAATTAGCACTTTAGATTTCGAACGTTCGCGTCCATTGTATTTAATAGGGTTCTAACGTTCGCGCAAACTTTCGGTCCGTTCGAAGGTTCTGGTGCAAACTGAACGAGGGTGGTGTTCGGCTCATCCCTACTAATAATACAGGGTGTACAGTTTCTAATACACTTCTGGTGGTGTACACCGTATATAATACAGTGCAGCCGGTGTACAGTTTCTAATACAGTGCAGGCGGTGTACACAGTATATAATACAGTGTGTACAGTTTCTAATACACTTCAGGTGTTGTATTAATATATATATATATATATATATATATATATATATACTCTGCATTCAGTGTAACCTATATATACAGTGAATTTGGTGGTGTACAGTTTCTAATACACTTCAGGCGGTGTACACAGTATATAATACAGTGTAGTGCGGTGTTACGAAAAATAAATAAAAACACATCATGTCCGGAAGGCCACTAAGGAGAGGCAGACTCTCACAGGTCACTAAAAGAGGGCAAGCAGCCTCTGTGTCTACAGTCAACAGTGATGGTCATGGACATGGTGCATTCTCTGCAGGTGGCCGTGGGGCACGCTTGCCCTTTTTTCTGCTGTTGGCCGTGTTATTGAGCCACAACATGCAGAAGAGTTGGTGGAGTGGATAACAAAGCCGTCCTCATCCTCCTCATCCACCTCATCCTCTGTATCCCAGGCTTAGAGTAGTTTGCCTTCCAACGCAGCTGCTAAAGTGGCCTATTCCACCGGATCCTTGTACACACTTACTCCTTCCATAGCCCCACTATCATGCACAGAGGAGTCCCCAGACTTATTCGACCGCAGTGTCTATTACATGCTGCTGGGGGATGTACAGCGATTTGAAGGATCCACTGTTGGCTCCCAGGTTGAGGAAGGGAGTAACGTGAGCCTAGAGAGAGGGGGTGCCACAGAAGGACAAGAAACTGGCAGTCATGTTCCCCCAGCTGCAGCATACTGCCAAGTGCCAAGTTTGCTCCAGTGATGAGGAGGGAGGGGATGATCAGGTCACTGACTGTACTTGGGTGCCTGAGAGAAGAGAGGAGGAAAATAAGGAGGCGGCACATTTCCAATGAGGCAGGATGTCCTCTGGGGGGTAGTATAAGGGCAGCCACCCTATTGCATCACACCGCAGAGCTCCGCAGGTGCAGTGTGCTGTTGACTCCCTGCTGAATTTGAAAAGTTTCTTGGTGTGGGCCTTTTTCAACACATGTGCAGCAGATCGCACCGTTGCTGTTTGCAACCTATACCTGAAGTGGATCAAGCGTGGACAGAACAGCAACCGCTTGGGCACCACATGCTTGACCAGAAATATTACAGCCTGCCATGCAGTCCGTTGGCAACAGCACTTGAAAGAAAAACATCATAGAAAAAGACGGACTTCTTCTTGCTCCTCATCTGGGATTTCAAACCCTACTATACCTTCAGTCCTCTCAAAAACCTGCACTGAGGTGAATAGGTGCCACAAGTACATCCAGCCAATCTGCTAGCAGTACACCACCAGTTGATTTCAGCAGGCAAATTTCCCTACCCCAGTTGCTGAACCGTAAAAAGAAATTTGGTCACATCCATCCACATGCTCAGCGCTAGGGATGAGCTTCGAGTTTGAGTCGAACCCAAGTTTGACTCGAACATCATCTGTTCGGCCGTTCGCCAAATTTCGAACATTATGGGCCGTTCGCGCCAAATTTGAGTGGCGCGTCACGGCCCATAAATCACTGCGGCATCGCAGTGCATTGCTGGCTGATGATTGGCCAAGCATGTACTATGACCCGCATGCTTTGGCCAATCACAACACGGAAAAAACGGAGAGCCATAATTGGCCAAAGGTTTAGTACACGTCCCACACTATATAAGGCCGCCTGCATGGCAGCCTTGTGTAGTGTGTTGCGGTGGTGGTTAAAGACAGACAGAGAGAGACAGTGTCATTTAATTTGAGATAGATAGAGCAGGCAGGCGAGTCAGTTAGCTTCAGTTACAGTGTATAGAGGATATATATGCATCTTAGGTGTTGTATATATATTTATACACTGTATTCAGTTTAGCTAGATCCGTTCGTTATTCTCTTCATAATATACTGACAGGCGATTGTGCTAGCTGCAGTATTTTTACTTAGTGTACTGTGTCCTTTGCACAGTGTGCACCTAAAGCTTGCCTGAATACAATTGCTGGTGTTCTCATACAAATACAGGCAGGGAGCTGCAGTATTTTGATTTAGTGTCCTTTGCACAGTGTGCACCTAAAGCTTACCTGAATACAATTGCTAGTTTTCTCATACAAATACAGGCAGGGAGCTGCAGTATTTTGATTTAGTGTCCTTTGCACAGTGTGCACCTAAAGCTTACCTAAATACAATTGCTGGTGTTCTCATACTAATAACATAGACAGGGAGCTGTAGCATTTTTAGTTAGTGCACAGTGTGCAACTAAAGCTAACTGAAGACAATTGCTGGTATTCTCATACTAATAATACTACAGGCAGGCAGTTGATTCTGCTAGATGCAGTATAATTAGTATAGATACACATCCCAGCTTTGTGCAGCTACATCTCCCTGCAGGCCATTAGTATGTCTGGAAGAGCAACAAGGAGAGGCAGAGAGTCACGAGCCAATAAAAGAGGACAACCAGGCTTTGTGTCTAGAGGCAACAGTGCTGGTCGTGGAAATGGTGCATCCTCATCAGCACGTGGCCGTGGGACACGCTTGACCTTTTTTTCGGCAGCTGGCCATCTTGAGCCGCAAAATGCAGAAGACTTGGTAGAATGGATGACCAAGCCGTCCTCATCCTCCTCATCCTCTATCACCCAGGCTCAGGGTACTTTGTCTGGCAAAGCAGCTGCCAAAGCGGCCTCTTCCCTCGGCTCAATGGCATCAGTCACTCCTTCCCTAACCCCACTATGTCCTCCTGAGGAGTCCCCCGAACTGTTTGACCACAGTGTTGGGTACATGCTCCAGGAGGATGCCCAGCGTTTTGAAGGCTCAGATGATGGTACCCAGCTAGAGGAAGGCAGTAACGTGAGCCCAGAGAGAGGAGGTGCCCAAGAAGGACAGCAATCTGGCAGTCATGTTCCCCCAGCTGCAGCATACTGCCAGGTTTGCTACAGTGATGTGGAGGGAGGGGATGATGAGGTCACGGACTCTACGTGGGTTCCTGATAGGAGAGAGGAGGAGGAGGAGGCACATCTCCAATGAGGCAGGATGCCCTTCAGGGTCCAGCTTAAGGGCAGCACACCGACAGCATCTCACCGCAGAGCTCTGCATGTGCAGGCTGCTGCTGTCTCTGTGCGTTATTCCAAAAGTTCTTTGGTGTGGGCCTTTTTTGAGACGAGTGTATCAGATCGCAGCACTGCTATTTGCAACATATGTCTTAGGCATATCTTGCGTGGCCAAAACATCACCCGCTTGGGCACCACATGCTTGATCAGACATATGTCGACCTGCCATGCAGTTCGTTGACAAGCACACCTAAAAGACCCACACCAAAGAACAAAGCAGACCTCTCCTTTCTCCTAATAAGCTGGGATCTACAACCCCACTATACCTTCAGTCCTCTCTGAAACCTGCACTGAGAGGAATGAAGGTGTAGAGTTAGGTGTGTCACAGAGAAAGTACTTGCGGGCAATCTGCTATCGGTACACCAACGTCAGATTGTACCAGGCAAATTTCCCTGCCCCAGCTGTTGCACCGCCGAAAGAAGTTCGCTCCCAACCATCCACATGCCCAGTGGTTGAATGCTAGCTTGGCTAAATTGGTAGCACTTCAAATGCTGCCTTTTCAGTTGGTAAACTCTGCCCCATTCCGTGAGTTTGTGGAATGTGCGGTTCCTCAGTGACAGGTTCCCAAACGCCACTTTTTTTCACGGAAGGTGATTCCGGCTCTCTACCGGCATGTGGAAAGCAATGTCTTGGCCTTGCTGGACAGGGCGGTCAGCGGTAAGGTGCATATTACCACTGACTCATGGTCCAGCAGACATGGACAGGGACGTTTCCTATCTTTCACGGGGTGACTCTTCTGGCAGCTGGGAAGGATGCAGGACAAGGTGCAGTAGTGTTAGAGGTTGTTTAGCCACCATGCCTCCAAAATGCTACTACTGATGATTCTGACAACACCTCTCTCCTCCACCCCCTCCTCGTCTTCTTCCTCCATGGCCTCTTCCTGTGCTTTGTCCTCGGAACCAGCAGTCCTCCGTAGGCGTTCAAGGGGCTATGCAAGTACGCAGGCAAAGAGATGCCATGCGGTGCTTGAGCTGGTGTGCTTGGAGGACAGGAGCCACACTGGGGCAGAGATTCTGTCAGCTCTGCAGGGGCAGGCTCAGAGGTGGTTAACGCCACAGCAGCTTAAGACAGGAATGGTGGTTTCCGACAATGGCACCAACCTCTTCTCTGCCCTCCGACAGGGACACCTGACACATGTGCCCTGTCTGGCTCACGTCCTTAACTTGGTGGTGCAGCGGTTCTTGGGCAGGTACCCGGGCTTACAGGATGTCCTGAGGCAGGCCAGGAAAGTCTGTGTGCATTTCTGCCAGTCATATAATGCCAGTGCTCAGCTGGATGACCTGCAAAAGGAATTTAACCTGCCCAAGAACCACCTAATCTGTGACTTGCCCACCAGGTGGAACTCAACGTTGGCCATGCTGCAGCAGCTGCACACGCAGCAGAGGGCCATCAATGAGTATCTGTGCCAATATGGCACCAGGACAGTGTCAGGGGAGCTTGTTTTTTTTTTGCCACGCCAGTGGGTCATGATCAGAGATGCATGCACTGTCCTGGCACCATTTGAGGAGGCCACGAGGATGGTGAGCAGTGACAGTGCATGCATCAGTGACACTGTCCCTGTTGTCCACCTGTTGGAGCACATGCTGCATGGAATAATGTACAGGGCACTTGAGGCAGAACAGAGGGAGAAAGAGGAGGACTTCCTTATCTCTCAAGGCCCCTTTTATCCAGACAGTGTTCCTGCTGGGCCGCCTATCACACAGAAAGAGGACGAGGAGGAGGAAGATTGTGTCAGCATGGAGGTGGAGCCTAGCACTCAGCATCAGCAGCAGTCTTTAATGGATCAATTACAGTCCCAAGACACCCATGGACTTGTACGTGGCTGGGAGGAGGTGGCTGCCGATCATGTCGTCCTGAGTGACCCAGGGGACTCCGGACCAAATGCCTCAGCAAACCTATGCTGCATGGCCTCCCTGATCCTGCAAAGCCTGCAAAGGATCCTCGTATTCATGCTATCAAGGAGAGGGATCATTACTGGCTGGCAACCCTCCTTGATCCACGTTACAAGGGTAAGGTTGCGGATCTTATCTTGCCATTGCAGAGGGAGCATAGGATCAAACATCTTCAGGAGGCCTTGCAGAAAGGTCTGTGCAATGCGTTCCCAGAGACTGGGAGGTTACAAATTCCTGGTCCTGGACAACGTGTTTCTGAGGCTTCGGTCAGTCAAAGAAGGAGCGGTGGAGAAGGTGGCCGTCTGACCGATGCGTTCAGACAATTTTTTTAGTCTGCAGCCCCAAGGTATGATCGGTTCCAGCAACCATCGACAGCGTCTGGTTTACATGGTGCAGGAATACCTAGGGACAAGATCAGACTTGGACACCTTTCCCACCAAAAATCCTCTGGGTTACTGGGTCTTGAGAATGGATCACTGGCCAGAGCTTGCACAGTATGCAATTGAGCTACTGACCTGTCCTGCATCCAATGTTGTTTCGGAACGCACATTCAGTGCTGCTGGAGGCTTTGTAACTGATCACAGGGTGCGCCTGTCCACCGACTCGGTCGATCCACAGACCTTCATAAAAATAAATCAGTCTTGGATCACCACCAGCTACCAAGCACCTGATGCTGATGTAATCGAATATTTTTTTTTTTAAATGTCAGATCCCTTCAAGACTGCCTATGCTGATGCTGAGTGACTATCCTGTTATGCTGAGTGACTATCCTCTTCCTCCTCAATGATCATGCTGATAGCTTGTAAGAACATTTTTGGTTCTGGGCACCGCCACCAGTTGCTAAGGCCCAATTTTTCAGCCCCTGTTTAACAGGGGTGTGTAATTACAATTTTTGATGCAATACTTTGCAGCAGGGCTCATTCCTGCGCTCCAACTAGAGTAACTGTGAGGGGTTGCAGTGTTGTGGCACCAGCACCAGTGCCTAAGGCCCAATTTTTCTGCCCCTGTTTAACAAGGGCCTGTAATTACAATTTTTGATGCAATACTTTGCAGCAGGGCTCATTCCTGCACTCCAACTAGAGTATCTGTGAGGGGTTGCAGTGTTGTGGCACCAGTGCCTAAGGCCCAATTTTTATGCCCCTTTTCAACAGGGGCATGTAATTACAATTCTTGATCTAATATTTCACAGCAGGGCCCATTCCTGCGCCCACCAAGAGTAACTGTGAGGGCTTACAGTGTTGTGGCAACACCACCACCACCACCAAAGGCCCAATTTTTCAGCCCCTGTTCAACAGGGGCATGCAATTACAATTATTTTTTTAATTTGGGTGCGGGGTTCCCCTTAATATCCATACAAGACCCAAAGGGGCTGGTAATGGGCTGGGGGGGCGGGGTACCCATGCCCTTTTTCTCAATGATTTTCATCCATATTGCCGGGACCAGACATTACATTAAAGCCGCAAGCAGTTTTAAATGACTTATTTTCCTTTAGAAATGTCATTTTTTGCAGGGACAGTTCTAAACACGGGAAACATGTGCCACTTCACAGGCATATTATAGACACCCCCCAGGTACGATATTTAAAGGAATATTTCACATTTTTTTCACTTTAAGCATCATTAAAATCACTGCTCCCCAAAAATGTCAGTTTTTAAAATTTATTTTTGCATTGATACATGTCCCCTGGGGCAGGACTCGGGTCCCCAAACCCTTTTTAGGACAATAATTTGCATATTAGCCTTTAAAATCAGCACTTTTGATTCCGAACGTTCGAGTCCTATAGACTTTAACGGTGTTCGATAGTTCGCACAAACTTTTGGTCCGTTCGCAGTGCGAACCAAACCGGGGGGGGGGGGGGTGTTCGGCTCATCCCTACTCAGCGCCTAATTGCTAGCTTGGCCAAATTTCTAGCACTGCAACTGCTGTCTTTTCAGCTGGTAGACTCTGCCCCCTTTTGTGAATTTGTGGAATGTGCTGTACCACAGTGGCAGGTTCCAAAACTGCATTTCTTTTCACGTAAGGCCATTCCAGCTCTCTACCATTATGTGGAAGGCAATGTTTTGGCCTCGTTGGAGAGTGGTAAGGTTTATATTACCGCTGACTCATAGTCCAGCAGGCATGGACAGGGACATTACCTTTCCTTCACGGTGCACTGGGTAACTCTGCTGGCAGCTGGGAAGGATGCAGGACAGGGTTCAGTGTTGTTGGAGCTTGTTCCACCACCATGCCTCCAAAATGCTAGTGGTGATTATGCCACAGCTCTCTGCTCCATCCCCTCTTCTTCTTCTTCCTCTATGGCCTCTTCTGAAGAATTGTCCTCTGAACAAGCAGTGCTCCATAAGCGTTCAAGGGGCTATGCCAGCAGTCAGGCTAAAAGATGCCAGGCAATACTTGAGTTAGTCTGCCTATGGGATCTGTCACACTGGGGTAGAGATTCTATCAGTTCTGCAGGGGCAGGTTGGGGACTTTTTTACCGTGATTTGCGGGTAATAGACTTCAATGGAACCACACCAGAAACACAAGTGTTGTGTTTGTGATGCGATTTCTGATGTGTTTTGCATTTTGCTTTTTTTTTTTACGCGTTTAACCTTTTTTGCAGTTTGTGTTTTAACATTGTATATAGCTGGTCTCTAAGCAGAGGGCCGTGATGCCAGCCGCCACATTCTAAACAACCAATGAGTTATCAGCTGTCAGGGGGGCATCTCCACTGACAGCTTAATGTAAAAAAAACTATTGCCTGCAAAAAAAATATGGAATAAAACGTCATGGGGTCCCCCCAGGCCCTTCGGGTACAGTATGGATTTGGAGGGGACCCCCCCAAAATCCATACCAGACCCTTATCCAAGCAAGCAGCCTGGTAGGTCAGGAAAGGAAGGGGACAAGCGAGCGTCTCTTCCTAAACAATAAGCAGGCTTTGCCTCCCCCAAAGCACCTTGCCCCCATGTTGATGGGGACAAGGGCCTCTTCCCGACAACCCTGGCCGGTGGTTGTCGGGGTCTGTGGGTGGGGGGCTTATTGGAATCTGGAAGCCCCCCTTTAAGAAGGGGGCCCACAGATCCAACCCCCCTATGTGAATGGGTATCTGGTACATCGTACCCCTAACCATTCACCTAAAAAAGCAGTGAAAAATGTTTTTTGACTGTCTTATATTAATAAAATAGCTCTAAGCTGTCTTCTTCCGCCGCTGTCTCTCTCGCCACCATCTTCTCCCGCTGCTGTCTCTTCCTGGTGCTGTCTTCTCCCTAAACTGTCTTCTTTCTCACCGCCGGTTACCTGCAAAAATAAAAAGCCGCTCTTCTCCTGTGGCTGTCTTGCTCCATTGTGTTGTCACCGCTGTGTGGCATCTCCCCCCAAAGCACCCATCCCCTATGTTGAGAGCATGCGGCCTGGTATGGTTTAGGGGGGGCGCTCGCTTGTCCCCTCCCTTTCCTGATCTGCTGGGCGGCATGCTCAGATAAGGGTCTGGTATAGATTTTGGGGGGACCCTAAGCCTTTTTTTTATATGTTTGTGGGGGGTCCCCTCCAAATTCATACTAGATCCAAAGGGTATAGACACATGCCATGTTGTTGCATTTTTTTTTCTTTGCCGTCAATTTTTTTTTACATTCAGCTGTCAGCGGGGAACCTGCTAAATTGCTACTAAGGCCTCATTCACATAGGGTCAATTAAAGTATATGCCCATGGAGGGCTCGTGTTTAACTGCATGGAGATGCATAGGTGTTCTGTGCATCCCTGTGCTTGCCCGTGAAGGCAGTCCCATTCATGTCAATTGGGATGCAGTGGCTGCACGGGCATAGCTGCACACAATCTGACATCTGTGTGGGTGTGGGTGCACGACTCTGAATGCAGACAGTGTGAGCTCAAGGACATGCACCTGGAACCACATAAATTGGGAGCAATGGCTGTGTTTATGCAATTTCTACATCCCAAATTACATCAATAGGACTGCCGGAAGAAGGATTCATGGAACACCTGTTCATCACTATGCAAGTAAACACCGTCTTGCAGTGGTGTACACTGTGTATGTTGTGTGCCTTTTTTTTATACAATTTATTTTTTTCATATTTAGTATTTTTTTTATTTTTTTGGGGGTTGGGGGGAGCTTTGGTAAGATATCAGAGGTCTAAACAGACCCCCTGATGTCTCTTTTTTGAGATAGAGAAAGGGACTGAAGACATTCCTTTTCTCTACAGCCTATGAATGAATAGAAGTTTGTATAGAGATTCCTATTCATTCATAAACTGACATATAGTAAACACTGTTTACTATGCTCAGTTATCAATGGATACAGGAGCGATCAGTAGTGATCACTGACTGTATCCATTGAAGGAAAGGGAGGGGACTGGTAAACACATATTTACCAAGCCCCCCACCCCTGCTCTCCATCCTCCTGACAGCTTCCCCGAGTGCCGGACCAGCAGCTGTAGGCGGCAGGAGGGAAAGGAGGGAATGCCAGCTAGCAGCAGGGGATCGGTGAATGAGAGGCCATTGCAGGGAGTTGGAGTGGTGGTGGGGGCATATTTCAATGCCTTCAAAGTGCCTGCAGCACAGACTAAAAACTTTTTTTTTTTTTTTTTTCAAAATTGTCTGTATTTTGTTTATAAAGAAAAAGGTAAAAAACGTAGAGGTGATTAAATACCACCAACAGAATGCTCTATCTATCTAAAAAAAAAAAAAAAATGATAAAAGTTTCCTTGTGATACAGTGTTGCATGACAGTGCTGAAGGCTGAAAAATGACCAGGACTGAAAACAGGTGAAAGGTGACAGCTACAGAAGAGACAAGCAGCATGGGAACCAGAGTGTACAGACCCACTGCTGTGTTCCGAGCACCCAGGGAGCTGAGATACTGAGCCACAGAGAGTTGCTTGGGGCCAGATCTTAGGAGACATGTTGCTATGAGGACCTGATTTTGGGGACTGAGACATCTGGGAAAGCTTACCGCTAAGTGTATGGGAACAGACCTATAGCATGCCAGGAATGGTGAGTGGAGCTACAAAGCTTAATCCCTTACTGCCCACAGTTAATGCAATAGAGGCTGCTATTTACTAACCAACCCATCAGCCATCCATTGCACATACTTAAGGAGACAGCTTTAAATACACCACCTTACAGAAGAGCCCCAATATTAGCCAGCTCATACCGACAATTAGGCACCAGGAACACATTCACCCACCCACCCATTCTTTGAATTAGGTAATGTTGTTATATTGCCCACTATTTATAACAGTTTAAACATGGTTTAACTGTATTGCAGTTAGCTAATTGCCAAATTATAGGTTGATATACTTCCTATTTGGCATGGCTTGTTCTATTTACTCTACTATAAGTTTCCTTGTGGCCTATGCACCATTATAGAATGGTAGCATACTAATGCTCAAGTTACATAGGTGTGTCAGCGGAAACCGAGCAGTTTAAAGAGTCATGAAAAAACAGAGAACCCATAATCTTAAGTGGCTCCTGTGGCTCCTGTGATCAGAGATTGTTACCAACATTTTTTTTTTCATTTGTCATTGCAACTAGCTGCTGTTCATACCTGTTTTAGATCCACTATTAGAGTTCCAGCACACAAAAAATCAGCAGTGAGATGTCTTAATGATTATCACCCAATTGCTTTACCTCTAGTGATAACAAAGTTCTTAATGAGGTTCGTACTGATCTGGATAAACATCAGTTCATCTAATGAATGAATAGACCGTCTGATGATAAAAATCACTATTGCATTGCATGCAGCCTTGACCCATGATAAAAAAGTATCTCATCTAAGATAATGGAAATAGCACAATCTTTCCAAATCAAAGCTAGTGTATTTATAGTAAGTACTATTTGTGATAAAATTTAAAATGTTGTACCTTTCTTTCTTCAATAAATGTATTTCTATATTGAGCTCTAACCTTATATAATATAGCTGGACAGCTTCTGACACAAATTATTGTCTCAATGTTCAAGTATGCAATGGATACATGCAAAAAAACTGGAATATATTTACATTTTAGATCTCTTTCTATATAATTATGAGAATATAAAAAAAAAACAATAAGGTACAAGATACCTGATTAAGAAATTGGACCATTCTTATGTTATTTTTTATTTTAGCTTGCATTAACCTTTCCTTTAGGGAAAATATATACATGAAACCTTGTTTTCGAAAATATGCATTTAATTTTGGACCCAGGTGATCTAGTCAGCCCCTGGGAAGGTGGTCAAAAAATACACACAGCTTAAGTGACCTCAGCTGTCTCATATAAGGTACTGGAGAGATCAGTTTAAAGTCCATTAGCCAGCTGGAGACCTAATATCTTTCTGTGTAATTGGCAAAGACTAATACATTGTGACAGATGGGTAGAGGCACACCAAAATACGTTATTCCAATTAAAGAACACTCAATAGATGATATTCTAAATGTAGAATTGTTTTCCTTTTCATAAACAGGATACTCACAGAGAAAGAAACTTATGTTCCTGTAAATCTCGTTAAGATTGCAAAACCATATTTTGAAATTAAATTAAGCTGTGTAAACAAGTTGAAGTTTGCTATGAATTACTATTACCCAAGAAATGAAATAATATTACTTATATTTACAAGCATTAATAGCATTGCTATTGTAAGTTATTATTATTTGCATTCTAACACTCTGATAAAGCCCTTTAATAAAAAAAAATATAAAAAAAAACATGTGTACCTATGTTTTGTAAGAGTACAAAGAGTCTGTGTTTTATTTAAAATTAACTCTTTCTGAAACTGAATAAGAAGGGGTACAAGTATACACTAAACTCATTCCCCTAGGGAGCATAGGCCTGACATCTGGGTGCTCCGTTAATATAAACTTTCAAATTATGATAGGCCACTCCTATAAACTCTCACATCCCTTTTTGGGGAGAGGATGTGGGGAAGAAGCCCTTATCTCCTTGACATAGGGACAAGGAGCCATACAAGGAAGCCTGGTATAGTGCAAGAAAGGTGGGACACATGCTCGCTACAGACTACATGCCTGAATAAGGATATATTTTGAATTTAGTAGTGAGCCAAACTGCCCTTGGTTCGAACAGGGTTTGGCGAACATCACGAAGTTCAGGTGCCGATTCTAAACTCCATTGAAATCAATTGGAGCCAAATATATCAAATTTAAATTAAGAATTTCTGGGCTAATTGGCACTGCCCCAGATAATGTTCCAATACAAATAATTTTATTTTTTTTATCTATTTTGGCAGAAGCATTGATTTATTTTTATTTTTTTCCAAAATGTTTTTATTAAGTTTTTCACATACAAGGAAGAAAACATATTATTGTAGAACACATAACATGTGTACATGTATACATATAATAAAATAAAAACAGTGAGGTACAGTCTATCAGTTCAACCAGGGTACAACTCAGAATTAAGTAAATAAGATACAGCAAAAAGGAATTATATGAACTTATTCACCGTTAGGATTTCATTCAGTACTTCCAGGCGTTGGTAAATTTTGCAAGAGTATTGGTTTTTAAGGCAGACTTGTATTCATACTCTTTGATTAAGTTTAGTTGGTTCTTGACAACAGAAATATTTGGCATTAAGGAGCTTCTCCATTTGCGCATTATGAGTAATCTTGCCGCAAATAGAATATGCATTGTTATGGTTCTGAATTCACGTGGGAAAGATTCTAGTCCTATACTAAGAATAGCTAGGGATGGAATGGGTTTAGTTATGATCCCAGTGATACCTGAGATTAAAGAGAATATGTTTCTCCAGAATGTGTGAATGTGTAGACATTCCCAGAGAATGTGAATTAGCAAGCCTTTATAAGAGCAACCTCTCCAACATCTGTCGTCATCAAGATTTGCAAATTTATACATTTTTACGGGAGTAAGGTACCATCTATGATGGATTTTTTGCGACAGTTCCCAATAATAAATGCATTTGGATGCTTTGTGGTTGTAATGTATGGCTGAGCGCCATTGGGAATCTGAGAAAGAGGTCTGTAGATCCCTTTCCCATCTCTTGTATACAGATGTCTTAGTGATCTTTGTTTTGTAGTAAGTTGTACATTAGGGTTATTCCCTTTGCTTTAGGGGAGTTGTAAGTCCAGAAGGACCATGCCTTGGTGGGAACTATGACTGTTGGAGCATAATTTTTTGTCAGGTAGGAGGCTGTCCGTTTATATGTGTAAGCACCTTGTGATGGTATTAGGTGTCTAGATCTTATGGTTTGGAATGGGAGAAGTTGGCTTTTATGAAGTAATTCTTTCAGTGGGAGGCTTCTAATGTTTGACCAGTGTTTGAGAGATAGGTCAGGGAGTAGGAAGTTGAATATTTCCACAGGGGGATAAATTGATTGGGCTTGTTCTGTTAGATTTGTATTTTGGAGTAGGAAGTGCCATGCCTGAACTGCGGCTGCTATCGTTGGGTGATCTGATTTGTTAGGTTTTATGTGATTTTTTTGAGCTCGTAGGAGAGAGCTTAAGTTACCTTCAGGTATAAATGATTGTTCGATAAATTGCCATTGTTTGTTGAACAAGGGTTTAAACCAATGCATAAGTTGGTCTAATATTACTGCCATGTAGTAATCTTTGGTGTTCGGGAAGATCATTCCACTGCAGTTTTGTGTTTTACGATTGTGGCATAAGAACATCTAGGTTTTTTACCTTGCCATACATACGCGCTCAGTAATTATAATAGCATGGAAGAAAGACTTGGGGACCTTTATTGGTAAAGCTCTGTATATGTATAAGATTTTCGGAAGAGTGACCATTTTAAAAGCTGCTGCTCTACCAGCCCATGATAGATAATGCTTAGTTAGGTCCCAAAAATCTTTTTTACATCCTTGAAGAAATGGCAAATAATTGCAGTTATATAGGTTTGAGGATGGAGATGTCAGGGAAACGCCTAAATAGGTCATTCAGGAAGATACCCATTGAAAAGGAACTTTAGATTGTAGCTGCAATTTGGTCGATTTATCAATGTGGACGCCAAGGACATTGGATTTAGAGTCATTTACCTTATAGAAGGAGCATGCATTGAAGGTAGTAAAGATTTCCCATACCTCCACCAGGGAAGAAGCCGGGTCAGTCAAAGTGAGAATTATGTCATCTGCAAATAGGGTGATATTAAATTCTTGACCTTTAAGTTTGATTCCTGAGATGGAATTTGATGCGCAAATTTTTTGAGCTAAGGGTTCCATCATTAGTGTGAAAATCAACGGAGACAGGGAGAAGCCCTGTCTTGTTCCATTAGAGATAGTGAATGGGTCTGAAAAGACCCCATCTGAGAGAACTCAGGCGTTGGGATTAGAGTACAAGGCTAGAATGGCAGATAATATGTTGCCTTGAAATCCAAATTTTGCAAGAGTATGTTTCAAATAGACCCAGTGAATCCTATCAAATACCTTTTTGGCATCTAAGCTAATGAATAGAGTCGATATATTTTGTTTTTCGGTAAAATTTAGGAGGTTTTGTAATTTTCGTGTGGCATCTGGGGCTTGTCTGCCGAGTGTGAACCCTATTTGGTCTGGGTGTATGAGGTGTGGCATAATGGGGGCTAATCTTTGAGCTACCAGTCTGGCATATAATTTAAGGTCAGTGTTTAATAAAGAGATAGGGCGAAAGTTTGGGAGGGAATTCGGCTCGTTCCCTGGCTTGGGCAAGGTTACAATATTGGCAGAGAGCATTTCATTAGGGAATTGACCAGAGGACACAGCAGCACTGAACATTTCACAGATATGTGGACCTAGGGTTTTGTGGAATAATTTGTAATATTCGGCAGAAAAGCCATCTGGGCCAGGGGCTTTACCGTTGGGGAGTGTGGATATAGCTTGGGAGACTTCTTGGATTGAGAGTGGAGCATTGAGTGATGACAGTTGTTTTGAAGAAAGTTTGGGTAGATTCATTGGTTTCAGAAAGTCTAATATGGCGGATTCTGTGGGTTGAGGTATGTTGGGGTCATCTTTCAAGTTATAGAGCTTGTGATAATACTCACTGAACGCATTAGCAATATCTTTGGGGTGATACATTTTGTTTCCTGTAGAAGGATGTATGATATGCAGCATTTTGTTTTTATTGCGTCTTTGTTTGATTTGGTTTGCTAACAGTTTACCAGATTTATTACCTGCTGTGTAGAAAGATGAGCGTATTTTTTTGGCGTTGTCAGCGAAATCAGGCTGTATGCAGAGCACACAGCCAGATATCGTGTCTCTAATAGTAACACATTTCGTCTCAATGATATAATGCATCTTAGCCTAAAATTCACTCACCTTCCATTCAATTCCCATTCATTCAAATCAAGAAGCATCACCACACTGTTAGGTTCATCTCAGCATCCCAGCAAACACTGGTCACCCAGAGCCTCACAGCTCCTTTTTATTATCAAAAGATCTCACCAGCAGATAATCACCTCCCCCATGGGAGTGGACATCACAGGATGTCACCTTCACACAGGAAATGTCCATATAAGGGCGTCCCTCTAACAGGATGTCCGATACAATACAATACAATAAAAGAACCAATCACAGACATGTATACATTCAAATAGACTAGCAGTGATGTGCACCGCTTCCAATGACGGGAACCATACAAAAATTATGGCTCAATGGGCCACAATTGTCGTATAGTTATGCTATAGTTCTTGTGGACGCAGATCTGTCCGTTCGGAGTCATTTAATACCAACCTCAAGAAGTGTGTATAGCTAGGTAGAATGAAAATGGACTTTGAAGGCACGAATATATATAAAATTAAACAAATTTTATTAGCACAATAGTACAATTTACTAATTGTATTCTCAGAATACAAAAAGATACGATCTAAAATAAGAGAACATGGACAAAGACCATACTGGGACATTCAATGATACAAAATACTCAATTCGTGGGTGTACATGATGAATCTTCCCACTGAAGATATATATGGCAAAGAGATGTCCCCCAAATGGAAGTCCATGTATTTCTTGAAAGTTTAAAAATAGCTCAACATGTTTCGCGATTGTCCGGAAATCGCTTCTTCAGGAGCTTCTAAATTCCAAGATAGAAAATCAAATTTTAGATATGCATCATAAATATATATTATATACATTTGTATTGTACTTCGCAAGTATATCAGACACTGATACCAGTATCTAATACTTACCAAAAGTATCACTTGAATTTGCCCAATGCAATCGCTTCACCCCCTCCCAGGTGTCTCAACCCCAAAACCTGTGCCCGTATAAGGGGCGTCTCACCAGGCTGAAATGATGAGGAAGAAAGAGGGAAAAGTGAGTGATAGGAACATGGGGATGCACCAAGTATCTATAGAGCAAACCAACATAGTCTAACAAAAAACAAGAGAAAAATATATGTTATGGTGCCCTAGGGCCGACCTAATAACATAAACTAGTAGCTTACTTGTAGTATAAAAGAGTAGTAATTGAGAAAAGGGGAATTTGCGGCGCCGTACGGTGGTCCTTCGAGAAGTATGGTCTCGTAGAAAAGGGCATAGATGTGCTGAAAGACATTAGCATAACTCTCTCAGCAGGCCTATTAAAGCAACAAAAACCTATACCCCAGAGCATGCAATTGTGAGATGGTATAATGGGTCTGAACATGTACCTTAGCGTGGTTGGAACTCAGATAGAATTGTTCCCCAACAGCGTAATAAATGGATAGAGTTGAAAGGTAAGTTGTTTTCCACAGACAGTTAACGTTAACCTGTGGCTATAAAACATATACAATAAGGATAATTGTATTGTCAGGTGTAAACTTTCAAACTAAAAGAGAAAGAATAGACTGGCAAAATACTGTTACCTAGCCAGAGTGCATAGCCCGACATCACTATCAGGCTCTTCAGTTCGCACTGCACGTTATAAAAGGGTGTTAGTCCAATCTCCTATCTGTATGAAACACACAGACAAGAAAATTGGAAGAATGATTAGGCACAATGAAAAATCCCACAACATTTGGGGCGTGTTTTATACTGAAAAAAGGCAAGATCAAGCCTTGCTATAAATACCTCAATGATGGAACTTGCTCTAAAATTGACCGCCGTCTTCTTCCGCATTAATTGCGAGCAACTGCTCTCCCCAGTGACATCTAACATGCCGGGGAGAGCGCCTCGCTTAAATGTGCCTCCCGATCACGTGACCGTCATGACGTATGACGTCACGTGAGCCGGCCGAATGGGTGCACTGCACGTTGGTGCCGTAGCGACACTCACGTCAGGGCGGCCTGTTGGCAACCTCCTGCGCGAGTGTGGGCGGAAGTGCTACCCGAGACGCAGGATGGAAGCGTTGAATCGCCGTCAGAATGCCGTCCCGCCCAAAGGGGCGTGGATCGGCATTCAACGGCTTGGGTGGCCGCATATTCCCCTCACTATCACCTCGCTCCACACCAAGCCTAACAAGAGATCAAGGGAAGAGAGACACCTAGGGGTGAAGAACCATATCGGGCAAAATAAACTGCATGTTAATACATGCTTGTTAAACTAAATGTCAGTTTTGAAAAAAGCAATAAACTGCAATGAGTGTTATTACTTATATTAGAAAAAGTGATTACATATTAGGAAAACAGCTACAATTAGGGAAACACATGATAGGCTGAGGCAGACAACCAAACACAATGCAGAAATAATACAAGGATAATACAAAAGCCCAGTATTGGCAGAATTTGCCACAACGATCATACAAATGCCGATTATCAATAAGATCGGTACATGTATGGGCTAATTGTCTAGACATGCTAGCTTAACCCGTAGTTACCCAGACTGTATCTAGAAAAGACCATCTGTATTATTGGTGAGAAGGATTAGGGATGGTAATAAAAATACACCCCTACCAAAGTTGTACTTCTATAGAAACGGCCGATACAACAGTATCTCATTAATGCCTGGCGGCCTGGTCGCTTCAAGGCGTTCTATCCAAAAAGTCTCCTTTTGGAGTATACGTTTGTCCCAGTTGCCCCCCCGGGTGTCTTGTGGGATCACCTCTAATATCAAAAATTTGACCATAGAAGTGTCAAACCTATGGTATAATCCTAGATGGCGGCTTACCGGTGTGATCATCTTAGCAAACTGGGAGTAGTAAATGTGATCATATATGCGTTGCTTAAACTGTCGGATGGTCTTTCCTACATAGAATGCCCCACATCTGCAGAGCATAAGGTATACCACACCCTCTGTGCTGCACGTCGCATGAAATCTAGGGCAAAAACTTTCGCCATTTGGAAGCTTGAATCTCTTGCCTGGTAGTACCCAGGGACAATAGGTGCATTGTCCACAGGTATAGAGGCCTCGATCTATGTTTACAGGATAACAGTTTGGTTTATATTCACTGCTTGTTAATCTACTACCAATTGAGGTGGCCCTTCCAAAGACTATTTCTGGGGTTTCTTTCACATATTTACCTACTGTAATATCTTCACTGAGTAGGTGCCAGTGTTGTTCCAGGCACCTTCGCAGTGATGTATGTTGTACCGAATACTTAGTTATAAATTTAGTAGTTTGCTGGTCCGTATTGGTCTTAGGTCTGGAGTACAGTAAAGAGGTTCTCTCTTGTCCGTTGGCTTTGTTGTAAGCCCGTCGGAGAAGGCTTTTGCTGTATCCTCGTTGAAGCAATCTGGTACGTAACTCATCTGCCTGCTGCCTGAAATCTGCATCGTACGTGCAGTTTCTGCGCAGGCGGATGTACTGTGCATAAGGTATACTATGCACTAGGGATATGGGATGACCACTGTCAGCATGCAATAAAGTATTACCGGCTGTAGGTTTGCGGTATAGTTTGGTAGCTATGTTGTTGCTGAAGTCCCTGTACAGGAGTACGTCCAGAAAGGAAATTTGTTGCGGATGCCAATCAAAGGTAAATTTTAAATTATAATTGTTAATGTTGAGTGCTTGTAGAAACTCCTTAAGGAGGGACAAAGTACCAGTCCAAATGACAATGATATTGTCAATGTACCTGAACCAGCACATGGTCTGGTCCAGGTACTGGCGATATCTATTGTCGGAAAAAATCTCTCGTTCCCACCCCCCCAGGTACAGATTGGCATAGGCTCGTACACAGCATGTGCCCATTGCCACGCCCTGTACCTGGAGGTAGTGGGAACCGAGAAATGAGAAATAGTTGTGTTTCAAAATGAAAGACAACAGCTGGATTATGAAAGACTGAAATTTCCATTGCCTGTGATCCTGTTCTTTCAAAAAGACTTCAACCATTTTTAGGCCAAGATCATGTGGTATACTGGAATAAAGCGCTTTTACGTCTATAGTGACAAAAATTGCCTCCAAAGGAATGGCGAGGCCGTCCAGTCTCCGAAGGAGATCGGACGTGTCCCGCACATAAGATGGCAGGCTTGACACATGAGGCATGAGAAAGAAATCAATAAATCGGCTGGCATTCTCCGTCATAGAACCTATACTGGAGATGATAGGTCTACCTGGTGGCTTACTGGGATTTTTGTGAATCTTTGGAATTGCATAGAAAATGGGCTCTCTAGGGTGGGATACATTGAAAAAATCATAGGTGGATTTATCGATAAGTGCTGCTGAGTAAGCTGTATAAATTAGAAGTTTAAATTCCAATTTGTATTGTGCTATGGTATCTGGGGTAATTGGTTTGTACCATTCTGAATTATTCAGAATCTCAAAGCACATTGTTTCGTACTGATTACTACCCCAGGGCCAATGTAATCAATGATCACACAACCTCAAGAAGTGGTCAGTCCCTTGGCGAGGCATAAAACAAACATACCTAAAAGAGCAAACATCGCTGTGTCCACAGGAAGATTTTCGAGGCAACGGTCTTCCACCAAGGAATACGATCACACGAGCGCATTACAGCAAAACCGACACTGGGAAAGGAATTGTGAGGGACTTTGGACTTTATAGGCACAAATTAACGAAATACATATTGTAGAAAAATATAACAATTTTATTAATTGAAGTTACCAACAATAACATTAAAAAGATTTTCTAAAAACCATTAAACAATTGTATGTGTGGGCCAACCAGGTACAATCACTGAAGGATATAGGATATATAATAACAGTAGGATCTAAAGGAGAGAAACTCTCCAAATGTCATATGGTCCAAACAGTTGATTAGATACCGACAGTGAAGGCTAGTATTGTAGTACCCAGTGAGGTCCACAGCTTTAACCAGTTTCGCGTGGAAACACGTTTCTTCAGAAAGCAACAGCATACAAAGCTAGTAAATGAAAATACAATATGTTAGAAATATCATGGTTACCTAGTAGATGCTTACATAAATATACAAAAAATTTTTTACAAATAGGAACTAGTCAGCCGGACAGCAGCTCAAAAAACGTCAAGGGACCAAGAAACCCAAGTACCAGAAGGACACGAACAAATCATGGGGGCATGGTAAACAATAACAAACCATTAATATATGTAGATATAATCAACAAGGGAAATTTGGTAAATATATAATTTAATTAGAATGCTCATTGGAGCATATAATATAGAAAGAATAATAGCTTATACTCAATAAGTTATACTCACACTCAGGAGTCTTTAAACTTGATTGTCACTGGAGTAAAGTTCCAATATTTTTAGAAAGGCCCTACCAAAATGGGCTAGGGTCTAGATGGAATTGGGATGGGAAGGTGGGGGATAGGTGAGGAGGGAAGGGATAGGAGGGAATGGAATGAAGCTAGGAAGGAGGGTATGGGAGAGGACAAGGACAGAGAGGAAAAGGGGAGGGTGGGGGAAGGGTAAGGTGTGGGAGGGAATGAATTGAGGGTAAGGTTCCCAGTCAGGACCGATGCCAGCCGAGCCGACGATAAGGCACAAACCAAATAGATGCTATATCAAAACAAAAATTGGTTTAATGAGCTAATTGATATAAAGGGCTTGCCCATAATAACAATAAAGATTATAGGGTACTCACCCTAAATCACTGAAGTGGAAAAAATTCGGTCAACAGCCAGAATCTCATGGTCTCCAAAAGTTGTTGATGGGAGATAGCATGGGCTATATATGTAGTGTATAGTTAGCGAAAAATAGAGAAACCGCAGTTTCAGGTTTTCAGTGGGTTAACCACAATGATTTAGAAGACATATGGATTCACTATTGAAAAAAATAATAATAATAATAAAAGGGGGAGACCATAAGTATACTAATAACAATGAAGTTTAGTATATAAGAATATTAATAGCTGGGCAAACAAACATAACCTTACCATTAAAGCACTTAGCTAACAATTAGCCTGGATAGTGGCAAGGAAGTAGATGGTATGCAGATAATTCAAAGGGCTGCAAAAGACAGATATAAAAAAGGCCAGCGGGGCCCTGTGAGGGCACAGACATTAGCCTTAAAGGACCATGTTCCAGCAACAATAAACGTTTCATAGAAGAACAAAGCTAAGAGATGTGTACCTGCAATTCGGCGCGGCTGACGGCAGAACGACCGGGCAATGGTGATGGGTAACCTAGTTGACACGCTGATAACAGCATGTTTAAATTGCCATGTCCCATCGCTGATGAGTCAGCCTGTCGTGATGGGGTGACGTCATCAGCGTCGGCCAACAACCCAGTGCAACGAGAGTCGCGCATTCAGTGGGAGGGGCCCATGAACGGCGCACATCACGTAAGCGCAGGGTAACCAGGCAACCAGCCGAGAACAGGGATTGGCTCTCGGAGGGTACACGGATGCGTCATCAACCTCAAGGGGAGAGGGAATGGGAGGGAGGGAGGGAGGTGTGTAGATGACGCTGGGTGGCCGCATGATAGATCGAGTCCAGGGGTCATGAGGATCATGTCCAATGCTGCAATATTTGATACCGGCCGTCATGGCTGTTCAACACAAAATAGGCAATATACAAAACATGTCGATTAATACTAATACAGAAAATCACAAAACCCATATATCTTAAGTCTCAAATGAGTGGCCGTCATAGCAGGCAAAACAAAATGTCTATCAAAACCGGCCAAACATAGCAATATATGTCAAACTGTTGTAATCATATAAGTAATATGAATAAAGTTACAACAGTATAGGTAAATTATTTCCCAAATTCTGAAAAAAAGAGAATATAAAAAGAAATAAAATAAAAAATAAAAAATAACTAATAAATAATAATAAATAATAAAAAAATCATGAAGATTGAGAGGTGACTAATGGAATAGGGATACAGTTGTGTAATAGACAGTTGTGGGGGGGGAGGGGGGACAAAGGAAGAGGGGAGGGATGGTGTGGGGTTTGGTAAATAAATCAAAAGAAACTATAATAGATGTTGATAGCATGCATAAATACTACCTAAGATTAATTGATTTAAAGAAACGGTTTGTAAGAATGGGCTTCATTGATACCCGGGGCAACTAGTGCATTCAGGCGTTCTATCCAAAGAGTTTCTTTGCAGAGTATTTGTTTGTCCCAATTACCGCCTCGTGGATCGCGAGGAATCACTGCAAGAGCAATGAATGATATCAAAGAAGTATCAAACCTATGGTAAAGATCTAGGTGTCTGCTTACAGAGGTCACCATTTTTCCTCCTGCTGAATAGTATACGTGATCTTTAATACGGGCACGGAATTGTCGAATGGTTTTACCCACATAGAAAGCCTTGCACTGACAGGACATTAGGTATACTACACCTTGTGTCTCACAATTGGCATGAAAATTGGGTGTAAATGTTTCCCCATTGGGGAGTGTGAAACTAGTGCCATTATTAATCCAAGGGCAGAATGCACATTTACCACATTTGGTAATACCATTAGGAGATTCCCTGGAGTTACATAGAGGTAGATAGTGACTCGAAGTTAGTTTATCACGTAGTGAACGTGACCTTCTAAATGTAATATCAGGTTTATTGTGTATGTATTTAGTAAGGATGGGATCCTCTGTCAGAAGTGACCAATTGTTAGTTAATATATTCCGCAACTCAAAGTGCTGGCTAGAATATCTAGTGATAAATCTAACCACCTGGTCCGTCTTATTTGTTTTAGTCTTATAGAGTAACGAGTTGCGTGGCTGGCGTAGAGCTTTATTATAAGCCTTCCGTAGAAGGGATTTTGTGTAGCCTCGTTGTCTAAGACGGTCACGCAGTAAGCTTGCCTGATCTATAAAGTCTCTAGTGTGTGTACAATTCTGGCATAGCCTTAGGTATTGTGCATAGGGTATACTTCGAATTAGACTTGCAGGGTGAGCACTGGTTGCATGTAAGATAGTGTTTCCGGCTGTTTCCTTGCGAAACAGCTTGGAAGTCAGGCAACCATTGATATCCTTAGAGATTGTTAAATCTAGAAAGGTGATACAGTGGTTGTCATATGAAAAAGTACATTTCAGATTGTAGCAATTGTCGTTTAGGATCTCAATGAATGTCTGGAGTAGGGTAGGTGTACCTGTCCAGATTATAAAGATATCGTCATTGTACCTTAGCCAGCACAGTGCATGGCCAGTGTACATAGACAGTAGCTCATCCGAAAAGAGGTTCCGTTCCCACCCCCCCAGGTACAAGTTGGCATAGGCTGGGGCGCATGATGTGCCCATAGCCACACCTTGCACCTGGAGGAAGTGGTACTCTTTAAAAACAAAACAGTTTCTAGTCAAGATAAATCTTAGTAGTGAAATGACAAACTCGCAAAAATCCCAGTGGTAGTGGTCTTGTTCCCGAAGAAAGGTACGTACCGTCCGGATGCCCTGCTCGTGAGGGATGCTTGAGTAGAGAGCCTCTACATCCAAAGTCACGAGCAGGGCATCAGGAGGGACGACCATATCTTCTATCTGTTTAAGTAAGTCCAATGTATCACGGGTATAGGACGGAAGTGCGAGCACATGAGGCATAAGAATGGAATCAACGAATCTACTGGCATTTTCAGTCAAAGAACCTATCCCTGAAACAATTGGTCTCCCAGGGGGAAGGGAAGGATGCTTATGAATTTTGGGAAGGGCATAGAAGGTAGCCAATCTGGGGTTACGTATATTCAAAAAATTATATAGATCTAAATCTATTAGGCCGTCCTGGTGAGCAGAACCGATAATATCAAGATATTCAGTTTTAAATTGGTTAATCTGGGTATCATTAATTTCTCTATACCATTGTTTATTTCGAAGGATATTAAATGCCATAGTCTCATAGTTGGCCTCGGTCATCAATACCACATTTCCGCCTTTGTCGGCTGCCTTGATTTCTAGGTCTGGGTGATTTTTTAAAAGGAGAATAGCTTGTATTTGAATGGGTGAGAGATTCGGAATCAAAGAAGAAATTAGTAATTGTTTGATGTCATTTATAGTGCTCAGCAGGTAGGCCCAAATATTGGCGTTAGAAGCTAGATCAGGAAATCGCTGAGATTTCAATTTGAATTTTTTGGTATTTTGGACGTCTGTTTGTGCGGGAATACCAGTAGTGTCAAAAGTTTGTGTACTGGTAGATTCATTTTCATCCAGTAGTAACATAAGATCTCTAAGGGTTCTAAAATCTTCCATTGTAAAGTTTTTTACTTGTTCGGAAATACGTTTGTCCTGGATAGCACGTCCACGATCCCCGTCAAAAAGGAATTTGTAGGTTAGATTACGTGAAAATAAGTATAAATCTTTAATAGTTTCATATTTGTCCAAATTCATAGATGGGCAAAAGCTGAGACCAAGTCTCAGAACATCAAGTTCATCTGGGGAAAAAAGGAAAGGGGTCAAATTAATGACATCCAAACTGGGTGTTAAGGAGGTGGGAGATGGTTGGGAAGCAACTGAAAATTAGACAAAGGAGTTGGGGTCTGTGAAATATGCACATCCAATGTACTTTGGCGTCGACATTACTGTAATTGGGTCAACGTTTGTGCATTTTCGGAAGAAAGGTTGGCTCTAGGTAGTGATGTATTAGATTCACCTAACACAGGACCACCTGTGGTAGCCGGGACGGAATTGGGACCTTGTGTTTGAGAGCTAAGTATTTGAATTGCTTGGAGGGCAGTATCCCCCATATATCGTGTTTGTGCAGAGCCTCCTCCAGTATTAGGTAATAGATTGGTCTGTGTTGCATTAAGTTGTAATAAAGCAGTGTCAACAGTGGGGGGACGTTTCTTAGAAACATATGGTGTATGTAACCCACCACCAAGATCCCGCTTACGTGTTCCAGAATTAGCGGAAGAGTGCGTTGTGTTACCACGTCTAGAGGAAGGCTGCAAGGGAAAAAAAGAAGAAGAATCAGATTCAGTATCATCATCAGTAGTAAAGTTACTGTCACGGTTTCTAGGTATACGGAAATTGGATCTCGAGCCTTTATGTTGGGCTGGAGCCTGCCAACGGTAGGCAAAGCCCTCCATGAAAGCCAGTCTGTCTTTAGACAGTTTATTTTGTTTCTTGTAGATAATGTCTTTGGTAATTTTAGACACAAAATCTTTGATTTCCTGCCACCGTTTATTATATTGAGCATGGCTTTTGATGTATTCATGAGTAGATTGTAATGCCACAATATCCTGATCCAGAATGATTAGTTCGGATTGGTATTGTGTAACTAAAAGTCTCATCAACTCAGTACTGCATGATGTCAGATTTTTTTCCCAAAAGGACTTTAAATTCTGGGGTTACATTTTGAAAAGATGGAAATACTTGAACTCTCATGCCCAAAGGGCTAATATTTTCCCGTATATATTTATTCAAAAATTCAATATGCCAATATAAATTGGCCTTTTTTTTTAAGGAAACGTTTCATTTTGGCCATAAATTGGTTTATCCCAATTTCCTGTTCGTTATCCACATTACATTTGGTCTTAATTTCAGACAAATAACCAGACCAAGCTGCACCTACAAAGTCCATAGTCAGATTTCTCAAAGAAAGTTGTCAGATAATATAAGAAAAAAGGGAAGAAAAAAATAATAAAAAGGAGTAATTATTATACCAGATTAGAGAATAATGGGTAGAGATTTTTATCATACTGATTAGGTAAGTATAGGTATAAAACCACTACCTAGTCGAAGGACTAGGATGCCCGGGTGTTCCCACCCTAAAGTTTGTTTGAAAAAAAGGAAAATTGTATCTTAGCACATAGTGGTAATGTGGATACATCAATTAAGCATGTGCCACGTCCTATAATTGTAGAGAAAGGAATTGTGAGGGACTTTGGACTTTATAGGCACAAATTAACGAAATACATATTGTAGAAAAATATAACAATTTTATTAATTGAAGTTACCAACAATAACATTAAAAAGATTTTCTAAAAACCATTAAACAATTGTATGTGTGGGCCAACCAGGTACAATCACTGAAGGCTATAGGATATATAATAACAGTAGGATCTAAAGGAGAGAAACTCTCCAAATGTCATATGGTCCAAACAGTTGATTAGATACCGACAGTGAAGGCTAGTATTGTAGTACCCAGTGAGGTCCACAGCTTTAACCAGTTTCGCGTGGAAACACGCTTCTTCAGAAAGCAACAGCATACAAAGCTAGTAAATGAAAATACAATATGTTAGAAATATCATGGTTACCTAGTAGATGCTTACATAAATATACAAAAAATTGTTTACAAATAGGAACTAGTCAGCCGGACAGCAGCTCAAAAAACGGCAAGGGACCAAGAAACCCAAGTACCAGAAGGACACGAACAAATCATGGGGGCATGGTAAACAATAACAAACCATTAATATATGTAGATATAATCAACAAGGGAAATTTGGTAAATATATAATTTAATTAGAATGCTCATTGGAGCATATAATATAGAAAGAATAATAGCTTATACTCAATAAGTTATACTCACACTCAGGAGTCTTTAAACTTGATTGTCACTGGAGTAAAGTTCCAATATTTTTAGAAAGGCCCTACCAAAATGAGCTAGGGACTAGATGGAATTGGGATGGGAAGGTGGGGGATAGGTGAGGAGGGAAGGGATAGGAGGGAATGGAATGAAGCTAGGAAGGAGGGTATGGGAGAGGACAAGGACAGAGAGGAAAAGGGGAGGGTGGGGGAAGGGTAAGGTGTGGGAGGGAATGAATTGAGGGTAAGGTTCCCAGTCAGGACCGATGCCAGCCGAGCCGACGATAAGGCACAAACCAAATAGATGCTATATCAAAACAAAAATTGGTTTAATGAGCTAATTGATATAAAGGGCTTGCCCATAATAACAATAAAGATTATAGGGTACTCACCCTAAATCACTGAAGTGGAAAAAATTTGGTCAACAGCCAGAATCTCATGGTCTCCAAAAGTTGTTGATGGGAGATAGCATGGGCTATATATGTAGTGTATAGTTAGCGAAAAATAGAGAAACCGCAGTTTCAGGTTTTCAGTGGGTTAACCACAATGATTTAGAAGACATATGGATTCACTATTGAAAAAAAAAATAATAATAATAAAAGGGGGAGACCATAAGTATACTAATAACAATGAAGTTTAGTATATAAGAATATTAATAGCTGGGCAAACAAACATAACCTTACCATTAAAGCACTTAGCTAACAATTAGCCTGGATAGTGGCAAGGAAGTAGATGGTATGCAGATAATTCAAAGGGCTACAAAAGACAGATATAAAAAAGGCCAGCGGGGCCCTGTGAGGGCACAGACATTAGCCTTGAAGGACCATGTTCCAACAACAATAAACGTTTCATAGAAGAACAAAGCTAAGAGATGTGTACCTGCAATTCGGTGCGGCTGACGGCAGAACGACCGGGCAATGGTGATGGGTAACCTAGTTGACACGCTGATAACACCGTGTTTAAATAGCCATGTCCCATCGCTGATGAGTCAGCCCGTCGAGATGGGGTGACGTCATCAGCGTCGGCCAACAACCCAGTGCAACCAGAGTCGCGCATTCAGTGGGAGGGGCCCATGAACGGCGCACATCACGTAAGCGCAGGGTAACCAGGCAACCAGCCGAGAACAGGGATTGGCTCTCGGAGGGTACACGGATGTGTCATCAACCTCAAGGGGAGAGGGTATGGGAGGGAGGGAGGGAGGTGTGTAGATGACGCTGGGTGGCCGCATGATAGATCGAGTCCAGGGGTCATGAGGATCATGTCCAATGCTGCAATATTTGATACCGGCCGGCATGGCTGTTCAACACAAAATAGGCAATATACAAAACATGTCGATTAATACTAATACAGAAAATCACAAAACCCATATATCTCAAGTCTCAAATGAGTAGCCGTCATAGCAGGCAAAACAAAGTGTCTATCAAAACCGGCCAAACATAGCAATATATGTCAAACTGTTGTAATCATATAAGTAATATGAATAAAGTTACAACAGTATAGGTAAATTATTTCCCAAATTCTGAAAAAAAGAGAATATAAAAATAAATAAAATAAAAAATAACTAATAAATAATAATAAATAATAAAAAATCATGAAGATTGAGAGGTGACTAATGGAATAGGGATACAGTTGTGTAATAGACAGTTGTGGGGGGGGGAAAGGGGGGACAAAGGAAGAGGGGAGGGATGGTGTGGGGTTTGGTAAATAAATAAAAAAAAACTATGATAGATGTTGATAGCATGCATAAATACTACCAAAGATTAATTGATTTAAAGAAACGGTTTGTAAGAATGGGCTTCATTGATACCCGGGGCAACTAGTGCATTCAGGCGTTCTATCCAAAGAGTTTCTTTGCAGAGTATTTGTTTGTCCCAATTACCGCCTCGTGGATCGCGAGGAATCACTGCAAGAGCAATGAATGATATCAAAGAAGTATCAAACCTATGGTAAAGATCTAGGTGTCTGCTTACAGAGGTCACCATTTTTCCTCCTGCTGAATAGTATATGTGATCTTTAATACGGGCACGGAATTGTCAAATGGTTTTACCCACATAGAAAGCCTTGCACTGACAGGACATTAGGTATACTACACCTTGTGTCTCACAATTGGCATGAAAATTGGGTGTAAATGTTTCCCCATTGGGGAGTGTGAAACTAGTACCATTATTAATCCAAGGGCAGAATGCACATTTACCACATTTGGTAATACCATTAGGAGATTCCCTGGAGTTACATAGAGGTAGATAGTGACTCGAAGTTAGTTTATCACGTAGTGAACGTGACCTTCTAAATGTAATATCAGGTTTATTGTGTATGTATTTAGTAAGGATGGGATCCTCTGTCAGAAGTGACCAATTGTTAGTTAATATATTCCGCAACTCAAAGTGCTGGCTAGAATATCTAGTGATAAATCTAACCACCTGGTCCGTCTTATTTGTTTTAGTCTTATAGAGTAACGAGTTGGGTGGCTGGCGTAGAGCTTTATTATAAGCCTTCCGTAGAAGGGATTTTGTGTAGCCTCGTGCTCTAAGACGGTCACGCAGTAAGCTTGCCTGCACTATAAAGTCTCTAGTGTGTGTACAATTCCGGCGTAGCCTTAGGTATTGTGCATAGGGTATACTTCGAATTAGACTTGCAGGGTGAGCACTGGTTGCATGTAAGATAGTGTTTCCGGCTGTTTCCTTGCGAAACAGCTTGGAAGTCAGGCAACCATTGATATCCTTTAGAGATCATTAAATCTAGAAAGGTTGTCATATGAAAAAGTAAATTTCAGATTGTAGCAATTGTCGTTCAGGATCTCAATGAATGTCTGGAGTAGGGTAGGTGTACCTGTCCAGATAATAAAGATATCGTCGATTTACCTTAGCCAGCACAGTGCATGGCCAGTGTACATAGACAGTAGCTCATCCGAAAAGAGGTTCCGTTCCCACCCCCCCAGGTACAAGTTGGCGTAGGCTGGGGCGCATGATGTGCCCATAGCCACACCTTGCACCTGGAGGAAGTGGGACTCTTTAAAAACAAAACAGTTTCTAGTCAACCGACACTGGGGGACATCTGACAACATACATTAATAACATTTTCCACAACAGCGTGTTTAGCATTAAGGAAGGTTCTAAGTTTGTTTCTGGCCAGGAAACTTTTATCGCTAGTGAAGTGTGTGGGGTTTGTCTTATTTAACTTTTTTTTTTTTTTTTCACAATTAAGGTTTTTATTGTAATTATGATAATAACATACAGGTGACATCATGAACAGACAAACAATGTTAATACAGATTAGAAGACCATAGAGGAACATAATGTCCGTTTAGTAGGGAAAGTAGACTTCTCTGTTGAGGCTTATTAAACATGAGAGGAATAATAATTAAACACATTCCATAGTGTACATAAAGGGAAGATAGGGTGGGGGGGGGGGGGGTAGTAGAGGGGGGGAGGAGGGGAGGGTGTAGACATGTCAGTAGTTTGGGGTGGTGGGGGAAGGGGGGGTAGATGACAGGTGTTTTGGAACATACTTTTTATGCACACTCCAGAAAGAATATAGTATACATAATTGTCACTAGACAATAGCAGAGGGGGAACAATTGGCATACACAGAATCATTTCATGTAATGAGTGAACTGTATTCGTCTGAGAGGGTGAACAGTAGGGATGAGCCGAACACCCCCGGGTTCGGTTCGCACCAGAACCTTCGAACGGACCGAAAGTTCGCGCGAATTTTCGAACCCTATTCGTTATAATGGACGCAAACGTTCGAAATCAAAATTGCTAATTACAACGGCCAATATGCATGTTAATGTTATAAAACAGGTTTGGGGACCCGGGTCCTGCCCCAGGGGACATATATCAATGCAAAAAGAAATTTTAAAAACTAAAGGTTTTTCGGGAGCAGTCATTTTAATGATGCATAAAGTGAAAAAAAAAAAAGTGAAATTTTCCTTTAAATACGGTACCTGGGGGGTGTCTAAAGTATGCCTGTGAAGTGGCATGTGTTTCCCGTGTTTAGAACTGTCCTTGCACAAAATGACATTTGTAAAGGAAAAAAAGAAGCCATTTAAAACCACTTGCGGCTTTAATGTCATGTCTTGTCCTGGCCGCCATATGGCTGAAAATCCTTGAGAAAAATGGCATGGCTACCCCATCACCCCCCCCCACCCCAGCCCCTTTGGGTCTTGTATGGATACTAAGGGGGACCCCGCACCCAAAATAAAACCCTATACCTACAACCCTATATACTCTGAACAGCAGTATATAGGTGGTGCAAACAAGACATGGACTGTAGGTTTGTTCTTAAGTAGAATCAGGTACATTATGAAGTGTAGCTACATCCCAAAAAAATCAATTTTTAAGCTTTTTGGAGAACATAGGGAGGGGTTATCACCCCTGTAACATTTGCTGTCTTTGCACATCTGTTCAGAACATGTCACCTCACTTTCCGTCCCAATGACAAATGTTTTTGGAAAAGTGGGGTTTTAATTGAAACAAGGATTGGTGATAAAGCATCAGTAGAGAGGAGATACCTTTTTCCCAAATTAAATCTAACAGGATAGAATTTTCCTTCCTAGGGGTAGATTTCCTCTCACTTCCTGTTTTCTCTTGCCGTTTGCAAGTAGGAGTCGTTTGTAAGTTGGATGTTTGAAAGTAGGGGCCTGCCGTATATACTCTGCAGAAATTTGCCCTATTAGATATTGGTGTAGCCACAAGACTGGTGGGCACAGGAATGGGCCCTGCTGTGAGTTAATAGATCAAGATTTGTACTTGCATGCACCTGTTGAACCGGGCAGAAAAATTGGGCCTTTGGTGGTGGTGGTGGTGGTGGTGGACGGTGTTGCCACAAGACTGTAAGCCCTCACAGTTACTCTTGGTGGGTGCAGGAATGGGCCCTGCTGTGAGTTATTAGATCAAGATTTGTAATTGCATGCACCTGTTGAACAGGGCAGAAAAATTGGGCCTTTGGTGGTGGTGGTGGTGGTGGACGGTGTTGCCACAAGACTGTAGGCCCTCATAGTTACTCTTGGTGGGCGCAGGAATGGGCCCTGCTGTGAACTATTAGATCAAGATTTGTAATTACACGCCCCTGTTAAACAGGGGCTGAAAAATTGTGCCTTAGGCATTGGTGCTGGTGCCACAACACTGCAACCCCTCACAGATACTGTACTTGGAGCACAGCAGTCACACCTGTTGCGAAGCATCTTTTTAAAAAATTGTAATTACACGCCCCTGTTATACAGGGGCTGAAAAATTGTGCCTTAGGCACTGGTGCTGGTGCCACAACACTGCAACCCCTCACAGATACTGTACTCTGAGCACAGCAATGAGACCTGTTGCAAAGCATTGCCTAAAAATTGTAATTACACGCCCCAACAGGGGCTGAAAAATTGTGCCTTAGGCACTGGTGCTGGTGCCACAACACTGCAACCCCTCACAGATACTGTACTCTGAGCACAGCAGTCACACCTGTTGCGAAGCATCTTTTTAAAAAATTGTAATTACACGCCCCTGTTATACAGGGGCTGAAAAATTGTGCCTTAGGCACTGGTGTGGTGGCATGGATCATTGAGGAGGAGGAAGAGGATAGTCAGTGAACATAACAGGACAGTCACTCAGCATCAGCATAGGCAGTCTTGAAGGGATGTGACATTATAAATTATTCCGTTATATCCGCTTCAGGTGTCTGGTAGCTGGTGGTGATCCAAGACTGATTCATTTTTATGAAGGTCAGTCGATCAACCGAGTCGGTGGACAGGCGCACCCTATGATCGGTGACAAATCCTCCAGCAGCACTGAATGTGCGTTCGGAAAGAACGCTGGATGCAGGACAGGCCAGTAGCTCAATTGCATACTGTGCAAGCTCTGGCCAGTGATCCATCCTCAGGACCCAGTAAGCCAGAGGATTTTCGGTGGGAAAGGTGTCCAAGTCTGACCTTGCCCCTAGGTATTCCTGCACCATGTATATCAGACGCTGGCGATGGTTGCTGGAACCGATCATACCTTGGGGCTGCGGACTAAAAAATTGTCTGAACGCATCGGTCAGACGTCCACCTTCCCCACCGCTCCTTCTGCTACTGACCGAAGCCTCAGCAACTCGTCGTCCAGGACCAGGAGTTTGTAACCTCCCAGTTTCTGGGAACGCGTTGCACAGACCTTTCTGCAAGGCCTCCCTGAGATGTCTCATCCTCTGCTCCCTCTGCGACGGCAAGATAAGGTCCGCAACCTTACCCTTGTACCGTGGATCAAGGAGAGTGGCCAGCCAGTAATGGTCACTCTCCTTGATCCGAAGAACACGAGGATCCTTCCGCAGGCTTTGCAGGATCAGGGAGGCCATGCAGCGTAGGTTAGCTGAGGCATTCGGTCCGGAGTCTTCTGGGTCACTGAGGATGACATGATCGCCAGCCACCTCCTCCCAGCCACGTACAAGTCCACTGGTTTGTTGGGACTGTACATCATCCCTAAAAGACTGCTGCTGCTGATGCTGAGTGCCAGGCTCCACCTCCATGCTCACACAATCCTCCTCCTCCTCCTCCTCCTCCTCCTCTTCCTGTGTGATGGGTGGGACAGAAGGAACATTTTCTGGATAAAGGGGGCCTTGAGAGACAAGGAAGTCCTCCTCTTCCTGCCTCTGTTCTGCCTCAAGTGCCCTGTCCATTATCCCACGCAGCGTATGCTCCAACAGGTGGACAAGAGGTACAGTGTCACTGATGCATGCACTGTCACTGCTCACCATCCTCGTGGCCTCCTCAAATGGTGAGAGGACAGTGCATGCATCCCTGATCATGCTCCACTGGCGTGGGGAAAAAAAGCCAAGCTCCCCTGACCCTGTCCTGGTGCCGTAGTCGCAAAGGTACTCATTGATGGCCCTCTGCTGCGTGTGCAGTCGCTGCAGCATGGCCAACGTTGAGTTCCACCTGGTGGGCATGTCACATATTAGGCGGTTCTTGGGCAGGTTCAGCTCCTTTTGCAGCTCAGTCAGCCGAGCACTGGCATTATAAGATCGGCGGGAATGCACACAGACTTTCCTGGCCTGCCTCAGGACATCCTGTAAGCCTGGGAACCTGCCCAAGAACCGCTGCATCACCAGGTTGAGGACGTGAGCCATACAGGGCACATGGGTGAGCTGCCCCTGTCGCAGGGCGGAGAGGAGGTTGGTGCCATTATCAGAAACGACCATTCCTGGCTTAAGCTGGCGTGGCGTCAACCACCTCTCGGCCTGCCCCTGCAGAGCTGCCAGAACCTCTGGCCCAGTGTGGCTCCTGTCCCCCAAACACACCAGCGCAAGCACGGCATGGCATCTTTTTGCCTGCGTACTCGCGTAGCCCCTTGTACGCCTACGGAGCACCGCTGGTTCCGAGGACAGAGCACTCGAAGAGGACATGGAGGAAGAAGAAGAGGAGGGGGTGGAGGAGAGAGGTGTGTCACAACCAGTAGTAGCATTTTGGAGGCGTGGTGGCGGAACAACCTCCAACACTACTGCACCTTGTCCTGCATCCCTCCCAGCTGCCAATAGAGTGACCCAATGGGCCGTGAAAGAAAGATAACGTCCCTGTCCATGCCTGCTGGACCATGAGTCAGCGGTAATATGCACCTTACCGCTGACCGCCCTGTCCAGCGAGGCATGGACATTGCCTTCCACATGCCAGAAGAGAGACGGAATTGCCTTCCGTGAGAAAAAGTGGCGTTTGGGAACCTGCCACTGAGGAACCGCACATTGAACAAACTCACGGAAGGGGGCCGAGTCTATCAACTGAAAAGGCAGCAGTTGAAGTGCTAGCAATTTAGCCAAGCTAGCATTCAACCGCTGGGCATGTGGATGGCTGGGAGTATACTTCTTTCGACGGTCCAGCAGCTGGGGCAGGGAAATTTGCCTGCTACAATCGGACGTCGGTGTACTGCAAGTACTTGGTTGTGACACACCTAATTCTACACCTTCAGTCCTCTCAGAGCAGCTTTCAGAGAGGACTGAAGATATAGTGGGGATGGAGATCCCAGCTGATGAGGAGCAAGGAGAGGTCCGCTTTGTTCTTTGGTGTGGGTCTTTTATGTGTGCTTGCCAACGAGCTGCATGGCAGGTCGACATATGTCTGCTCATGCTTGTGGTGCCCAAGCGGCTGATGTTTTGGCCACGCGAGATACGCTTGAGACAAATATTGCAAATAGCAGTGGTGCGATCTGATGCACTCGTCTCAAAAAAGGCCCACACCAAAGAACTTTTGTGATAACGTGCAGAGGCAGCGCCCTGCACAGGCGGAGCTCTGCGGTGTGGTACAGTTGCTGTGCTGGCCTCTAGCTGGCCTCCAGGGGGCATCCTGCCTCGTTGGACATGTGACGCTGCATCCTCCTCCTCCTCCTCCTCTCTCCCTTCAGGCACCCACGTGGAGTCAGTGACCTCATCATCCCCTCCCTCTTCACCACTAGAGCAAACCTGGCAGTAAGCTGCAGCTGGTGGAACACTACTGCCAGATTGCTGTCCTTCAGCATCCCCTTTCTCTGCGCGCACACTACTGACTTCCTCAAGCTGGGTATCATCATCCGAGCCTTCGAATCGTTGGGCATCCTCCTGGAGCATGTACCCAACACTGTGCTCAAACAGTTCGGGGGACTCCTCAGGAGGACATGGTGGGTCTAGGGAAGGGGTGGCTGATGATGCCATTGAGTACGCGTTGGCAGCTGCTCTGCCAGTACCCTGAGCCTGGGTGAGAGAGGATGAGGAGGATGAGGAGGGCTTGGTCATCCATTCTACCAAGCCTTCGGCATGATGCGGCTCCACATGTCCAGCTGCCGAAAACAAAGACAAGCGTGTCCCATGGCCACGTGCTGATGACGATGCACGACCACGTCCACGGCCAGCACTGTTGTCTCTAGAAACAGAGCCTGCCTGCCCTGTGTTCTTGCCTCGGCACGCTCTGCCTCTCCTTGGCGGTCTTCCAGCCATTGTAGTCGGTAGTGTATATAGTATAAAAAATAGAACTCCTATGTGTGCTCACAACACACTGTAGGTCCTATGGGTGCTGACACTAACACACTATAGGTACTATGTGTGCTGCTGACAAGAAAATATAGGAGCTCTGTTTGCTGCCACTAACACACTAGAAGTCCTATGGGTGCTGCTGAGAAGAAAATATAGGAGCTCTGTTTGCTGCCACTAACACACTAGAAGTCCTATGGGTGCTGCTGAGAAGAAAATATAGGAGCTCTGTTTGCTGCCACTAACACACTAGAAGTCCTATGGGTGCTGCTGAGAAGAAAATATAGGAGCTCTGTTTGCTGCCACTAACACACTAGAAGTCCTATGGGTGCTGCTGAGAAGAAAATATAGGAGCTCTGTTTGCTGCCACTAACACACTAGAAGTCCTATGGGTGCTGCTGAGAAGAAAATATAGGAGCTCTGTTTGCTGCCACTAACACACTAGAAGTCCTATGGGTGCTGCTGAGAAGAAAATATAGGAGCTCTGTTTGCTGCCACTAACACACTAGAAGTCCTATGGGTGCTGCTGAGAAGAAAATATAGGAGCTCTGTGTGATGCCACTAACACACTAGAAGTCCTATGGGTGCTGCTGAGAAGAAAATATAGGAGCTCTGTTTGCTGCCACTAACACACTAGAAGTCCTATGGGTGCTGCTGAGAAGAAAATATAGGAGCTCTGTTTGCTGCCACTAACACACTAGAAGTCCTATGGGTGCTGCTGAGAAGAAAATATAGGAGCTCTGTGTGATGCCACTAACACACTAGAATTCCTATGGGTGCTGCTGAGAAGAAAATATAGGAGCTCTGTTTGCTGCCACTAACACACTAGAAGTCCTATGGGTGCTGCTGAGAAGAAAATATAGGAGCTCTGTTTGCTGCCACTAACACACTAGAAGTCCTATGGGTGCTGCTGAGAAGAAAATATAGGAGCTCTGTTTGCTGCCACTAACACACTAGAAGTCCTATGGGTGCTGCTGAGAAGAAAATATAGGAGCTCTGTGTGATGCCACTAACACACTAGAATTCCTATGGGTGCTGCTGAGAAGAAAATATAGGAGCTCTGTTTGCTGCCACTAACACACTAGAAGTCCTATGGGTGCTGCTGAGAAGAAAATATAGGAGCTCTGTTTGCTGCCACTAACACACTAGAAGTCCTATGGGTGCTGCTGAGAAGAAAATATAGGAGCTCTGTTTGCTGCCACTAACACACTAGAAGTCCTATGGGTGCTGCTGAGAAGAAAATATAGGAGCTCTGTTTGCTGCCACTAACACACTAGAAGTCCTATGGGTGCTGCTGAGAAGAAAATATAGGAGCTCTGTTTGCTGCCACTAACACACTAGAAGTCCTATGGGTGCTGCTGAGAAGAAAATATAGGAGCTCTGTTTGCTGCCACTAACACACTAGAAGTCCTATGGGTGCTGCTGAGAAGAAAATATAGGAGCTCTGTTTGCTGCCACTAACACACTAGAAGTCCTATGGGTGCTGCTGAGAAGAAAATATAGGAGCTCTGTTTGCTGCCACTAACACACTAGAAGTCCTATGGGTGCTGCTGAGAAGAAAATATAGGAGCTCTGTTTGCTGCCACTAACACACTAGAAGTCCTATGGGTGCTGCTGAGAAGAAAATATAGGAGCTCTGTTTGCTGCCACTAACACACTAGAAGTCCTATGGGTGCTGCTGAGAAGAAAATATAGGAGCTCTGTGTGATGCCACTAACACACTAGAAGTCCTATGGGTGCTGCTGAGAAGAAAATATAGGAGCTCTGTTTGCTGCCACTAACACACTAGAAGTCCTATGGGTGCTGCTGAGAAGAAAATATAGGAGCTCTGTTTGCTGCCACTAACACACTAGAAGTCCTATGGGTGCTGTTGGGGTGCAATGCTGTGCTAACAGCACTGCGGTTGGTACTACTGCAATACTGTACTAACAGTAAGCACGCACCAGACTAATCCCCAGCAGCAGCTAATAACACACTAACTGTGCAATCAGCAGCAATGAACGATCAATGACTTAGGTAGCAATGGTTTAGCAAAGAAATAGCCAATGGTTTAGCAAAGAAGAGCAAATCTTTCAGTATCAAGCAAAGACTGAATCAGCAGACTAATCTCTCCTAAAGCCGGAACTCATGTGACCGGGGCCGATGGCGTGGCGGCCTTTTAAATGGTGGGGCGTGTACTAAAGCCCCTGAGCTGTAATTGGCTACAGGCGTCCTGCCTGTAGCCAATTATTGCTCTCCGAGTTTCGGGCGCTGTGATTGGCCAAGCATGCGGGGTCACAGTGCATGCTTGGCCAATCATCAGCCAGCAATGCACTGCGCCGGCCGCGCCGGCCGCAATGCATTGCGGGGCCGCTCGCATCACACGAATGTGATGCGAACGGCCCAAATAGTTCTGGGCTCGACGAGCGAGCGAACGCCCGATGCTCGATTCGAACATGGGTTCGAATCGAGCACCGGGCCCATCCCTAGTGAACAGCAGCCAAGGTTGCCACAACTCGTTAAAGTTATCGCTGTTCTCCTTCTTCATTACAAGGATTTCCTCCATTTTGTAAATATACTGAACCCTGTCTGTCCAATCCCTAATTGTCGGGGTCTGTGTTGATTTCCAGTGTAGGGGGATTAATGTTTTGGCAGCTGTCAGAAGGTGTCTGGTGAGCGTTTTCTTATATTTACTTAATGTGAGTCGATTTATATGAATCAAACAGGCCGCTGCGTCCAAGTGAATTGGTGTTTCGGTGATATACTTGATCCATTTAATAATGTTTTCCCAATAACTCTTAATCGGGGGGCATTCCCACCAGATGTGTAAGAAAGATCCTTTTTCTAGGCCACATCTCCAGCATAGGTCTGATTCAGTACGGAACCATCTCCTGGCCTTCTGTGGTGTAATATACCACTGAGTGAGTATTTTGTAGGAGACTTCCTGGTATCTAGAGCTCAGGGAGCATTTATGGGTTATTATGCATGCCTTCTCCCATTGTTTGTCACTTATCGTGATACCCAGGTCCCTTTCCTACCTCTCCTTGTGTTTGCTGCTGTCAGGGTGTTGAGTTTGGGATAACCAAGAATATGCCAGAGAGGTGGTTTTGGAGAACTGGGATCCTTTGAGGCAAATCGATTCAAGATTAGTGAGGGGGAGAGAGAAGGAGGATTTTTGTTTGCTATTCACCAGGAAGTCTGTCAGCTGAATGTAGAACCAAAAGCCAGGAAATGATTCCCCGAATTCTCGTTTTAGTATGTCGTAAGTCTTAACTTTAGGTCCCACCATACACTGGGAGGCCAGTAAGTTTGGGATTGTTTTCTGGTCTAGTCCTGGACTAAAGTCAGGATTGTTGGTGATAGGAGTTAGGGGTCCCGGGATTGAGGCAAGGTTGTGCGGACCTGCGATCTTATGTCAAATTCTAATTGTGTTTGCTACCATTGGATGATCTATCACCTTGGGTTTTTTAGAGTGAAGTGACCAAGGGTAAAAGAGGGTACGTTGTGAAGCTAGGTGTTTCTCTAGGTGAACCCAGTCCTTTTCAGTACTATGGCAATGCCAGTCTATGAGTCTCGCTATATGGGAGGCCTGGTGGTATTTTTTGAAATCTGGGAGACCTTTGCCCCCCCATGCGTTTCGGTAGGGTGAGCAATTTTAGGTTAATTCGGGGTTTCTTGTCTGCCCAGAGGAAGCGCCTCTGTATTTTTAGTAGAGTGCAAAAAAAGGAATCGGGTATCTGGGTGGGGAGAGCGTTAAATATATATAACAGTCTTGGGAGTATTGTCATCTTTAGTATCGAAGCCCTCCCGAACCAGGAGAACATTCTAGGGATCCATGTTTGGAGGTCTTTTGTGATGATTTCAGTAAGGGTACGTGGTTGGCTTTAAATATAGCATCTAGGTGACTGGTTAGATTTATCCCTAAATATTTAAGTTTGTGAGGCTCCCATCTATACGGGAAGTTTTTCTTCAGGGGGTCTAGCTGATCAGGCGCGAGGGAGAGGTTCAACGCTTCCGACTTGTTTTGATTAATATTAAAGTTAGAGATATACCCGAACAACTTGAAAATCTTCGTAAGGTTGGGAATGGAAGTATGAGGTTGGGTGAGGAAAAATAAGAGATCGTCCGCATAGGCAGCTATCTTATACTCTCTATTGTTAACTTTGAGGCCTTGCACGTCCTTGGAGAGGTTTATGGTTCTGATTAGGGGCTCTAGTGTGAGGATAAAAAGGAGTGGGGAGAGAGGGCATCCCTGACGAGTTCCATTTTGTATGTCTAGGGGGGCAGAGAAAGTGTTGTTAACCACTTAAGCCCCGGACCATTTGGTAGCTAAAGGACCAGAGGTGAATTCTGAATTTTGCACTGCGCTGCTTTAACTGTAAATTGCGCGGACATGCAATGTTGTACCCAAACGAAATTTGCGTCCTTTTCTTCCCACAAATAGAGCTTTCTTTTAATGGTATTTGATTGCCTCTGCGATTTTTATTTTTTGCGATATAAACGGAAAAAGACCGAAAATTTTGAAAAAAAATGATATTTTCTAATTTTTGTTATAAGAAAAATCGAATAAACTCAATTGTAGTCATACATTTAGGCCAAAATGTATTCAGCCACATGTCTTTAGTAAAAAAAATGTCAATAAGCGTATATTTATTGGTTTGCGCAAAAGTTATAGCGTCTACAAACTAGGGTACATTTTCTGGAATTTACACAGCTTTTAATTTTTGACTGCCTATCTCATTTCTTGAGGTGCTAAAATGGCAGGGCAGTACAAAACCCCCCCAAATGACCCCATTTTGGAAAGTAGACACCCCAAGGAAATTGCTGAGAGGCATGTTGAGCCCATTGAATATTTTTTTTTTGTCCCAAGTGATTGGATAATGACAAAAAAAAATAAAAAATTACAAAAAGTTGTCACTAAATGATATATTGCTCACACATGCCATGGTTATATGTGGAATTGCACCCCAAAATACATTCTGCTGCTTCTCCTGAGTACAGGGATACCACATGTGTGGGACTTTTTGGGAGCCTAGTCGCGTACGGGACCCCAAAAACCAAGCACCGCCTTCAAGGTTTCTAAGGGCATAAATTTTTGATTTCACTCCTCACTACCTATCACAGTTTTGAAGGCCATAAAATGCCAAGATGGCACAAAACCCCCCCAAATGACCCCATTTTGGAAAGTAGACACCCCAAGCTATTTGCTGAGATGCATGTTGAGCCCATTGAATATTATTTTTTTTGGTCCCAAATGATTGAATAATGACAAAAAGAAAAAAAAAAGAAAAAATGTACAAAAAGTTGTCACTAAATGATATATTGCTCACACATGCCATGGTTATATGTGGAATTGCACCCCAAAATACATTCTGCTGCTTCTCCTGAGTACGGGGATACCACATGTGTGGGACTTTTTGGGAGCCTAGCCGGGTACGGGGCCCCAAAATCCAAGCACCGCCTTCAGGATTTCTAAGGGCGTAAATTTTTGATTTCACTCCTTACTACCTATCACAGTTTCGAAGGCCATAAAATGCCAAAATAGCACAAAACCCCCCCAAATGACCCCATTTTGGAAAGTAGACACCCCAAGCTATTTACTGAGAGGCATGTTCAGTCCATGGAATATTTTATATTTTGCCACAAGTTGCGGGAATATGACAAACTTTGTTTTTTTTGCACAAAGTTGTCACTAAATGATATATTGCTCACACATGCCAAGGGCATATGTGAAATTACACCCCAAAATACATTCTGCTGCTTCTCCTGAGTACGGGGATACCACATGTGTGGGACTTTTTGGGAGCCTAGCCGCGTACGGGACCCCAAAAACCAAGCACCGCCTTCAAGGTTTCTAAGGGCATAAATTTTTGATTTCACTCCTCACTACCTATCACAGTTTCGAAGGCCATAAAATGCCAAGATAGCACAAAACCCCCCAAAATGACCCCATTTTGGAAAGTAGACACCCCAAGGAAATTGCTGAGAGGCATGTTGAGCCCATTGAATATTGTTTTGTTTTTGTCCCAAGTGATTGAATAATGACAAAAAAAAAAAAAGTACAAAAAGTTGTCACTAAATGATATATTGCTCAAACATGCCATGGTTATATGCGGAATTTCACCACAAAATACATTTGGCTGCTTCTCCTGAGTACGGGAATACCACATGTGTGGGACTTTTTGAGAGCCTAGCCGCGTACGGGCCCCCGAAAACCAAGCACCGCCTTCAGGATTTCTAAGGGCACAAATTTTTGATTTCACTCCTCACTACCTATCACAGTTTTGAAGGCCATAAAATGCCAAGATAGCCCACAACCCCCACAAATGACCCCATTTTGGAAAGTAGACACCCCAAGCTATTTGCCGAGAGGCATGGTGAGTATTTTACAGCTCTCATTTGTTTTTGAAAATGAAGAAAGACATTTTTTTTTTCTTTTTTCAATTTTTAAAACTTTGTGACAAAAAGCGAGATCTGCAAAATACTCAACATACCTCTCAGCAAATAGCTTGGGGTGTCTACTTTCCAAAATGGGGTCATTTGGGGGGGTTTTGTGCCATTTGGGCATTCCATGGCCTCCGAAACTGTGATAGGCAGTGAGGAGTGAAATCAAAAATTTACACCCATAGAAATCCTGAAGGCGGTGCTTGGTTTTCGGGGTCCTGTACGCGGCTAGGCTCCCAAAATGTCTCACACATGTGGTATCCCCGTACTCAGGAGAAGCAACAGAATGTATTTTGGGGAGCAATTCCACATATAACCATGGCATGTTTGAGCAATATATAATTTAGTGACAACTTTTTGTACATTTTTTTTTCTTTTTGTCATTATTCAATCACTTGGGAAAAAAAAAATATTCAATGGGCTCAACATGCCTCTCAGCAAACAGCTTGAGGTGTCTACTTTCCAAAATGGGGTCATTTGGGGGGGTTTTGAACTGTCCTGGCATTTTATGCACAACATTAGGAAGCTTATGTCAAACATCATCCACTCTTCTAACCACTTGAAGACAAAGCCCTTTCTGACACTTTTTGTTTACATGAAAACATTTTTTTTTTGCAAGAAAATTATTTTGAACCCCCAAACATTATATATATTTTTAAAGCAAAGGCCCTACAGATTAAAATAGTGGGTGTTGCATTTTTTTTCCACACAGTATTTGCGCAGCGATTTTTCAAACGCATTTTTTGGGGGAAAAACACACTTTTTCTTGTTCATACATCACGGGACACAGAGCAGCATAGTCATTACTATGTGGGTTATATAGAATTACCTTCAGGTGCTGGCACTGGCAACTTCCAAAACAGGAAGTACCCTCCCCTATATAAGCCCCTCCCATCCGGGAGTACCTCAGTTTTTTGCCAGTGTCTAAGGTGCTGGCCAAGGTTAACATGTATTCATCTGGGCTTGTGTACAGGTTCTCTGGGCCTTAGCAAGCTATTCCGGATCCGACCAAAAAAGCTTCATAGCTAAACGGTCGGTACCCGGGCCTTGCAGAGAAGAGCAGGGTTTTGCCTGTAATGCCTCTCTTAGGAGGGCTGGACCCTGGGATCCAGAGCTCTGGTCATACCCAAAACCAAGAGGCTATCTGTGCAGGGTGCTATACAGGTCCAGGGGAGTGGAATCCTTGGGAACCCGGTCCCTGAAGGTCTAGTACAATGCCTGCCGTGAGAGGTGATGTTTGGGCTTCTGTGGACCAAACAAAGTCCTGCGGCGGGGAAAAGGTAAGTGGGGGCCCCTCAGGAACTTGGTTCTATTGAGGGGACCCCCAAGCCTAATATGTCTTTCTGCCTGTTACCTAAAGGGTATTCCCGCTAATAGCTGTATATGCCTAAGAAATCCTAGAAATGTTTTTTCATAAGGGAAGTTTTAAAAAAACTGTAAACCTGGAAATGTTTTTCATAAAGGAGGTTTTAAAAAAAAAAAAAAAGACAAAAGTGCGGTACCTGTGTTTGTCCACTAGAGGCCGCTGTGGAACGTCTTTTTTCTTGGGACTATTCCTTCCATGGTGAAAGTCCAGGCAGATGAGTGAGCTCTCTATCAGGGAAGCTGCATTCCTCTGTCATGCTGCCAAGTAGTTTCCTTCCATCCCCGAGTCCTGGTAAAACAGGGACCCTGGCTCCTCTCCCTACATGGCGCCAAGAGCGCACACGTGCACGCGCGCGCACACATGCTTTCTTTTTATAAGGTTTAGCTTCAAAAAAGGGGGTGGAGCCTGGCGGATGACGCGCTCTGTGCGCCCAGCGCTTCTGCGCATGCGCGGGCGTCCCAGCAAGATAAAAGGACTCAGTCCACGCTGCTTGCTATGGATACAGAGCATGAAAAGGAGCTGGTAGCATGGTATAGGGGCTTACAGCGGGCGGTTGATACAGGCATCCCCAGAAAGACGCATTAGTAGACACCCACTGATGTACATAGCAGCAAATTGCATTAGACTATTTCAGTAAGGGGTGTATTGCGGCTGGAATACCTCAGCTTTGAACTAAGGAATATGCCGCCTAAAAAACTCCGAGATATACCTCTCAGGAAGTGTAGGGGGTCTCCATCGGGCTCTGAGGATCTGGAGCAGTCATCTGCACCCTCCTCCCCTGAGAAATCAGAGGTTAATACCCATAAGGAACCCCCGGGAGTGCCAGGTACTGCGGCTGTCCTCAGTCCACCTGCTCCTGCATATATAACAGAGGAGGTTTTTTCCTCAACTCTGGAGGGATTGGAGCAGAGATTGGCTGCATTGATCGCTTCTTCTCTACAGGAAAGAAAGCGCGCCAGATCTCCATCACCTCCATTAGAGTGCCTGTTGGCAGAGCAACAGTCCCAGGAAGGGACCGACCTACCTGAAGGGGATCAGGAGGAGGTTAGCTCTGTTTTTGAGGAATCAACAGTAGATGAACCATTTTCAGCATCACAGACTGAAAGATTGTGGGTCCAGACCCTAACTGACATGGTTCGATCTGCATTTAAAATGCCTCTTGTTGAACCATCAACTACTGCTGTCTCCTCATTGGGGTCGCTAAAAGCTCCCCAGGTTAATTGCTCCTTTCCAATACATCCAATATTGGAAGGACTTATATACCAGGACTGGGAACATCCTGATAAACTATTTGTTCCGCCTAAAAGGTTTCCGGTGATCTATCCCATGGAGGAAAAGTTCACCCAGAGATGGAATGTTCCTACGGTGGATGCAGCCATCTCTTCTGTGAACAAATCACTGACATGTCCAGTTGATAATGTTCAAATGTTCAAATGTCCAGTGGATAAAAAATTGGAATCTTTATTAAAATCTGCTTTTTCCACAGCAGGGGCTGTTACACAGCCAGCAGTGGCAGCTATTGGGGTCTGCCAAGCTTTAAAGGATCAAATGAAAATGGTCCTGAGGGATTTGCCAGACCAACAGGCCCAGGCTCTGGCTGATCTGCCTAGAGCATTATGCTTTGCGGTTGACGCCATCAAGGATTCTATCCATCAGGCCTCCCGCCTCACGCTGTCTTTGGTACATATGCGTAGGCTTCTGTGGCTTAAAAACTGGTCTGCTGAAGCTCCCTGTAAGAAGCTCTTAGTTAGCTTCCCATTTCATGGGGAACGCCTTTTTGGCGAAGACCTGGATAAGTATATCCAGAAGATTTCCAGTGGTAAAAGTACTCTCTTACCGAGTAAGAAGAGGTCTAGGGGTCCATCTTTTAAGAGGACTACCTCTCCTATCCCTGCGACGTCTGCTACTAAGCAGTTCCGACGGCCTCCTCGGTCAAACTCAGGAGGTAAAAAATCAGGGACAGCCACAGGGTAATAAAAAGCCCTGGATCCGAAGAGGTACTAAACCAGCCTCCAAGTCAAGCCTATGAAGGGCTGCCCCCACTCAAACGGGTGGGGGGAAGACTTCAGTTGTTCGCAGAGACCTGGCGGGAGACGATCAAAGACAGATGGGTGCTCTCCGCAGTAACTCTGGGATACAAGTTGGAGTTAAAAGAGTCTCCTCCGTCCCATTTTATGTGGTCAGGCATGCCAAGAGACCCTCTGAAAAGACGGTCTCTCCTATTGGCGTTAGAACAACTATTGCTCCAAGGAGTAATTATGGAGGTTCCTATGGAAGAGTGGGGGTTGGGTTTCTACTCAAACCTTTTCACAGTCCAGAAGCCAAACGGGGACATAAGACCCATATTGGACCTAAAGAGTCTAAACAAATTTCTAAACGTCCGGTCTTTTCGGATGGAGTCGATCCGATCGGTCACCGCTGCCCTACAAGGGGAGGAATGGTTAGCCTCGATCGACATCAAAGATGCTTACTTGCATGTTCCCATCTTTCCAGGTCATCAAAAATTCCTACGCTTTGCAGTAGAAGGGCGCCATTTTCAGTTCAGAGCCTTACCATTCGGTCTGGCCACAGCACCACGAGTGTTCACAAAAATTCTGGCCCCACTGTTGGCCGATCTAAGAACACGGGGTGTAACGATAATGGCATACCTAGACGACCTGTTGTTGATGGACCACTCAGTTGCCAAGCTAGAAGTGGTAATTATCAATACAATCAAGTATCTAGAATCTCACGGTTGGGTCATCAACCTGGACAAGTCAGCCCTACAGCCAGTGAAAAACCTGGTATATCTAGGGCTACGGCTGGATTCAGACCAGAGGAAGATTTTCTTACCTCTAGACAAGGTATCCTCTTTGAGGGGCTTGGTCCGTCTGCTTTGTGCAAAAAGACAGCCGTCCATACGCCTGTGCATGAGGCTGCTAGGAAAGATGGTAGCATAATTCGAAGCTGTGCCATACGCCCAATTCCACTCAAGGAATTTACAAAGGGCCATATTGTCAGCCTGGAACGGAAAAGTTCAGGCTCTAGACTTCCCGATGGCTTTGTCCCCTTCCGTTCGGAAGAGTCTCTGCTGGTGGTTGATCCCCCAGAATCTCCAGAAGGGAAAACCCTTCAGCCCGATATCTTGGAAGGTGGTCACTACAGATGCCAGCCTTACAGGCTGGGGGGCAGTACTGGAGCAATAGTCTCTCCAGGGCAGATGGTCAAATGTAGTAAAAACCCTGCCCATCAATCTCTTAGAGATACGAGCAGCCCGGTACGCCCTAGTAGCCTGGACATCCAGACTCCAAGGGTCCCCTGTCAGAATTCAATCAGACAATGCCACAGCAGTGGCATATATCAATCATCAGGGAGGCACCAGGAGTCGTGCAGCCCAGAGGGAAGTAAGTCACATCCTGGAATGGGCAGAAAAGCATGTCCCATGTATATCAGCTGTCTTCATTCCAGGGGTGGAGAATTGGAAGGCGGACTTTCTGAGTCGCCAACAGTTATGCCCAGGGGAATTGTCCCTTCATCCCGAGGTCTTCCGAGCAATATGTCAGCGGTGGGGAACACCGGATGTAGATCTGCTAGCATCCAGATTCAACGCAAAGGTGGACAGGTTTGTCTCCCGGACAAGGGATCCCCTCGCTTGCGGCTCGGATGCTCTGGTGTTCCCTTGGGATCAGTTCAGACTGATATATGCATTCCCTCCGCTACAATTGTTGCCTCGACTCCTTCGCAGAGTCAGGTTGGAGAAGAAGCCGGTGATCCTGGTGGCTCCAGCGTGGCCCCGAAGGGCCTGGTACGCGGAGATCATCAAAATGTCTGTGGGGAGTCCTTGGACCCTTCCACGTCGTCCGGACCTGCTTTCGCAAGGACCGATATACCACCCTTCCTTACTAACTCTAAGTTTAACGGCCTGGCTATTGAGTCCCACATCCTAAAGAAGAGAGGTCTCTCTAACTCTGTGGTATCAACTATAATCAATGCCAGGAAGCCTGTATCCAGGCAGATCTACTATAGAGTTTGGAAGGCGTACATCACTTGGTGCGAGGCCAGAAAATGGCATCCACGTAAGTACGTTATAGGCAGAATTCTGGACTTCCTGCAGTGGGCTGTAGACAGGAAGTTTGCCTTAAGTACTATCAAGGGCCAGGTTTCGGCCTTGTCAATACTATTTCAAAGGCCCCTGGCTATGCATTCACTTGTCAAATCCTTTATGCAAGGTGTGACTCGTATTATTCCACCGATTAAGGCTCCCATATGCCCATGGGATCTAAATTTGGTTCTGTCGGTTCTGCAGAAGCAGCCATTTGAACCTTTGCGGCACATTTCCTTGGTTCTACTCACCAGGAAATTGATATTTTTAGTAGCCATATGCTCGGCTAGAAGAGTGTAGGAATTAGCCGCCATGTCCTGTAAAGAGCCATATCTGGTTATCCATAAGGACAGAGTAGTATTACGTCCTCACCCAGCCTTTCTTCCTAAGGTGGTATCGAGGTTTCACTTGAACCAGGATGTGGTTCTTCCTTCTTTTTTCCCCAAACCAAGCTCGGTAGAGGAAAAGTTATTGCATTCTTTGGATGTAGTAAGAGCAGTTAAAGCTTATCTAAAAGCCACTGCTCAGATTCGTAGAACGGATTCTCTGTTTGTTCTGCCGGAAGGCCCCAGAAAGGGTCAGGCAGCATCAAAATCTACTTTAGCCAAGTGGATTCGACAGGTCATAATACAAGCCTATGGCTTGAAAAGTAGACCGCCTCCGTTCAAAGTTAGGGCGCACTCCACGAGAGCAGTTGGAACTTCATGGGCAGTGCATCACCAGGCCTCCCTGGTGCAAATTTGTAAGGCCGCAACATGGTCTTCAGTACACACGTTTACTAGGTTCTACCAGGTGGACGTGAGAAGTCAGGAGGATGTCGCCTTTGGGCGCAGTGTGTTGCAGGCCGCAAAAGATTCTCATGCCTGATGGCGCCCAGCTTATGTATGGTGTATCCCCCTCCTCATGTGGCATTGCTTTGGGACGTCCCACATAGTAATGACTATGCTGCTCTGTGTCCCGTGATGTATGAACAAGAAAGTAGGATTTTTAAAACAGCTTACCTGTAAAATCCTTTTCTTGGAGTACATCACGGGACACAGAGCTCCCACCCCTCTTTTGGGGACACGTATTGCTTTGCTACAAAACTGAGGTACTCCCGGATGGGAGGGGCTTATATAGGGGAGGGTACTTCCTGTTTTGGAAGTTGCCAGTGCCAGCACCTGAAGGTAATTCTATGTAACCCACATAGTAATGACTATGCTGCTCTGTGTCCCGTGATGTACTCCAAGAAAAGGATTTTACAGGTAAGCTGTTTTAAAAATCCTACTTTTTATTTTTAATGCACTAAAAAACACTATATTGCCCAAATGTTTGATGAAATAAAAAAGATGATCTTAGGCCGAGTACATGGATACCAAACACGACATGCTTTAAAATTGCGCACAAACGCGCAGCGGCGAGAAACTACATTCATTTTTAAAAGCATTTAAAAGCCTTTACAGGTTACCACGTTAGATTTACAGAGGAGGTCTACTGCTAAAATTACTGCCCTCGATCTGACCTTCGCGGTGATACCTCACATGCATGATGCAATTGCTGTTTACATATGACACTAGACCGACGCTTGCGTTCGCCTTTGCGCAAGAGCAGGGGGGGACAGCGGTGCTTTTTTTTATTATTATTATTTATTTTGCTTTTTTATTTTATTTTTAAACTGTTCCTTTCATATATATATATTTTTTTATCATTTTTATTGTTATCTCAGGGAATGTAAATATCCCCTATGATAGCAATAAGTAGTGGCAGGTACTCTTTTTTTGAAAAAAAATGGGGGGTTGGAACCTAGATCTTTCCTCTGCCCTCAAAGCATCTGACCACACCAAGATCGGTGTGATAAAATGCTTTCCCAATTTCCCAATGGCGCTGTTTATATCCGGGGGGGGGGGCATTCCCTCCCACTGCTTGTAAAAGCAGTCTAGAGGCTAATTATCTGCTAGTATTGCTTTTACATGAAAGCCGGCCACTGGCTGAAAAGAATGATACCAAGATGATACCTAAACCTGCAGGCATCATTCTGGTATAAGCATTCAAAGTCCAGCAATAGGGATGAGCTTTGAGTTTGAGTCGAACTCATGTTCGACTCGAACATTGCCTGTTCGCCCGTTCGCCGAACAGCGAACAAATTGGGGTGTTCACGGCAAATTCGAAAAATCTATGGGAGAAATCTAAAGTGCTAATTATAAAGGCTTATATGCAAGTTATTGTCCTAAAAAGTGTTTGGGGACTGGGGTCCTGCCCCAGGGGACATGTATCAATGCAAAAAGAAGTTTTAAAAACGGCCGTTTTTTCGGGAGCAGTGATTTTAATAATGCTTAAAATGAAAAAATAAAAGTGAAATATTCCTTTAAATTTCGTACCTGGGGGGTGTGTATGATATGCATGTGAAGTGGCGCATGTTTCCCGTGCTTAGAACTGTCCCTGCAAAAAATGTCATTTTTGAAAGAAAAAAAGTCTTTTTAAAACTGACTTGCGGCTATTAATGAATTGTCGGCTCCCGGCAATACATACAAAAGTCATTGATAAAAAAAAAAGCGTGGGGGTTCCCCAGAATTCAATTACCAGGCCCTTCAGGTCTGGAATGGATATTAAGGGGAACCCCGCCGCAAATTTAAAAAAAAATTGACGTGGGGTTCCCCCAAATATCCATTCCAGGCCCTTCAGATCTGGCATGGATTTTAAGGGGAACTCCACCCCAAATTTAAAAAAAATGGCGTGGAGTCCCCCTAAAAATCCATACCAGACCCCTTATCCGAGCATGCAACCTGGCCGGCCGCAGGGGAAAAGGGGGGGACGAGAGAGCGGCCCCCCCTCCCTCCTGAACCGTACCAGGCCACATGCCCTCAACATGGGGAGGATGTCCCCATGTTGATGGGGACAAGGGCCTCATCCCCACAACCCTTGCCCGGTGGTTGTGGGGGTCTGCGGGCGGGGGGCTTATCGGAATCTGGAAGACCCCTTTAACAAAGGGGACCCCCAGATCCCGGCCCCCCCTATGTGAATTGGTAAGGGGTACATTGTACCCCTACCATTTCACGAAGAAAGCGTAAAAAAATGTTTAAAAAAAACACACAAACACCTTGAAAAAGTCCTTTATTTAAAATAATAATTAAAAAAAAAGTGTTTGGGGACTGGGGTCCTGCCCCAGGGGACATGTATCAATGCAAAAAGAAGTTTTAAAAACGGCCGTTTTTTCGGGAGCAGTGATTTTAATAATGCTTAAAATGAAAAAATAAAAGTGAAATATTCCTTTAAATTTCGTACCTGGGGGGTGTGTATGATATGCATGTGAAGTGGCGCATGTTTCCCGTGCTTAGAACTGTCCCTGCAAAAAATGTCATTTTTGAAAGAAAAAAAGTCTTTTTAAAACTGACTTGCGGCTATTAATGAATTGTCGGCTCCCGGCAATACATACAAAAGTCATTGATAAAAAAAAAAGCGTGGGGGTTCCCCAGAATTCAATTACCAGGCCCTTCAGGTCTGGAATGGATATTAAGGGGAACCCCGCCGCAAATTTAAAAAAAAATTGACGTGGGGTTCCCCCAAATATCCATTCCAGGCCCTTCAGATCTGGCATGGATTTTAAGGGGAACTCCACCCCAAATTTAAAAAAAATGGCGTGGAGTCCCCCTAAAAATCCATACCAGACCCCTTATCCGAGCACGCAACCTGGCCGGCCGCAGGGGAAAAGGGGGGGACGAGAGAGCGGCCCCCCCTCCCTCCTGAACCGTACCAGGCCACATGCCCTCTTCGTGAAATGGTAGGGGTACAATGTACCCCTTACCAATTCACATAGGGGGGGGCCGGGATCTGGGGGTCCCCTTTGTTAAAGGGGTCTTCCAGATTCCGATAAGCCCCCCGCCCGCAGACCCCCACAACCACCGGGCAAGGGTTGTGGGGATGAGGCCCTTGTCCCCATCAACATGGGGACATCCTCCATCCATGTTGAGGGCATGTGGCCTGGTACGGTTCAGGAGGGAGGGGGGGCCGCTCTCTCGTCCCCCCCTTTTCCCCTGCGGCAGGCCAGGTTGCATGCTCGGATAAGGGGTCTGGTATGGATTTTTAGGGGGACTCCACGCCATTTTTTTTTTTTTATTTGGGGTGGAGTTCCCCTTAAAATCCATGCCAGATCTGAAGGGCCTGGAATGGATATGTGGGGGAACCCCACGTCAATTTTTTTTTAAATTTGCGGCAGGGTTCCCCTTAATATCCATTCCAGACCTGAAGGGCCTGGTAATTGAATTCTGGGGAACCCCCACGCTTTTTTTTTTTTTTTTTTATCAATGACTTTTGAATGTATTGCCGGGAGCTGACAATTCATTAATAGCCGCAAGTCAGTTTTAAATGACTTTTTTTCTTTTAAAAATGACTTTTTTTGCAGGGACAGTTCTAAGCACGGGAAACATGCGCCACTTCACATGCATATCATACACGCCCCCCAGGTACGAAATTTAAAGGAATATTTCACTTTTATTTTTTCATTTTAAGCATTATTAAAATCACTGCTCCCGAAAAAACGTCAGTTTTTAAAACTTTTTTTTGCATTGATACATGTCCCCTGGGGCAGGACCCGGGTCCCCAAACACTTTTTAGGACAATAACTTGCATATCAGCCTTTATAATTAACACTTTAGATTTCGAACGTTCGAGTCCATTGTATTAAATAGGGTTCTAAAGTTTACACGAACATTTTGTCTGTTCGCAGGTTCTGGTGCGACCCGAACAGGGGGGTGTTCGGCTCATCCCTGTCCAGCAACATACCAGTACGTTGCTGGTCCTTGTTGGACATGTATTGTAATCTTTTTTTTCATGCAGCCTGTTGGCTGAACGAAAAAAAGAGATTGATCGGTGGGTATGCCTACCATTGGAATACCTCCCTTCATCCACCCACTTCTAATGATGGGCATATATGCCGAAGCATGGGGGCATCCCCCCTAAAAGGTTATGCCACGTACACACGGTCAAACTTTTCCACGGGCAAGCCTCCGTCGGAATTTCGACCGTATATACGCGGCATTAGGAGCAAAATCGCTCCTCCGCCCCTGCTGCCCCCATGCTTCGGCATATATGCTCTTTTTTTAACTGTGGTGGTGAAATCACCTCCTACAGCGTTGGAGTCACGGCTTTATGTATCGTGGGAGCAAACGCTGTTGCTGTCAAGATAAATAAATCCGCGATGCAACTGAATGGCGTACCTGCTAAGCAAATGATGGTTAACATTAAAACAAAGTAACATTACAGTACAACAGTAAGACCTTACCATACCATACCTGCAAAGCAAATACCAAAACAAAACCTAGTAAAAAATAAAACATTTTTTTAACGCAACCTGTGCCTAAAATATATATATATGCCGAAGCATGGGGGCATCCTCCCGTAAAAAAGTTATGCCGCGTACACACGGTCGGACTTTTCCACGGGCAAGCCTTTGTCGAAATTTTGACCGTATGTACGCGGCATAAAAGGTTATGCCGCGTACACGCGGTCAAACTTTTCCACGGGCAAGCCTCCGTCGGAATTTCGACCGTATATACGCGGCATTAGGAGCAAAATCACTCCTCCGCCCCTGCTGCCCCCATGCTTCGGCATATATGCTCTTTTTTTTAACTGTGGTGGTGAAATCACCTCCTACAGCACTGGAGTCACGGCTTTATGTATCGTGGGAGCAAACGCTGTTGCTGTCAAGATAAATAATTCCGCGCTGCAGTTGAATGGCGCACCTGAAAACAAAAAATTACATACCTGAAAAGCAAGCATGATAAAACATTGCAGAATGGAATACAGTAAAAAAGAGCAGAACAATAGAGAGAAAATAGAGAGAGAGAGAGAGAGAACAATAAAACGACAACTATTTTTGGTTTTTTATTTTATATTTTTTTGTGTTTTTGTTTTTTACGTTTATTTTTTTCTTTTTTACACTTTTTTTTTTAAACTTTAACAACTGTAATGGTTCGGGTCTCTCAAAATGTAATGGCATCTTGGGAGACCCTGTGTAAGTGTGTCCTAGTCTGTGAAATGCTGTACCCTACGCTAAAACTTCACTTTTGAGTGGTAGCGTTCAAAACATTCACCAAGGCAAAGACCAGGTTTGTCAGGACAGAGTGGACAAAAAACACGGGTGTCACGCCTAAATCCGTGCTTGCTACAGACACGACATCTTTTTTGGGGGGTTCGTTGGGTAGGGGTACTCGGGAGGGCATACGGATAATGTCTCTCATGCAGCCGGCTTACTGCATTTGGTTGGGAATGGTGAGGTGCAGAACCGCCTGGATACAGGAGTTCTGTGACTATCTCATTCTGGAATTTTAGAAGAGATAACATCCCGCCTGAAGCTCTGTATAGCACATGAGCATTCAGCAAAGCCAATTGGAATAAGGATAGAGACACTTTTTTGTACCAGCGTCTCGCCTTACGGTCAAATACATACGACGCCAACAACTGGTCGTTGAGGTCCACCCCTCCCATATTTTGGTTATATTCGTGGACACAGAGGGGTTTCTCCACAACACCAGTCGCCGTACGAATTTGGACTGTCGTGTCTGCATGAAGGGAGGTAAGAAGGAAAACATTCTTATTGTCCCTCCACTTCATAGCGAGCAAGTTATTACACTTTACGCAGGCTCTCTCCCCCAGCCGGGCATCTACAAGCCGCTGGGGAAAACCCCGGCGATTAGGTCGCACGGTGCCACATGCTCCAATCTGATGATCAAACAAGTGACTAAACAGTGGCACGCTCGTGTAATAATTGTCCACATACAAGTGGTACCCCTTTCCGAATAATTGAACAAGGGATGCCCCTGGGATAGTGTGGATTGGAATAAATTATGGATTGCCACCAAGTATATATAGAAAAATATAAAGAATTTTATTTGTACATATTTGACATATGGATCAAAATTGTTTAAAAACAACGAGAGAAAAGACATACACAATCATTGAAACCAATTTGCATGAGGGCACCTACAAGTCATATAACTAGTGGTGACAAAACCGACATGTTTCGGATACTAGAGCTATATCTGTGATAGCTTCCATTATTTCCTTCTTCAAGGTTCATACAATGATTAAAAAGCAGATTGGTCTCTATAGAAGAGAGAAAAACAACATCATGTATAATAGTTATATAGTACAATATCGAGCATTAACATAGTTCCAATATTTTGAAATTCTCCCATATGTGGGCAGCTAAAGAATAAGTAGTGCTGCAAAAAAAAAAAAAGAGAAAAAAAATGAGAAAAAAATATATATCTGAGTGTTCATTGGAGATGCATAAATGCACATATAAAGTACATAATTATATATTTATAGGATACATTGCATTTATATCAAATGTATCCATAGTATTGCATACATACATCTCAAGTGGTAACACAAACATCAGCCGCTTAGAGGGATTGTCCCGATGATGTAGAGCCCAAATGGATATGGTGCAAATTTAATGGTCGCATAGAAGAAATACAGCGACCATAATAACACAGCAACCGTGATAACAGAGCCAGGGATATATAGCAGGGCCAGCCCAAAAAAGCCCCTCAAAGCTCACAAGGAAGCCCCAAATTGTAGCGGGGACTCGCCACAGGTCTCTCTGCAAAGACATACATATGTGAGTTATAATTTGAGGATCCCATACTAACCCTGTAGACAGTTATCCCACAACTATAATCTAGTATCTGAGCGAACTTCATACCTGTAAGACTGACGCGAGAGCATCCACACTCTGGCTGTGCAGAAACTAACAAAGCCCGGTGGGATTTTATATAGGGCTGTGGCTTGTGTTACAGCCAATCAGCTCAAGTGGCGCCAACAGGAGGAACAGAAGGAGCTCAGCCAATGAGATAAAGGGTGGGAGGCCACAACAGGGCTGGAAACTAAAAGAAACAAATTAATCGTGTATTGCAGAGAAGCTCTTACCTGACGAGACGCCACGCGCAAGGGCCGCCCTCGGTCTAGGCAGCGTCTGGCGTCACCACGCACCCACGTCGGCGTACAGAACACGTCAGAACGTCGGCGCGGTGACGTCAGATGTCGACCCGACCGCCAGCACAAGGGCGGAAGTGACTCAGAATAGATTACTACGGTGTCCGCATCAGGCCAAAAAAAAGAGGCCAGCGCGGAGGCAACAACATATGCACCACGCCAAATGGCGCCACCAGGAGGGCAGGAAACACAATTAATTGGTCAAAAAACCCCATAAGTAGTAACAATGTAACAACAATGCCCTCCGTCCCATAAGTCCATAATTATTAGGACAGGGAGAGGGAGAATATGCACATAACCGTCCATTTGCTCGAACGCGAGCAAGGCAGCCCCCAATAATCAGAATAACTGAGGGCTGTTTTTTGTGCTGGGGAGCGTCAGTGGGCCAGGATGAGCGGCCCCAAATATTGCCACAGACTCTGATATATCGGAGTACAGGGTGCCAGTGTTGTTAAATTAATTTCTAGATAATAAGGAATAAACAATATGATGAATAAACACTGATCTCCAGTGGGCGAATCATCGGGCAAATTCCATCGATTAAGTTGCTCTATCTGTATAGTGTGTAAAGATTTATTTTAATTTTTAATTTTTAACATCACTGCATGACGGGCATGCATCAAAAATATTAATACATATTTTATACAGCTGGCATAGTACATAGATATTGAGAGAGAAAAAAAAAAAAAAGGAAAGAAACATATAGATGGGTATACCCAGCATGTTTGACTCAGTTTAACAGATCCCTGTCAAACCTTCCAGACGTGAATCCAGGTAAAAAGGGTTTAAAGTTTATAGCCTGGTTCAAGCCAGGCGGTGAGGTGGCGTTGAGGGTCAAGATCCACCTCAGCTCCCTTTGAAGTAGGTGCTTATTAAAGTCACCACCACGGGGGCTGCGGTGGACCCTGTCCAAAACTAGCACCTCAAAACTTGGTACACTATCCCCATGAACTTGGGCAGCATGTCTGCCGAGTGGGAGATCAGGATCTTTATCCCTCATCCCTTTCAAATGTCGGTAGACTCTCTGCCATAGTTTTTGTATGGTTTTTCCCACATAAAAGCAATTACAACTGCAAATAATGAGATATACTACATCCGTAGTTTGACAATTCGCATAATGTTTTGGTCGAAATTTTTGGCCATTCGGTAAACGAATATTCCTTCTAGTATTCATATACTTGCAGTATGTGCAATTGCCACATTGAAAAGTTCCCAGGTCCCTACATGGATCTCCCCTAGTAGTATTCTGGAATTCACTCTGTACGAGCATGTCCTTTAGGGACGTTGCTCGTCTATAGGTGATAGTTGGTCTGGGGGGTACTAGTGGTCCTATCACAGGATCTGCTGTAAGTAGGTGCCAGTGTTTTTGGTAAATTTTAAAAAGTTGGGCATGATCATCAGAATAAGTGTTAATGATCCGATGATCATTCTCACTTTTTTTAGGTTTAAACATTAACGATTCATGTCGATTTAAATTTAGGGTGCGTTTAAAGGCCTTTTTGAGGCATTTATGGCTATACCCCCTTGCCAAAAGTCTTTGCCTTAAGTTGTTTGTTTCTCTTTTATAGTCAACTTCATTAGAACAGTTTCTTTTTATTCTTAAGTATTGTCCGTAAGGGATAGATTTGACTAGAGGCTTAGGGTGAAAGCTAGAGGAATGTAAGATTGTGTTGCCTGCACTCGGTTTACGAAACAGCTTACATGATAACATGTTTTGCTTATCTCTAAAGATCTCTACGTCAAGAAAGGTTATGGTGTTTGAATCTGATGTCATTGTGAATTTCAGATTGAAAACATTTGAATTTAAGGCAATGATGAGACACTCATCCAGGCATTGCTGGGAACCCGTCCAAACAATAAAGATATCATCAATGTACCTGTGCCATAGAGCCACATGGCACAGGTACATTGAGAGATCCTTGCTGGAGAAAATATCACGTTCCCATTCCCCCAGGTACAAGTTGGCGTAGCCAGGGGCACAACTGGTGCCCATGGCTACGCCCTGTACCTGGAGGAAGCATTGACCATCAAAAGTAAAAACATTATGTCTGAATACAAAATCCAAAGACTGGATTATAAATTCATTGAATAAATGTTCATGATGGCTGATTTGTGATAGAATATGTCTAATGCAGGCAATGCCAAGAGAGTGAGGGATCGAGCTATAGAGTGCCTCTACATCAATGCTGACGAGAATCGAATCTATAGGGATCTGTACTCCTTCGATGATGCGTAATAAGTGGGGTGTGTCTTTCACATAGGAGGGAATGCTTTGGACAAAGGGTCTTAGATGCTCATCAATGAGCCGTGAAAGGTTTTCAGTGATAGCTCTGTTTCCGGATATAATAGGGCGTCCTGGGGTATTTAGGGAATCCTTATGGATCTTGGGGAGTGAGTAAAAAGTTGGTGTGCGGGGAAAGGAGGTACGAATGAATTCCCAGGTTTGTTTAGAAATGACATTATTTTGGAAAGCTCCATCCACCAAGGTGTAAAATTTCTTATTGAAGGCATCTACAACACCACTACTTACTGGGCGATACCATTCATAATTTCTTAAGATGTTGAGACACATTTCAAGATATTGAGGGTTGTCCATGATGACAATGTTCCCTCCTTTGTCTGATAGCTTAATAGTAATTTCATGATTTTTTGATAGATTTTTTAAGGCTATCTTTTCAGTAGAAATAGGATTTTTTACTCACCGTAAAATCCTTTTCTCTGAGTCCATGGACCGACACAGCTTCTCTATTGACAAAGTGGGTATTATCCGTTAATTAGGAGTGACTAGGCAGAAAAACTTGTAAAAAGTGTTGCATCACACCTTCTACAGTACTGCCCAGGGGGCGGACCCTCTGGGTATACCCTCTCAGTCTGCACATCGCAGATCAGTTCGTCAAAAAGCAGTACAAACTTAAAAGGAGGGGTGGGTGCTGTGTCGGTCCATGGACTCAGAGAAAAGGATTTTACGGTGAGTAAAAAATCCTATTTACTCTTTCGTCCATGGACCGACACAGCTTCTCTATTGACAAAGTGGGACGTCCCAAAGCAGTGTCAGAGAAAAAAACGAGGGGTGGTAACAGCATAAAAACAAACTTCACCCCAAAACACAAAACAGCACTCCTCCAACGGAGGAGTTGCAACTCTAAACAGCCGCCTGCAAAACCTTGCGGCCGAAAGAGGCATCCGAAGATGCACCTACATCAACTTTGTAGAATTTTGTGAAAGTGTGAGCGGACGACCAAGTCGCCGCTTTACATAGTTGGGAAACAGACGCTTGATGTCGGAAAGCCCAAGAGGCACCTATTGCCCTGGTCGAATGCGCCGTGACAGGAAAGGGGGGCGCCTGACCCTTTAAGGCGTAAGCCTGGATTACTATCTGTCGGATCCACCTAGAGATGGTGGCCGATGAGACTGCTTGGCCCTTCTTGGGACCAGCCACCGAAACAAACAGTGAGTCTGACTTCCGGAACAGGGAAGTAGCAGATATGTATACTCTCAAAGCTCGGACAACGTCCAAGGAATGCAACGCCGACTCCTTAGGATTCGACGGCTGAGGACACAAGGATGGAAGTACAATGTCTTCGTTGAGATGAAAAGCCGAAACGACCTTCGGAAGAAAGGAAGGCTGCGGCCGCAGCACCACCTTATCCTTGTGGAAAATCAAATAGGGAGCCTTGCAGGACAAGGCTGCCAGCTCAGAGACTCGTCTAACTGACGTAACAGCCACCAAAAAGACCACCTTCTGAGAAAGTGTCAACAGGGGAATATCTCTAATATTCTCAAACGGTGCCTTCTGAAGCACCGAGAGGACCAGGTTCAAGTCCCACGGAGGTAACGGGGGGCGGACCGGAGGGGCCACATGTCGAACCCCCTGCACAAATGTACTCACGAGAGAGTGAGTCGCCAGGGGTCGCTGAAAAAAGACAGTCAGGGCAGATATCTGTCCCTTAATCGTACTTAGGGCAAGCCTTTGGTCTACCCCATGCTGTAAAAACAGCAGGATTCTGGAAACCAAATAGGTACGCGGATGCCATTTCATTTCCTCACACATGGAGATGTAGGCCCTCCAAGTGCGGTGATAGACCTTCCTAGAGGACGGTTTCCGAGCACTTCTCATAGTAGAAATTACTGAGTCTGACAGGCCCCGGTCTCTCAGTACCTGGTTCTCAACAGCCATGCCGTTAAAGCCAATGACTGTAAAGCAGGATGGAATATGGGACCTTGCGACAGCAGGTCCTTCCGTAGTGGTAGGCGCCAGGGGACGTCTGCTACCAGACGTACTAGATCGGCGTACCAAGGACGCTGAGGCCAATCTGGAGCGATTAGGATCATTGGAATTCCCTCTGCCTCCACTCTGCGGAGCAGAAGAGGAAGAAGCCTTAAGGGAGGGAAGGCATAGATTAGCCGATACTGGCCCCACGATGCTACCAACGCGTCCGTTGCGTCTGCCCATGGGTCTCTTGACCGGGCCACAAACCTCAATACCTTCCGATTGAGTCGGGAAGCCAGAAGATCTACGTCTGGTGTGCCCCATCTTTGGCAGAGGAGTTGGAACACCTCCGGGTGTAAGGACCATTCTCCCTGGTCCAGCATCTGGCGGCTCAGGTAGTCCGCCTGCCAGTTTTCCACACCCGGAATGTACACGGCCGACAGTGCCGGTACGCTCCTCTCTGCCCACTTCAGGATGCGAGCGATCTCCGATGCTGCAGCTGAGCTTCTTGTTCCTCCTTGATGATTGACATATGCCACTGCTGTGGCGTTGTCTGACTGGATCCTGACTGGACGCCCTTGCAGTCTCTGAGACCATTTGAAGAGGCACAGCTTGATCGCCCGGATCTCCAGGACATTGATCGGCAGGAGGGCTTCCTCTGGGGTCCAGCGACCTTGCGCCGACTGGACACCCCAGACTCCCCCCCAACCTGTAAGGCTGGCGTCCGTCGTGATCACTATCCAGTAAACCGGAAGAAATGACTTCCCGGCCATTAGAGCCGGTGCTGTCAGCCACCATACCAGGGATCTCCTGACTAGGTGGCTCACTCGGATTTGATAATCCAGAGATGAAGGGCATCTGTTCCATCTGGACAGAACTTCCCTCTGTAACACTCGAGTGTGGTATTGAGCATATGGGGCCGCCTCGAAGGAGGCTACCATGAGGCCCAACACTCGCATGCAAAAACGGAGTGACGACCAATTCCTGGAAGTCAGCTGCCGTACTGCAGCCCGGAGGGTCTGCAACTTCTCCACAGGGAGGAATACCTTTGCCTCTGAGGAATCCAGAATCAACCCCAGGTACACTAGGCGTTGAGTGGGCACCAATACTGACTTTTGCGTGTTTAGTATCCAACCACAGTCTCGAAGAGTCTGACAGGTAATGGACACGCTTACCTCTAATTCTGAGCTTGAAGGGCCCTTCAGCAGAAGGTCGTCCAAGTAACCTGTGATAGCGATACCCCGCTGTCTTAGAAGTGCCAGAATCGGAGCGAGCACCTTGGTGAACGTCCTGGGTGCTGAGGCAAGGCCAAACGGGAGGGCCACAAACTGGTAGTGGTTCTTCCCGATAGCAAATCGCAGAAACCTCTGGTGTCTGGAGTATATGGGGACATGCAGGTATGCGTCCTTGATGTCCAAGGAGGCCAGAAAGTCCCCCGGATGGAGAGCCGTGACTACAGATCGAACCGACTCCATCCGAAAACTTTGTACCTTCACAAAGCAATTGAGGGCTCTGAGATCCAAGCTTGGACGAACCCCCTCCTTCTTCGGCACAATGAACAGATTTGAGTAAAAACCCCGTTCCAGTTCTGGAACTGGAATAACTACCCCGCGTTCCAGTAGACCCTGGACCGCCCCATACAGGGCCTCCCGACGGGTCGGTAGTAGCTGGAGATTGGAGGTGTTGAATCTGTCCGGTGGACAAGAGAGAAACTATCTTGTAGCCTGAGGAGATTACTTCGCAAACACACCTGTCGGAGATTAGTGCTGTCCACTGAGTCGCGAATTTGCGAAGACGTCTCCCCACCCGAGAGCTGGGTGGGGGTGGACCTTCATGCGGACGCAAATTTGTCCGCAGGCTTATTGGGTATGCGGGACCAGGGACGCTTTTGTCCTTGGGCAGGCGCTTTATCGGCCTGGGGTCTTTTCCCTGTCGCCCTAGGGGGACGAAAAAAACACTTGTGTGCAGTAAAGGAGGGCCCTTGCCCTTGGCGTGGCCCCTTACCCTTGCTAATTTGGGGAAGCAAAGTGCTTTTACTTCCTGTGGCATCCTTGATGATGTCATCCAGAGAAGCCCCAAAAGTCTGTCGCCCTTAAAAGGCAGATCCAACAGGGCTTTCTTGGAAGTCTGGTCCGCAGACCAGCCTTTTAGCCAGATCAGGTGGCGTATTGCTACTGCATAAACCGAAGTTTTAGACAGCAGGGGAATAGTATTCATGTCTGACTCGCAGACAAACCTAAGGCCCTGGACCAACAGGTCGGCCAATGTTATCTCATCAGGAGGAGCATCTCGCTCCTTAACCCCTGGAGTAGCAATCTTGCCCATTCAGTAAGTGTGTGAGACACTAGGGCCCCCGCCAATGCCGGGCGTACTGCCGAGCCTACCACTGAGTATAGGTAGCAAGCGAGTGCTTCAGCCTTCTTATCCACAGGGTCCTAGAAAACAGGAGCCCCTTCTACAGGAATTGTGGTGGCTCTATTAAGTCTGGACACCGGAGGGTCCACTATAGGGGGGAGAGGTCCATTTCTTCAGAAAACTCTCCTCAAAAGGGGTACCGTACCGCAAACCTCTTTGGGGCTGTAAAGACCCTCAGTGGGTTCTCCCATTCCTTGTATAAGAGTTTATCAAAAGACACACAAGGGAACACCTTAGCAGTGCGGGCAGGTCTATGAAACCCAAGTGGACCGGAGTCTCTGCTGCTTCTGCAGTATTTTCCAATTTTAGCATATCCCGCACTGCAGTAATAAGGTCAGATACCAAAGCCGTCTCGCGTACTGACCTGGACTTTGAGTCATTCTCACTGTCCGGTCACGGTCTGCAGTCTCTGGTGCGTCAGAATCTGGGCCCCGAGCCATAGCTGGACCTGGTTCTGCACCAGAATTATCCCCAGAAGCTTGCAGGGGATGGGGCGTTTACTACCCCCTGTATTCCTGTGTGCTGCTTCCACCCTGGCAGCAAACGCCTCTAGGATTGCCGACATAGCGTCCATAGACACCTCAGGGACACCAGCTGCTAAATCTGGTGTTTCAGGGGAGAAGACATCTGGCTCAGATGCCATGCTGACCACACGCTGACACTCACAGGGCTCCAGGCAAGATATCAATAGGCCACCCTCCTGCGCTGCAGAGATGCTGGGTCACCCAGAGGACTCACCACCCTGGATAGGTACTGCTATGCTGCGCCTATGATGCTGTCCCCTTGCTGCTGTGTCAGTCTGCTTCTTTTATCAGCACTTCCTGTGTGAATTTTCGCGCCAGTGTAATGCACCCTAGAGGCCGGAGGCTCTCGCAAAATGGTTGCCAAAACCGTCTGTATGGAAGATAATGTGGGCTCTAAGAAAATGGCCGCCGACAGAAGATAGAGGTCAGGCAGCCATAGCCCACAAAAAAGATGGCCGCCGAACGGCAATATCTGCATACAGGGTGGACAAACATGGCCGCCGATCACCTGATAGGGGCCAGTGGGTGTGGCCGAACTACAGGAAGATGGCCGCCAGGCAGTTACAAGAGGCCAAACTTGGCATGGACCACCTCAAAATGGCCGCCGACAGCATGGAGACACAGAAACACAGGTAAGCAAAAATGACATTTCTTTTAAATGTTAGTTACAGCCAGCCCCGCTCCAGTGGGACCCCCTAGGTGACCCCCAGCACCCAGCAACCTTTAGCTAGAAGCCCAGGGAGGAGGGAAAGGCAGGGAGAGAGGGAAGAAAGGGGCCACAACCACTTACTTGATCTCTCCAGGAATGTCCAGCTAACTCACCCAGCCGAGGCAGGGGAGTTTTACTTACCTATCCTGCATGTATTCTGCTGGAAGACATTCCAAACAGATCATCGTCCGCGCACGGAAGGTGACTGTTGGCCAGGCATGCTGTGATTGGACCCAGAAGGGACGATCATATGTATGCCCTGGAGCATGACGCTCACCGGACAGGCTGCTGCGACTCGGCCGTAAGGTCAGCCGAAGCTGAGCGGTCCGATGCAAGCCTTGGAGCGTAAGCTCACCGGCCAGGCTGCTGCGACTCGGCCGTAAGGTCAGCCGAAGCTGAGCGGTCCGATGCAGGCCCTGGAGCGTAGGCTCACCGGCCACCCGTGGAGCGACGGGCATGTCGTGGAAAACCCAGCGCGTAGCTAGGGTCGGCACACGCTCGATGGCCGAAACTGGGGAGACTACAAGGATCGAGGATCCAGCCTGTCACCCAGTCGGCAGTTGATCGAAGATCGCAGGAAACAACAAATGTAGCAAAAAAATAAAAATATATATATCTTTTTTCCCCGGACCAATGAGCCCGAAGGGAGCCATGTCCTACTCCTTGCTAGACAGAAAAAAACTGATCTGCGATGTGCAGACTGAGAGGGTATACCCAGAGGGTCCGCCCCCTGGGCGGTACTGTAGAAGGTGTGATGCAACACTTTTTACAAGTTTTTCTGCCTAGTCACTCCTAATTAACGGATAATACCCACTTTGTCAATAGAGAAGCTGTGTCGGTCCATGGACGAAAGAGTAAATAAGATTTGTGTGTCTAGGTATTAGCGGTACTAGATTATTTATTTCTTGACTAATATTTTTGAGAAAATTAGATACACCTGGGTTTGAGCTAGGCATTGGGTAAAAAGATGATGTTTTTTTGAGTGAGGTTTTAGGGGCACTGGAAATCTCAGTATCAGTTGTGCTAGTGTTGGCTAGAAGTAGGTCAAGGTCCAAAGTGTCGATGAGGTCCCTAGATTCATTTTCCTCAAGTAAGGATTTAAGATTGCCCAAAGCCTGGCGTTCACTATAGGTGTGAAATTCCCGTGTGTCTGGGTCACTCTTTTCAAAAATGCTTTTGAGAAGTAATTTGCGAGCGTATAAATGGAGATCTTTAATAGTCTCAAATTTGTCAATAGGTTTATTAGGGCAAAAAGTTAGTCCCTTTGAGAGAACTAAGATCTCATCGACACTCAGGACATGTGATGACAAGTTTATAATATTAAAAGCCGAGGCTATGTCGTGATCGGGTTGTGGAGAGTGGGTGAGTTTCCCGAGTTCTTGGTGAACATCAGGGGAACTTTAGGTGTGATGAAAGTCCGAGTGTTTTCAAGTAATTCATGTGCATTCACGGTGGCATCCATGGCCATCGATGTGGAGGTGTTAGGGACTGATGGAAACGGAGTGCGAGGGTGCTGTTTGGGGGGACGTTTTTTTATAGTATTGCTATTAGAGGAGTTTTCAAAGTCACGGTTTCTTTTAGATGGTCTTGTGCGTTTTCCCTTCATTGGTGCATATGACATGTTGGACGAGGTTGAAGAGGTATCAGATATGTCCAACTGCGTAGAACGATGGTTATTGTTTTTATATTGGAAACTAGGTTTGGTTGAAAATGCCCATCTATATGCTCTACCTTCCTCAAAGGCCTGTTTATCCCGCATGTATTTAAACTCTTTTTTTGCTAGAATAAATTTATTGAATAATTCGATGTGGGTTTTAAGTTTCTCATTTAGGTCCTTATATGAGGGGTGGGCCTGTAGGGGTTTGATCCTAGAGTACATTTTTTCAATGTTCGTGTTGATACAAACGAGACGTCTCTGATATTCATCAGAGAGAAGTCTCATCATACCAGCCGAGCATAATTTTAAATTTGTTTCCCATGCTTGCTTGAACGTCGGGTCCAGATCCTCAAAAGTTGGGAAGATCTGGACTCGAAGTCCAAGTGGGTTTAAATCGTCCCTTATGTACTCATTGAAAGTTTTTATATGCCAGTGCATTGAAGATTTTTTCTCCAACCATTTGGTTAGATTGGAGAAAAGAAAGATCAGCTCAGATTCCAATGATTCATTTTTACCGTAATTCGATTGTAATTGTTCAGTGAAGACCTCCCATGATTCACTATAAAGTTCAGCCATGATGATGGTATCACTAGGTACTGTACACTTGGATATACCAAAAAAGAAGAAAAAAAGAAAAGAAAAAGAAAAAGATAAAATATAACACAGTAAAACAAAACAATCAAAATTATTGCAACAGTCCGTTTTCACAATAATTGCCCATACAACAGGGAGTAAACAAAACAGGGAAAGAGCAATTTAAGTGAAATTATTTATATGTAGAAAGCTGGAATGCTTCAAAAGATGAATGGGGACTAGGGGGTATTTGCTACCCAGAAATTGGATATACTAATTTGGAAAGATGAAGCTATTGACCAGCAAACATAGGGCAAGTTACCATACTTTCCAATCACATCCCGGTAAATTTGGAAAATTGAACAAGGGATGCCCCTGGGATAGTGTGGATTGGAATAAATTATGGATTGCCACCAAGTATATATAGAAAAATATAAAGAATTTTATTTGTACATATTTGACATATGGATCAAAATTGTTTAAAAACAACGAGAGAAAAGACATACACAATCATTGAAACCAATTTGCATGAGGGCACCTACAAGTCATATAACTAGTGGTGACAAAACCGACATGTTTCGGATACTAGAGCTATATCTGTGATAGCTTCCATTATTTCCTTCTTCAAGGTTCATACAATGATTAAAAAGCAGATTGGTCTCTATAGAAGAGAGAAAAACAACATCATGTATAATAGTTATATAGTACAATATTGAGCATTAAAATAGTTCCAATATTTTGAAATTCTCCCATATGTGGGCAGCTAAAGAATAAATAGTGCTGCAAAAAAAAAAAAAAGAGAAAAAAATATATATCTGAGTGTTCATTGGAGATGCATAAATGCACATATAAAGTACATAATTATATATTTATAGGATACATTGCATTTATATCAAATTTATCCATAGTATTGCATACATACATCTCAAGTGGTAACACAAACATCAGCCGCTTAGAGGGATTGTCCCGATGATGTAGAGCCCAAATGGATATGGTGCAAATTTAATGGTCGCATAGAAGAAATACAGCGACCATAATAACACAGCAACCGTGATAACAGAGCCAGGGATATATAGCAGGGTCGACCCTCAACGCCACCTCACCGCCTGGCTTGAACCAGGCTATAAACTTTAAACCCTTTTTACCTGGATTCACATCTGGAAGGTTTGACAGGGATCTGTTAAACTGAGTCAAACATGCTGGGTATACCCATCTATATGTTTCTTTCCTTTTTTTTTTTTCCTCTCTCAATATCTATCTGGCACGCTTGCTGGGAAGGTACTGCTTGAAAGCCAAGCGGCCAGAAAATGTAATCAGGGACTCATCAACGCAGACAGCTTGATTGGGAATAAACAAGGCTGCAAAACGTTCTTTGAAGTGGTTTATGAGGGGCCGAATTTTATAGAGCCGGTCGTATTCAGGGTCCCCACGTGGACGACAAAGTTCATTGTCGTTGAAGTGCATGAACCGCAAAATCTGCTCGTATCGTTTCCTGGGCATGGAGGCAGAGAACACGGGCATGTGGTCAATTGGGTGCGTGGACCAATAAGCACGCAATGACGGGAATTTATGTGTGCCCATGTTGAGGGAAAGGCCCAGAAAGGTCTTAAATTCGGAAACCGTAATTGGTTTCCAATCTTTGGCAATGGAAGGCAACTGGGGATTAGCGGCGATGAATTGACCAGCATATAAATTACTCTGGTCCACAATAGATCTATAGAGATCTTCCGTGAAAAACAGCGAATAATAATCAATTGGCATAAAATCAGCTGTTTCCACCTGAATACTGGGTTGGGCAGTGAATGGGGGAACTACGGGTTCTGCAGAAGTGGTGGGGACCCAATCAGGATAGGCGAATTCTGCAGGAAGAGCACTATGGGTACGACAGGCCTGCCTTTGTCTTCTTATTGGTGGCAGCGGGACACTACTTGTGCTTGCCACCTCGCCAGCTTGAACTGCACTTATGGGACTCGCCACGTCACCAAGTGATACTGCAGTGCTGGATGTACGCCCAGGCTGTACTAGGCCGCTGGTGCTTGCCAATTCACCAGAAGGAATAGCGGCGCTAGTACTACTCTGCTCCATGATACGAGAGCCCTGCGGTTCTTGCTCCTCAACAACCTCAGAAGATCGGGATCGGGTACGCCTGACCTTAGCAGGGCCCTCAACTTCGTCGTCAGAGCTATCTGACGTAGGGCCGCTGATGTCACTGTCTTCTACGGGAAGATATTCTGAGCCTGAATCTGACAGATACAGATACGTGACCTCCTCTTCACTATCTGTCATGCTCAGAATCTCGTAGGCCTCTTTACTAGTGTACCTTCGACTTGCCATTTTGGGCTCTAAATTTAGGGGTACACTAGTAAGATTCACAGGAAAAAAAGCACCCGACTGTCGTCAGCAAATATATCAAACGCTACAAAAAAAACTGTTAGCGGTCGCAGGGATCAGGACTGTCTCTGCGAACGCTGCAGTTATGTGTTTTGTGTTTGGTAAGTGACAGTGATCGATCGATACTGCACTTGGGTGGGCTGGGCTGGGCTGGGTGGAGGGGCTAAACGCAGGTGCTAGCAGGTATCTGGGCTGATCCCGCTAACGCTGCATTTTTGGGAACCCTAAACCGCTGGGGACGCTAGTATAGATCTGATCAGATACTATACCACTAAGGGAGGTGTATGCTTTGCGCGTGGGTGTTAGCGTTACTGGCACTAACCTAACGCTGCCTGGGGTGACACAGACCCTCTCTGGCGCTAAAACCTAATTGATCTCACCCGCCGGGCGATCAGGGGGTTAAACCTTTATTGGGTTATATACGGTGGGTGCCCTGATGCTATAAAAAGCAAACTAACCAACCAGCGTCACCGTAACCTTTATATGGTGATCACTGGTGAAAGGGTTAACTAGGGGCAATCAGGGGGTTAAAACCTTTATTAGGTTAAATATGGGGGTACCCGACGCTATATAAAAACCTGACGGGTTACCTAAATAACTAAATAACTAACTGGGTAACCAGTGTCACCAGTGACGCTTATACGGTGATCACTGGTGAAAGGGTTAACTCTAGGGGCAATCAGGGGGTTAAAATAATATATGGGGGTACCTGATGCTCTAAAAACCTGCGGCAAAACTAAAAATAAATAACTGGCTATCTAGGGCACCACCGGCACTAAATACAGCGATCGAAAATACGATCGCTTATTGACGCTGGCGTTAGGGGGTGAAAGGGTTACCTGGGGGGCAATCAAGGGGTTAAACCTTTATTAGGGGGGGTTAGGGGGCTACCCTGGACCTAAAGGGGCCTAATCCTAACTGCCCTGTAACTTTTTACTATCACAGATGACACTAAATGCAGTGATCAGTAAAATAAATGATCACTGCAATCAGTGACACTGTGATTGGGGGCTGGGGGGTGACCTGGGGGGTGATCTGGGGGTGACTGGGGGGTGAAATGTGTGCCTATGTGTACCTAAGTGTCAGTGGACTGTTGGTGCACTAACCTGCTTCCTCTCTCCTCGGCGCCGGAATCGAAAAGACCGCCGCGAGGGAGATGACATCACTTCCTCCTGCCTGTGTTTACATCACATGGCGGAGGAAGCATTTTCATTCGCCGGGAGCGATCACGAGGGGGTGGCCGAAATCGAATGGTCACCCCCTCATCTCTGATCGCTCCCCAACGATAAACGGCTGCTCACTGTATAGGAGGGGGGTCCGATCGGACCCCCCAACTGTACAAAGGCGATCACGTACACTCTACGTGATTGTGCCTGTCGGTGCCATTCTGCCGACGTATATATACAGTGAGCGGTCGTTAAGTGGTTAATTTTAATTTTAGCTTGTGGGTTTTGATATAGTGCTTTTATCCACGTGAGCATGTTGCCACCTATTCCTATATGTCTGCAGGTGGAGAACATATAATTCCACGAGACCCTATCAAACGCCTTTTCGGCATCTGTCGATAGGAGCAGGCCTTTAGTTTTAGAGGATCGTGTAAAGTGGATCAGGTTCAATGCTTTAGTGATGTTATCACGTGCTTCCCTACCTGGCATGAAGCCAACTTGTTCTGATCCTAGAATTTTTGACAGTAGGGGCTTCAGTCTATTAGCTAAGATTTTGGCCATAAGTTTCAGGTCTATGTTCAGTAATGAAATGGGTCTAAAATTGGCACAGTCTGAGTGATCTTTTTCAGGTTTAGGAACTACAGCTATGAGGGGAAGTAGGAAGGAATGTGAAGTATTCTTATGTGTCACCAAATAATTGAATGTTTCCAATAAGGGTTTACTTAGTATGTTGGTGTAGGTTTTATAGTATTGGGAGGTGAAGCCGTCGGGGCCTGGGCTCTTACCCGTCTTGAGATCTTTAATGGCTGTTTGCAATTCTAATAGGGTCATGGGCTCGTCCAGTCTAGTAGAATCTTCTGGGGTGAGGGAGGGTATTTTGCTATCTTTCAGGAAGTTTAGAATAGTTTCTTGTTTTGGGAGTGTGGCGTGTTGAGGTTTATGCTGGTCCGGTAGATTTATATAGCTTGCTGTAAAATGCATGGAAAAGTTCTGCTATTTTTTTTAATTTGTGCTCAAGTGCTCCCTCCTTATCTCTAATGGCATGGATTTGGGTAGCTGATGTTGTGTCTCTGAGTTCTCTGGCTAGTTGTTTCCCACCCTTATCGCCATATTCATAAAAAATGCTTTTCCTGAAGAAAAGGGATTTTTTAATTTTAATATCAAGTATGGATTTGAGAGACAGTCTACATTTTGTCAGTTCCTCCTCCACGTTAACCGAGAGGGACTGTTTATGTTGTGTTTCCAGTTTAGCTATCTGTTCTGATAGCATGGAGATTTCTTTCTCTCTTTCCCTCTTTCTCCTGGAACCCCATTTTATCAAGACCCCCCTTATGACGCTTTTGTGTGCTTACCAATTGTTCAGGGGGTTAGTGTCTGCAGCTATGTTATCTCTGAAATAGGAGGTGATTGCATTATGTATGTCATCTTTTATTATCTGGTCAGTTAGTAGAGCAGCGTTGAGTCTCCAATTAAAGTTGGAACGTTTGGGTGGTACAATACTTAAAGTCACTGAGGTGGGGGCGTGATCTGAGATTGCTATGATGCCAATGTCAGCCCTGATGACATTGCTGAGGTCCCTTTGGGAGATGAAAATTAGGTCAATTCGCGAATACCTTTTGTGTGGTGGGGAGAAATAAGAAAAGTATTTTTCCGTCGGGTGTGCTGATCTCCAGGTGTCAACAAGTGAGAGGGATTGTAGCATTATCTTGATCCGTCTTAGGATCCTGTAAGAGACATGAGTGTGGCCTGACGATGTATCTTTAAGGGGGCAAAGAGGGATATTGAAGTCTCCTGCCAAGAGGATGCATCCCTCTGCGAACCATTTGAGTTCCTCTATGATCTTGTGGCAGAACGTTATGTGCGCTGAGTTCGGGAAATAGACGTTTGCTAGGGTGATGGGGGAACCTTCCCACGTTCCTTTAAGGAAGATATAGCGTCCTTCAGGATCTATGATTTGTTGTTTAAGATCAAAAGGGGCGTCTCTGTTAAGCAAGTGTCACGTACCTGATGGTAGTGAGCCCGAATTGCAGGGGACGGCCTCCCTTACGGCCCCCACTCCCGGCCCCCTGGTAAGGTGACAGTTGGCACAGGAGTAAGGAGTGGCACGGGTGCCTGGCAGGATCAACTGTGGTGAGGTGGTGATTCAAACACCCGGAAGCTTCCTTTCAGAATACCGGAACTGGAACGGCTAGCAGGCTGGATCGGAAGTAGCACAGCAGACTGGATCGGTCTCGCAGACTGGATCTGAAGAAGCACAGCACACAGGATCAGCTAGCAGGCAGGTTCAGCTTAGCAGGCTGGATCTGGGACAGCTCAGCAGACCAAATTATAGGCTCCACGGAGATCAAGCTTGGTGAAGACATTGGCAGCCCCCAGTCTCTGGAATAACTCTGGCATCAAAGGAAGGGGATAACGGTTCTTCACCGTAATTTTATTTAATTTGCGGTAATCCACGCAAGGACGAAGGGTATGGTCCTTTTTCTCGACGAAAAAGATGCCCGCGCCTGCTGGAGATGTGGACGGGCGAATAAACCCCTTCTTCAGGTTCTCATCGACATATTCCCTTAGTGCCCCCTGTTCAACCTCTGCCAATGGAAAAATCCTTCCAAATGGGATTTCAGCCCCAGGTAATAGTTCAATGGGGCAGTCGTAGGCTCGATGGGGTGGTAGAACCTCCGCACGTTGTTTACTGAATACATCCAGGTACTCATGATAGACTGACGTAATTCAGCTTCTGAATCCAGGCAGAGCAGGTTAAACGGCCCATGAGGGGCGTGAGAGCCACAGAACTGCTGGCAGTAAGATGACGAAAAAGTGACTTCCCCTGTGGCCCAGTTGATGGCAGGGTTGTGAGCTTGCAGCCAGGGCATACTGAGGATCACAGGGAATAATGGAGAAGAGATGATGTCCATACGTAACAGTTCGTGGTGGGAGCTGGAAATGACAGCAGGAATAGGAGCAGTCTCTAGAACTACAGGGCCGGATTTAATAGCAGACCCATCAGCCAGGTGAACAGAGAGTCCATGGGTCTTGGGAAGGATAGGAATCCGATGTTTAGCAGCGAATGAAGAGTCCATGAAACAACTGCAGGCCCCAGAATCAATAATGGCGGGGGTTGGTAGGGTCTTTCCTGAAAGCTGCAATGAGACTGAAAGGGCAAGATGAGATGCGGTCTTGGCTATAGGACCTGTGTATTCAGGAATCATAGAGAGACATTTACGGAGCTTCAGAGGGCAGTTCCTAACGTAATGTCCAGGCTCTCCGCAATAGAGACACAGATTGTTCATCCGACGACATTGTCGCTCCTCCGGGGTAAGGGAAGGACGAAGAACCCCAAGCTGCATGGGCTCAGGTGCGTTGGGTGCGGAAGCTAGTGATGCAGCGGGTACTGGGTGCAGGTGACTTGGAGCCCTTGGGAGCATCCAGGTTGGGTGAGAAAACCCTGTAGCTCTCTCAGCCCTTCATTCTCTTAGGCGTCGATCGATCTGCATGGTTAAATCGATCAACGCATTCAAAGTCTGTGGCACCCCAACTCTAGCCAGCTCATCTTTCAGAGAATCAGAGAGTCCCATGCGGAACTGGTGACGGAGAGCGGCATCGTTCCAGTCCGTATCTGCGCTCCACCACCTAAACTCGGCCACATAGTCCTCTGCTGCCCTGCGTCCCTGCTGAAGGGTACGCAAAGCCGCTTCTGCAGTTGCTGAAAGCTGGGGATCCTCGTATAGATGAGCCATAGCGTCAAAGAAGGAGGCAAGGTTGGTCAGAACTATGTCCTTTCGTTCCAGGAGACGGTGGGCCCAGGCTTGGGGGTCCCCGGTAAGCAGAGAAACCACAAAGCCCACTTTAGTGATTTCCAGAGCGAAGGTTCGTGGCTGGAGGGTGAAGTATAGTTCGCAGGAGTTGCGAAAAGCCCTAAAGCTACTTCGATTTCCGGAAAATCTTTCGGGTGCAGGGACACTAGGTTCTGGAGGAAGCATTACTATTGTTTGGATTGGTTCAGTCCCAGCGTAAGAGGTGGAAGCATGGGGAAATCCTTGGGTTCCGGTAGGGTTGGGAGGAACCAGTAACCGTTCTTCCAGCCGGGTGTAGCTTTGTTGAAGGTCCTTGACTGCTTCGGTTAGATCTGCCAGATGCTGACACAGATCTTCCAAAGGGGAGGCTCCCTGCTCAGGCTCAGGCATGGCTGTCTGCTACTGTCACGTACCTGATGGTAGTGAGCCCGAATTGCAGGGGACGGCCTCCCTTACGGCCCCCACTCCCGGCCCCCTGGTAAGGTGACAGTTGGCACAGAAGTAAGGAGTGGCACGGGTGCCTGGCAGGATCAACTGTGGTGAGGTGGTGATTCAAACACCCGGAAGCTTCCTTTCAGAATACCGGAACTGGAACGGCTAGCAGGCTGGATCGGAAGTAGCACAGCAGACTGGATCGGTCTCGCAGACTGGATCGGAAGTAGCACAGCAGACAGGATCAGCTAGCAGGCAGGTTCAGCTTAGCAGGCTGGATCTGGGACAGCTCAGCAGACTGGATCGGTCTCGCAGACTGGATCGGAAGAAGCACAGCAGACAGGATCAGCTAGCAGGCAGGTTCAGCTTAGCAGGCTGGATCTGAGACAGCTCAGCAGACTGGATCGGTTAAGCAAACTGGATCGGAACCAGGAACAGGGTAGTAAAAAGGCCAGGTCAGATATCAGGCGGGCAGCAGAAGTACAGGGTGCAGGCAGAGGGTAGTCACAACAAGCCGGGGTCGGGTGCAGGCAGATAACAGGTTGGTCAAGTTAAGTCGGGTCTTTTAGCACAGGTATGGTCTCAGATCAGGGTTAAGCACACAACGCTGTAGAGCAGACAGCAGGGACTGTCTGTAATTGACAGGTTTAAATAGTCTCTCTGGCGCCACCCGCTGGACGCATGCGCGAACGGAGACCAGGAAGTCCGGGGCGCCTGTTTCTGGCAGGATCTCCATGACAGCAAGATAGACACCCCTTTGGTTTTGGCTAAGGGGTTGGTGGCATGGAAGGCTTTCGTGAAAACGTTATCGGTCAATTTAGGAATATACTGGTTCTTAAAATGAGTTTCCTGTAGGAAAACCAGACTTGGGCGTACCTTCTTGAGTTCCTTTAGGAGTTTCGATCTTTTTTCGGGTATGTTAAGGCCATTGACATTATGTGAAATAATGGATGGCGTTCTCCCTAGGAAGGAATAGGCCATATCGACTCTTTTGATTAGGATAGGAAAAAGGGGAGAATAGTTCTGTTAGGTGAAAATTGGCGAGAATAGAAGAGGGGACGGGGGGGGGGGGGGGGGCAGGAATGGTGTTGAGGGAAGGGAATGTGAAGGGGAGGGGGTAGATGGGGAGGGAAGTATTTTAGGGTTATTAGGTTCAAGAAGGGGGTGTTAGGAGTGATGCCCAAATATTCACCAGAGAGGTGAAGGGCTCTATAGTGTCTTATAATAAGCACAAGAACGTACTCCGGGGGGTGAGTGGGAGGTACGTTTGTGGAGATTAAGCAGTGTGTGTCTGTTTTTATACACTCAGTGAACACCAATTATTGAGGCGATCACTAAGCGAATTGGTAGTAGTAACTGTTAGTGGAACGGTGTACGAGAGACCTGAGAGGTCTTATATCGCATTGAAGTGATTTTACTTAGACCTAGAGGTTTTAGTGCGGGAGGAGAGAGGATTTAGGATTTGAGATGAAATGCGCTCAGTGTGTAGGTATTGACAGGATTTTTTTTTTTTTTTTAAAGGGGAAAGGAAAAAGCTAGTGGAGGGAAACCTCCTCAGCATGCCTGTAACCCAGAAGCTATATAACAATCTTGAGGGCCGTCCGGCCTCACCATACTCTGACGTATGGCTATGTGCGTATGTCACAGAAGAATGAGGTTTAATTCAATGAAAAGGGTGATAGTGTAGGAACATACATTGGAGGAATCCTAACAATAGAACAAACTTGGTAAACATGTCATAGGAGAGACCTGGGGACATGTCAGATCCGTGTCCTTTAACAATGGGACCTAAGAGTGGAACATCACAATTATTATGCTTTCCTACAGGGAAGGGTGTATAATCTCTTAGGCCCCTTTCACACTGAGGCGTTTTTACTGCGTTTTAGCGCTAAAAATAGCGCTGTAATAACGCCTGAAATAATCCTGCCCCAGCATTCTCAATGTGAAAGCCCTGAGGGCTTTCACACTGAGGCGTTATGCTGGCTGGGTGTTGGAAAAAATCCTGCAAACCGCTTTTTTAGAGCAACTTTAGGGCGCATAAAATAGCGCTGTAAAAACGCCTATCCCCATTGAAATGAATGGGAACCGCGGTAAAAACGCAGTAAAAACGCATAGGCATAAGCGTTATTTAAAAAAATAGCGCTAACGCGTATGCGTTTTTACAGCGTTTGTGCTTTTTTTGCGCGAACGCGGTAAAAACGCAAACGCGTTAGCGCTATTTTTACCGCGAACGCGGTAAAAACGCGGTAAAATAGAGGTACAAAATCCCATAATTTTTGAGCGTTTTTTCAACGCCTCAGTGTGAAAGGGGCCTAAGTGAAATACAAAACAGAACTGGCTATAACAGGCATAGCTATATGTTCAGCAACAAAACTGGATTCAAGAGTTATTAGTAATAATCTTAGAGCTCCATCTAGTGACGGAGTTTCAATTGGCACGAAGGGTGATTAAGACACATATCAATGGAGCTCTCTCTAAGAACAAACAAAGGGTATCGGGTGAAAGAGCAGTGAGAATGTCATCATGTGAAGAGACACTGTCACGGCTGTCAGTGGGACATACATGAAAATTGTCTTTGAGTGGCAGCATAGGTTCAATGTATCTTCACAGGTACTCACAGTTATGACATTGTAGTAGTGTGGGCCTGGACAGCAATACTCTCTGGTAGTCCAAGATGCGTGCGGGATCACAGTCCTGTGTCCCAAGTAGGCTCGCCTTTACCGTTACAAACGTTTGGCGAAGAGATGTGAGAAAAGGGAGTCATGTTAGGAGAAACATTAACAGTACTCTGTGGGAAAAAACAAAACGTTAGAGTAAAGAAATGTGTTGAAGTCGTATATAACGTAGGCACCGGCATGTTCTCCTGTGTGTCTCACAACCACCTGGAGGCCCTGCCTGTAACCCATATGGATAAATTGCAGCGAAGTGAGGAGAGTCTGGTCCTCTGCTCCGCCATGTCTTGGGAAAGAGGACCCTCTAGTGGCAGAGCCAGGGGACTGTTCGTTCAGTGAATACATATGATCAGTTTAAAAGAGTAGTCTCAGGCCTGAGGTTCCCTCAAGTGGTGAAACCAGGTAAGTAACTCAAACAGGGTAAGGGAACATACACGAAATCTGCTGCGCAGTCCAGCAGTGAAAAAAGAAGGAACTTAACAGTAATTCAAGTGGGTATTTGAAATTCCGTGTAAAGAACAAGTGAGAACAAACTGGTTCTCAGTACTGCTTGGAAGTAAGGCAGCTGAGCATTAGGACTCCTCTCATCCGTCTCGTTACCTACGGTCTCGGACTTCTGTCACTCCTGGAGGAGGCTGGGGAATCATATTTGTTCCTAGCAGCATTTCTGCGTTGATTCCTCTGCTGGGCAGGTGAGGGTGCTGGGGAATGTCCAGCGGCAAACTAGGGGTTGTTGATAGGAGGTGGGATGCGAAACTCAGCATACCAATCTGGTAATTCTACAGGGGCAATTTGTAAGTTCTCGCAGAATTTGAGCATGTCATCCGGCACCCTGAGCACATGTTGCTTCCCCATGTACTGTAGGTAGCTTGCAAAGCAAATGGGAATTTCCAGCGATAATATATTCCCTTCTCCTTAAGTATTGCAAGAAGGGGTCTCAGGGCTCTCCTGTTTTGCAAAGTAATAGGGAATAAGTCCTGATATAGTTGAACTACTGCGCCATCAAATAGTATCTGGTCACTCTTCCTGGCTTTTTGTAGGATTTCTTCCTTCAGGCAATATGTCAGGGAAATTCCCCGTCTGTTGTCACCAATCTGCGCTCAGTGCGCATGCGCGGCGAAACGGCGCATCGGCGCATTCGCGTGCGCGGCTCTTCGGTGTGCTCGGGTGCGCGCACCGGCGCAACGACGAATGCGCGTGCGCAATAGCTCGCCAATGGGACTACAGGCGGGCCTATTTAAACAGACGCAGTAACACTATCTGGTTGCTAGTTTGTCAGCTTTGCTGTGTTCTTGTGCCTGAAATCAAGTTAAAGTTCTCCTGCTGTGACCCGGACCGGATTTGACTACGCTTCTGCTTCTCCTGAACCTGACCCCTTGGCTTGCTAAACGGACTTCTGCCTCTCTCCTTGTGCTTGACCCTCGGCCTGTGACCCGGATCTGCTGCCTGTCTCCAGCCCTCTACCTTCTGCCTGTACCCTGGACTTCTTGCTTAACCTGACTAGTCTGGTGCTTTCTGATAAACTCCTAATCGGACTTGTGCCCTTGCTACTGTTTGCTGTTTGACCCTGTCTACCCTGGGTGTTTGACTCCCGGCCTGCTCTTCAGACTCAGCCCTGCTAGATTCTTCAGCAAGACACCTCTACCTGCTGGTGGCCAGTGCTCCCTCGTGCTGTCCTCTCCCTGTCTCACCTCCAGGGGGCGGAGTGCGCTTGGGTGCAAGGGTGAACCACTCTCGACATCTCGGCCTCGGTAAGTACTTAGCCTGATACAATAGTTAGGAAGGCAGCAGATAATATCCCTGGGGGGATTATCATCCGGGGCTTTGGGTCTGAGAGCTCTGTGAGCTCTATCGTACTCAATGGGGGATTGTTCCGGCCATCCGATCAGGCCATTAAAGATGGAGGACAACGCGGATTTTATCTGCTCTGGGATGACCGTCTCAGGGACTCCTCTAATTCTGATATTGTTTCTCCTTCCTCTGTTGTCCAAGTCCTCAATGTGCCTGTTCATATCTATTAGATGTTGGTTATGAACTGAGGTGATGTCGTCAAGTCTGATCAGGGCCCTATCCCTCATCTTCCCTGCCCGCTCAGTAACCGCCAGTTGTTCTGATAACTTAAGGAGCTCTGTTTTTATGTCTGTAATGGCGGTGGAGAAAGAGCTTTTTATGTCTGCTGCAATGTCAGTCATTGCAGCGTAGGTCAGCGTTATGTCAGCTAGGTTGTTACCTCTGGATGAGTCTTCTGAGGCAGGGAGAGAGATCTCATCATCCTCTATGTCGACCGACATGCTTGTTCTGTGTGTCGGCGCCATCTTGGGAGTCTTCTTGCCTCCGCTGTAGCAGAATTTGCTGAGGTTAGTCGGCATGAGTTTCCCCTTGGGGGTATGCAAAGAGCGCAGGGAGCGACTGTGGGTTCCTCTCTTTAGTTGGGTGGACATAATCCCCTGATGACAGGTCTTTTACCTTTCTCAGGTCTCTCGTGTGCCCGGAGCTCCATCACTCTGCTGCCATCCACACTGCGCGCTAAGCCACGCCCCTCCTAACTTTTCTAATTGTTCAATTTTGTTTAGTAGTTCTGTCAGCTGCTGTGTCCTCTGGCGCTTCATTTGTGCATTCAATTGAATGAGAACACCCCAAATAAATGCCTTGTGAGCTGTCCATACAGTAGCAGGATTGATAGTTGTAGACACATTAATGTTAAAGTATTCTGTCAGACAGTTGTGTATGAAAGTTGTATTAGCGGGTACGGACATTATATATGGATAATTTCTCCAGTTGGCGACAAATAAATTAGAGGAATTGTCTCCTATGCATATTGATATGGGTGCATGGTCCGACCATGTTATGGTATGAATTTTGGTCTCAATGGCATCTTGCAGGAGTTGTTTGTCTCCGACAAACAAGTCTATTCTTGAGTAAGTGCAATGCGGTTTTGAAAAAAAGGTAAAGTCCCTTTCGGTGGAGTGTTGGCATCTCCATATGTCAAATAAGCTATTGGTTTGGAGCAACGGTGTCTGTGTAGATTTCCTGTGAGGTTTAGTAGAGGTTCCCTTAGTATCGATGGAAGGGTCTGGACCTAAATTGAAGTCCCCACAAAAAAGTGTGCGGCCTTGCTGATGTTTGTGTACTTTTTTCAGTAGTTTCCGCAAAAAGCGTAATTGTCCTGTGTTAGGAGCGTATAAGTAAACGATAGTAAAGGTGGCATTATTAATTTTGCATATTAGGATGAGGTATCTCCCCCCCCCCCAATTGTAGATATCAAATTTAACGCTACTGTGTCTCTGATTGCTATCAATACTCCTTTTGTTTTGGGAATTAGCGCAGAAAATATGTGGGAAGTTTTTGTGAGACATCTATGGCACCTCATCATGACAAAAATTAGTCTCTTGGAGACACAGTACATCACTGTGAAGTTTGCGAGCTTCGGACCAGAGGGAATATCTTTTTCCCGGGTTGTTTAGGCCCTTAACGTTAAAAGACGTTATTTTGATTGGCACATTGTATATTTGAGTTCAGGTATAGGTAGTATAAAATAAAGTGAAATTAAACTAGATGTGATATTTAGTTTGTTAAGAGAGTATGTATATACAGGTAGATGGCGGACTCACTGTTTTGGAGAAGATCTTACAGGTATCTTGCAGTTCCGGGAGTCGTCCAATGATGTAGGAAAAAGTTTGGTTGTTAGATAGATGGCAATGGACTGAAGACTGTAAAAAATAACAACAAAACAGAACTTAAACAGATAACAATCATGCAATGTTTCCGGGGGGAAAAAGGAATTTAAAAAAGAGAAAAAGCAGAACTCTGCTTGAGAGGTCTGTGCCGCGACTTAAACTGGGGAATACGGCTGACGAGCAGGGCTCAGGCAAGCAAACTAGGGCTTATATGTAAGCCAGGAGTAGCTTTGTAGCTCAGGTGGTCATGTCATCCGGTGGATCAAAGTCCTCCCAATCACCGGTGGTGCGGGCTCTGTGACTGAGATTATGTTGTCTTTGTTCCAGAGGGTCCAGGATGCGCCATTGTTGCAGTAGAGAGAGGCCTTCGTCCAGGGTATGGACATAGTGGGTTTTGTTTAGTGATGATCAGCGTTACTGGATGGCCCCACTTGTATTGTATCTGGTGGTTTCGCAGGGGTTTCGTAATAGTGGCTAGGTTTTTGCATTGTAGCATGGTATATTTGGATAGATCCGAGTAAAAAGCCAGGTTGGCATATGGTTGAGGATAATCAGCGTGGTTGCGTGCTGCACGCATCAAATTTTCCTTGATGTGGAAAAAATGAATTCTGACAATAGTGTCTCTTGGGACATTATCTGGCAGATATGACGGTTTTGGCAATCGGTGTATTCGGTCAATTATCAATTCTCCCGGGTTGGCGTCAGGGAGAAAAGCTGACATCAGTTGTTGGAAATAATCTTTCAGCGCAGAAGGTTGGACCGACTCTGGAATGCCTCTTATTTTTAAGTTATTCCTTCTGGAACGGTCTTCTAAGTCAGAAATGTTAGCTCTCATACACTCTAATATCCTCAGCCCCTCGCTCTGAGCATCCACTACGGCATTGAATGAGGATCTCACTTCCCCCCCATTTTGTTTTCAATGATAGTGACTCTCTCTCCCATACAAGTAATTTCTGAGGTAAAATGGTGCAGCATTTTGGAGATATCAGAGTGGATGGATGTTTGCAGTGTGAGAAGCATATCTCTCAAAGTAGTATCAAGCACAGGCTGATTAGTAGTGGGATATGCAGCTACGGTATTATCTATAACTGGGCACATAGGGGGGGCTAATGCACTATGGCTCACCTCAGCTTCTTGTGATGTGTGACAATTTGGAACACAAGTATACTTTTTTACACTTTCAGCTCTTCCTCCCCCTTCTAAAATGCACTGTCTACCACTCCTTCTGACAGCTGTGTCTTCTATCCTTAAACTGTCTTTCCTACACCCCTCTTCTCCTCCCCACACCTTGTATATATCACCCTCACTTCTGTCCTCTCCCTATTACTACACTCACCAACTCTGGCTAAATCTAAATTCACACGCCCAATACTCCAAACCACTGGGGCATGACCCTTCATATAAATCACATTCCCACATTACCTCCCTCACCCTTCTGCTTCTCCTATCCTCTGGTGATGTATCCCCAAACCCTGAGCCTACTTCATCTAACTGTACTCAATGCACCCATTACCCTACACCCTCTGGCTGCAGCCGTAATGCACACAATCTAGTTCCCATTTCTTTTCTTCCCAAGACCAGACTCCCTTTCTCTTGTGCCCTTTGGAATGCTCGCTCTGTCTGTAACAAACTCACCTCCCTCCACGATCTCTTTATCGCTAACTCATTTAATCTACTCGCCGTCACCAAAACCTGGCTTCTCGAATCTGACACTGCGTTTGCTGCTGCTCTATTCCACAGTGGTCTTCTTTGGACTCACTCCCCTAGATCCAGTTGACGCAAAGGAGGGGGTGTTGGAATCCTTTTAGCCCCACATAGCACCTTTCAGGTACTTCACCCACTTCCCTCTCTGTCACTCTCCTCATTTGAGGCACATTGCATTAGTCTCTTCTCCCCAGTTTCTCTAAGAATAGCTGTGATCTACCAGCCCCCCGGTCCAGTATCTTCCTTTCTTGATGACTTCTCCGCCTGGTTACCCTACTTTCTCTCTTCTTAAATCCCCACAATCATTCTTGGCGACTTCAACATCCCTACTAATAATAACACCCCTGCAACTTCCAAACTTCTCAGTCCAACCTCCTCCTTTGACCTGAAGCAATGGATACATGCTCCTACTCACTCTGCAGGCAATACCCTTGACCTTGTCTTTTCCCACCTATGCACTCCATGCAACCTCTCCAACTATCCTTACCCTCCCTCTGATCACTACCTTATTAATTTAACTGTCTTCCTCTCCTCCGCCTCGTCTCCCTCCAAACACCTAATGGTTACTCGTAGAAACCTTTGCCATATCAACCCTTCTCTTCTATGCTCTGCGACTGACCACCTCTATGACAAAATTGTACCCCTGTCTTGCACACACCTTGCCACTTCTGTCTACAACACTTCACTTCTAGCATCACTGGACAGACTGGCCCCCCTCACTACACGCAGAATAATGTCCCGTCCCCTTCAACCCTGGCAAACAGACCTCTCTGCTGCCTTCGATACGGTTTACCACCCCCTCATCCTCAAAAAAACTCCATGCCTTTGGTCTCCGCGACTGTACTCTTCACTGGTTACATATAGTTACATAGTTAGTCAGGTTGAAAAAAGACACAAGTCCATCCAGTTCAACCATAAAAAAAAAAAAAAAAAAAAAAATATCGTACAATCCCATATACCCAATTCTATACCCACAGTTGATCCAGAGGAAGGCAAAAAACTCCAGAAGAGCATGATCCAATTTGCTACAGCAGGGGAAAAAAATCCTTCCTGATCCCCCGAGAGGCAATCGGATATTCCCCGGATCAACTTTACCTATAAATGTCAGTACCCAGTTATATTATGTACATTTAAGAAAGAATCCAGGCCCTTCTTAAAGCAATCTACTGAGCTGGCCAGAACCACCTCTGCAGGGAGTCTATTCCACATTTTCACAGCTCTTACTGTGAAAAAACCTTTCCGTATTTGGAGGTGAAATCTCTTTTCCTCTAGACGCAAAGAGTGCCCCCTTGTCCTTTGTGTTCTCTACCTACTTATCCAACCGCACCTTTAGCGTTACTTACAACTCTACTTCCTCCTCTCCTCGTCCTTTCTCAGTTGGGGTCCCCCAAGGTTCTGTTCTTGGACCTCTCCTATTTTCAATCTACACCTCCTCCCTGGGTCAGCTGATAGCCTCCCACGGCTTCCAATACGACACTCAAATCTATTTCTCTGCCCCTCAACTCACTCCACTATTCTCCTCATGTATCACTAATTTACTATCAGATATATCAGTTTGGATGTTTGGATGTGGATCAGTTTGGATGTCACATCACTTCCTCAAACTTAATCTATCCAAAACTGAACTGATCATTTTTCCTCCCCCACGTTCCTCCTCCCCCGATCTCTCTATCAAAATTTATGGCACAACTATCAGCCCATCCCCACATGCCAAGGTCCTAGGAGTAGTCCTGGACTCTGAACTCTCCTTTAAGCCTCACGTCCAATCACTGTCCAAATCTTGCCGCATCAACCTCCGCAACATCTCCAAAATACGCCCCTTTCTAACCAATGACACAACAAAGCTCCTAATTCACTCCCTGGTCATCTCTCTCCTCAATTGGCTTACCTCTGCATATTCTATCCCCCCTTCAGTCCATCATGAATGCTGCTGCCAGACTCATCCACCTTACCAACCGCTCTGTCTCTGCTACTCCTCTCTGTCAATCCCTCCACTGGCTTCCGCTCACCCAACAAATTAAATTCAAAATACTAACAACTACCTACAAAGCCATCCACAACCCTGCCCCCAGCTACATCACTGACCTAGTCTCTAAATACCAACCTAATCGTTCTCTTCGTTCTTCTCAAAACCTCCTGCTCTCTAGCTATCTCATCACCTGCTCCCATGCTCTTCTCCAGGACTTTTCCAGAGCCTCTCCAAGCCTATGGAACTCCTTACCCCAATCTGTCCGTCTATCTCCTTCTCTATTAGCTTTTAGAGGATCCCTAAAAACCCTCCTCTTCAGAGAAGCCTATCCTACCCACACCTAACAACTGTATTTTAATTTTTTCCACCTGATCATCCCTCACAGCTACTACCCTTTGTTTCACTTGACCCTCCCTTCTAGACTGTAAGCTCTAACGAGCAGGGCCATCTGATCCCTCTGTATTGAATTGTATTGTGACTGTACTGTCTTCCCTGATGTTGTAAAGCGCTGCGCAAACTGTTGGCGCTATATAAATCCTGTATAATAATAATAATATTATTAATAATAATAATAATAATAATGTACAGAAAGTGCTGCAGTAGCACTGACATTTTCAAAGTAACATTTTTTTTCATATTCAGCAAATATTATAAACCACAAAAACCCCTCTAAGGGTCTGCTATGTAGTTGACTATGAGGTTTCCCCAGGAAATACATCCCTGTGACATCATTGGTTCCTAGGGAACCCACAGTTTCCTTAGGAACCAGTGACAGTGGGAAGCTGTCATGGATAAAAACAGTACAAGTACCGCTTCTACTGTATATGTGATTTTTTGCTTCTGTTAAACAGAGGTGTGAACAGGCTAAAAAAGTTGTAACCTAGAAATAAAGACACCTCATTTTTTGGCAAGTCCTTTATTAAAAAAACAGAAATCCCCTAAAAATGTCCCACATTGTCAATCACAATGCATGCCACCAGTCGACTCACTGGAAACAAAACCCAATGACCAAGCACACACAACTGATCCTTGCGGTACCACTAGCCAAATGACAGCTCTTTAAGCTGCTATCAGCTATATAAGGGAAGGAGCGAGAATAGCGTTGAATATATTTAATTTGTACTTTCACTGCTATCCCTGCAGCTTTGCCTAAAAAGAGCAGGGATTCCCGTCATTGACAAGAGTGGTTCCTAGCGATATCCTGGTTTCATGGTTGCTAGCACTTGCAGCTTAAGGAACCAGTAACAGCAGGAAGCTGATATATACTGTATACCAAAAAGGGCTCCAAGAGAGGAGATTGCATCATTTCCTGAGCCTGTGTTAACATTACACAGGCACAGGACATTCTGCCATTCATCCGAACTGATCAGCAAGTCCAGGACATAAATCATTAACCTGGACCTGTAGATTAATCAGTTCTGAAATTAATATGATCGTCACGAGGATGGTGGGCGCGTGCATTTGTGCCCCCTACCCGCAGGTACAATCATGCACAGGTATGTGATTTCGCACACATGGGCCCCTCTACGGCAGTAAATGTATGTGGGGTGGTCCGGAAGTGGTTAAATTGGCAAAACACTGCTTTCATCCTTTACTTGCATAATGATGCACTACTTTATTTATGAATATTTGTTGATTGTTTAATTTTTCACATCCACAAGCATAGCTACATAACTCATTCTCTTCTCAAATGATTAAACAAACACATATAATTAACACACAAAGGACATTTAGTGTTATCCCAGATCTTAACCAATTAACTAATCAGCCTGGCTCTTCAAAAAAGCAATAGGCTGTATCTTCACGTCACGTTTTATCTTGGTACCACACAGATGCTGCTTAGCCAGCTTAACTTACACAAAATATTTATATATTATATACTATACATACATTACATATATGTATAATTTACTAGAATCAAGGAGACTCAAAGTCCAAAAGTGCACTTCATCCAATATAGACACTACAGGGAAACAGACTAAAGTCTTCTCTCCAGGAATTCTACAGCAGTAAAAACAGTGCAGGATTCTTCCAGACTAGCAGTAGATAAGTTGACATGATAATACATCACCAACTCTGGAGCCTCAAAACATCCCTTCTTTTTCCCCAGGGGAGAAGGGTGTAGAGGGGGTTTAAAGAACTGGAAACTGGAATCCTTGCTTCTCTTTTAAGTAGAACATGGCCATCACAGAGGCTTTTATTCATAACTGGATAAGACCCCAGGGTGCTATGCACTCCCAGAGCTTTTCATCTATAAGCAAGAGTCTCTGACTTAAATTTTCCTAAATACCTAGTGTAGCGGGTAGGTACTTTTCTATATGTTTAAAACTGGCAGAGACACCAGTGATGTATAGTTCCCTGCGGCCCAGCAGGTGGCACTGTCCCTGTGGGCTGGGGTTGAACCATTGCTGAGTGCCGTACCCCTTTTTGGCCTCTCTCAGCGGTTGTATGGTGGGGCGGGGATACCCGCTGTGCTTGCTGGGAGAGGGTATAAAGGGGCCGGCCATCTTTGTCACAGGGTCTTCGAGTCCCAGGCACCTTTAGCCTGAGGGCTGCTGTCCGTGGTCGGTGTCCAGGCGGCCTAGGCTTGGACACCAGTAGTTCGGGAGCCACCCCAGACACCCTTAGTCTGGGGTGAGGTACTTTATTCCAGGCCTGGGGCCCAGCTACTTCCACTGGGTTCCGCCCGGGAGGGATCGTCCTAAGGTACCCAACGGACCGGGTACCTGAATCTAAGTTGCAATGGACCGTGCAGGTGACCTTCCTGTAGATCTGGTGCAGCATATTGGCAGTGCCGGGACAGGGCCTCCGGAGACCGTCTGGATGGATGCCTTCACCAAATAGGGGCCTTATTCACACGGAAGGTGGTTCATGTTCTATGACCGGTGGCAGCGGTTCAACTAGTCAACTCAGGTCAGTGGCAGAGGCCTGCAATTAGGCCTGTGGCAGGGGCCTCAACAGTTCATCCGGTCGGTGGCAGCGACCAATTCACGGTCGGTGGCAGAGACCGTGCGCCAAGCTTATTCGCACGCAAGAAAAAGGAATAGGAGAGTTCATTGTGCCTGGGCCTACTCGTATCCACACCCCCTGTCTGTCTGTTGAGGGAGTCCAACTGATTGTGTTCATTCTGACATTGGAAAATAAAGGAGTGTTGGACTTTTTATTGGTGTGGGGCTCATTTACTGGCAGACACTGTTCCACAGAAGAAGCGGAGGCTCCAAACACTGAACACCGAACCAAAAGGTAAAGAAACTTTGCTCACACCACACAAACATCTGCGGTGAAAGCTTGGCATGGTGACCCCGCACTCTCTCCTTCAAGGTACCCCTAGACAAAAGCCAGAGAGAAAGAAACTGGAGCAAGAGAGAGAGAGTGGAGGGTGCTACACTAGCAATGGGCAAAATTCAATGCACCATTGATTAATGTAAGACATATGATATTAAATATTGTGCTTGCGTTAGGAAGGTACTTGGTTTGGAGGCCATGAAGCGTGATGTCTATTCACCTTTATTCCCATGGTGATTCATGGACTATAAACAGATGTTGTTGCCAATCATTGGGCCATGAAACAGTCTCTGGTATTGATTATCAGGATGATATGAATGATACAGATGAGTAGCAACCCAGTAAGGACCACACAACAACTTTTTACTATTTTCTGTTCTCTCACTTGTCAGGATCTAATTGGATCTTGCTTAATTTTTCCAAATCCATTATAATACAAATGTGTTACAATTTCAATGAGCAACAAATACAAAAAACAACAGTTAAGCCTGGGTGGAAAAATACTAACGTAAAAATGCATATTAAAACTGTACTTTAAAAAATATAAGGTTGATGGGTCACCTTCACAATCCAAAACTACCAACAATGGAATAAGAATTGCAAAAGCTTGACCAGGGCAGCTAAAATAGATTACATACAATGGGGCAAAAAAGTATTTAGTCAGCCACCAATTGTGCAAGTTCTCCCACTTAAAAAAATGAGAGAGGCCTGTAATTGCCATCATAGGTATACCTCAACTATGAGAGACAAAATGTGGAAACAAATCCAGACAATCACATTGTCTGATTTGGAAAGAATTTATTTGCAAATTATGGTGGAAAATAAGTATTTGGTCACCTACAAACAAACAAGATTTCTGTCTCTCACAGACCTGTATCTTCTTCTTTAAGAGGCTTCTCTGTCCTCCACTAATTACCTGTATTAATGGCACCTGTTTGAACTTGTTATCAGTATAAAAGACACCTGTCCACATACTCAAACAGTCACACTCCAAACTCCACTATGGTGAAGACCAAAGAGCTGTTGAAGGACACCAGAAACAACATTTTAGACCTGCACCAGGCTGGGAAGACTGAATCTGCAATAGACAAGCAGCTTGGTGTGAAGAAATCAACTGTGGGAGCAATAATTAGAAAATGGAAGACATACAAGACCACTGATAATCTCCCTTGATCTGGGGCTCCACGCAAGATCTCACCCCGTGGGGTCAAAATGATCACAAGAACGGTGAGCAAAAATCCCAGAACCACACAGGGGGACCTAGTGAATGACCTGCAGAAAGCTGGGACCAACGTAACAAAGGCTACCATCAGTAACACACTACGCTGCCAGGGACTCAGATCCTGCAGTGCCAGACGTGTCCCCCTGCTTAAGCCAATACATGTCCGGGCCCGTCCGAGGTTTGCTAGAGAGCATTTGGATGATCTAGAAGAGGATTACGAGAATGTCATATGGTCAGATGAAACCAAAGTAGAACTGTTTGGTAGAAACCCAACTCGTCGTGTTTGGAGGAGAGAGAGTGGTGATTTGCAACCAAAGAACACCATACCTACTGTGAAGCATGGGGGTGGCAACATCATGCTTTGGGGCTGTTTCTCTGCAAAGGGAACAGGACGACTGATCCATGTACATGACAAAATGAATGGGGCGATGTATTGTGAGATTTTGAGTGCAAACATCCTCCCATCAGCAAGGGCATTGAAGATGAAGCGTGGCTGGGTCTTTCAGCATGACAATGATCCCAAACACACCACCCAGGCAACGAAGGAGTGGCTTTGTAAGAAGCATTTCAAGGTCCTGGAGTGGTCTAGCCAGTCTCCAGATCTCAACCCCATAGAAAACCTTTGGAGGGAGTTGAAAGTCTGTGTTGCCGGCCTTCAGTAACCCAGTGGTTGACTTCCGTTTCCAGGGGGGAGTGGCAGAGCGTGATGGAGTGAGAAAGCCGTAGGAGAAAGTGAGACGGCAGCAGGTGCACTATCCAGGAGACCGGAACGGAAGGCGAGTAATTAGCACAGCGTGAAGCCTCCTTACTGCATGTCAAAGCGGGGGAAAAGTAGAGGAGTGCCGTACACTCCTACCCACTCGTATACCACACGTTATCTAGCAGGTAGGAGAGGAATGTTACAGAGCGGGGGAGACGGCATCAGAGGCGTCTCATTACAGGGATCCACTCCAGAAGTATCCATACAAGTACCAGCGATTTCTAAACCGCAGAGGACACAGTGGACCGGAGCTATGGATCGTGAAGAGCCGACCATACCTGTACCTACAGTCAGCTGCAGAGAGGCACAGACTGCAACCACAGAGAACAACGGCAAAGAGCTTCAGGTATGCCCACCTAATACACACTGTAAACAGACACAGGAGCAGGAGGGGGAACCTGATATCAGGCAGCTTTTTCAACTTATTCAGGCTTTGCCTACTAGAAAGGATATGCAGGAGCTAATGCTCAATGTAACAGGCAAATTAAGGGAGGAGATTGAAGTGGTGCGGACTAATGTAATGACAATGGATAATAGACTGCAGAATGTGGAGTCAATACAGTATGCTATAGATCCTTGCCTGAAAATCCTTGAAGAAAAGTTACAAATGCAAAATCTGCAAATAACTATGCTCCAACTAAACTCAGAAGAAACTGAGAACCGGAGTAGGAGGAACAATATCCGCATTAAAGGGATCTCGGAAAATATTGAGGGCCCAACACTTAAAAATACAGTGATGATCATGTTAAACAAAATCTTGTATAATCCCCCAACTACTATGATTGAAATTGACAGAGTACATAGAATACCCGCTATAAAAAATCGCACTCAGAGTGGCCCATGGGATGTGCTCTGTAGGATACATTTTTAAAGGATCAAAGAAGACATTCTTAGAGCCGCATGGCAAATGGGACCACTGGACTATGAGGGTGGCGGGATACAAATCTACCCAGATTTATGTAGACAAACTAAAAGTAGGCGACGTATGCTAAAACCCCGATTAGATTACATGCTTGCCAACGGTGCCACATATAGATGGGGACACCCATTGGCAGTGTTTGTGAAGAAGGAGGAACGTAGCTTTAATTAACGTACGCCGGATCAACTTTTGGAACTTTTCAAGTTTTTAGGGGTAGAACCGATTGAGATCCCCAATTGTATTGAACTACCAGCAAGGAGGGATTACAGCCCCCAACAACAGGAGGGGCAGTAGAGAGGCAAGAGGGACGCACAGGGGACCATGGAAGTAATGGATAATAATGGACAATGTGATCAGGAGAAGCACAGTATTCTCTCACATACACAAAATTTCCTTTTTTTTTTTTGGTGATTGAGACTTTTTTTTATTTTCCTTCTTTTTCTTTTTTTGGGGGGGTGGACATTTTCCACTTTTTCCCTCCCACACTCAAGGAGTATACATAGTATACATAGAGGGGTAAATCTGCTTGAATATAGCAATAATGGTAACAAGTTGGTTGTGTTGGAGAAACGGAACCAGAAGCAGCCTTGGAGGGAATGGACTTATATTCCTTTTTTTTTGTGTTTTTGTGAGTTTTTGTTTTGGTGGGGGGGGGGGGGGGAGGGGGGAATGGATGAGGGGTATAGGGGTATAGGTGTTTTTCTTTTTTTTCCCCTCTACCCTTTTTTTGGGTGTTTTGTATTTATATTTATGATGTTATGATGTTATGATGTTGATTGGGGGGTTAGGGGGTAGGGGATATAATCACACTTGACCCCTCACACATAAGGAGGTGAGGGGCGGTAAGGGAACAACATTATTTAAACATTAGCATTATTCTAAGGAGGGGAAAATCTGTGTGGGGAGGTGAGCGCAAACCTAGAGAGATATGAATAACGAGTTATAAAGTTTACCCCCCCCCCCCCCATAACCCCAGAATCCCCCGAAGAGCAACCCAGTAAATTAGGTTTTCAGAAGTCGTTTATAGTAGGAAAGAGCACTGGGAGCCAGGAGTCAGGTTATAACAGATGATATGATATAGGAATATGCTCACTTACTGAAGATCCGATGCGGGAGGGGAGAGGGGGGAGGGGGTGGAAGAAAAGAATGGGGATGGGAGGGAGGGGTAAGATGTTTATGTAGGGATGTGGAGGTTTGATACATTATGTTTTGTTACTGATTTGTTCCTGAGGAGCGCCTTATTTTTTTTTTACATATATATGTGAGAGAATGTTGAAAATACTGTAACATGGTAATACTGTGGAATTAGATAGTTAGGTGAAAGATAAGGGAACTAAAATAGAGGTAGAAGATTGACTAGCAGTATTTAAGGAGCAATTATATAGAGATGCCAAGAGACGTATCTCGCGTTAAAATTGTTTAAATAAGAGGGTGCAAGGAGATACAGGCCGCCACTCTCCATCCTGCTCAACCACTCTCCCTACTAGATACACCTCTCCTCCAAGGGGAGGAAAGTCGGAGGTGTTTTTTTTTTCTATTTTCTAAAACAAGTGTAGAGCGAGAGGGTCTGCAACTAGCAGGATCCCGCATACATTAGGTTTTTTACTTTTCCTGGGGTCACAGGGGGTAGACCGGACCCCAGGAGATTTCTATTTTCTTCCCCTGTTATCTTCTTCTTTTTTTTTTTTTTTTTTTATTATTTTAATTTAGTGTTCACTATACGGCCGGTGTCCATCCTCTACCCAGCCTCCTCTCTGAGGGCCTTACCCGTCCTCCATTTCCCTTGATCGGATATACTATTAAGATGACTAGGATAACTTTAACATCTTATAATGTGAAGGGATTAAACTCCCCGGGGAAAACGAAATATGTTGTTAGCGGAGCTAGGGAGACTTAAGTCAAACATAATATTCCTTCAAGAGACACACTTTAAAAAAAAAAAAATCCAAGATTAGGTAACCCCAGATTCCCGAGTGTGTATCACAGTGCATCATTGAAATCAAAAGCAAAGGGGGTTTCAATTATTCTCTCAAAACAGATAAGGTGGAAGGAATATCAGACAATAACAGATGAGGAAGGACGTCTCCTTATAGTAAAGGGATTCCTGTATGATCAAAAGGTTACCCTGGTGAACGTATACCTGCCCAATGAGGGACAAGTCCCAGCCCTAGAGAGGTATTTGAATTTGATACAACAGAATAAGGAGGGGATTCTGATAATGGGAGGGGACCTAAATATGGCATTAGAACCGACCTTAGATGTATCGAAAGGCACCTCACATATATCATATGCCAAACTGGGCAAAGCAAAAAGACTTCTTCAGGAAGTGCAATTAATGGACAGTTGGAGAACTTTCCATATACACGACAGGGACTATACTTTTTTTTCTGCAAAACATAAAACGTACTCTAGGATAGACTACGTTTTTATAGCTCAAAATGCCCTGCAGTGTATAGTGGAGACCTCCATCGGCTCATTTACAATATCAGACCATGCACCAACTAACTGCATAGTGGAATGGGGAGAGCCTGCACTCCGAGAATGGTATTGGAAAATCAATGAGACTCTTTTGAAAGAACCAGAATGCGAAACACAGATAGCTCAGGAACTAGAATCTTTCTTTTCAACAAATGAGTCAGGAGAGGTAACCCCAATGTGCATATGGGAAACACACAAGTGCTATATCTGAGGAATCCTTATTTCTCTGGGAACACGTAGAAAACGCCATTTGGGGGCCAAGTTAGAAGCGCTCGAGGAGTTCCGTAGACTGGAAAGGGCGCATAAGAAATCACAAGCAGTTACTAACGGATAAACCCAAAGCTACAATAACTCGATGCAAACAAGCCTTTTACGAATACGGAAACAAACCGAGTAAGATGCTAGCCAATGCGCTTAAAGAGACTAGGGCACAAAATTACATTGAACGGATTAAAACTCAGGGAGATGCATTGGTCAACTCCTCACAAGAAATCGCTAAGACATTCAGAGACTATTATAAAAGTTTATATCAGATAGGGGACCAACAACGGGCCACAAGGATGCCCAACAGAGGGGGGGCAAAGGAGTATATAGAGGCTTCGGGTATGCCGGGCATACCGGAAAAGGGATCGGAAGAGATAGATGGCCCAATCACGGCAGAAGAATTTTTAGGAGCCCTTAAAATATTAAAACCAGGTAAGGCTCCTGGCCCTGGACGGATTCACTTTATTATATTATAAGACCTTTGCAGAAAAATTGACACCAAGATTCTTAGAGGCTTTTAACTTGGTACGAGAGGGGCAAAAGATACCGGATGAGACATTGATGGCTCACATAACAGTAATCCCCAAAGAGGGGAAAGATCCCACCCAATGCGCGAGTTATCGTCCAATTTCTTTGTTAAATGTGGACTTAAAGATTCTGACGAAAATACTAGCAAACAGATTATTACCATACATCCCTGCCCTAATACATCCTGATCAAGTGGAGTTTACGCCTAAGAGAGAAGGTAAGGAAAATACACAACGGGTTATAAGTGCTATACACTTTGCGCAAAACCAGCAAAAACCCTTAATGCCCCATACACACGATCGTTTTTCATGCCGTTAAAAATGCCATTAAAAAAAATGGCCATTAAAAATGATCGTGTGTAGGCTCCAGAGCATTTTTAACGACGTGAAAAATGGCCATTAAAAATTTCGAACATGCTCTCTTTTTTCACGTCGTTTTTCATGTTGTTTTTTTTAACGATGTGAAAAACGATAGTGTGTATGCTTTAACGACGTGAAAAAAAACGCGCATGCTCAGAATCAAGTATGAGACAGGAGCGCTCGTTCTGGTAAAACTAGCGTTCGTAATGGAGATAGCACATTCGTCACGCAGTCACGGACTGAAAAGCACGAGACTGAAAAGAGCGAATCGTCGCTCAACACACTTTACTTACATGAAGGGTGGCGCCATTCGAACGGAACTTCCTTTTTATAGTGCCGTCGTACGTGTTGTACGTCACTGCGCTTTGCTTGATCGTTTTTTTAAATGATCGTGTGTACGCAAGACAGGCTTGAGAGGAAACATGAAAAAAACTACGTGAAAAACGGCAAGACAAAAAATGGCAAGAAAAACGCTCGTGTGTATGGGGCATTAGTGTTGAGATCTATCGATGCAGAAAAAGCATTTGATAGGGTAGACTGGACTTTTTTAAAGACCACTTTGCAACATATATGAGGAAGGGGATACAAAATTGGATTATGAGTCTATACTCCACACCTAAAGCTAGGGTTAAGGTAAATGATATACTGTCAGAACCCTTTGATATTTGTAATGGAACACGGCAGGGATGTCCGTTATCGCCCATTATTTTTATTTTGACGCTGGAACCACTCTTAAGAACAATAAGGGCTAACTCAGATATCAGGGGTATACCAGAAAAGGGAAAGGATCAGAAACTAGCTGCATTTGCAGACGACCTCTTGTTTTTTGAAACCTCGCCGGCACTGTCCCTCCCACCTTTACTGTCGGAAATACGCGAATATGGGAGGTTGTCCAACTTTAAGGTAAACTATAATAAATCAGAAGCAATGGGTGTGGAGGTGGACATAGGTTTGCAAGAACAGCTATCCACTTTTTTTTCTTTTAGATGGACAGAATCTCATATAGGATATCTGGGAACTAAAATACCGAGCCAACTATATAGAATATTTGAACTTAATTTTACCCCCTTAGCAAGACAGATCAAACTAGATTTACAGAAGTGGGATAAGGAGATCTTTACGTGGTTCGGCAGAATTAATATCATAAAAATGAACGTAATGCCAAGACTGTTATATTTGCTACAGACCCTATCCATTAAGATACCCCCAGGATTTCTGAGGGATCTGAGAACTAGGTTTGCGGGGTTTATCTGGGCAGGAAAACCAGCAAGAGTCCAAAGAGACATCTTGACTCTACCTAAAGAGAAAGGAGGGGTGGGATTCCTGGGTCCGGTTTGGTACCATGAAGCCATACACCTAACAAGGGTCACGGACTGGTGTGTATTTCAAAAAGACAAGCCATGGATACACTTGGAACAGACAACGTCCGAGTTACCCTTGGAGGGTTTAGTATGGCTCCAGGACTCGTTGATAACGCAGACAGTAAAACGCCACCCGACGGTTGGCGCCACACTCTTATATGCGAAAAAGATATATAAAAAAAAAATGACGATGTATCCGAGCCCAATGACCCCAATTGTGGGTAATCCGGCCTTTGAACCAGGCTTAAAAGATCAAGGTGTTAGGAGTCTAAAATGACAGGGTAAAGGTAGACTTGTACACTTCATGAAAGACAACCGAGTGATGTCCAGGGAGGAGATTGAGCAGGAGTTTTCTGAGGAATTGGACCCATTTAGGAGAATGCAGCTGAATGCTTTTCTCCAATCAATATCAAAGTGAATGACAGAAGTAACAACACTCTAAGTTTGAGGAGCTATGCCTAAAAGAGGAATCAGTGGGACACCCAGTGGCCCTGATGTATGCCTTATTGATCGAGTTAAAAGCCCCGCAAGAACTGGGCTTTATACAGGCTTGGGAAAGAGACCTAGGGATTACATTATCCGAGAGACAGAAAAATAAGATGTTTAGGTTCACACATAAGGCCTCACTAGCAACTAGATACCAAGATACTAACCAGGTGGTACAGAACTCCAGCAGTATTAAATCGAATGTACCCACAAGTGTCAAACCTTTGCTTGCGATGTCAAGAAGCAGTGGGCACATTGCTGCACATTTTTTGGGAATGCTCAGGAGTTAGGGATTTCTGGAAAATGTTCTCCGAAACGATTACAGAAATTACAGATGTGTCTCGAAGAAAATCTGGCTACCTTTTTGCTATTTGATAGTCCCCTCTCGTCTGAAAACTATAAAAAATCACTGATGAGACATCTGCTTACTACAGCAAAAGCATGTATTCCAGCTTTATGGAAAAGTACTATTTCCCCAACTAGAGCACAATGGTTTAATAAGACAACAGAAATCCAACAAATGGAAAATCTCACAATGATTATGAGGGAGCAGGAGGACAAATACCGTCAAACTTGGGCTCCCTATGATACATATAGGGAGCGATTGAGATAGTGTGGGGGGGGTATGGAGGGAGGCCGGGTGGAGGAGGAGGCCGGGGGATGTGAATAATCTTTATTAAATTGTATCTTTTTTTTTCTTTCTGCCTTTTCTACTTATCTTGCTATTTCTAACTTTTCTATAAACCTGTTCTAGGCCCGAATACTTAGGGCAAACTGTTCAAGGGAGGGGGGACAATCAGGGGGGGTCCCAGGGGAATAAAAATGAGACGAAGATAAAGATATTAAAGTAGAAAAGGAAAAAGGTATCGGTTACAGTGATAAAAGAGGAGAGAGAGGAGGGAGGAACTAGAGGAATGGAATGTATTTGATTAATTGTTATAATAATAGATCTTCCTCTACCAACATCACATCAATACCTGAGATTTGCGAGGATGTATAAAGAGTAGGAAACATAAAATAAATGGAAGATGCTATGAGTGAAATAACAGAATCATTTGTATAGATGCATTATATGAAATGTTGTATAACTATCTTTGTGAATGTAAAAGAAAGCGTAAAAATAAAGAATTGATAAAAAGAAAGTCCGTGTTGCCCAGCGACAGCCCCAAAACATCACTGCTCTAGAGGAGATCTGCATGGAGGAATGGGCCAACATACCAGCAACAGTGTGCGACAACCTTGTGAAGACTTACAGAAAACGTTTGACTTCTGTCATTGCCAACAAAGGATATATAACAAAGTATTGAGATGAACTTTTGCTATTGACCAAATACTTATTTTCCACCATAATTTGCAAATAAATTCTTTCCAAATCAGACAATGTGATTGTCTGGATTTGTTTCCACATTTTGTCCCTCATAGTTGAGGTATACCTATGATGACAATTACAGGCCTTTCTCATCTTTTTAAGTGGGAGAACTTGCACAATTGGTGGCTGACAAAATACTTTTTTGCTCCACTGAATCAGGATATGCCCACTACTCATCATCGTCTGTAGTCTGTATGGATGGTTTATCTATGTGTAGTGGGGTGATACCACCTTTTGAAATAATATGTGTGCCATATTATGATACACGTACATGTGTTTTTTTTTTTTTGCTGTGTTTTCCCATTGGGAATCTTTTAACAATGTTTAAAACTTTGTATCAATAAATTTTTCACTTTTTTCTATTTATACACTTTTCATTTTTTTTTCAAATTGCCTTAAAGATCCCATTAAGAGGTATTTACATTTTCAATATATACAGGGATGATGGCAATTTACAAGCCAACCTGCATGAGTCTATTCATTTTCTAGATGTGAAAAGGTAATCAGGGCACTGATCATCCATGCCCTGATTACAATGTAGCCCAAGCAGTGTCCATTAGTGATGCGGCTCTGTGCCCACCGTGTCACCAGTCTGTGCCCATCAGTGACACCAGTATGTGCCTTTTAGTTATACCAATCAGTGCTGCCTTTCAGTGCACATAAGTGCTGCATATTAGTGCCTCCTCCTCAGTAAAACCCCATCAGTGCCCTTCAGTGCTGCCTCATCAGCACATCAGTGAAGGAGAAAAATTACTTATTTACACAATTTTTCTGACAGAAACTTTTTTCCAAAAATGTGTGTACAATGTTGCATGATTGCGCAATTGCCATTTAAAGTGCGACATCGCTGAAAGCTTAAAAAATGGCCTGGGCAGGAAGTGGGTGAAAGTGCCCTGTATTGAAGTAGTTAATAGTAAAATAGTAAAAAATCTGTGTCAACATATAGGCCCCATAAACATGATATGGGGAAGTTGGTCACAAATTATTTTTGGGAAATCCATTTAGCCAGGAGCAGTGATTTTTTTTAAATGCTTACGGTGAGATATTCACAATTACAATTTCTTCAAATACCATGCCTTGGGGTATCGTAATCCTGCCGGTGAAGGAATGCATCTCTGTGATGCACAGAAAGTGCTGAAGCAACACTGACATTTACAAAGGAAACTATTTTAAAGTTACAAAGACATGACATGTTATTGATAGCTTCTTTTTTTTTCTTTAAACATCACACAGACTCCTCCAAGGGTCTGCTACAGTATGTGTTTTGTAGAACATTTTGAGAGGTCTGTGTGCATTTTGTTTTTACAAACTGGCATGGCATTTACTGGCAATTTAAACTGTATTTTTTCTCTTGGTATATGTATTTTTTTGCTGTAGCACATCCTACAGCAAGAATGAAAAAAAAAAGTCTGGTATGGATTTTAACCGGTTCCCAACCGGCTCACATCTATTTACATGGACAGAATGGCACCCCTGACCGAAACCCCGTACCTGTACAGGGTTTCCTTTAAGAGCCGCCAGAGGATGCACACGCGCGCTGCATGGTGGGGGACCTGATGCGTGTGGGCGGCGGTCACGATCACTGCCGGCCACATGCGATTGCATGCACGAGCGCCAGCACAGGGATTTGTGTGTGTAAACACAAATCCCTGTGCTATCAGAGGAGAGGAGACATGTTGTTTGTTCCTAGTATGTCTCCTCTCCTACTCAGTCATTTCCCCATACAGTTAGAACACACTGGGGGAACACACATTTAACCCCTTGATCGCCCCCTATTGTCAACCCCTACCCTACCAGTGAAGCCTCGTACACATGGCCGAGTTTCTCGTCGTAAAACAAACGTCGTTTTTCTCGTCGGTTTTCTTGTCAAGTTTGACGAGATTCTTGTGAAGCTTTGCTTGCATACACACTGTCATTCCAAAATCTCGTCGGTCTAAAAATGCGGTGACGTACAACACGTACGACGGCAGTATAAAGGGGAAGTTCCATTTTCATGGCGTCCTCCCTTGGGCTGCTTTTGCTAATCTCGTGTTGCCGCTTGTTAGTTAAAGTTTGGGAAGAGACGATTCACGCTTTTCAGACTTCGTGCTTTCAGTTCATTTTCTGCGGTTCAGTAGGTTCTTGTGGGTTCGTATCTTGTCTTTCAGGGCGAGTAGTCAGGTCGTATCTGTTTTTCAGTGCATTCTTGTCCACTCGTTTCTGTTTCGCCCAGACGGAGTTTGCTCTTCGTCTACAGAGTGATGACCTTGCATTGCCACCGGATGCAGGGAATGTGGAAGGACTCCCCTTTGTCTTTTTGGCTGATGAAGCCTTTGGCCTGGGTCGGCATCTCATGAGGCCTTTCCCAAGAGGACCCTCACCCCGGAGAGGAGGGTCTTCAACTACCGGCTGGCCAGAGCCCGAAGAGTTGTGGAGAATGCCTTCAGGATAATGGCCAGCCGGTTCTGTCTTTTTCTGACTCCTATTAATCTTGCAGAGTACAAATTGAACTATATTGTGTTTTGTTGTTGTGTACTGCACAATTTTTTGAGGAAGAAATCTTCTACATATATGGCCACAGTTGGGCCCGATTCCGGACTTGCTGCGGACAATGCCCTGCCGAGCCTGGAACCTGTCCGTGCTGGCTTGCCCCCCCAAAGTGCCCGTGCAATCAGGCAGAAATATGTGGATTATTTCATAGGTAGGGGGGCCATTCCAATGCCAGAGAATCTGTCCGAGTTATAATTTTGCCCAAAAAAAAATAAAAATATAAACTTTAATTTAGTAGTTTTGCATTGTTTATATATGAGGTGTGTGCTACTTTTTCAAAGTGTACTTGTAGTGCCAAGTGTTTTTTCATTAGTAAACAACAAACATTTCACTGCTAACAACAAAACTAAATCCAAAAAAGGTTAGAGTGGTTTAAAAAAAAAAGCAACAACATTTTTGGTATTTTCTTGTATTTTACTCTGTGCACAATCACACATATGGTTAGGTATACATTTTTGGTGTCTCTACATTTTAGAAACCCATTTTAGGCTTTTCACATAACATGGCAAATTTTGCTGCTAATGAAATTACAAACAAACAATCTCTTCAACATTCCTCAAAATACAACAATGCTAAACGTATAGGCAACATGTCAGACCATTTAAAAAAAAAAACAAATGTCTATCTGCCCTTCCTCAAAAATGGAGTGTTGTCACCCCTGAACCAGACAAATTTAGAAGATGCACACATTTTTAGGGGGGGGTAAAATAGGTTAGTTACTTCCTCATCCCTATTGTCAACATGTGCTACCCGCCATCATGGGGAATCATTCAACATATTTTGGGGGGGGGCAACCCCTTCTTCCTTTCTCCTACTTGAGTTGTGAGGAAGAGGTTGCACCCCCAAAACACGTACATGGAGATCCTGTGATGGCAGATAGCACATGTTGACCCACTGTGTGCATCTTCTAAATTAGTTTTTGCAACAAAGTGCTACAAAAGTAAACAAAAACTAGACAAAAAAAGGGGTGTTTTAGTCTATTCTCCCCAACACATCTATGATGTCCTTAAATGTATTCTCCATATCCTGAATCCTTTTTTTAATGAAGTCCAGTTGAGTACTACAATCCATTACTTGTTGTATGAGTCTTTGTGCACTATCCCTGGAGAATCGTGGACTTTCAGCAACATATTCATCCCCTAAAATAAAAATAAAAATATAACAATCTCCAGGCCTACATCTCTTTTACCTGAAGCTGTGGTGACAGATACTGACCTGTTTTAGTGACAAGTTCCACCACCTCATCCACCTCTCCTTCCTCGACTTCTCCTTCCTCCACCTCTCCTTTATCTAATTCTACTTCCTCCACATCCTCAGGTTGGGCTTGTTGGGGAGGTTGGGGTTCTTTAGAAGGTGTGGTTTTGCTGGGCTCCAAGGAGTGGTGTCCTCCCAGTCTTCTCTCCCCTATGAGATTCAAACAAATGGTACACTTAACACACACATATATGAAGTCAGAACTAGGAATATGAATCATTGTTTGCAGGTGGGTTACACTTGTCTGTTTAGGCCCAGTTCCAAGATGAAGACCAGATTCGAGAACTATACAAAGCTAAAAAACAGACCTTTTGGTGACAATTTTATCACATGCCCCCCCCCCCCAGTACCCACTGTAGCACCTGTGGTGGACACCCTAAAAAGGTTCTTCTGGTTGCCCACACTATAAAGCTCCTGTGAGTGCAGATGTGTAAACAACTGCTGAGTGTCCTCTCCTTTACATTGATTCAAGTTTGCATTTCAAACTAGTTACAAACACATCATCTTGACAACAAGGTCATATCATTTATAGTTTTTAAACTTGCTTTAAAAAAAAATAAAAAATAATAATTATATTGCCAAATCATCGTATGTAGTGTGCAAACGATGTGTCTATATCGACCGATTACTGTGCCCACTAAATTGGAGAAAATGTCATTTAAGAATGTTAATTAATAAAAAACAACAACATGGAGCAACATGCAAGTTGTGAAATACAACAATAGGGACACAGGAGAAGTACTTACTTTTTTTAAGCATTCTGTTAATGCTCCTTAACTGCTCCGGCTCCCTCAGTTTGAGGTCAGACCACCTCTTTCTGAGCTGCTCCTTGGATCTTTTCACCCCAAAATTCTTATTCAGACTTTTCACTACTTTCTTCATAATTTTGTCCTTCCGAAGATTAGGGTGGGAATACGGCCCATGCTTGGCATCATAATCACAATTGTTCAATATGGCCACCATTTCCGCCATCTCCTCAAAGGACATATTAGATGCCTTGTAGCGCCTCCTTGTTCGTGAGGTTTCCCGCTCTGGGCTTGTCTCCTCATTAGAATTCTCTGAATTCACAGACACCTGCTGTGACTCCGCCATGTCGCCTGCGCGCCGAAAGAGAAGGGGCGGGGAAACATCGAGAAAGAACGTCATGGGCGGGCGATGTGTGTCACGCATGCGTAGTGTATATAAAGCTAACACACATTTGACGTACCTACGTTCCGTGTGCGGCAGAAGGAGTTTAGAGTGCCGAACGTTAAGCCCGAAGGTATCATTTACTAATTGGTACATCAGTGGCCTATACTGCATAGAGATTGGAGAGGCATATATGGGCATAAAGATTTCACGAGTTTAGAGTGTGATTGACATTTTTAATTTTGTCTGGTGTTTTGTCTTGCAGAAACAATGAATGTGTTTGGGGAAAAAGAATTTCTAGCAGAAGTCATTGACAGATTAAGGGAGCTGCCCGCTCTGTGGGAGACAAAAAATCCCCAGCATAAAAAAAGGGGTTCGGAGAGCAGCGTTGGAGAGCCTGCTCCCATTTGTGCAGACCAGGGTGCCCCATGCAACCATTGAGCAGCTTGAAAATTGGGACCTTGAGAGGCACATATAGGACTGCACGCAATCGGGTCCTGGCATCTCAGAGATCAGGAGCAGCAGCAGGGGAGGTATATTTCCCACATTTGTGGTACTACGACAGGTGGGCCTTTATGAATGACCACATTACAGCAAGGGAATCACTGTCCAGCCTTCCCTCCAGCCTTCCCTCCAGCCAAGATGATCCTTCCCAGGATCAGGAGGAGCCTTCCATCTTGGATGAGGACCCAGATCTGTCCGTCTGGAGCCAGGTATAGTATTTTCGACACATTTATTTTTCAAAAATGAATGATGTAAAATACATGTTAAGATGGGTAAAAATTTAGGCAATCAAGAAAAAGGGATTGACATAGCAATAGACAGTAGTGGGAAAAAAAGTTGGGGAGAAGATAGCAAAATGATGGGGGCATAATGAGAGTATTATACACACACATTTTGAAGGATTTGCAACAGTCAATGAACTGAACATTGTGGGGGTGCTTTAATAATAACAAATCCACTTTGCACTACAAGTGCAAACTACAAGTGCAAAGTGCACTAAATATTACCAAACAATTGAACTTGGAAGTAAAGTCGCTGTAAATCAGAGGGATAGATCTGAAATGAGGGGAAGCTCTGCTGATTTTAATCTCCAATTATGTGCAAGCTAAATTTATGTTTTTTCTTTGCCTTCCATGTACCTCTCAGATCTCCAGCGACTGCACTTCCAAGTACACTTTCAAAGCAATTACAAGTGCACTTGTAGTTTGCGCTTGTATTGCAAAGTGGATTTGCCTTTACTAAATAATCCCCTGTGTGTGATTGATGAAACAAAAATCTAAAATATGTCACTTTTTTAACACAGGAGGAGGTCAGCCAAGATAAGAGGGCGGAAAATGTCAGGCAGGAGGAGGCTGGGGTTAGTGGTAGAGAGGAGGTGCCTGGTCCAAGTGGCAGAGAAGAGGTGGCTGGTCCAAGTAGTAGGACAAGGTGTCAGGAGCCACCAATCCGCATGCCACCAAGAAGGGGCAGGAGGGATAGGGCTGTGAGTGTGGAAAGCATTGGCCCTCATTAAAGAGGCCCATGCCACCCTCCAGCAGCCCCCAACCCCTGATGAGGGCTATGCGGCATTGGTGGGCATGAAAATGGCCCAGATGCAACCTGAACAGAGGCTACTTTGTGAGTCCCTCAGGGGTTGAGGGGCAGACTCATAGAGAGCACTGTTATCTGTGACCACGGGCATCCTCCTGCACCTTCCTATTATCCTCCACCTCCTTCTTCTCCACCTCCACCTCCTTTTTCACAACCTCCTCCTTCCTCTTCTCCTCCACCTCCTTCTTCTTCTCCTCCACCTCCTTCTCCAGCTCCACCTCCTTCTTCTCCACCTCCACTTCCTCCTCCTGACATGAGTACACCTCCTGAGGCACAGCCTCCAGCCAGGCGGACAAGGAAGGCTGCAGAGAAGGCTGCAATGTGGTCAGACAGAAGGCAGCCTGTTGTAGTTCCACAGACTTGGGACATGTATCTAACCTGCTGCTGTTCTTGACCTCTGGGAGTCCAAGACCAGATTGGGCTCACTACTGTATGTGCTTCTCAAGGTCCCAATTTTGGTGTCCACACAGTCGCACAAATTGCAGCAGGCTCTCCAGCGCTGCCTTCTAGTTTGGTTATTCTTATTTTGTAGACCAGAATAAATGTGTTTTTGTTAAAGCTACATATTTAGCTGGTGAGTAGGCAGGTAATTTACTAAAACTACAAAGCTAGAGTTTAAATGCAACAGATAACACCCAAAAAACGCACTGAAGGACAAAAAATAGAGGATAATTTTCTACAATTTATGTCAAATTTACACCGGATAAAAAAAAAAGGAGAACACTAGAAAATAAAGAAGATTTTAAAATCTGAAAAAAAAAAAAATTACATCTTGCTCGATCAAATAAAATAACATATTCATGAGATCTGCATTCAGAAATGTTGCTAAAAATTAGTCATAAATATGCGTGAATATCTGCAGACAAAAATGTTCATAATTGCTCATCAATGTACCATTCTAAAGAAGATTTAAATGTGCAGCATTTAAACGTGGCATTTAAACGTGGCTAAATGTGACCAATGTGCTATCTCCATTCAAAACGCTAGTTTTACAAGAAGGTGCGCTCCCGTCTCATATTGAGTCTGACCATGCGCGGTTTTTGAAGACTGGGAAAAGCATACACCCGAACGGTTTTCTCGTCCAAAAACAGTCTGACGAGAATCACGCCGAGAAAAAATGAGACTCCGACGAGAAAAAAGACCGCAGGTCGTCTTTTTTCTCGTCGAGATTTTGGACAGTTTTCTCGACGAGAAAGCGTACACACAGACGGTTTTCTCTGCAAAAAAAGACAAGAAAACTGTTGGGAGAGCTCTTTTTGCAGAGAAAAACGGTCGTGTGTACGCAGCCTCACAGTTACACAGTAATCAGTGCATTTTTATAGCACTGATCGCTGTATAAGTGTCAATGGTCCCAAAAATGTGTCAAAAGTGTCCCATCTGTCCGTTGCAATGTCGCAATACCGCAAAAAAATGCAGATCACCACCATTACTAGTAAAAAAAAAAAATGCCATAAATCTTTCCCATAGATTGTAGCCGCTATAACCTATGCACTAACCAATCAATATACGCTTATTGCAATTTTTTTAACCAATATGTAGAAATAATATATTGGCCTAAACTGTTTAATAAATTTGTTTTTTGGGGATATTTATTATAGCAAAAAGTAAAATATATTGTTTTTTTTTCCAAAATGGTCGCTTTTTTTTTTATAGCGCAAAAAATAAAAACCACAGAGGTGATCAAATACCACCAAAAGAATGCTCTATTTGTGGGAAAAAAAGGATGCAAATTTTGTTTGGGTACAGCATTGCATGACCGCTCAATTACCAGTTAAAGCGATACAGTGCCATATTGTAAAACCGGTCTTGCGCGCCTGTGGGGGCGCCCCGCGTCATGGCTGCAGCCGCGGCTCTTTAACTATGTGATCAGCTATGTCCAAACACAGCCGGTCACATGTACACACGGAGATGCCGGTAATCGGCGCTCCTCGCCTAATTTGGGCACATTAAGTTAACACCACCAAAAGAGTGTTTATTGCTTGGGCATATAGTGGAGCATTATGTATGGCATTGGAATTAGTCCATAATTGAAACTCACAGCTAAGTAATTTATAAAGACATCTGCACCATCATCTGGGTTGTTTATCAGGACACCATATATACTCTCAAGGTCCAACACTAAGAACATTGATCTGCTGATATATAACTAACATCAGCTAAGGTGTGTGGTGACCTGTCATTTTATCAGGGTAGTGCACTGTTAATTCCTTTTTTATAAGGAATATCCAGTGCAGGTATCTAGCAACATCAGGCCTGAGCAGTTCAGTGTGGCTGTACATAGGAAGCTGAAATCAGACTGTGTATGTTTTAAGTAAGAATACTGGAGAGAGGAGGCACACTAAGATGCTGGAGAGAGGAGACACCCTCTGAGACCCTCTGAGACACTGTGTGAGGAGGTAGGCAGGCAGGCATGGTGGGGCAGGAGGCGTGGCAGGCAAGCTGTGAATGGAAACAGTAAGACTGGGAGTGAGGGCATGGGACACGTTGTGAGAAGAGTAATGCTGGGAGAGGGGGCATTTGGGCACGCTGGGACAAAAGGAGCAGCAGTCAATTTGTGAGTAGAGCATTATGTTGTGTGTTTGAGAATAATTTCCCAAACAATAATTATAATGAGTTGTTTTTATCGATCAAATTTATTTTTAAAAGCACACATCAAACAATATGAATACAAACTAAATATGGAATATTTATTCACTAGACATGTATTCACAATAAATAGTTAGATTATGGGTGACATAATAAAATCTTACATGGAGGCGCATGAGTGGAGGACTCCAAGATGGCCGCTTGAGCCTGGAGCTTCGCTTCACCCTGGCCTAACGGCACACACTTTACCCGAATACGGCCAGCGGCATGCTACCGGACCACACCACCAGCTGGGGGAAACACCCCGGAACATCTACATGCCCAGAAGCTCAGCCAAACGGGATCTGAGGCCACCACACGATCAACCCACAACGTATCATGGAAACCTTTCACCGTTTCTATGAGAGGTTATACAGCGCAGGAGACAAGGATGACCAATCCTCTATGACATCCTTATTGGACTCACTACCAATCCCGAAGTTAGAACCTAGACACCGAGATGTTTTAGAATCCTCGTCTAAAGAGAGGCTCCGCCCCTGCCCCGGATGTATTTTCCATACCATATTATAAATTATTTGCACAAACACTAGCTCCGCCCTTTACTCGGTTCTTTAACGCTAAAAGAAACGGGGAACCCCCTAGATAGACATCTTAATTCGGCCTACATATCTGTAATTCCTAAGCCCCACAAAGACCAAGGAGAGGTGGAAAACTACAGGCCCATATCTTTAACCACTTAAGCCCCGGTCCAATATGCAGCATAAAGACCAGAGGTGTTTTTACAATTTGGCACTTCGCTGTTTTAACTGGCAATTGCGCGGTCATGCAATGTTGTACCCAAATGAAATTGGCGTCCTTTTCTTCCCACAGATAGAGCTTTCTTTTAATGGTATTTGATTGTCTCTGCTATTTTTATTTTTTGCGATATAAATGGAAAAAGGCCAAAAATTTTGAAAAAAAAATGATATTTTCTAATTTTTGTTATACGAAAAATCGAATAAACTCAATTTTAGTCATACATTTCAGCCAAAATGTATTCAGCCACATGTCTTTAGTAAAAAAAATGTCACTAAGCATATATTTATTGGTTTGCGCAAAAGTTATAGCGTCTACAAACTAGGGTACATTTTCTGGAATTTACACAGCTTTTAATTTATGACGGTCTCATTTCTCATTTCTTGAGGTGCTAAAATGGCAGGGCAGTACAAAACCCCCCCAAATGACCCCATTTTGGAAAGTAGACACCCCAAGGAAATTGCTGAGAGGCATGTTGAGCCCATTGATTTTTTCTTTTTTTTTGTCCCAAGTGATTGGATAATGACAAAAAAAATAAAAAAATTACAAAAAGTTGTCACTAAATTATATATTGCTCACACATGCCATGGGCATATGTGGAATTACACCACAAAATACATTTTTCTGCTTCTCCTGAGTACGGGGATACCACATGTGTGGGACTTTTTTGGGAGCCTAGCCGCGTACGGGGCCCCAAAACCAATTACCGCCTTCAGGATTTCTAAGGGCGCAAATTTTTGATTTCACTCCTCACTACCCATCACAGTTTTGAAGGCCATAAAATGCCAAGATATCACAAAACCCCCGCAAATGACCCCATTTTGGAAAGTAGACACCCCAAGCTATTTTCTGAGAGGCATGGTGAGTATTTTACAGCTCTCATTTGTTTTTGAAAATGAAGAAAGAAAATAAATGTTTTTTTTTCTTTTTTCAATTTTCAAAACTTTGTCTCAGCAAATAGCTTTGGGTGTCTACTTTCCAAAATGGGGTCATTTTGGGGGGGGGGGGGGTTTGTGCCATCTGGGCATTCCATGGACTCCAAAACTGTGATAGGCAGTGAGGAGTGAAATCAAAAGTTTACACCCTTAGAAAGCCTGAAGGCGGTGCTTGGGTTTTGGGGTCCCGTACGCGTCTAGGCTCTCAAAAAGTCTCACACATGTGGTATCCCCATACTCAGGAGAAGCAACAGAATGTATTTTGGGGTGTAATTCCACATATGCCTATGGCATGTTTGAGCAATATATCATTTAGTGACAACTTTGTGCAAAAAAACTAAAAAATTGTCTTTTTCCCCGCAACTTGTGTCAAAATATTAAATATTCCATGGACTCAACATGCCTCTCAGCAAATAGCTTGGGGTGTCTACTTTCCAAAATGGGTTCATTTGGGGGGTTTTGAACTGTCCTGGCATTTTATGCACAACATTAGGAAGCTTATGTCACACATCATCCACTCTTGTAACCACTTGAAGACAAAGCCCTTTCTGACACTTTTTGTGTACATGAAAACATATTTTTTTTGCAAGAAAATTACGTTGAACCCCTAAACATTATCTATATTTTTTAAAGCAAAGGCCCTACAGATTAAAATGGTGGGTGTTGCATTTTTTTTCCCACACAGTATTTGCGCAGCAATTTTTCAAACGCATTTTTTGGGGAAAAAATAAACTTTTTTTAATTTTAATGCACTAAAACACACTATATTACCCAAATGTTTGATGAAATAAAAAAGATGATCTTAGGCCGAGTACATGGATACCAAACACGACATGCTTTAAAATTTCGCACAAACGCGCAGTGGCGACAAACTACATACATTTTTAAAAGCCTTTAAAAGCCTTTACAGGTTACCACATTAGATTTACAGAGGAGGTTTACTGCTAAAATTACTGCCCTCGATATGACCTTCGCAGTGATACCTCACATGCATGGTGCAATTGCTGTTTACATATGATGCCAGACCGACGCTTGCATTCGCCTTTGCGCAAGAGCAGGGCCACGACAGGGGTGCTTTTTTTATTTTATTTATTATTTATTTTGCTTTTGTATTTTATTTTTAAACTGTTCCTTCCATTTTTTTTTTTATCATTTTTATTGTTATCTCAGTGAATGTAAATGTCCCCTATGATAGCAATAGGTAGTGACAGGTACTCAAAGCATCTGACCACACCAAGATCGGTGTGATAAAATGCTTTCCCAATTTCCCAATGGCGCTTTTTATATCCGGGGAGGACATTCCCTCCCACTGCTTGTAAAAGCAGTCCAGAGGCTAATTAGCTGCTAGGATTTCTTTTACATGAAAGCCGGCCGCTGGCTGAAAAGAATGAGACCAAGATGATACCTAAACCCGCAGGCATCATTCTGGTATAACCATTCAAAATCCAGCAACATACCAGTACGTTGCTGGTCCTTGTTGGTCATGTATTGTAATCTTTTTTTCCATGCAGCCTGTTGGCTGAACGAAAAAAGAGATTGATCGGTGGGTATGCCCACCATTAGAATACCTCCCTTCATCCTCCCACTTCTAATGATGGGCATACATGCACCATTTTTATATGCCGAATCATGGGGGAATCTTCCCGCAAAAGTTATGCCGCGTCAGACTTTTCCACGGGCAAGCCACGGTCGGAATTTCGACCGTATGTACGCGGCATTAGAAGCAAAATCGCTCCTCCGCCCCTGCTGCCCCCATGCTTCCGCATATATGCTATTTTTTTTTTAACTGTGGTGGTGAAATCACCTCCTACAGCACTGGAGTCGCAGTGTGTTGTGTTTTGTAAGTGACAGTGATCGATCGATACTGCACTTGGGTGGGCTGGGCTGGACTGAGGGGCAAAACGCAGGTGCTAGCAGGTATCTGGGCTGATCCTGCTAACACTGCATTTTTGGGAACCCTAAACTGCTGGGGATGCTAGTATAGATCTGATCAGATATTGATCTGTTCAGATACTATACCATTAAGGGAGGTGTATGCTTCGCGCGTGGGTGTTAGCGCTACTGGCACTAACCTGACGCTGCCTGGGGCAACGCAGACCCTAACTGACGCTAAAACCTAATTGATATCACCCGCCGGGCAATCAGGGGGTTAAACATTTATTGGGTTATATACGGCGGGTGCCCTGATGCTATAAAAAGCAAACTAACTAACCAGCGTCACCCATCACACTTATACGGTGATCACTGGTGAAAGGGTTAACTAGGGGCAATCAGGGGGTTAAAACCTTTATTAGGTAATATATGGGGGTACCTGACGCTATAAAAACCTGACGGGGAACCTAAATAACAAAATAACTAACTGGCTAACGAGTGTCACGACTAGTGACACTTATACGGTGATCACTGGTGAAAGGGTTAACTATAGGAGCAATCAGGGGGTTAAAACCTTTATTAGGTTGTATATGGGGGTACCTGATGCTATAAAAACCTGGCGGCGACCTTAAAAAAATAACTGGCTACCTAGCGGCACCAGCGACACTAATACAGCGATTAGAAAAACGGTCGCTTAGTGACACTGGTGATAGGGGTGAAAGGGTTACCTGGGGGGCGATCAAGGGGTTAACCCTTTATTAGGGGGGGTTAGGGGGCTACCCTGGACCTAAAAGGGACCTAACACTAACTGCCCTGACACTTACTATCACAAATGTCACTGATTGCAGTGATCAGTAAATAAATGATCACTGCAATCAGTGACACTGTGAATGGGGGCTGGGGGTTGATCTGGGGGGCGATCTGGGGGTGACTGGGGGGGGGGGTGGAAAGTGTACCTATGTGTCCTGGTGTCAGTGGGCTGTTGGTGCACTAACCTGAGGTCTTCTCTCCTCTGCGCTCTGGACAAATAGAGCGCCACATGGAGAGTAGGGATGAGCCGAACACCCCCGGGTTCGGTTCGCACCAGAACCTTCGAACGGACCGAAAGTTCGCGCGAATTTTCGAACCCTATTCGTTATAATGGACGCGAACGTTCGAAATCAAAATTGCTAATTACAACGGCCAATATGCATGTTAATGTCATAAAACAGGTTTGGGGACCCGGGTCCTGCCCCAGGGGACATATATCAATGCAAAAAGAAATTTTAAAAACTAAAGTTTTTTCGGGAGCAGTCATTTTAATGATGCATAAAGTGAAAAAAAAAAAAGTGAAATTTTCCTTTAAATATGGTACCTGGGGGGTGTCTAAAGTATGCCTGTGAAGTGGCATGTGTTTCCCGTGTTTAGAACTGTCCTTGCACAAAATGACATTTGTAAAGGAAAAAAAGAAGCCATTTAAAACCACTTGCGGCTTTAATGTCATGTCTTGTCCTGGCCGCCATATGGCTGAAAATCCTTGAGAAAAATGGCATGGCTACCCCATCACCCCCCCCCCCACCCCAGCCCCTTTGGGTCTTGTATGGATACTAAGGGGGACCCCGCACCCAAAATAAAACCCTATACCTACAACCCTATATACTCTGAACAGCAGTATATAGGTGGTGCAAACAAGACATGGACTGTAGGTTTGTTCTTAAGTAGAATCTGAACAGGTACATTATGAAGTGTAGCTACATCCCAAAAAAATCAATTTTTAAGCTTTTTGGAGAACATAGGGAGGGGTTATCACCCCTGTAACATTTGCTGTCTTTGCACATCTGTTCAGAACATGTCACCTCACTTTCCGTCCCAATGACAAATGTTTTTGGAAAAGTGGGGTTTTAATTGAAACAAGGATTGGTGATAAAGCATCAGTAGAGAGGAGATACCTTTTTCCCAAATTAAATCTAACAGGATAGAATTTTCCTTCCTAGGGGTAGATTTCCTCTCACTTCCTGTTTTCTCTTGCCGTTTGCAAGTAGGAGTCGTTTGTAAGTTGGATGTTTGAAAGTAGGGGCCTGCCGTATATACTCTGCAGAAATTTGCCCTATTAGATGTTGGTGTAGCCACAAGACTGGTGGGCACAGGAATGGGCCCTGCTGTGAGTTAATAGATCAAGATTTGTACTTGCATGCACCTGTTGAACCGGGCAGAAAAATTGGGCCTTTGGTGGTGGTGGTGGTGGTGGTGGACGGTGTTGCCACAAGACTGTAAGCCCTCACAGTTACTCTTGGTGGGTGCAGGAATGGGCCCTGCTGTGAGTTATTAGATCAAGATTTGTAATTGCATGCACCTGTTGAACAGGGCAGAAAAATTGGGCCTTTGGTGGTGGTGGTGGTGGTGGACGGTGTTGCCACAAGACTGTAGGCCCTCATAGTTACTCTTGGTGGGCGCAGGAATGGGCCCTGCTGTGAACTATTAGATCAAGATTTGTAATTACACGCCCCTGTTAAACAGGGGCTGAAAAATTGTGCCTTAGGCATTGGTGCTGGTGCCACAACACTGCAACCCCTCACAGATACTGTACTTGGAGCACAGCAGTCACACCTGTTGCGAAGCATCTTTTTAAAAAATTGTAATTACACGCCCCTGTTATACAGGGGCTGAAAAATTGTGCCTTAGGCACTGGTGCTGGTGCCACAACACTGCAACCCCTCACAGATACTATATTCTGAGCACAGCAATGAGACCTGTTGCAAAGCATTGCCTAAAAATTGTAATTACACGCCCCAACAGGGGCTGAAAAATTGTGCCTTAGGCACTAGTGCTGGTGCCACAACACTGCAACAACTCACAGATACTGTACTCTGAGCACAGCAGTCACACCTGTTGCGAAGCATCTTTTTAAAAAATTGTAATTACACGCCCCTGTTATACAGGGGCTGAAAAATTGTGCCTTAGGCACTGGTGTGGTGGCATGGATCATTGAGGAGGAGGAAGAGGATAGACAGTGAACATAACAGGACAGTCACTCAGCATCAGCATAGGCAGTCTTGAAGGGATGTGACATTATAAATTATTCCGTTATATCCGCTTCAGGTGTCTGGTAGCTGGTGGTGATCCAAGACTGATTAATTTTTATGAAGGTCAGTCGATCAACCGAGTCGGTGGACAGGCGCACCCTATGATCGGTGACAAATCCTCCAGCAGCACTGAATGTGCGTTCGGAAAGAACGCTGGATGCAGGACAGGCCAGTAGCTCAATTGCATACTGTGCAAGCTCTGGCCAGTGATCCATCCTCAGGACCCAGTAAGCCAGAGGATTTTCGGTGGGAAAGGTGTCCAAGTCTGACCTTGCCCCTAGGTATTCCTGCACCATGTATATCAGATGCTGGCGATGGTTGCTGGAACCGATCATACCTTGGGGCTGCGGACTAAAAAATTGTCTGAACGCATCGGTCAGACGTCCACCTTCCCCACCGCTCCTTCTGCTACTGACCGAAGCCTCAGCAACTCGTCGTCCAGGACCAGGAGTTTGTAACCTCCCAGTTTCTGGGAACGCGTTGCACAGACCTTTCTGCAAGGCCTCCCTGAGATGTCTCATCCTCTGCTCCCTCTGCGACGGCAAGATAAGGTCCGCAACCTTACCCTTGTACCGTGGATCAAGGAGAGTGGCCAGCCAGTAATGGTCACTCTCCTTGATCCGAAGAACACGAGGATCCTTCCGCAGGCTTTGCAGGATCAGGGAGGCCATGCAGCGTAGGTTAGCTGAGGCATTCGGTCCGGAGTCTTCTGGGTCACTGAGGATGACATGATCGCCAGCCACCTCCTCCCAGCCACGTACAAGTCCACTGGTTTGTTGGGACTGTACATCATCCCTAAAAGACTGCTGCTGCTGATGCTGAGTGCCAGGCTCCACCTCCATGCTCACACAATCCTCCTCCTCCTCTTCCTGTGTGATGGGTGGGACAGAAGGAACATTGTCTGGATAAAGGGGGCCTTGAGAGACAAGGAAGTCCTCCTCTTCCTGCCTCTGTTCTGCCTCAAGTGCCCTGTCCATTATCCCACGCAGCGTATGCTCCAACAGGTGGACAAGAGGTACAGTGTCACTGATGCATGCACTGTCACTGCTCACCATCCTCGTGGCCTCCTCAAATGGTGAGAGGACAGTGCATGCATCCCTGATCATGCTCCACTGGCGTGGGGAAAAAAAGCCAAGCTCCCCTGACCCTGTCCTGGTGCCGTAGTCGCAAAGGTACTCATTGATGGCCCTCTGCTGCGTGTGCAGTCGCTGCAGCATGGCCAACGTTGAGTTCCACCTGGTGGGCATGTCACATATTAGGCGGTTCTTGGGCAGGTTCAGCTCCTTTTGCAGCTCAGTCAGCCGAGCACTGGCATTATAAGATCGGCGGAAATGCACACAGACTTTCCTGGCCTGCCTCAGGACATCCTGTAAGCCTGGGAACCTGCCCAAGAACCGCTGCACCACCAGGTTGAGGACGTGAGCCATACAGGGCACATGGGTGAGCTGCCCCTGTCGCAGGGCGGAGAGGAGGTTGGTGCCATTATCAGAAACGACCATTCCTGGCTTAAGCTGGCGTGGCGTCAACCACCTCTCGGCCTGCCCCTGCAGAGCTGCCAGAACCTCTGGCCCAGTGTGGCTCCTGTCCCCCAAACACACCAGCGCAAGCACGGCATGGCATCTTTTTGCCTGCGTACTCGCGTAGCCCCTTGTACGCCTACGGAGCACCGCTGGTTCCGAGGACAGAGCACTCGAAGAGGACATGGAGGAAGAAGAAGAGGAGGGGGTGGAGGAGAGAGGTGTGTCACAACCAGTAGTAGCATTTTGGAGGCATGGTGGCGGAACAACCTCCAACACTACTGCACCTTGTCCTGCATCCCTCCCAGCTGCCAATAGAGTGACCCAATGGGCCGTGAAAGAAAGATAACGTCCCTGTCCATGCCTGCTGGACCATGAGTCAGCGGTAATATGCACCTTACCGCTGACCGCCCTGTCCAGCGAGGCATGGACATTGCCTTCCACATGCCAGTAGAGAGACGGAATCGCCTTCCGTGAGAAAAAGTGGCGTTTGGGAACCTGCCACTGAGGAACCGCACATTGAACAAACTCACGGAAGGGGGCCGAGTCTATCAACTGAAAAGGCAGCAGTTGAAGTGCTAGCAATTTAGCCAAGCTAGCATTCAACCGCTGGGCATGTGGATGGCTGGGAGTATACTTCTTTCGACGGTCCAGCAGCTGGGGCAGGGAAATTTGCCTGCTACAATCGGACGTCGGTGTACTGCAAGTACTTGGTTGTGACACACCTAATTCTACACCTTCAGTCCTCTCAGAGCAGCTTTCAGAGAGGACTGAAGATATAGTGGGGATGGAGATCCCAGCTGATGAGGAGCAAGGAGAGGTCCGCTTTGTTCTTTGGTGTGGGTCTTTTATGTGTGCTTGCCAACGAGCTGCATGGCAGGTCGACATATGTCTGCTCATGCTTGTGGTGCCCAAGCGGCTGATGTTTTGGCCACGCGAGATACGCTTGAGACAAATATTGCAAATAGCAGTGGTGCGATCTGATGCACTCGTCTCAAAAAAGGCCCACACCAAAGAACTTTTGTGATAACGTGCAGAGGCAGCGCCCTGCACAGGCGGAGCTCTGCGGTGTGGTACAGTTGCTGTGCTGGCCTCTAGCTGGCCTCCAGGGGGCATCCTACCTCGTTGGACATGTGACGCTGCATCCTCCTCCTCCTCCTCCTCTCTCCCTTCAGGCACCCACGTGGAGTCAGTGACCTCATCATCCCCTCCCTCTTCACCACTAGAGCAAACCTGGCAGTAAGCTGCAGCTGGTGGAACACTACTGCCAGATTGCTGTCCTTCAGCATCCCCTCTCTCTGCGCGCACACTACTGACTTCCTCAAGCTGGGTATCATCATCCGAGCCTTCGAATCGTTGGGCATCCTCCTGGAGCATGTACCCAACACTGTGCTCAAACAGTTCGGGGGACTCCTCAGGAGGACATGGTGGGTCTAGGGAAGGGGTGGCTGATGATGCCATTGAGTACGCGTTGGCAGCTGCTCTGCCAGTACCCTGAGCCTGGGTGAGAGAGGATGAGGAGGATGAGGAGGGCTTGGTCATCCATTCTACCAAGCCTTCGGCATGATGCGGCTCCACATGTCCAGCTGCCGAAAACAAAGACAAGCGTGTCCCATGGCCACGTGCTGATGACGATGCACGACCACGTCCACGGCCAGCACTGTTGTCTCTAGAAACAGAGCCTGCCTGCCCTGTGTTCTTGCCTCGGCACGCTCTGCCTCTCCTTGGCGGTCTTCCAGCCATTGTAGTCGGTAGTGTATATAGTATAAAAAATAGAACTCCTATGTGTGCTCACAACACACTGTAGGTCCTATGGGTGCTGACACTAACACACTATAGGTACTATGTGTGCTGCTGACAAGAAAATATAGGAGCTCTGTTTGCTGCCACTAACACACTAGAAGTCCTATTGGTGCTTCTGAGATGAAAATATAGGAGCTCTGTGTGATGCCACTAACACACTAGAAGTCCTATGGGTGCTGCTGAGAAGAAAATATAGGAGCTCTGTGTGATGCCACTAACACACTAGAAGTCCTATGGGTGCTGCTGAGAAGAAAATATAGGAGCTCTGTGTGATGCCACTAACACACTAGAAGTCCTATGGGTGCTGCTGAGAAGAAAATATAGGAGCTCTGTTTGCTGCCACTAACACACTAGAAGTCCTATGGGTGCTTCTGAGAAGAAAATATAGGAGCTCTGTGTGATGCCACTAACACACTAGAAGTCCTATGGGTGCTTCTGAGATGAAAATATAGGAACTCTGTGTGATGCCACTAGCACATTAGAAGTCCTATGGGTGCTGCTAAGAAGAAAATATAGGAGCTCTGTTTGCTGCCACTAACACACTAGAAGTCCTATAGGTGCTTCTGAGAAGAAAATATAGGAGCTCTGTTTGCTGCCACTAACACACTAGAAGTCCTATGGGTGCTTCTGAGATGAAAATATAGGAGCTCTGTGTGATGCCACTAACACACTAGAAGTCCTATGGGTGCTGCTGAGAAGAAAATATAGGAGCTCTGTGTGATGCCACTAACACACTAGAAGTCCTATGGGTGCTTCTGAGATGAAAATATAGGAACTCTGTGCGATGCCACTAACACATTAGAAGTCCTATGGGTGCTGCTAAGAAGAAAATATAGGAGCTCTGTTTGCTGCCACTAACACACTAGAAGTCCTATGGGTGCTTCTGAGAAGAAAATATAGGAGCTCTGTGTGATGCCACTAACACACTAGAAGTCCTATGGGTGCTTCTGAGATGAAAATATAGGAGCTCTGTGTGATGCCACTAACACACTAGAAGTCCTATGGGTGCTGCTGAGAAGAAAATATAGGAGCTCTGTGTGATGCCACTAACACACTAGAAGTCCTATGGGTGCTTCTGAGATGAAAATATAGGAACTCTGTGTGATGCCACTAACACATTAGAAGTCCTATGGGTGCTGCTAAGAAGAAAATATAGGAGCTCTGTTTGCTGCCACTAACACACTAGAAGTCCTATGGGTGCTTCTGAGAAGAAAATATAGGAGCTCTGTGTGATGCCACTAACACACTAGAAGTCCTATGGGTGCTTCTGAGATGAAAATATAGGAGCTCTGTTTGCTGCCACTAACACACTAGAAGTCCTACGGGTGCTTCTGAGATGAAAATATAGGAGCTCTGTGTGATGCCACTAACACACTAGAAGTCCTATGGGTGCTTCTGAGATGAAAATATAGGAGCTCTGTGTGATGCCACTAACACACTAGAAGTCCTATGGGTGCTGCTGAGAAGAAAATATAGGAGCTCTGTTTGCTGCCACTAACACACTAGAAGTCCTATGGGTGCTGCTGAGAAGAAAATATAGGAGCTCTGTGTGATGCCACTAACACACTAGAAGTCCTATGGGTGCTGCTGAGAAGAAAATATAGGAGCTCTGTTTGCTGCCACTAACACACTAGAAGTCCTATGGGTGCTTCTGAGAAGAAAATATAGGAGCTCTGTGTGATGCCACTAACACACTAGAAGTCCTATGGGTGCTTCTGAGATTAAAATATAGGAACTCTGTGTGATGCCACTAACACATTAGAAGTCCTATGGGTGCTGCTAAGAAGAAAATATAGGAGCTCTGTTTGCTGCCACTAACACACTAGAAGTCCTATGGGTGCTTCTGAGAAGAAAATATAGGAGCTCTGTGTGATGCCACTAACACACTAGAAGTCCTATGGGTGCTTCTGAGATGAAAATATAGGAACTCTGTGTGATGCCACTAACACATTAGAAGTCCTATGGGTGCTGCTGAGAAGAAAATATAGGAGCTCTGTTTGCTGCCACTAACACACTAGAAGTCCTATGGGTGCTGCTGAGAAGAAAATATAGGAGCTCTGTGTGATGCCACTAACACACTAGAAGTCCTATGGGTGCTGCTGAGAAGAAAATATAGGAGCTCTGTTTGCTGCCACTAACACACTAGAAGTCCTATGGGTGCTGCTGAGAAGAAAATATAGGAGCTCTGTTTGCTGCCACTAACACACTAGAAGTCCTATGGGTGCTGCTGAGAAGAAAATATAGGAGCTCTGTGTGATGCCACTAACACACTAGAAGTCCTATGGGTGCTGCTGAGAAGAAAATATAGGAGCTCTGTTTGCTGCCACTAACACACTAGAAGTCCTATGGGTGCTGCTGAGAAGAAAATATAGGAGCTCTGTTTGCTGCCACTAACACACTAGAAGTCCTATGGGTGCTGTTGGGGTGCAATGCTGTGCTAACAGCACTGCGGTTGGTACTACTGCAATACTGTACTAACAGTAAGCACGCACCAGACTAATCCCCAGCAGCAGCTAATAACACGCTAACTGTGCAATCAGCAGCAATGAACGATCAATGACTTAGGTAGCAATGGTTTAGCAAAGAAATAGCCAATGGTTTAGCAAAGAAGAGCAAATCTTTCAGTATCAAGCAAAGACAGAATCAGCAGACTGATCTCTCCTAAAGCCGGAACTCATGTGACCGGGGCCGATGGCGTGGCGGCCTTTTAAATGGTGGGGCATGTACTAAAGCCCCTGAGCTGTAATTGGCTACAGGCGTCCTGCCTGTAGCCAATTATTGCTCTCTGAGTTTCGGGCGCTGTGATTGGCCAAGCATGCGGGGTCACAGTGCATGCTTGGCCAATCATCAGCCAGCAATGCACTGCGCCGGCCGCGCCGGCCGCAATGCATTGCGGGGCCGCTCGCATCACACGAATGTGATGCGAACGGCCCAAATAGTTCTGGGCTCGACGAGCGAGCGAACGCCCGGTGCTCGATTCGAACATGGGTTCGAATCGAGCACCGGGCCCATCCCTAATGGAGAGATGACATCACTTCCTCCTGCCTGTGTATACATTACACAGGCAGGGGAAGCATCTCATTCACCGGGAGCGATCGCGAGGGGGTGGCCAGAAACCAATGGCCGCCCCCTCATCATGGATCGCTCCTGAAGCGATACTGACTGCCCCATGTACCGGGAGGGGGTCTGATCAGACCCCCCACCCGCACGAAGGCAGGCACGTACAGGTACGTGATTGTGCCTGTCCGTGCCATTCTGCCGATGTATATGTACATGGCACGGTCGTTAAGTGGCTAATAAACAACAATATGAAAATTTTAACAAAAATCCTTACGGATCGTATGGCCTCCTTTATAAGTCTATACATCCACAAGGACCAAGTGGGATTTATCCCAGGCAGACAGGGCCCTGACCAAATTTGCAGAGCGATTGATATCATTTCCATTTTACAGTCGGGCTTGGCCCAGGGAACACACCAGGATGGGTTGCTCCTTTCACTGGACCTCCAAAAGGCGTTTGACTCGGTCTCTTGGCCATACTTGTTTACTATCTTGCAACGCTGGGGATTTGGGCAGAATTTTATGGGCCTAATATCAGCATTATATTCCAACCCCGTAGCGTGAATCAGAATGCAGGGTTATTACTCTGACACTATAAAAATAGCCAGAGGGACCAGACAGGGTTGTCCCCTGTCACCTCTTATATTTACGATAGCCATAGAAACCTTAGCAATTGCCATTCGCACTAACGCGGATATAAGGGCGTGTCATGTGGCCCACAGACGCACAAATGCACATTGTTTGCGGATTACCTATTGCTCTTCATAACGTCATCAATCACCTCTCTCTGAAATAAATGTAAACTGCTGGATCAATTCTCCAGGGCCTCGGGCCTGACGGTCAATCTCTCAAAATCCCAAATCTTGAACGTGAATGTACCCATGTTAGTTGCAGAAAATCTAAAAAACTTCTTCCAATTTGAGTGGAGCAGCTCCACCATTAGATACTTGGGAGTTGAACTCCCCCTGAAGGTAGAACTACTATACGAGGCTAACTTCCCTCCCACGTATGACAGACTTAACGAAGATCTATCTTAAAAACTGGGCACTTCATGATCTCTCCTGGTTAGGGAGACTGAACGCAGCTAAAATGACACTCCTCCCCAAATTGCCTTTTCTCTTTTGATCTCTACCGATCCCAATCAGAAAAGATCACCTGAAAAAATTCCAAAGCAAACTGACAAAATTCATTTGGGGCTCAGCCGGTCACCGCCTTTCCAAGAAAGTCCTATACAGACCCAGGAAACAGGGAGGCCTGGGTGCCCCCAACCTCCTATGGTATTATCAAGCAGCCAGGCTCTCACAATTATCCATCATTTATACACGCATAGAAAAGCCTGATTGGGTGCAGATAGAGAGACAAGCAGTACCAAACGCACACACTCGACTTCCTATTCTGGTGTCCACCAAATGATCGCTCCCCAATTATGTCCCCAGTACTTTCTCATTCCGTCTCCCTCTGGGATGGTCTAAAAAAAAACACACCTCCATTTCATCGGAGATGACACCATTGGCACATATTTTTCACAATTCAAAATTCCCACCGATATTGGACATCAAAGCATTTAGATGGTAGTTGGACAAAGGATTATACCGCATTGGACACTTCCTAACTCCTCAGGGCCCACTCTCACTCAGCAACTGCAAAAGCAAACTGAAAATGTCAGAATCAGAACGCTATAGATACCTGCAGATATCCCACTTCCTAACTAAGCTATGACACACCAAGCCCATGCCACCTACCACAACAACATATGAACAATGGTGCAGCCAAGCCACTGAGCAGAGGGGGGGCATCTTGGTAGTTTATCTGTCACTTGCCTCAGACAACTCCAACCTCCCATATATGCCGACCTGGGATAAAGAAACTTAGATCAGCTGGAGCGAGGACAAGTGGCACAGTCTTCCGGACTTACAAACATATTTGTAACACTGCTCTGATTGAAGCAAACATCAAACTGATCACCAGATGGTACCTTGTTCCAGTGAGATTGGCAAAAATCTTTCCTTCTGCCTCACCTTTATGCTTCAGGAACTGCGACAAATATGGCTCCATGATACACATATGGTGGGAGCGCCCAAAAATCAGGGGTTTCTGGAACAGAATTTTCTATATGATACGTAGAGTTACAGGTAACCAAGTCCCCAAGAACCCAGCTATTGCTTTACTCAATGAGGGGATCCCGAACGTACCCAAAACAACCCAATCATTAATTTTCTTCATCCTTCTGGGAACAAAATTGACCATAGCTAATGCTTGGAAACAACATCATGTATCTTTTACGGCAGCTAAAAGTAAAATATCATGGATAATGGCCCAAGAAAAAATGATGAGCTCATTGAAAGACACAGTGGCTAAATTTGAATCATTTTGGGAACCATGGGCCACATATGTCAAAATTCCTGCAACCGACTCTAGACAGGCTATGGCAGAATAGGATCAGCGGGAATGGCAAGATGGGAACACTTCATCCTCTTCCCTCTCTTCTCCTCTTTTGCCTATTTTCTCTTTCTCCATCTAATTTTCTCCTTTCACTTTACAATATTACTTTCGTTATTGAATATATTACAACGAACTCCTGGACCTTATATTGTATGGAACACCAGGACCAATGGTATGTAAAAGTCAGAGGTTAATCGGGTCGATATCGCTCTACCAGGACGGATCTGTGAAGCTTCATTCTAAATAGCAAATCACCATTCTAACCCATGTTAATTAGATAGAACAAGTTCAATAGCAATAGTCGCAAATTTTTAACTTGACTATGTTAACCTTTATTAGAATGTCCTCAGTCAGATCTTTGACATACTCGCAGATATCCATACCTTGTTCATCGGTAACTCGTTGTATAAATAGTTTTTTTTTTTTTTTTTTACATCTTATTGTATGTTTACGCTAAACAAGAAATAAAACATATTGAAAGAAAATCTTACATAAAATACAAAATTATTTGCAATACTTCCTAATGGGTTTTGATACAGTGCAGATGGAACACAAGGATTGATTTCTTCCCGTAGACCCAAGAACCACAGATATCTATAGTATATAATTAACTATCAGACAAAAACCTCTGTGCTTTACGCAGCCAACAGTTACTGCTCTGCAGCAGAGTAATGCCTTGTACACACAATCAGTTTTCCCGACACGAAAAGTGTGATGTGAGCTTTTTGTCAGGAATTCCGACCGAGTGTGTGCTTCATCACACTTTTTTCTGTCAGAATTCCTGCCAAGAAAAGATTGAGAGCAGGTTCTCAATTCTCGTGACAGGAAAAATTCCTATCGGGAATCGCGCTCGTCTGTATGCAATCACGACGCAAAAAAAAACCCACGCAAGCTCAGAATCAAGCAGAAGAGCCGAACTGCCTATTGAACTTCATTTTTTCTTGGCTCATCGTACGTGTTGTACGTCACCACGTTCTTGACGTTCAGAATTTCAGACAAGATTTGTGTGACCGTGTGTATGCAACACAAGTTTGAGCAGTTTTCCTGCTGAAAAAAAATACGGTTTTCCTGTCGGAAAAACTGATCGTGTGTACGAGGCATAAGAGTTAGGTTACGTAAAAAAAAAAAAAAATGGTGGGGCGTGGCCTGGCGTGTGAAGGAGATGGACGCATAACTGAAGAGCTCCGACAGACCCGCAGCCTTAGCTAGTCTACCTGCACCTACTTCGCACCAGAATGAGCAGGAAGCAATACGGGACACCCCGCACCAGATCCCGGCGCACATCAGCCTTCCAGGGTCGGAACATCTCAGACCTCTTTAAAAATACCCCGGCGGCACGGAACAACGTGGCACGAGACAAGATGGCGGAGCCGCATGCAGAAGAGGAGTACAGCGAGGACTCACAGTCGGCTGCGGAGGAAAACGGTAGGGGAACTCCACACCCTGACCTCCCACTCACTTATGCCGGTATGTCGGGGTTTGCCGCAGACATTAAGGCAACATTCTCTGCTGCTATTACCGATCTCAAATCCAGCATGCTGGTACTGACTGAAAAGATGGCCACCGCAGAAGCTTCAGGGAGGCAGAGGGACAGAGCCATATTAAGATTGGAGAAGGTGACTTGCTCCCAAACCAGGCACTTTATTGAGATAAATAGACATCTCGAGGAATTAGACAATAGAGGAAGGAGGAACAACATTCGGGTGAGGGGGATCCCCGAGTCAGTGGACACGGAGCAGATAACCCCGGCATTAGAGAGGGTCTTTAACAGCCTACTAGAAAGGCCGGAGGACACAGCAATTGAGTTTGTGAGAGCGCACAGAGCTCTTAGAGCAAAGGGGCAGGACAACATGCCGCCCAGGGATATCATATGCTGCTTGCAGAACTTTCCTCTCAAAGAGGATATCATGAGGAAGGCACGCAGAAATGAGCAAATTGTATTCAATGGAGAGAATATAATGTTGTTCCACGACCTGTCCCAAATCACCCTCAAGAATCGTAGAGCTCTTAGACCCCTGTTAGAGAGATTAAGAGAGAAAGAGCTGCGCTACACTTGGCGATTCCCCTTTGCCCTGCTGGTGCATTACAATGGCAAACAACACACTCTGCGCACCCCAGAAGATCTCCCTGAGTTTTGCCAGGACCTCCAGCTTGGAATGGTAGATCTGCCAGAGTGGTACCAGGAATTCATGCTGCCCATGACGGAAAGGCCCCAACCGAGCTCCCCCCAAGCCTCGCCAGATAAACATCTTTACAAAAAGCTGAAACCCTCCCGGCCGGGCGGTTCTCAGACCGGCACACCAAGTCACAGATCACACGCATCTAGAGGAGGAGAGGAGATGTGAAGGTAGCGCCACACACTTTTTTCAACAAAGGGCGATGGACGGTTAACCTGCGACAGCCTCAGCTACTCTTTCCCTCACTTTGACCTCCCCAGGCGCGATGGTTATTCCTACGCACAAGACTGAGTGTGCCCGCTGGGCTGGGAGGTGGATGTTGTTTCTTGCCTTGGCTACACTGCTTGTTGCAGTGGCCGCAGGTCTCCCCAAGTTCCCCAGGGTGACCCACGATTGATTTGAATATGATAAGCCATATGGCACCAACAGGAAGGATGCTTAGACTCATCCGATCTCCCACCTTTGTGCCACGTTCTTACACATGGTCATGAGGGTTCAACATCAGACTATATGTGCGAATTGGTTTAGAACTTAAATATACCTTGGGAGATCATGACAGGTGGAATTCTTAGAGCATGGTTTATGTGGCTTGGTTATGTTAGAATACCACCATACACGAGGAAAAAGGAGGGAATACGTTTCACATAGGCTTTCAGAATATGCGCCCACCCTCGAACTAAGGCTCTAGCTAAATTGATTTATTGTGTTTCCTTTTTTCTCTTTTTTTTCTTTTTTTATTGCTCCTTTACTGGGAAACACAGCTTCATGTTGCAGGGATACTTACACCTCACCCACTGTTCTATTACCATTCTTTGGTTGCATTTATTTCTTATCTAGGTTACGCTTGGTGCAGATTAGACTAATTTTAAATTTATCATAAGTTTTTCTAGGCTGCGGCCTGTCCAGGTTCGTTTTCATAGCCGAGTTTACTTTACAACTCCAGTTTGACCAGTTTAGGTCATCCGCCAACCACCGACCCCCACGAAGTGATACTGACGGGGGTTTTACCTCATCAGAGATCACTTAATTGACTTACTTGGATACGACTTAGTGTCCAAGGGGAATACAGTACCTCTCCCACCCTCCCTTTCAACTAATCCTTCCCCACCCATCCCCCCTCTTTTCCTACACCGCTTCCCCCTTTACCTCTCTTTTCTTTCTCTCTTTTTCTTGCTATATTGATTTTTGGATCTATCAAGCGGGGGTAGCACGATATACAAACTGTAGTGTAGGATTTATAACGCATATAACCTAACAAATCCTAAGTTCTATTTACAGGGAGAGCTACGACAGACTCTTCTAGGAGCACAGCATGGCTTATACTGCCTTGGGTCAGAACGCCACAGTGATCTCACATAATGTGAGGGGCTTAAACGTACCAGAAAAGCGCACAGCCCTTCTCAGAGAATTAAAGAAAGGTAGGCCTAAGTTTGTTTTCCTGCAAGAAACTCACTTCAAGACGCAACAAATACCTAAACTGACAGACACCTTCTTCACGCAGGCATTTCATGCAACGAATGACTTAGCCAAATCCAAGGGTGTATCCATACTTATTAGTAGGGATGCGGCCTTTGAACTTACGGATAGATTGACTGACCCCGGGGGACGTTTTCTTTTTTTAAAGGGCAAATGCGCAGGCAAACCCATTACACTTGCCAACGTCTATTTTCCAAACAAGGCGCACCTTACCTTTTGTAAACGCATCATAAACGAACTCAAGAGCTTCAGTTCAGGTAGCATCATTTTGGGAGGAGATTTCAACGCTCCACTAAATCCACTAGTAGACACCTCTACCGGCAAAACCTACATTACATATAAAATCATCAAACAAATCAAATCCCTACTGAACTCCATGCAACTGGTAGACACATGGAGGTTTTCACACCCTGAAGATAGGGACTTTACTTATTTCTCCAGTCCCCACCAAAGGTATTCCAGGATTGATTATATCTTCCTCACGCAAAGAGACCTGGAAATGATCTCTGGGGCACACATTGGGATTCAGACCACTTCAGATCATGCCCCGGTTGCCCTACACCTGGACTTGACGTCGCCTCCCACTAAGTCCAACACGTGGAGACTCAACTCCTCCCTAATAACTGATCCAACCTTAGCTACACGGATCGCCACTTCCATCCGGGAGTATTTCTTGCAGAATGGGACACCAGGGATTGACCCGATGATTCTATGGGAAGCCCATAAATGCACCGTGAGAGGGGAACTGATAAAAATGGGGGCCCAACGCAAAAAAGACAGGGAAAGGGAAATCGCACAGCTGTCCAAACGCATACATATGTTAGAAACGCACCACAAACAATCTTTATCGGTCCGCTCTGCAGCTGACTTACTGGAGGCCAGGAAGTCACTACAACAGTTGTTTGACACAAAAGCTAAGAGGTTGCTATTCTTTAGGAAGAAAATATATTATGAGTTTGGGGACAAGACAGGCAAATTTCTGGCGAAAGCCTTGAAAAACGACAAAACAACACAGAACATATTAGGCATCCGGACAAAGACAGGGACACTAGACATCACAACGAAACAAATAGCTGACCACTTCCATAAGTATTACACTTCGCTATATAATCTACCGGTACAATCCAAGTCAGGACAGCACCAAGGAGACAGAGGTCAGGCCATTTTGGACTACCTCAGAGACTCAAAACTCCCGACACTACCTGTGGAGGACACCACTCTACTAGAGAAACCTATTGAGATTGCAGAACTACAAACGGTCATCAAAAACCTCAAATCAGGGAAGAGCCCCGGACCTGATGGCTTCACAGCCATTTATTATAAAACTTTCTCAGACTCCTTAATCACACCACTACTACATGCCCTCAATTCTCTCTCTAGGCCTAGGGAAATACCACAAACCTTTTTGTCAGCGCATATTACAGTCATTCCCAAACCAAACAAGGACCCGACTGACTGTGCCAGTTACAGGCCAATTTCCCTCCTAAATCTGGACGTCAAATTGATATCTAAAATCCTGGCCAATAGACTGAAGCCCCTGCTTTACACCCTGGTGGGACCCGAACAAGCCGGGTTCATGCCGGGAAGGGAAACAAGGGATAACATATTTAAAGCGCTCAACTTGATTCATGCCTCAGGTTCCCTAAACATTGAAGGTCTTCTCCTGTCCACTGACGCGGAGAAGGCCTTCGACAGGGTTGCGTGGGGATTTCATGATGGAAACCTGCAAACATATTGGCCTAGGGCCTCACATGATAACCTGGATATCTGCTCTGTATAAAGACCCAACCGCGCGACTCAAGATCAACGGCTCCCTCTCAAACACGGTCCAGATTAGGAACGGGACAAGACAGGGATGCCCCCTCTCACCCCTCCTGTTCATTCTGACGTTAGAGCCCTTTATCAGGAAAATTACAATGTCTGACTCGATCACAGGATTCAAATTAGCAGGGAGGGAACACAAGTTGTCGGCTTACGCCGACGACTTGTTGTTCTTCATCACCAACCCACACTCTTCAATACCAGCCCTGATATCTGAATTCACGCAGTTTGGGGTCATCTCCAACTTAAAAATAAATTACTCCAAATCAGAGGCTATGAACCTGACTGTTCCCAAAGAAGACCTCACCGACGTAATGACCAAGTGTCCTTTTAAATGGGTTGACTCTGCTCTTCAATACTTAGGGATTTGGTTGACACCTAAGCTGTCCCAGATATTTGACCGGAATTTCTCACCACTCCTGAAACTGATCAGTGCTGATCTGATGAACTGGCACCCACGACACTTCTCCTGGTTTGGTAGAGCAGCCATCTGTAAGATGGTAATTCTGCCGAGAGTGCTTTATCTGTTCAGGAATCTCCCTATTAAAATTCCTCACAGCTTCTTCCGAACGCTTCGTTCGCTGCAACTTAAATTTATTTGGGCCCATAAAAACCCAAGAGTCAGACTTGCCTTGCACTCCCGGGCCAAGGATAGAGGGGGAATGGGTGTCCCCAGCTTTAAGCAATACTACCTCGCAGCACACGTAACAAGATTAATAGACTGGCACTGTCACCATGCACTTAAGGACTGGGTTGGAATGGAGAAAGCTATGAGCCCCACCTCCCTTAGGTACTTACCCTGGACTTCTTGGCACAACATCCCAGCTGCCCTCAAATCACACCCTCTTATAGGTCCCACCTTGACAAGTTTCCATGTTTTGACAAAACAGGCCAACTTCTCCTCACACATGAGTCCAATTACATCTCTGCTTGACAATCCGGACTTCCAGCCGGGTATAAGGAATCACAATCTGCTTAACACAGACACAAATACCCCGCTATTGGCTAAGCATTGTTTTCTAGGCGACAGATTTAAAAACTTTGTAGATATAAAGGCTGACAATAACCTACCGGGCCTACCGCTGTGGACATATTTTCAAATTCGTAGCTACCTAAACCACCCAGTCAGGAAGGCTCACTTTAACAGACCTCTAACGGAACTAGAGAACATTTGTCTGAAAGGAGAACCCCTGCCCAAAGCCACATCTATCGCACATGGCTGGATTCGGGAGGGTGATGCACCAGGGGACAATAGGCTCAGAGCTGCGTGGACAGAGGACTTAGGCGCCCCCATATCGGACATACAATGGCGAAATGCCTGTATACTAGCACACAAATGCTCACTCAGCTCCAGAACCCAAGAAACAGCATATAAATTGCTGACACGCTGGTACGCCACGCCTGTGAGGCTACACTCTTGGTTCCCACAAACACCTGATACATGCTGGAGGTGCCAAAACGCGAAAGGTACTCTATTACACATTTGGTGGCAATGCCCGGGGATCCAACCCTTCTGGACCCAGGTACGAGAGCTGATATTTCAGATTACTGAAACAAAACTAAAGCTTGATGCCATGGGGTGCCTCCTTCATGTCACAGACTTCTCCATCAAAAGATACAAAAATTCTCTGACCAAACACTTACTGAACGCTGCCAAAGCCCTCATACCATTATATTGGAAATCCTCACGCATTCCGTCCAGACAGGAATGGCTACGTAAGGTTTCGGAGATCTGTGATATGGAGGACGCTGTAGCTCAAGCTGGAGACAACGCTACAACATTTCATGACACCTGGTCACCCTGGTTTGCGTTTAAGTACTCCTCAGACTACCTGAACCTGATGGACACAATCCAATGACTATAAGGGACCCTCCCTACTTAAAGAAGGTGATACCACTCTGGAATCTGATCCTCAAACTTATATCCACAATAGGTACCCACTTGCAACATAGAAAACTACCTTAGCGAGAAATGTACTACCTCGAACCCCCACGCTGTTACTCCCTATTCGGGACTTGATTAGGCTACACAATTTGCAGGTTCCTTATGGATTCTGCTTCGATGCTCCACCCCGCACCCTCTTTCCCTTTCTTCTATACTTCTCTTCCTCTCTAGACTTTCCTAGTTCTTCTTCCTCCAACTCTGCTTGTACCAAAACCAATGGGCAAATTTAATATATGGTACGAAGGTCGGATCTATCCATTCACCCATTACAATAGATGTCAGAACTGTTATATTTACTTAATCCGCAGGTACTATGTTTCTGTTTTCATAATACTGAGTTCTCCGGATGTCTCTTGTTAATGTACCAGACAGTAAATGCTTGGAACAATTATGGTATATTGGTTTATGTACTGCTACTTATATTTCTAGGAGCTGCGACTCCATATCTTTGTAAACGTATTCTTGCATTTCCTGATACTTTCAATAAACTTGATGTTATAAAAAAAAAAAAAAAATGGTACGCTAATATAGCGCCAACAAAAGATAACATTTAGAAAAACAAAAATAAAGTTATTGAAAAATCTACAATAGTTGTTGCATCGGGGAGTAATAATCAAAATGTTATGAACATACAATAATAAGTATATGCAAAAAAAAAACAAGGAATAAGGAAAGATCAATGTAACATAATTATCCTTCCAAAATGGCTGCTGGCTCACAATGGTCGTTACCAGAGTCCCATAATATGGCTGCCTTTCCCAAAATGGAGGCTTGTTAAGGAGGAGCTGCATCTTGAATCCTTAAAGTATCAGAGTATGAGGCGTGATGAAGAGAGTATGAAGTATGAAGTGTGAAAGTGTATGCAGTGATGAGAAGTGATGAGTCCAATGTATGAAGTAATGAGTGTCCGAATTGTGTGGTGTATGAAAAGTGTGATAATGGCTTCCTCTCCTGGTCCTATATACCGTTCTGGACAATAAGCTCCTAAAAATTATAATAAGCCTAGCCCTGAAGGTGTAACTTCTTATCATTGTTTGATGCAGTAAAATTAACCACCAAGTGTCATTATAAGACCAGGGATGTATTTGTTCTAAATAACTTGTTGTAGGACTGTGCACTTTTCATGATACAATTGTGGCCATATGATATTTCTAATATGTAAAAGCTGGTAAGGAGGGCTAAACACGCCCCTAATTAACTCCCCAAACCACCACTGCGCCCAGATGGAATTAGAACAAATAATCCTGAAACTGCTACTTAAAAATTGAAACAATGTGGTATGTGAATTTTAAGTGAAAAAATAGTAGCGCTCTGTTTATGCAAAAAAAACAGTCCTAACAAGCGATATACAAATCAAAAATACTATAATGTGTATATAAATAATATTCCACCAAGTGAAAGTGGACAAATGATAAATATAGTAGTCCTATGTATCCAAAACGTATAATCAAGCAACAAAAGTAATGAAATATATGTGCAGTGAATCATAAATAAAAGTCCATAATATTCATGAATAAAAAGTCCATAAAGCAAAGTACAAGTGATAAAGAAATCCAGGTGATGAAAACTCGAGTGCTTCCAACAAATATCCCTAATCTTGAAAATGTAATTATGCTCCTTCACCACACCACTTGTGTCTGTGAATCCACTCCCAAAGTAAAAAAATTCACCAGATAGATATGCCTCACACTCTCATATTCGGCATAAAAGCTTGATACCCCTCCGGGGTTAATAGACAAATCCACTGGAATTTTTACAAGAGAATCCACTCCACATGTAAAAAATGAATAAGTGCTTCCAATGGTGAAGTAAGTAAAAACAATGTATTTTAAAATTGCACACACACATCTTCAACCATCGTACTCACATTGTTCAAAGTTCAAACAGGCACTTCAAATGAAAAGCAACAGAAATGAAGGCTTGCAGTGGCGTACTAGGAATTGCGGTCACGGCGGACCCAGAATAACCAGCAGATCTCACCCTCCAATTGCTCGCTCTCCTTCCCGGCCAGAGTCGTATCAACCTCGGTGGTGGTGTCTACTAGGGATGAGCTGAACACCCCTCGGTTCGGTTCGCACCAGAACTTGCGTACGGACCCAAAGTTTGCGCGAACTTTAGAACCCTATTAAATACAATGGATGCGAAAGTTCGAAATCAAAAGTGCTAATTATAACGGCTAATATGCAAGTCATTGTCCTAAAAAGGGTTTGGGGACCCGGGTTCTGCCCCATGGGACACATATCAATGCAAAAAAAAGTTTTAAAAACGGCTGTTTTTTGGGGAGCAGTCATTTTAATGATGCATAAAGTGAAAAAAAAAAAAAAAAGTGAAATATTCCTTTAAATATCGTACCTGGGGGGTGTCTAAAGTATGCCTGTGAAGTGCCACGTGTTTCCCGTGTTTAGAACTGTCCCTGCACAAAATGACATTTCTAAAGGAAAAAAAGCCATTTAAAACTGCTTGCGGCTTTAATGTCATGTCTTGTCCTGGCAATATGGATGAAAATCTTTGAGAAAAATGGCATGGCTACCCCATCACCCCCCCTACCCCAGCCCATTACCAGCCCCTTTGGGTCTTGTATGGATATTAAGGGGAACCCCGCACCCAAAATAAAAAAGGCCCTATATACTCTGAACAGCAGTATACAGGCGGTGCAAACAAGACAGGAACTGTAGGTTTGTTCTTAAGTAGAATCTGTTTGTAATTTTGAACAGGTACACTGTTTAAGTGTAGCTCCAGCCAAAAAATATATTTTTAAGCTTTTTGGAAAACATAGGGAAGGGTTATCACCCCTGTAACATTTGTTTTGCTGTCTGTGCACCTGTTCAGAAGATTTCACCTCACTTTCCGTCCCAATGACAAATGTTTTTGGAAAAGTGGGTTTTTTATTGAAACAAGGATTGGTGATAAAGCATCAGTAGTGAGGAGACACCTTTTTCCCATATTAACTCTTACAGGAGAGAATTTCCCTTCCAAGGGGTAGATTTCCTCTCACTTCCTGTTGTCTCCTTCCGTTTGCAAGTAGGAGTTGTTTGTAAGTTGGATGTTTGAAAGTAGGAGCCTGCCGTATATACTCTGCAGAAATTTGCCCCTTAGGTGTCGGTGTTGCCACAACACTGCAAGCCCTCACAGTTACTCTTGGTGGGCACTGGAATGCCCTGCTGTGAACTATTATATCAGGAATTGTAATTACATGCCATTTTTGAACAGTGGTAGGAAAAATTGGGCCTTTGGTGGTGGTGCTGCTGCTACAACACTGTCAGCCCTCACAGTTACTCTTGGTGGGTGCATGAATGGGCCCTACTGTAAATTATTAGATCAAGAATTGTAATTGCATGCCCCTGTTGAAGAGGGGCAGAAAAATTGGTCCTTTGATGGTGGTGGTGGTGTTGCCACAACACTGTAAGCCCTCACAGTTACTCTTGGTGGGTGCAGGAATGGGCCCTACTGTGAATTATTATATCAAGAATTGTAATTACATGCCCCTGTTTAACAGGGGCAGAAAAATTGGGCCTTAGGCACTGGTGCCACAACACTGCAACCCCTCACAGATACTGTACTTGGAGCACAGCAATGAGACCTGTTGCAAAGTATTGCATCACAAATTGTAATTACACGCCCCTGTTAAACAGGAGCTGAAAAATTGGGCCTTAGGCACTGGTGCTGGTGCCACGACACCGCAACCTCTCCCAGATACTCTAGTTGGAGTGCAGGAATGAGCCCTGCTGCAAAGCATTGCATAAAAAATTGTAATTACATGCCCCTGTTAAAAATTGGGCCTTAGGCACTGGTGGCGGCACCCAGAAACAAAAAAGTTCTTCCAAGCTATCATCAAGAATCGGATCATTGAGGAGTAGGAGGATAGTCATTCAACATAACAGGACAGTCACTCATAGCATCAGCATCAGTCTTGAAGGGATGTGACATTTGAAAATAAATTATTCTGTTATATCAGCTTCAGGTGCTTGGTAGCTGGTGGTGATCCAAGACTGGTTCATCTTTATGAGGGTCAGTCGATCAACCGAGTCGGTGGACAGGCGCACCCTGTGATCCGTGACAAAGCATCCAGCAGCACTGAATGTGCGTTCCGAAAGAACGCTGGATGCAGGACAGGAAAGTAGCTCAATTGCATACTTGCAAGCTCTGGTCAGTGATCCATCCTCAAGACCCAGTAAGCCAGAGGATTTTCGGTGGGAAAGGGGTCAAAGTCTGACCTTGCCCCTAGGTATTTCTGTACCATGTATATCAGACGCTGGCGATGGTTGCTGGAACCGATCATACCTTGGGGCTGCGGACTAAAAAATTGTCTGAACGCATCAGTCAGACGGCCACCTTCTCCACCGCTCCTTCTGCTACTGACCGAAGCCTCAGCAACTCGTTGTCCAGGACCAGGAGTTTGTAACCTCCCAGTCTCTGGGAACCCGTTGCACAGACCTTTCTGCAAGGCCTCCCGGAGTTGTCTCATCCTCTACTCCCTCTGCGACGGCAAGATAAGGTCCGCAACCTTACCCTTGTACCGTGGATCAAGGAGAGTGGCCAGCCAGGAATGGTCCCTCTCCTTGATCCGAAGATCCTTCCGCAGACTTTGCAGGATTAGGGAGGCCATGCAGCGAAGGTTAGCTGAGGCATTCGGTCCGGAGTCCTCTGGGTCACTAAGGACGACATGATCCGCAGCCACCTCCTCCCAGCCACGTACAAGTCCACGGGTTTCTTGGGACTGTAAATCATCCCTAAAAGACTGCTGCTGTTGATGCTGAGTGCCATGCTCCACCTCCATGCTGACACAATGCTCCTCTTCCTCCTCCTCTTCCTCTTCTTGTGTGATGGGTGGGAAACACAGGGAAGACTGTCTGGGTAAAGGAGGCCTTGAGAGGCAAGGAAGTCCTCCTCTTCCTGCCTCTGTTCTGCCTCAAGTGCCCTGTCCATTATTCCACGCAGCGTATGCTCCAACAGGTGGACAAGAGGTACAGTGTCACTGATGCATGCACTGTCACTGCTCACCATCCTCGTGATCTCCTCAAATGGTGCCAGGACAGTGCATGCATCCCTGTTCATGCCCCACTGGCATGGTGAAAAAAAACGAGCTCTCCTGACCCTGTCCTGGTGCTGTAGTCGCACAGGTACTCATTGATGGCCCTCTGCTGCGTGTGCAGCCGCTGCAGCATGGCCAACGTTGAGTTCCACCTGGTGAGCATCTCACATATAAGGCGGTTCTTGGGCAGGTTCAACTCCTTTTGCAGCTCAGCCAGCCAAGCACTGGCATTATATGATCTGTGGAAATGCACACAGACTTTCCTGGCCTGCCCCAGGACATCCTGTAAGCCCGGGTACCTGCCCAAGAACCGCTGCACCACCAGGTTAAGGACGTGAGCCACACAGGGTACATGGGTCAGTTGCCCCTGTCGGAGGGCGGAGAGGAGGTTGGTGCCATTGTCGCAAACCACCATTCCTGGCTTAAGCTGGCGTGGCATCAACCACCTCTCGGCCTGACCCTGCAGAGCAGACAGAACCTCTGCCCCAGTGTGGCTCCTGTCCCCCAAACACACCAGCGCAAGCACGGCATGGCATTATTTTGCCTGCGTACTTGCGTAGCCCCTTGAACGCCTACAGAGCACCGCTGGTTCCGGAGACAAAGCACTGGAAGAGGCCATGGAGGAAGAAGAAGAGGAGGGGGTGGAGGAGAGAGGTGTGTCACAACCAGTAGTAGCATTTTGGAGGCATGGCGCGGAACAACCTCCAACACTACTGCACCTTGTCCTGCATCCTTCCCAGCTGCCAAAAGAGTGACCCAATGGGCCGTGAAAGAAAGGTAACGTCCCTGTCCATGCCTGCTGGACCATGAGTCAGCGGTAATATGCACCTGACCGCCCTGTCCAGCGAGGCATGGAGATTGCCTTCCACATGCCGGTAGAGAGCCGGAATCGCCTTCCATGAGAAAAAGTGGCGTTTGGGAACCTGCCACTGAGGAACCGCACATTGCATAAACTCACGGAAGGGGGCCGAGTCTACCAACTGAAAAGGCAGCAGTTGAATTGCTAGCAATTTAGCCAAGCTAGCATTCAACCGCTGGGCATGTGGATGGCTGGGAGTGAACTTCTTTTGACGGTCCAGCAGCTGGGGCAGGGAAATTTGCCTGCTACAATCGGACGTTGGTGTACTGCTAGCAGAGTGCCCGCAAGTACTTGGCTGTGACACACCTAATTCTACACCTTCATTCCTCTCAGTGCAGGTTTCAGAGAGGACTGAAGGTATAGTGGGGTTGGAGATCCCAGCTGATGAGGAGCAAGGAGAGGTCTGCTTTGTTCTTTGGTGTGGGTCTTTAAGGTACGCTTGCCAACGAGCTGCATGGCAGGTCAACATATGTCTGGTCAAGCATGTGGTGCCCAAGCGGCTGATGTTTTGGCCACGCGAGATAGGCTTGAGACATATGTTGCAAATAGCAGCAGTGCGATCTGATGCACTCGACTCAAAAAAGGCCCACACCAAATAACTTTTGGAATAACGGGCAGAAGCAGCGCCCTGCACAGGCGTAGCTCTGCGGTGTGATTCAGTCGGTGTGCTGCCCTTATGCTGGCCCCCAGAGGGCATCCTGCCTCGTTGGAGATGTGCCTCCTCCTCATCCTCTCTCCTATCAGGCACCCACGTGGAGTCAGTGACCTCATCATCCCCTCCCTCCTCATCACTGGAACCAATCTGGCAGTATGCTGCAGCTGCTGGAACATGACTGCCAGATTGCTGTCCTTCTTGAGCATCCCCTCTCTCTGCGCTCACGCTACTGCCTTCCTCTAGCTGGGTATCATCATCAGACCCTTCGAAACGCTGGGCATCCTCCTGGAGCATGTACCCAACACTGTGCTCAAACAGTTCGGGGGACTCCTCAGGAGGACATGGTGGGTCTAGGGAAGGAGTGACTGATGATGACATTGATACGAGGGAAGAGGATGCTTTGGCAGCTGCTTTGCCAGTACCCTGAGCCTGGGTGAGAGAGGATGAGGAGGGCTTGGTCATCCACTCTACCAAGTCTTCGGCATGATGCGGCTCAACACGTCCAGCTGCTGAAAATAAGGACAAGCGTGTCCCATGGCCATGTGCTGATGACAATGCACCGCGTCCACGACCAGCACTATGGCCCCCAGACACAGACCCTGCTTGCCCTCTTTTATTGGCTCGTGACTGTCTGCCTCTCTTTGTTGGCCTTCCAGACATAGTAATGGCCTGCAGGGAGATGGGAAAACCAGCAATTGGGTAGTGTATATTGTGCTGGAGGCACACAACATCCACTAACTCCAGCAGATGCCTGTATTAGAGAACAGCAATGACGGGTATATACAGGTGTATACTGTGCCACTAACTCCTGCAGATGCCTGTATTAGAGAACAGCAATGACAGGTATATACAGGTGTACACTGTGCCACTAACTCCTGCAGATGCCTGTATTAGAGAACAGCAATTGCGGGTATTTACAGGTGTATACTGTGCCACTAACTCCTGCAGATGCCTGTATTATAGAACAGCAATGACGGGTATATACAGGTGTACACTGTGCCACTAAATCCTGCAGATGCCTGTATTAGAGAACAGCAATGACGGCTATATACAGGTGTATACTGTGCAACTAACTCCTGCAGATGCCTGTATTAGAGAACAGCAATGACGGCTATATACAGGTGTATACTGTGCCACTAACTCCTGCAGATGCATGTATTAGAGAACAGCAATGACGGCTATATACAGGTGTATACTGTGCCACTAACTCCTGCAGATGCCTGTATTAGAGAACAGCAATGACGGCTATATACAGGTGTATACTGTGCCACTAACTCCTGCAGATGCCTGTATTAGAGAACAGCAATGACGGCTATATACAGGTGTATACTGTGCCACTAACTCCTGCAGATGCCTGTATTAGAGAACAGCAATGACGGCTATATACAGGTGTATACTGTGCCACTAACTCCTGCAGATGCATGTATTAGAGAACAGCAATGACGGCTATATACAGGTGTATACTGTGCCACTAACTCCTGCAGATGCCTGTATTAGAGAACAGCAATGACGGCTATATACAGGTGTATACTGTGCCACTAACTCCTGCAGATGCCTGTATTAGAGAACAGCAATGACGGCTATATACAGGTGTATACTGTGCCACTAACTCCTGCAGATGCCTGTATTAGAGAACAGCAATGACGGCTATATACAGGTGCATACTGTCCTGGGGGCACACAACACCCACTAACTCCTGCAGATGCCTGAGAAAAGAATAGAACATAGAACTAGGGATGAGCTTCGTGTTCGAGTCGAACATACGTTCGACTCGAACATTGGCTGTTCGATCGTTCGACGAAGATCGAACGATTTGGGCCGTTCGCGCCAAATTCGAGTGACGCGAACGGCCCACAATGCACTACGCCATCGCAGTGTCATCCAGGCGCTGTGATTGGCCAAGCATGCACTGTGACCCCGCATGCTTGGCCAATCACAGCGCCGGCAGCGAGGAGAGCAATGATTGGCCACAGGCAGGATGCCTGTGGCCAATTATTGCTGAGGGTGTTTAGTACACGCCCCACACTATAAAAGGCCGCCAGCACGGCGGCCTAGTGTAGTGTGTTCCGGAGCAGGGATAGAGTAGCATAGGCAGGGACAGTGACTGTTATTTCTTTCTTGCTTAACCTGGATTCCTTTAGTTTAGGGAAAGAGAAGGATAGGTAGGGAGAGTGTCAGTGTGTTTTGTGCTTCTGCTATAGTGTGCTTAAAAAAAACATTTATTCTAGGGACAGAAAACTCTAGGTAGGGACAGTGTCAGTTTCTTTCACTCTGCAAGTCCTTGTTTCCAGGGACCTGTAAGGACAGTGAGTTAATTGTCCTTGTGCTATATTGTGCTTAAAAAAAAACATTTATTCTAGGGACAGAAAACTCTAGGTAGGGACAGTGTCAGTTTCTTTCACTCTGCAAGTCCTTGTTTCCAGGGACCTGTAAGGACAGTGAGTTAATTGTCCTTGTGCTATATTGTGATTAAAAAAAACATTTATTCTAGGGACAGAAAACTCTAGGTAGGGACAGTGTCAGTTTCTTTCACTCTGCAAGTCCTTGTTTCCAGGGACCTGTAAGGACAGTGAGTTAATTTTCCTTGTGCTATATTGTGATTAAAAAAAACATTTTTTCTAGGGACAGAAAACTGTAGGTAGGGAGAGTGTTTTTTTTCTTTCACTCTGCAAGTCCTTGTTTCCAGGGACCTGTAAGGACAGTGAGTTAATTGTCCTTGTGCTATATTGTGCTTAAAAAAAACATTTATTCTAGGGACAGAAAACTCTAGGTAGGGACAGTGTCAGTTTCTTTCACTCTGCAAGTCCTTGTTTCCAGGGACCTGTAAGGACAGTGAGTTAATTGTCCTTGTGCTATATTGTGATTAAAAAAAACATTTATTCTAGGGACAGAAAACTCTAGGTAGGGACAGTGTCAGTTTCTTTCACTCTGCAAGTCCTTGTTTCCAGGGACCTGTAAGGACAGTGAGTTAATTTTCCTTGTGCTATATTGTGATTAAAAAAAACATTTTTTCTAGGGACAGAAAACTGTAGGTAGGGAGAGTGTTTTTTTTCTTTCACTCTGCAAGTCCTTGTTTCCAGGGACCTGTAAGGACAGTGAGTTAATTGTCCTTGTGCTATATTGTGCTTAAAAAAAACATTTATTCTAGGGACAGAAAACTCTAGGTAGGGACAGTGTCAGTTTCTTTCACTCTGCAAGTCCTTGTTTCCAGGGACCTGTAAGGACAGTGAGTTAATTTTCCTTGTGCTATATTGTGATTAAAAAAAACATTTATTCTAGGGACAGAAAACTCTAGGTAGGGACAGTGTCAGTTTCTTTCACTCTGCAAGTCCTTGTTTCCAGGGACCTGTAAGGACAGTGAGTTAATTTTCCTTGTGCTATATTGTGATTAAAAAAAACATTTTTTCTAGGGACAGAAAACTGTAGGTAGGGAGAGTGTTTTTTTTCTTTCACTCTGCAAGTCCTTGTTTCCAGGGACCTGTAAGGACAGTGAGTTAATTTTCCTTGTGCTATATTGTGATTAAAAAAAACATTTTTTCTAGGGACAGAAAACTCTAGGTAGGGAGAGTGTTTTTTTTCTTTCACTCTGCAAGTCCTTGTTTCCAGGGACCTGTAAGGACAGTGAGTTAATTGTCCTTGTGCTATATTGTGCTTAAAAAAAACATTTTTTCTAGGGACAGAAAACTCTAGGTAGGGAGAGTGTTTTTTTTTTTCACTCTGCAAGTCCTTGTTTCCAGGGACCTGTAAGGACAGTGAGTTAATTGTCCTTGTGCTATATTGTGCTTAAAAAAAACATTTATTCTAGGGACAGAAAACTCTAGGTAGGGACAGTGTCAGTTTCTTTCACTCTGCAAGTCCTTGTTTCCAGGGACCTGTAAGGACAGTGAGTTAATTTTCCTTGTGCTATATTGTGATTAAAAAAAACATTTATTCTAGGGACAGAAAACTCTAGGTAGGGACAGTGTCAGTTTCTTTCACTCTGCAAGTCCTTGTTTCCAGGGACCTGTAAGGACAGTGAGTTAATTTTCCTTGTGCTATATTGTGATTAAAAAAAACATTTTTTCTAGGGACAGAAAACTGTAGGTAGGGAGAGTGTTTTTTTTCTTTCACTCTGCAAGTCCTTGTTTCCAGGGACCTGTAAGGACAGTGAGTTAATTGTCCTTGTGCTATATTGTGCTTAAAAAAAACATTTATTCTAGGGACAGAAAACTCTAGGTAGGGACAGTGTCAGTTTCTTTCACTCTGCAAGTCCTTGTTTCCAGGGACCTGTAAGGACAGTGAGTTAATTTTCCTTGTGCTATATTGTGATTAAAAAAAACATTTATTCTAGGGACAGAAAACTCTAGGTAGGGACAGTGTCAGTTTCTTTCACTCTGCAAGTCCTTGTTTCCAGGGACCTGTAAGGACAGTGAGTTAATTTTCCTTGTGCTATATTGTGATTAAAAAAAACATTTTTTCTAGGGACAGAAAACTGTAGGTAGGGAGAGTGTTTTTTTTCTTTCACTCTGCAAGTCCTTGTTTCCAGGGACCTGTAAGGACAGTGAGTTAATTTTACTTGTGCTATATTGTGCTTAAAAAAAACATTTTTTCTAGGGACAGAAAACTGTAGGTAGGGAGAGTGTTTTTTTTCTTTCACTCTGCAAGTCCTTGTTTCCAGGGACCTGTAAGGACAGTGAGTTAATTGTCCTTGTGCTATATTGTGCTTAAAAAAAACATTTATTCTAGGGACAGAAAACTCTAGGTAGGGACAGTGTCAGTTTCTTTCACTCTGCAAGTCCTTGTTTCCAGGGACCTGTAAGGACAGTGAGTTAATTTTCCTTGTGCTATATTGTGATTAAAAAAAACATTTATTCTAGGGACAGAAAACTCTAGGTAGGGACAGTGTCAGTTTCTTTCACTCTGCAAGTCCTTGTTTCCAGGGACCTGTAAGGACAGTGAGTTAATTTTCCTTGTGCTATATTGTGATTAAAAAAAACATTTTTTCTAGGGACAGAAAACTGTAGGTAGGGAGAGTGTTTTTTTTCTTTCACTCTGCAAGTCCTTGTTTCCAGGGACCTGTAAGGACAGTGAGTTAATTTTACTTGTGCTATATTGTGCTTAAAAAAAACATTTTTTCTAGGGACAGAAAACTGTAGGTAGGGAGAGTGTTTTTTTTCTTTCACTCTGCAAGTCCTTGTTTCCAGGGACCTGTAAGGACAGTGAGTTAATTGTCCTTGTGCTATATTGTGCTTAAAAAAAACATTTATTCTAGGGACAGAAAACTCTAGGTAGGGACAGTGTCAGTTTCTTTCACTCTGCAAGTCCTTGTTTCCAGGGACCTGTAAGGACAGTGAGTTAATTTTCCTTGTGCTATATTGTGATTAAAAAAAACATTTATTCTAGGGACAGAAAACTCTAGGTAGGGACAGTGTCAGTTTCTTTCACTCTGCAAGTCCTTGTTTCCAGGGACCTGTAAGGACAGTGAGTTAATTTTCCTTGTGCTATATTGTGATTAAAAAAAACATTTTTTCTAGGGACAGAAAACTGTAGGTAGGGAGAGTGTTTTTTTTCTTTCACTCTGCAAGTCCTTGTTTCCAGGGACCTGTAAGGACAGTGAGTTAATTTTACTTGTGCTATATTGTGCTTAAAAAAAACATTTTTTCTAGGGACAGAAAACTGTAGGTAGGGAGAGTGTTTTTTTTCTTTCACTCTGCAAGTCCTTGTTTCCAGGGACCTGTAAGGACAGTGAGTTAATTGTCCTTGTGCTATATTGTGCTTAAAAAAACATTTATTCTAGGGACAGAAAACTCTAGGTAGGGACAGTGTCAGTTTCTTTCACTCTGCAAGTCCTTGTTTCCAGGGACCTGTAAGGACAGTGAGTTAATTTTCCTTGTGCTATATTGTGATTAAAAAAAACATTTTTTCTAGGGACAGAAAACTGTAGGTAGGGAGAGTGTTTTTTTTCTTTCACTCTGCAAGTCCTTGTTTCCAGGGACCTGTAAGGACAGTGAGTTAATTTTCCTTGTGCTATATTGTGATTAAAAAAAACATTTTTTCTAGGGACAGAAAACTGTAGGTAGGGAGAGTGTTTTTTTTCTTTCACTCTGCAAGTCCTTGTTTCCAGGGACCTGTAAGGACAGTGAGTTAATTGTCCTTGTGCTATATTGTGCTTAAAAAAAACATTTTTTCTAGGGACAGAAAACTGTAGGTAGGGAGAGTGTTTTTTTTTTTTCACTCTGCAAGTCCTTGTTTCCAGGGACCTGTAAGGACAGTGAGTTAATTGTCCTTGTGCTATATTGTGCTTAAAAAAAACATTTATTCTAGGGACAGAAAACTCTAGGTAGGGACAGTGTCAGTTTCTTTCACTCTGCAAGTCCTTGTTTCCAGGGACCTGGAGAGACATTGAGTGAATTGTCCTTGTGCTATATTGTGATTAAAAAAAACATTTATTCTAGGGACAGAAAACTCTAGGTAGGGACAGTGTCAGTTTCTTTCACTGTGAAAGTCCTTGTTTCAAGGGACAGAGAAGGACACCTGAAGGTAGCCCTTATTGCTTTTTTCCCATCTCCCTGCAGGCCATCTATTAGAATGTCTGGAAGGCAAACAAGGAGAGGCAGACAGTCAGGAGGCAATAAAAGAGGGCAAGCAGGCTCTGTGTCTGGGGGCAACAGTGCTGGTCGTGGACGCGGTGCATTGTCATCAGCACATGGCCATGGGACACGCTTGTCCTTCTTTTCGGCAGCTGGACATGTTGAGCCACATCATGCCGAAGACTTGGTAGAGTGGATGACCAAGCCCTCCTCCTCCTCCTCATCCTCTCTCACCCAGGCTCAGGGTACTGGAAAAGCAGCTGCCAAAGCGTCGTCTTCCCTGGTATCAATGTCAGACAAATCATCAGTCACTCCTTCCCTAGACCCACCATGTCCTCCTCCTGAGGAGTCCCCCGAACTGTTTCAGCACAGTGTTGGGTACATGCTCCAGGAGGATGCCCAGCGTTTCGAAGGGTCTGATGATGAAACCCAGCTAGAGGAAGGCAGTAGCGTGAGAGCAGACAGAGGGGATGCTCAAGAAGGACACCAATCTGGCAGTCATGTTCCAGCAGCTGCAGCATACTGCCAGATTGGCTCCAGTGATGAGGAGGGAGGGGATGATGAGGTCAATGACTCCACGTGGGTGCCTAATAGGAGAGAGGAGGAGGAGGAGGATGAGGAGGAGGCACATCTCCAACGAGGCAGGATGCCCTTTGGTGGCCAGCGTAAGGGCAGTACACCGACGGAATCACACCGCAGAGCTCCGCCTGTGCAGGGCGCTGCCTCTGCCCGTCATTCAAAAAGTTCTTTGGTGTGGGCCTTTTTTGAGGCTAGTGCATCAGATCGCACAGCTGCTGTTTGCAACATATGTCTCAAGCGTATATCGCGTGGCCAAAACATCAGCCGCTTGGGTACCACATGCCTGACCAGACATATGTTGACCTGCCATGCAGCTCGTTGGCAAGCCTACCTCAAAGACCCACACCAAAGAACAAAGCGGACCTCTCCTTGCACCGCATCAGCTGGGATCTCCAACCCCACTATAACTTCAGTCCTCTCTGAAACATGCACTGAGAGGAATGAAGGTGTAGAATTAGGTGTGTCACAGCCAAGTACTTGCGCCCACTCTGCTAGCAGTACACCGACGTCCGATTCTAGCAGGCAAATTTCCCTGCCCCAGCTGCTGGACCGTCGAAAGAAGTTCACTCCCAGCCATCCACATGCCCAGCGGTTGAATGCTAGCTTGGCTAAATTGCTAGCGCTTCAACTGCTGCCTTTTCAGTTGGTAGACTCGGCCCCCTTCCGTGAGTTTGTGCAATGTGCGGTTCCTCAGTGGCAGGTTCCCAAACGCCACTTTTTCTCACGGAAGGCTATTCCGGCTCTCTACCGGCATGTGGAAGGCAATGTCTTGGCCTCGCTGGACAGGGCGGTCAGCGGTAAGGTGCATATTACCGCTGACTCATGGTCCAGCAGGCATGGACAGGGACGTTACCTTTCTTTCACGGCCCATTGGGTCACTCTTTTGGCAGCTGGGAAGGATTCAGGACAAGGTGCAGTAGTGTTGGAGGTTGTCCCACCGCCACGCCTCCAAAATGCTACTACTGGTTGTGACACACCTCTCTCCTCCACCCCCTCCTCTTCTTCTTCCTCCATGGCCTCTTCCTGTGGTTTGTCCTATGAACCAGCGGTGCTCCGTAGCCGTTCACGGGGCTACGCAAGTACGCAGGCAAAAAGATGCCATGCCGTGCTTGCGCTGGTGTGTTTGGGGGACAGAAGCCACACTGGGGCAGAGGTCCTGTCTGCTCTGCAGGGCCAGGCCGAGAGGTGGTTGACGCCACGCCAGCTTAAGCCAGGAATGGTGGTTTGCGACAATGGCACCAACCTCCTCTCCGCCCTCCGACAGGGACAACTGACCCATGTGCCCTGTGTGGCTCACGTCCTTAACCTGGTGGTGCAGCGCTTCTTGGGCAGGTACCCGGGCTTACAGGATGTCCTGAGGCAGGCCAGGAAAGTCTGTGTGCATTTCCGCAGATCTTATAATGCCAGTGCTCGCCTGGCTGAGCTGCAAAAGGAGTTGAACCTGCCCAAGAACCGCCTTATATGTGACATGCCCACCAGGTGGAACTCAACGTTGGCCATGCTGCAGCGGCTGCACACGCAGCAGAGGGCCATCAATGAGTACCTGTGCGACTACGGCACCAGGACAGGGTCAGGGGAGCTTGGTTTTTTTTCTCCACGCCAGTGGGGCATGATCAGGGATGCATGCACTGTCCTGGCACCATTTGAGGAGGCCACGAGGATGGTGAGCAGTGACAGTGCATGCATCAGTGACACTGTACCTCTTGTCCACCTGTTGGAGCTCACGCTGCGTGGAATAATGGACAGGGCACTTGAGGTAGAACAGAGGCAGGAAGAGGAGGACTTCCTTGCCTCTCAAGGCCCCCTTTACCCAGACAGTGTTCCTTCTGTCCCACCCATCGCACAGGAAGAGGAGGAGGAGGAGGAGGAGGAGGAGGAGGATTGTGTCAGCATGGAGGTGGAGGCTGGCACTCAGCATCATCAGCAGCAGTCTTTTAGGGATGATTTACAGTCCCAAGAAACCAGTGGACTTGTACGTGGCTGGGAGGAGGTGGCTGCGGATCATGTCGTCCTTAGTGACCCAGAGGACTCCGGAGCGAATGCCTCAGCAAACCTACGCTGCATGGCCTCCCTGATCCTGCAAAGTCTGCGGAAGGATCCTCGTATTCTTCGGATCAAGGAGAGGGACCATTACTGGCTGGCCACTCTCCTTGATCCACGGTACAAGGGTAAGGTTGCGGACCTTATGTTACCGTCGCAGAGGGAGCAGAGGATGAGACAACTCCGGGAGGCCTTGCAGAAAGGTCTGTGCAACGCGTTCCCAGAGACTGGGAGGTTGCAAACTCCTGGTCCTGGACAACGAGTTGCTGAGGCTTCGGCCAGTCAAAGAAGGAGCGGTGGGGAAGGTGGCCGTCTGACCGATGCGTTCAGACAATTCTTTAGTCCGCAGCCCCAAAGTATGATCGGTTCCAGCAACCATCGCCAGCGTCTGATAAACATGGTGCAGGAATATCTAGGGGCAAGGTCAGACTTGGACACCTTCCCCACCGAAAATCCTCTGGCTTACTGGGTCTTGAGGATGGATCACTGGCCAGAGCTTGCACAGTATGCAATTGAGCTACTGGCCTGTCCTGCATCCAGCGTTCTTTCGGAACGCACATTCAGTGCTGCTGGAGGATTTGTCACGGATCACAGGGTGCGCCTGTCCACCGACTCGGTTGATCGACTGACTTTCATCAAGATGAACCAGTCTTGGATCACCACCAGCTACCACACACCTGATGCTGATATAACAGACTAATTGATTTTAAAATGTCACATCCCTTCAAGACTGATGCTGATGCTGAGTGCCTGTGCTGTTATGTTGACTGGCTATCCTCCTCCTCCGAGTCCTCAATGATACGATTGATGATGATAGCTTGGAAGATCATTTTTGTTTATGGGTGCCGCCACCAGTGCCTAACGCCCAATTTTTCAGCCCCTGTTTAACAGGGGCGTGTAATTACAATTTTTGAAGCAATACTTTGCAACAGGGCTCATTGCTGTGCTCCAAGTACAGTATCTGTGAGGAGTTGCAGTGTTGTGCCACCAGTGCCTAAGGCCCAATTTTTCAGCCCCTGTTTAACAGGGGCGTGTCATTACAATTTTTGAAGCAATACTTTGCAACAGGGCTCATTGCTGTGCTCCAAGTACAGTATCTGTGAAGGGTTGCAGTGTTGTGCCACCAGTGCCTAAGGCCCAATTTTTCAGCCCCTGTTCAACAGGGGCATGTAATTACAATTCTTGATCTAATAATTCACAGCAGGGCCCATTGCTGCACCCACCAAGAGTAACTGTCAGGGCTTACAGTGTTGTGGCACCAGCACCACCATCAAAGGCCCAATTTTTACTACCACTGTTCAACAATTATATGTAATTAAAATTCCTGATATAATAGTTGACAGCAGGGCGTTCCAGCACCAACCAAGAGTAACTGTGAGTGCTTACAGTGTTGTGCCAACACCAACAACTAAGGGGCCTATTTCTGCAGAGTATATACGGCAGGTCCCTACTTTCAAACATCCAACTTACAAACGACTCCTACTTGCAAACGCAAGAAGACAACAGGAAGTGAGAGGAAATCTACCACTAGGAAGGAAAATTCTCTCCTGTAAGAATAAATATGGGAGAAAGGTGTCTCCTCTGTACTGATGCTTTATCAGCAATGCTTGTTTCAAGAAAAACACCACATTTCAAAAACAGTTGTCATTAGGACGGAAAGTGAGGTGAAATGTTCTGAACAGGGGCACAGACAGCAAAACAAATGTTACAGGGGTGATAACCCTTACCTATGTTTTCCAAAAAGTTTAAAAATAGATTTTTGGTCTGGAGCTACACTTCAACAATGTACCTGTTCAAAATTACAAACAGATTCTACATAAGAACAAACCTACAGTCCCTGTCTTGTATGCACCGCCTGTATACGGCTGTTCAGAGTATATAGGGCCTTTTTTATTTTATGTGCGGGGTTCCCCTTAATATCCATACAAGACCCAAAGGGGCTGGTAATGGGCTGGGGTAGGGGGGGGGTCATGGGGTAGCTATGCCATTTTTCTTAAAGATTTTCATCCATATTACCGGGACCAGACATTACATTAAAGCCGCAAGCAGTTTTAAATGGCTTTTTTTTCCTTTAGAAGTGTCATTTTGTGCAGGGACAGTTCTAAACACGGGAAACACGTGGCACTTCACAGGCATACTTTAGACACCCCCCAGGTACGATATTTAAAGGAATATTTGACTTTTTTTTTTCACTTTATGCATCATTAAAATGACTGCTCCCGGAAAACGACCGTTTTTAAAACTTATTTTTGCATTGATACATGTCCCCTGGTGCAGAACCCGGGTTCCCAAACCCTTTTTAGGACAATAACATGCATAATAGTTTTTATAATTAGCACTTTAGAATTCGAACGTTCGCATCCATTGTATTTAATAGGGTTCTAATGTTCGTTCGAACTTTCGGTCCGTTCGCGGGTTCTGGTGCGAACCGAACCCGGGGGTGTTCGGCTCATCACTACATAGAACACACTGTCCCTGCCTATGTATCTCTTTCCCTGCATGCTGGAACACACTGCACAAGGCCACCGCGCTGGCGGCCTTTTATAGTGTGGGGCGTGTACTAAACCCCCCTGAGCTATGATTGGCCACAGGCATCTTGCCTGTGGCCAATTATGGCTCTCCTCGCTGCCGGCGCTGTGATTGGCCAAGCATGCGGGGTCACAGTGCATGCTTGGCCAATCACAGCGCCGGAAATGCAGTGCGATGGCGCAGTGCATTGTGGGCCGTTCGCATCACACGAATTTGGCGCAAACGGCCCATAATGTTCGCAATTCGGCGAACAGGCGATGTTCGACTCGAACATCGAGCTCATCCCTAGTGTCTACGTTCAGAGTTCACAAAAAGTTACCCTGCAGGCCACGCCCAGATAAAGACTTTATCAATGGGATCCCATAGGGTGATTTGGGGTAGGGGGGCTCTGTTCCCCTGACCCCAAAACTGTCTTCCACTTTCCACCTTACTTAATATGGATCAAATTGTAGATTCCCCATCAGGGGCATACCTAGAGCATTTGGCACCCAGGGCAAATCCTATATCTGGTAACCCCCCACATTAAAATGTAAAAACACCCCATGCATGCCTCTGCATCCTTCAATCTCTTTGTCACTACTGTGTACCCCCTCTCCACAACTACACCTCTGGTCCCCCTTTACATTACACAGCACCTTGCACCTCTGGACCCTTTTACATTACACAGCACTTTGCACCTCTGGACCCCTTTACATTACACAGCACCTTGCACCTCTGGACCCCTTTACATTACACAGCACCTTGCACCTCTGGACCCCTTTACATTACACAGCACCCTGCATCTCTGGACCCCTTTACATTACACAGCAACCTGCACCTCTGGTCCCCTTTAAATTACATAGCACCCTGCACCTCTTTACATTACACATAACCCTGCACCTCTTGTCCCCTTTACATTATACAGCACCCTGCACCTCTGGTCCCCTTTACATTACACAGCACCTCTGGTCCCCTTTACATTACACAGCACCTTGCACCTCTGGACCTCTTTACATTACACAGCACCTTGCACCTCTGGACCCCTTTACATTACACAGAACCCTGCACCTCTGGACCCCTTTACATTACACAGCCCCTTGCACCTCTGGATGCCTTTACATTACACAGCCCCCTGCACCTCTAGACCCCTTTACATTACACAGCACCCTGCATGTCAGGGACGTACTGGGCTTGAACCTGGGGCTTCTTCTGTGTCTGGCGTTGACTCTTCCCACTGAGCTATCTGGGATGCTGGACAGTTCCCTGCCTGATCTGCTGGATAATCTATCTGATCCATTAGACTACTCTGCTTGGTGTCTTGATTGCTGTTGAATCCTGAACCCCTTGCTCCTCCCATGAACTTCCTATAAAAGACGCTCTAGGGATGTTGCCCCTTGCGGTTTGATCTGCTTCTGTTCCCTGTTCCTGTGTTTGACCCGGCTTCCTGACCTCGCTCCTATCTCCAGTCCTGGCTTGTTTGACCCTGCTCAGTTACCTGTCTGATCATCTATTTCAAAGACTCAACCTGGACTCTGACTACTCTCTGCCTGCTGTTTATGCTGTTTACCCTGATGTGAATGACCTGGCTTGTCTGACTCCGCTGCTCTGCATGCCTACACCTGCTGACCTGCATCTGCGGTCCTGCACACCTGCACCTGCTGACCTGCATCCGCTGCTCTGCATACCTGTGCCTGCTGACCTGCATCCGCTGCTCTGCATACCTGTGCCTGCTGACCTGCATCCGCTGCTCTGCATACCTGTGCCTGCTGACCTGCATCCGCTGCTCTGCATACCTGTACCTACTGACCTGCATCCACTGCTCCCGGCTCCAGCTGTTCCAGCTTTCGCTCGGCTTTACTACCTCACCGCGCTCTTACCACCACTGTCCCCACTCCAGTGGTCTCCGAGCCGGGGTTGTACGGGAGGTCTCCCTCTGCACGTCAGGCTCACACCGAAGGTACGTGACACTGCATCTCTGGACCCCTTTACATTACACAGCACCCTGCCCTTCTGGTCCCCTTTACATAACACAGCCCCCTGCATCTCTGGTCCCCTTTACATTACACAGCACCCTGCTCTTCTGGTCCCCTTTACATAACACACCCCCTGCATCTCTGGTCCCCTTTACATTACACAGCACCCTGCACCTCTGGACCCCTTTACATTATACAGCACCCTGCACCTCTGGACCCCTTTACATTATACAGCACCCTGCACCTCTGGACCCCTTTACATTATACAGCACCCTGCACCTCTGGACCCCTTTACATTATACAGCACCCAGCACCTCTGGACCCCTTTACATTATACAGCACCCTGCACCTCTGGACCCCTTTACATTACACAGCACCTTGCACCTCTGGTCCCCTTTACATTACACAGCACCTTGCACCTCTGGTCCCCTTTACATTACACAGCACCTTGCACCTCTGGTCCCCTTTACATTACACAGCCCCCTGCACCTCTGGGCGCCTTTACATTAAACAGCCCCTACAGCTCTGGACCCCCTGCATGTTACACAGACTCCCCCTTCAGTGCAGACCACCACTTCAGTGTAGCCCCTCGTTCAGTGTAGACCCCCCTTTCAGTGCAGACCCCTCCAAGGTACCCCCGTTCAGTGATGACTACCTTCAGTGTAGCCCCCCTTCAGTTTAGCCCATTCAGTGCAGACCCCCCTCCCCCATTCAGTACCTCAGATCAGCGATCGCGGCGGTGGCACATGCACAGCAGGTGAGGTCCCCTCCCCCTGTGTACACATAAACAGAGGAGAGGGAGGCGGCTTTACTCTGCACGGCTGTGCCTGCCTATGTGATATCTGGGACCGGGATGACTCAGGGCACACAGCCCGTGGCCGCAAAAGGGGGGATGCTTGGTGCACTGCAGCGGTGTGTCACCCGCACACCCCCTCCCTCCCCTTGCATCGATTCGCCACTATGGTGTACGTTTATCAAACAGAGAAGAGACGAGATCCTGAGAATCACAGCTGATCTCTCAGGTGTGCCAGTTTATGAAGCTGAGATGAGGAGCGGAGAACATGTTCTTCACTTCTCATCACAGGACACACCCATCTGTCATTCACTTTTACACAGATGACCAGTTTATGAAGGTGAAATCTGAAGATCTCTCTGGCCATCTCTGTTAAATATCTCCTCCCAGATTCTCCAGCTCAGGAGGTGGAGAATCTGGGTGAGAAGCTGATGTGATGTGAAGGAGGCTTCCTTCTTCCTAATATCCGCAACAGCAAGCTTAAAGATTGATATAAATAACTATATATGTTTGTGTGTTTTTATAATACACACACACACACACACACTATAGTTATCATGTATGTTCTTCTAGGACCCATTCACATCTGAGCAATGCAGAATTTTTGGCAGAATTGCGCAATTCTTGCCATGATTCCAAATTGCTGTAAAAATTTTGTCAATTTACGCAATGCGCTTTTAGGTGCCATTAATTGTTAATGGCACCCCAAATGCAGTTCGCGGACATGCATTTTGCCACACATTTTGTCATTTGACAAATACATTGAAACAACGCTCCATGGCCCAAAAAGTTTTCACTTTGGCTTTTTGGGCCTTTTTTGTGCACATTTTGGTACAGTTTTTGATGCAGGTTTAGCTGCTTTTCTCAACACACATTTTGGTTTGTTTTTTAAAAGCCAGTGCTTATTATTTTCATGTAATTACACAGCCTTTTTAACTTTGGTTTCACTTTTAAAACTAAGCTGCTAAGCTAAGTATTCACACATGTGTATCAGGAGATCACAGGCAGCCCTCCCTCTTCTACTCAGATCTCAGGTGTTCTCAGAGGAAAAACTTCTCCTCTCATCTTCTTCTGAGAACAAATGTTCTCCGCTTCATAAAGGGTGCCAGAGGAGAAGATTTTTCTCTGAGAACTGAAATTAGATAAATTATCTCTGTTTGATAAACGCACACCTATATCTTTGCTCGCCTCGCCTCTGCCTGCCTGATATCTGGGACCGGTGTCTCTCAGACACACAGCCGTGGCCGCGAGAAGAGGGGATGGTTGGTGCAGCGGTGTGTCACCCGGCACCCCCACACACCCCCTCCCCCCTGCATTGCCACTATAGCTCGCCTCTCCCTGCCTGTGCCTGTCACTGCGCCGCTACCAAATCCCACGGCGCTGTCATTGATTTAATCGCGGAGGGGGTGCCGGCCTGACACCCCCCCAGTGTGTGGTACTCAGGGCGGCCCGCCCCCCACTTAGTACGCCACTGTTCCCCATGAACATAGTTTATGGAAAATCATTGGCCTCTACCATACAAGTTGACCAAAAGCTCTGATACTATAGAACAGAGTGCTAGGATTTCACTGTAGTTGTATTCAGGATGCAATAAACTATTCAAAATCCATGGCTGCCATCTTAAATCTCAATGAAGAAGAGACCAGCATTACCAAGCAGATAGCAGAGGCAGCTATGCAACAAATATATCAAGAGATTAATAATGTTGTGTTGCTACAGGTAGAAGGATCTTCAATCAAAGCTAAAGTCTAATATACAATTAACCACAAAAATGGGGACACGTAAGATTCACAGATTTGGGAAGTATAACTCTTCATGAATTTTACCCAGTTCAGCATTAGCAGATTATTTACAGTAAATGTCTGACCTAAACTAATATACTAGTAGTGGCTTCTTTAACAGAAAATCTAGTAATAATACTTAGCAATTATGGGTAATTAATGAAGTAAATTAACCTCTGCGTGCATCAAGTCCAAGAATCCCTCGGACCAGAAATGCTTCTTTATGCGTGGAAGAAAATGGCAAACAAATATTAAGGTTTCAAATCAAGTACCAAGTCAAAGCATCATATGAAAAGTGGATACCAGACAGTAATTGTTATTCTGCAACTGTTTACTCAGCATGCCCAAGTTGCACTATTGATGATCTGCATGAAGCTGTGTAAGCACAGCATGCCTACCCAAGCCAGGAAAAGTATGGGAGGAGGAGTATGTGAGCTGTTACAAAATGATTCCAGCAGATGTACAATTGTGCCCAGGTTTTATATGGAAATGGGGATACATGACACATTTGTAATAACTGATTCCAGTTTAGGTAACACAAAAAAGAATTGCACTCCTCCATATGTCAAAGTTAATTTTCATTTAAAATCCCCTTTAACTGCTGCACTGATCTTCCAATATCAAAAAGATCAGCTCAAAGAAGCTAGGCTGGCTTATCTTGATAAATGAATGAATATTACCAGAAGAAATATTCCCATTATAATCTATTTTTAGCAATACAAACATTAGTCAAGTCTGATAATTTGATAGAGGCACATTTGAAATCATTGTGCAGAAGTATTTTTTACTCCAAGGACTAACCACAGTCACATTTCTTTAAATATATGTATTGTATGCATAGGAAAATCCCAAGGTTAGACAGGCTAAGCCAAAAATAGCAATTGCTTCATTTTATATTACATTTGCTTCTGCTGAAAGTAGTTCAAACTGAACTTAAAGCCATAGAAGACAAGAACAAAGAATATCCATATTTATTGAAAGGCATTGTTCAGCACTATGTGATTTCCAGTGAAGATTTCATGACAAAATCCTGCAGTGTAAGCAGAAAGGTCAGGGATTTTTAGTATTTACTTTGTAATTAAAAGTCTTTTTTTTTTTTTGTTTTTTTTTCACAATAAAGTTTATTGTATAGTTAAAGAAAAGATGAAATACAAAGTCTTATACATGATTACAGTATATAGTACTTAGGAAACAAGATAACTGACAATCACAAAACCTTTTCAAAAAGTAGTTTTTAAAATAAATGGTACACAAAGGCTACTTTATTTTATATACTGACTAATAAGACTCTGCTCAATACTATTTCTTATTGCATCTGTAATCCGTTTAGAAAATAAATGCTGTCACAATCCTTCAAAAGTATTTTATGTTCTGATTTTTGTTTAGGAAATTTTGGTAAACAGTTATTTTTCCATGCACATGTGCTATAATTAAAAAAAATTGCACGGACTCTTTTAGGGCTGTCTTTCACACTTTAGGATACAGTGATCTTTAAATTCTGTTGCACTTTTTTTAACCACTTCAGCCCGGAAGATTTGGCTGCTCAATTACTAGGCCATTTTTTGCGATTTGGCACTGCGTCACTTTGACAATTCGTGCAACGCTGTACCCAAACAAAATGAATTAAAAAAATAACAAAACAGTAAGGTTAGCCCAATTTGTTTGTAAAATATGAAAGCTTATGTTACGCCGAGTAAATAGATACCTAACATGTCACGCTTTAAAATTGCGCACACTCATGGAATGGTGCCAAACTTCGGTACTTAAAAATCTCCATAGGCGACGCTTTGAAAATTTTTACAGGTTACCAGGTTAGAGTTACAGAGCAAGTCTAGTGCTAGAATATATATATATATTTTTTAACACACACACATGTTCGTCCTTCCACTTAATTAGCCTTTCTCTTTAGACACAGGTGTGTATATACACACATAGTGGTGTTCTTTGATACTATGGCTTTTTAAACTTATTTTCACTTGTATAAAAATAACTAGATTTTGATTATATTCTGTCTTGTTCACATATTTTGGATTCACATGTATGTTCTACATAATATGTTTGTCATTTTATTTATGTCATTTTATTTATATATAATTTTTGCTTTCCACACAGATGCTTTTCCTGCTTGGAGTGTGTTTGGGACAATCAGAAGCTCATTCTATTCCACTGTGTTCAGTGAATCTGATTGGTGCAAAGTCGGCTTCATTTCCCATATATACACTGAGGGGTCCCCCACACACTTCAGCTATGAGTCTGCATCTATCTTTGATGTGAAACGCATCAGCTATCCACCCCTGCATGTCAGTTTTCTGTTTTTGCACTTTTGAACCCATGTATTAGATTTTAATTTTGAAAATAAATTGTTTATACTGAGTGCGGCAGTCCAGGGCTCTTTCCTTTTCCATGCATTAGTGCAGAGCCAGCACCTGTTTCAGTATCAGGGCGGGAGCAATCTTTGGAGCTGCACAGCTTGGAGTGGTACACACCTTTCATGGCTTCATACACAGATGTCTATTAAAGTCGCACCTGAAATTGGCAAAAGTAGTGCAGGAAATACTTTTGCAAATTGGTGCGGTGCCGCAAAATCGGCGTTGCATCGATTGAAAAAGTGCCATTGCCGCCAATTTGATCTCTCAAATCGCATGACAAATCGCTCCAATGTAAACCTAGGCTTCAGCACACCTGCAAGTAAATGATAAAGGTGGAATCTTTATCTATAACAGCTGTGGAGAATTGCAGGTAATGAATTCAGCTGGTGGATAGGCAGTGTTGTATGTGTTAGCTCTGGTTCACATTGGTGCGATTTGACATGTCAAATCGGTGGCAATTGCACTGTTCTAATTTGTGCAACTTTGGGGTGCGATTTGTATTGATATCAGTGCAGAAACCTGCACAGATGTCTCTAATATTCCCCCCGCAGTCGGGACTGACATGCGGGAATGAAATTTTGTGAGTTCAGCTGAACTCGCACGATTTCCTCCCGCTGTCAGTGTGAACTAGGGCTCAAACTGGGCCTTTTGTCTTTGTAATTCACCTGCTGCTATCCCAGAGACACCATTTCTTATCAAACTCCAATATCATCATATGTAGAAATACAGATTTGCAAATAAACAAAAATAAATAAATACTAATCGTGGTTGCGATCCAGTCTTCGCAGCTGCACTCAAAAGAGCGTGGTTTCACTCACCTTCTAACCCAGAAATTAGTCATTGTAATAACCCGGAAGTTCCTGTGCTGGTCAGGATCTCCATCTAGGTGGACATGGCGAGGTCTCTCTTTAACAAAGAGGAGGTGCTGCTGATTTTCCTGTTAAGTGTAGGATATGTACTTGTGCTTACTCAATGTGGGGGATGATGTGGTAGTTAGATTTGGTGTGGGTGGGGTTCATTGATTTGTTTGGCATCACCACACATTTGCTTCCGGCCCATGTGCACACATCACTTCCTGCATTTGTTCTGCTGATGTAAATCAGTAAGGACTATGCAAGTATAAACGAGAGCTCCTTTCTATTAAAATATATATGACTTGTTTCACAGTTGGGTGACTTTTCCAGCACATGTGGACCTCTGAGTTGCATGACAAGTTGTATCCCATGATTCTCAATGATAACCATTCATATCTGTGCTACTTTGTCGCACCAACTTCAAAGTAGTCCCTGTACTACTTTGGTGTAGGGATGAGCTTCGTGTTCGAGTCGAACATACGTTCGACTCGAACATCGGCTGTTCGATCGTTCGACGAAGATCGAACGATTTGGGCCGTTCGCGCCAAATTCGAGTGACGCGAACGGCCCACAATGCACTACGCCATCGCAGTGTCATCCAGGCGCTGTGATTGGCCAAGCATGCACTGTGACCCCGCATGCTTGGCCAATCACAGCGCCGGCAGCGAGGAGAGCAATGATTGGCCACAGGCAGGATGCCTGTGGCCAATTATTGCTGAGGGTGTTTAGTACACGCCCCACACTATAAAAGGCCGCCAGCACGGCGGCCTAGTGTAGTGTGTTCCGGAGCAGGGATAGAGCAGCATAGGCAGGGACAGTGACTGTTATTTCTTTCTTGCTTAACCTGGATTCCTTTAGTTTAGGGAAAGAGAAGGATAGGTAGGGAGAGTGTCAGTGTGTTTTGTGCTTGTGCTATAGTGTGCTTAAAAAAAACATTTATTCTAGGGACAGAAAACTGTAGGTAGGGACAGTGTCAGTTTCTTTCACTCTGCAAGTCCTTGTTTCCAGGGACCTCTAAGGACAGTGAGTGAATTGTCCTTGTGCTATATTGTGCTTAAAAAAAACATTTATTCTAGGGACAGAAAACTGTAGGTAGGGAGAGTGTCAGTTTATTTCACTCTGCAAGTCCTTGTTTCCAGGGACCTGGAAGGACAGTGAGTGAATTGTCCTTGTGCTATATTGTGATTAAAAAAAACATTTTTTCTAGGGACAGAAAACTGTAGGTAGGGAGAGTGTCAGTTTCTTTCACTCTGCAAGTCCTTGTTTCCAGGGACCTGGAAGGACAGTGAGTGAATTGTCCTTGTGCTATATTGTGCTTAAAAAAAAACATTTTTTCTAGGGACAGAAAACTGTAGGTAGGGAGAGTGTCAGTTTCTTTCACTCTGCAAGTCCTTGTTTCCAGGGACCTGTAAGGACAGTGAGTGAATTGTCCTTGTGCTATATTGTGCTTAAAAAAAATATTTTTTCTAGGGACAGAAAACTGTAGGTAGGGAGAGTGTCAGTTTCTTTCACTGTGAAAGTCCTTGTTTCAAGGGACAGAGAAGGACACCTGAAGGTAGCCCTTATTGCTTTTTTCCCATCTCCCTGCAGGCCATCTATTAGAATGTCTGGAAGGCAAACAAGGAGAGGCAGACAGTCAGGAGGCAATAAAAGAGGGCAAGCAGGCTCTGTGTCTGGGGGCAACAGTGCTGGTCGTGGACGCGGTGCATTGTCATCAGCACATGGCCATGGGACACGCTTGTCCTTCTTTTCGGCAGCTGGACATGTTGAGCCACATCATGCCGAAGACTTGGTAGAGTGGATGACCAAGCCCTCCTCCTCCTCCTCATCCTCTCTCACCCAGGCTCAGGGTACTGGAAAAGCAGCTGCCAAAGCGTCGTCTTCCCTGGTATCAATGTCAGACAAATCATCAGTCACTCCTTCCCTAGACCCACCATGTCCTCCTCCTGAGGAGTCCCCCGAACTGTTTCAGCACAGTGTTGGGTACATGCTCCAGGAGGATGCCCAGCGTTTCGAAGGGTCTGATGATGAAACCCAGCTAGAGGAAGGCAGTAGCGTGAGAGCAGACAGAGGGGATGCTCAAGAAGGACACCAATCTGGCAGTCATGTTCCAGCAGCTGCAGCATACTGCCAGATTGGCTCCAGTGATGAGGAGGGAGGGGATGATGAGGTCACTGACTCCACGTGGGTGCCTAATAGGAGAGAGGAGGAGGAGGAGGATGAGGAGGAGGCACATCTCCAACGAGGCAGGATGCCCTTTGGTGGCCAGCGTAAGGGCAGTACACCGACGGAATCACACCGCAGAGCTCCGCCTGTGCAGGGCGCTGCCTCTGCCCGTCATTCAAAAAGTTCTTTGGTGTGGGCCTTTTTTGAGGCTAGTGAATCAGATCGCACAGCTGCTGTTTGCAACATATGTCTCAAGCGTATATCGCGTGGCCAAAACATCAGCCGCTTGGGTACCACATGCCTGACCAGACATATGTTGACCTGCCATGCAGCTCGTTGGCAAGCCTACCTCAAAGACCCACACCAAAGAACAAAGCGGACCTCTCCTTGCACCGCATCAGCTGGGATCTCCAACCCCACTATAACTTCAGTCCTCTCTGAAACATGCACTGAGAGGAATGAAGGTGTAGAATTAGGTGTGTCACAGCCAAGTACTTGCGCCCACTCTGCTAGCAGTACACCGACGTCCGATTCTAGCAGGCAAATTTCCCTGCCCCAGCTGCTGGACCGTCGAAAGAAGTTCACTCCCAGCCATCCACATGCCCAGCGGTTGAATGCTAGCTTGGCTAAATTGCTAGCGCTTCAACTGCTGCCTTTTCAGTTGGTAGACTCGGCCCCCTTCCGTGAGTTTGTGCAATGTGCGGTTCCTCAGTGGCAGGTTCCCAAACGCCACTTTTTCTCACGGAAGGCTATTCCGGCTCTCTACCGGCATGTGGAAGGCAATGTCTTGGCCTCGCTGGACAGGGCGGTCAGCGGTAAGGTGCATATTACCGCTGACTCATGGTCCAGCAGGCATGGACAGGGACGTTACCTTTCTTTCACGGCCCATTGGGTCACTCTTTTGGCAGCTGGGAAGGATTCAGGACAAGGTGCAGTAGTGTTGGAGGTTGTCCCACCGCCACGCCTCCAAAATGCTACTACTGGTTGTGACACACCTCTCTCCTCCACCCCCTCCTCTTCTTCTTCCTCCATGGCCTCTTCCTGTGGTTTGTCCTATGAACCAGCGGTGCGCCGTAGCCGTTCACGGGGCTACGCAAGTACGCAGGCAAAAAGATGCCATGCCGTGCTTGCGCTGGTGTGTTTGGGGGACAGAAGCCACACTGGGGCAGAGGTCCTGTCTGCTCTGCAGGGCCAGGCCGAGAGGTGGTTGACGCCACGCCAGCTTAAGCCAGGAATGGTGGTTTGCGACAATGGCACCAACCTCCTCTCCGCCCTCCGACAGGGACAACTGACCCATGTGCCCTGTGTGGCTCACGTCCTTAACCTGGTGGTGCAGCGCTTCTTGGGCAGGTACCCGGGCTTACAGGATGTCCTGAGGCAGGCCAGGAAAGTCTGTGTGCATTTCCGCAGATCTTATAATGCCAGTGCTCGCCTGGCTGAGCTGCAAAAGGAGTTGAACCTGCCCAAGAACCGCCTTATATGTGACATGCCCACCAGGTGGAACTCAACGTTGGCCATGCTGCAGCGGCTGCACACGCAGCAGAGGGCCATCAATGAGTACCTGTGCGACTACGGCACCAGGACAGGGTCAGGGGAGCTTGGTTTTTTTTCTCCACGCCAGTGGGGCATGATCAGGGATGCATGCACTGTCCTGGCACCATTTGAGGAGGCCACGAGGATGGTGAGCAGTGACAGTGCATGCATCAGTGACACTGTACCTCTTGTCCACCTGTTGGAGCACACGCTGCGTGGAATAATGGACAGGGCACTTGAGGCAGAACAGAGGCAGGAAGAGGAGGACTTCCTTGCCTCTCAAGGCCCCCTTTACCCAGACAGTGTTCCTTCTGTCCCACCCATCGCACAGGAAGAGGAGGAGGAGGAGGAGGAGGAGGAGGAGGAGGATTGTGTCAGCATGGAGGTGGAGGCTGGCACTCAGCATCATCAGCAGCAGTCTTTTAGGGATGATTTACAGTCCCAAGAAACCAGTGGACTTGTACGTGGCTGGGAGGAGGTGGCTGCGGATCATGTCGTCCTTAGTGACCCAGAGGACTCCGGAGCGAATGCCTCAGCAAACCTACGCTGCATGGCCTCCCTGATCCTGCAAAGTCTGCGGAAGGATCCTCGTATTCTTCGGATCAAGGAGAGGGACCATTACTGGCTGGCCACTCTCCTTGATTCACGGTACAAGGGTAAGGTTGCGGACCTTATGTTACCGTCGCAGAGGGAGCAGAGGATGAGACAACTCCGGGAGGCCTTGCAGAAAGGTCTGTGCAACGCGTTCCCAGAGACTGGGAGGTTGCAAACTCCTGGTCCTGGACAACGAGTTGCTGAGGCTTCGGCCAGTCAAAGAAGGAGCGGTGGGGAAGGTGGCCGTCTGACCGATGCGTTCAGACAATTCTTTAGTCCGCAGCCCCAAAGTATGATCGGTTCCAGCAACCATCGCCAGCGTCTGATAAACATGGTGCAGGAATATCTAGGGGCAAGGTCAGACTTGGACACCTTCCCCACCGAAAATCCTCTGGCTTACTGGGTCTTGAGGATGGATCACTGGCCAGAGCTTGCACAGTATGCAATTGAGCTACTGGCCTGTCCTGCATCCAGCGTTCTTTCGGAACGCACATTCAGTGCTGCTGGAGGATTTGTCACGGATCACAGGGTGCGCCTGTCCACCGACTCGGTTGATCGACTGACTTTCATCAAGATGAACCAGTCTTGGATCACCACCAGCTACCACACACCTGATGCTGATATAACAGACTAATTGATTTTAACATGTCACATCCCTTCAAGACTGATGCTGATGCTGAGTGCCTGTGCTGTTATGTTGACTGGCTATCCTCCTCCTCCGAGTCCTCAATGATACGATTGATGATGATAGCTTGTAAGATCATTTTTGTTTATGGGTGCCGCCACCAGTGCCTAACGCCCAATTTTTCAGCCCCTGTTTAACAGGGGCGTGTAATTACAATTTTTGAAGCAATACTTTGCAACAGGGCTCATTGCTGTGCTCCAAGTACAGTATCTGTGAGGAGTTGCAGTGTTGTGCCACCAGTGCCTAAGGCCCAATTTTTCAGCCCCTGTTTAACAGGGGCGTGTCATTACAATTTTTGAAGCAATACTTTGCAACAGGGCTCATTGCTGTGCTCCAAGTACAGTATCTGTGAGGGGTTGCAGTGTTGTGCCACCAGTGCCTAAGGCCCAATTTTTCAGCCCCTGTTCAACAGGGGCATGTAATTACAATTCTTGATCTAATAATTCACAGCAGGGCCCATTGCTGCACCCACCAAGAGTAACTGTCAGGGCTTACAGTGTTGTGGCACCAGCACCACCATCAAAGGCCCAATTTTTACTACCACTGTTCAACAATTATATGTAATTAAAATTCCTGATATAATAGTTGACAGCAGGGCGTTCCAGCACCAACCAAGAGTAACTGTGAGTGCTTACAGTGTTGTGCCAACACCAACAACTAAGGGGCCTATTTCTGCAGAGTATATACGGCAGGTCCCTACTTTCAAACATCCAACTTACAAACGACTCCTACTTGCAAACGCAAGAAGACAACAGGAAGTGAGAGGAAATCTACCACTAGGAAGGAAAATTCTCTCCTGTAAGAATAAATATGGGAGAAAGGTGTCTCCTCTGTACTGATGCTTTATCAGCAATCCTTGTTTCAAGAAAAACACCACATTTCAAAAACAGTTGTCATTGGGACGGAAAGTGAGGTGAAATGTTCTGAACAGGGGCACAGACAGCAAAACAAATGTTACAGGGGTGATAACCCTTACCTATGTTTTCCAAAAAGTTTAAAAATAGATTTTTGGTCTGGAGCTACACTTCAACAATGTACCTGTTCAAAATTACAAACAGATTCTACATAAGAACAAACCTACAGTCCCTGTCTTGTATGCACCGCCTGTATAGGGCTGTTCAGAGTATATAGGGCCTTTTTTATTTTATGTGCGGGGTTCCCCTTAATATCCATACAAGACCCAAAGGGGCTGGTAATGGGCTGGGGTAGGGGGGGGGGGGGTCATGGGGTAGCTATGCCATTTTTCTTAAAGAATTTCATCCATATTACCGGGACCAGACATTACATTAAAGCCGCAAGCAGTTTTAAATGGCTTTTTTTTCCTTTAGAAGTGTCATTTTGTGCAGGGACAGTTCTAAACACGGGAAACACGTGGCACTTCACAGGCATACTTTAGACACCCCCCAGGTACGATATTTAAAGGAATATTTGACTTTTTTTTTTTCACTTTATGCATCATTAAAATGACTGCTCCCGAAAAACGACCGTTTTTAAAACTTCTTTTTGCATTGATACATGTCCCCTGGTGCAGAACCCGGGTTCCCAAACCCTTTTTAGGACAATAACATGCATAATAGTTGTTATAATTAGCACTTTAGAATTCGAACGTTCGCATCCATTGTATTTAATAGGGTTCTAATGTTCGTTCGAACTTTCGGTCCGTTCGCGGGTTCTGGTGCGAACCGAACCCGGGGGTGTTCGGCTCATCACTACTTTGGTGTGACTTTCATGTGACTTGAGGCACATAGGGCATAGTATTACACAGGCATTCCCAGAAGTTGGGGCCAAGTTGCAGTGGCAAAGTGGCAGCAAAATAGTGTGACTTTCAGGTCGCAGCAATGTGAATGAGATTCAAGGATAACACCTTTGAATTTGGTCCTATTGTCACTTGTGCATCCTGAAAGTATGGGGTATTTCATCCCTGCACTACCTTGGTTTGACTTTGATGCGATTTGAGGTCCATACACCACAAGATTACACTGACATTGCTTCAAGTCATGGCAAAGCTGTGCAATTTTAAGGTCACAAAATTGGGCCTTATTCAAAGGTGTTATCAATTAATCTCATTAGGTTACTTTCACACTTGGGTGACTTTTCATGCAGCTTTGGACCTCAGAGTCACATGAAAAGTTGCCCCCTATGATTTCCATTCATATCTATGCCACTTCACCCATGTTCACATAGCTCTGAATTGACATGTCAAGGTGCAGGACAAATCGGCGCCTATTGACGGCAATGGAACAGTCCGAATTGGTGCGATGCCACAGAGATTCCCAAAAGTAGTTCCTGCACTACTTTGGCCGACTTCAGGGGGCGATTTCTTACTTCCCAACTTTTTGAGATGGGTATAAGGGACACTTAATAGCAAACGTATGTAGGCATAGGATACACCTCTTAAAACACATTCTTAAAGGTGAATTATTCCCCCCAAAAAATATTAGTTAAACCCCCAAGTGCTTTTTTTTTTTTACCAATAATATTCCTTTAGATTGGCTTTGGAAATTTACAAACAAAGTAATTTAGAAATCAGATGAAAGGTTTAGCGCTGGGAAACCCTTTTTGAAAGATAAAAAGTGCATTTTATATACAACTATACAGATCGGGACAAATGAGGAGGAAAGAGGGACAGAGAGACTTTGTTCCAAATCAGGGACAGTTGGGACCTATGTTTCACTAGACATCTCTGCAGGAAAGTGCACTGTCGTCTCTGAAATCGCTAACAAAGTCGGGCTGAGGCCCCTTTCACACTTGCGACTTTTCCTGTGACTTATCGCATGATAAATCATACCCCATGATTTTCAATGCGTACCATTCATATCTGTGTGACTTCAAGTCACACCGACTTCAAAGTAGTCCCTGTACTACTTTTATCTGACCTTGATGCGAGTTGAGGTTCATAGACCTCAAGTTTACACAGGCATTCCCTGTAATCGCTGCAAAATTGTGGGAAAATTGCACGCCTTTCCATGCGACTCCTGCGTCCATAGACCTCAAGATTACACAGGCATTGCTTAAAGTCGCATTAAAATCACGCAACTTCCAGGTTGCACAAGTGTGAAAGGGGCCTAAGTCACTGTGCTGAGTAGTGATGAGCCGAACACCCCCGGGTTCGGTTCGCACCAGAACCCGCGAACGGACCGAAAGTTCGTACGAACATTAGAACCCTATTAAATACAATGGATGCGAACGTTCGAATTCTAAAGTGCTAATTATAACAACTATTATGCATGTTATTGTCCTAAAAAGGGTTTGGGAACCCGGGTTGTGCACCAGGGGACATGTATCAATGCAAAAAGAAGTTTTAAAAATGGTCGTTTTTCGGGAGCAGTCATTTTAATGATGCATAAAGTGAAAAAAAAAAGTCAAATATTCCTTTAAATATCGTACCTGGGGGGTGTCTAAAGTATGCCTGTGAAGTGCCACGTGTTTCCCGTGTTTAGAACTGTCCCTGCACAAAATGACACTTCTAAAGGAAAAAAAAGCCATTTAAAACTGCTTGCGGCTTTAATGTAATGTCTGGTCCCGGTAATATGGATAAAAATCTTTAAGAAAAATGGCATAGCTACCCCATGACCCCCCCCCCTACCCCAGCCCATTACCAGCCCCTTTGGGTCTTGTATGGATATTAAGGGGAACCCCGCACATAAAATAAAAAAGGCCCTATATACTCTGAACAGCCGTATACAGGCGGTGCATACAAGACAGGGACTGTAGGTTTGTTCTTATGTAGAATCTGTTTGTAATTTTGAACAGGTACATTGCTTAAGTGTAGCTCCAGCCCAAAAATCTATTTTTAAACTTTTTGGAAAACATAGGTAAGGGTTATCACCCCTGTAACATTTGTTTTGCTGTCTGTGCCCCTGTTCAGAACATTTCACCTCACTTTCCGTCCCAATGACAACTGTTTTTGAAATGTGGTGTTTTTCTTGAAACAAGGATTGCTGATAAAGCATCAGTACAGAGGAGACACCTTTCTCCCATATTAATTCTTACAGGAGAGAATTTTCCTTCCAAGGGGTAGATTTCCTCTCACTTCCTGTTGTCTTCTTGCGTTTGCAAGTAGGAGTCGTTTGTAAGTTGGATGTTTGAAAGTAGGGACCTGCCGTATATACTCTGCAGAAATAGGCCCCTTAGTTGTTGGTGTTGGCACAACACTGTAAGCACTCACAGTTACTCTTGGTTGGTGCTGGAACGCCCTGCTGTCAACTATTATATCAGGAATTGTAATTACATATAATTGTTGAACAGTGGTAGTAAAAATTGGGCCTTTGATGGTGGTGCTGGTGCCACAACACTGTAAGCCCTGACAGTTACTCTTGGTGGGTGCAGCAATGGGCCCTGCTGTGAATAATTAGATCAAGAATTGTAATTGCATGCCCCTGTTGAACAGGGGCTGAAAAATTGGGCCTTTCGTGGTGGTGGTGGTGGTGGCGTTGCCACAACACTGTAAGCCCTCAGAGTTACTCTTGGTGGGTGCAGGAATGGGCCCTGCTGTGAATTATTAGATCAAGAATTGTAATTACATGCCCCTTTTGAACAGGGGCTGAAAAATTGGGCCTTTCGTGGTGGTGGTGGTGGTGGCGTTGCCACAACACTGTAAGCCCTCAGAGTTACTCTTGGTGGGTGCAGGAATGGGCCCTGCTGTGAATTATTAGATCAAGAATTGTAATTACATGCCCCTGTTGAACAGGGGCTGAAAAATTGGGCCTTAGGCACTGGTGGCACAACACTACAACCCCTCACAGATACTGTACTTGGAGCACAGCAATGAGCCCTATGGCAAATTATTGCTAAAAAAATTGTAATTACACGCCCCTGTAAAACAGGGGCTGAAAAATTGGGCCTTAGCCACTGGTGGCGGCACCCATAAACAAAAATGATCTTCCAAGCTATCATCATCAATCGTATCATTGAGGACTCGGAGGAGGAGGATAGCCAGTCAACATAACAGCACAGGCACTCAGCATCAGCATCAGTCTTGAAGGGATGTGACATGTTAAAATCAATTAGTCTGTTATATCAGCATCAGGTGTGTGGTAGCTGGTGGTGATCCAAGACTGGTTCATCTTGATGAAAGTCAGTCGATCAACCGAGTCGGTGGACAGGCGCACCCTGTGATCCGTGACAAATCCTCCAGCAGCACTGAATGTGCGTTCCGAAAGAACGCTGGATGCAGGACAGGCCAGTAGCTCAATTGCATACTGTGCAAGCTCTGGCCAGTGATCCATCCTCAAGACCCAGTAAGCCAGAGGATTTTCGGTGGGGAAGGTGTCCAAGTCTGACCTTGCCCCTAGATATTCCTGCAACATGTTTATCAGACGCTGGCGATGGTTGCTGGAACCGATCATACTTTGGGGCTGTGGACTAAAGAATTGTCTGAACGCATCGGTCAGACGGCCACCTTCCCCACCGCTCCTTCTTTGACTGGCCGAAGCCTCAGCAACTCGTTGTCCAGGACCAGGAGTTTGTAACCTCCCAGTCTCTGGGAACGCGTTGCATAGACCTTTCTGCAAGGCCTCCCGGAGTTGTCTCATCCTCTGCTCCCTCTGCGACGGTAACATAAGGTCCGCAACCTTACCCTTGTACCGTGGATCAAGGAGAGTGGCCAGCCAGTAATGGTCCCTCTCCTTGATCCGAAGAATACGAGGATCCTTCCGCAGACTTTGCAGGATCAGGGAGGCCATGCAGCGTAGGTTTGCTGAGGCATTCGCTCCGGAGTCCTCTGGGTCACTAAGGACGACATGATCCGCAGCCACCTCCTCCCAGCCACGTACAAGTCCACTGGTTTCTTGGGACTGTAAATCATCCCTAAAAGACTGCTGCTGATGATGCTGAGTGCCAGCCTCCACCTCCATGCTGACACAATCCTCCTCCTCCTCCTCCTCCTCTTCCTGTGCGATGGGTGGGACAGAAGGAACACTGTCTGGGTAAAGGGGGCCTTGAGAGGCAAGGAAGTCCTCCTCTTCCTGCCTCTGTTCTGCCTCAAGTGCCCTGTCCATTATTCCACGCAGCGTGTGCTCCAACAGGTGGACAAGAGGTACAGTGTCACTGAGGCATGCACTGTCACTGCTCACCATCCTCGTGGCCTCCTCAAATGGTGCCAGGACAGTGCATGCATCCCTGATCATGCCCCACTGGCGTGGAGAAAAAAAAACAAGCTCCCCTGACCCTGTCCTGGTGCCGTAGTCGCACAGGTACTCATTGATGGCCCTCTGCTGCGTGTGCAGCCGCTGCAGCATGGCCAACGTTGAGTTCCACCTGGTGGGCATGTCACATATAAGGCGATTCTTGGGCAGGTTCAACTCCTTTTGCAGCTCAGCCAGGCGAGCACTGGCATTATAAGATCTGCGGAAATGCACACAGACTTTCCTGGCCTGCCTCAGGACATCCTGTAAGCCCGGGTACCTGCCCAAGAACCGCTGCACCACCAGGTTAAGGACGTGAGCCACACAGGGCACATGGGTCAGTTGTCCCTGTCGGAGGGCGGAGAGGAGGTTGGTGCCATTGTCGCAAACCACCATTCCTGGCTTAAGCTGGCGTGGCGTCAACCACCTCTCGGCCTGGCCCTGCAGAGCAGATAGGACCTCTGCCCCAGTGTGGCTTCTGTCCCCCAAACACACCAGCGCAAGCACGGCATGGCATCTTTTTGCCTGCGTACTTGCGTAGCCCCGTGAACGGCTACGGAGCACCGCTGGTTCATAGGACAAACCACAGGAAGAGGCCATGGAGGAAGAAGAAGAGGAGGGGGTGGAGGAGAGAGGTGTGTCACAACCAGTAGTAGCATTTTGGAGGCGTGGCGGTGGGACAACCTCCAACACTACTGCACCTTGTCCTGCATCCTTCCCAGCTGCCAAAAGAGTGACCCAATGGGCCGTGAAAGAAAGGTAACGTCCCTGTCCATGCCTGCTGGACCATGAGTCAGCGGTAATATGCACCTGACCGCCCTGTCCAGCGAGGCCAAGATATTGCCTTCCACATGCCGGTAGAGAGCCGGAATAGCCTTCCGTGAGAAAAAGTGGCGTTTGGGAACCTGCCACTGAGGAACCGCACATTGCACAAACTCACGGAAGGGGGCCGAGTCTACCAACTGAAAAGGCAGCAGTTGAAGCGCTAGCAATTTAGCCAAGCTAGCATTCAACCGCTGGGCATGTGGATGGCTGGGAGTGAACTTCTTTCGACGGTCCAGCAGCTGGGGCAGGGAAATTTGCCTGCTAGAATCGGACGTCGGTGTACTGCTAGCAGAGTGGCCGCAACTACTTGGCTGTGACACACCTAATTCTACACCTTCATTCCTCTCAGTGCATGTTTCAGACAGGACTGAAGTTATAGTGGGGTTGGAGATCCCAGCTGATGCGGTGCAAGGAGAGGTCCACTTTGTTCTTTGGTGTGGGTCTTTGAGGTAGGCTTGCCAACGAGCTGCATGGCAGGTCAACATATGTCTGGTCAGGCATGTGGTACCCAAGCGGCTGATGTTTTGGCCACGCGATATACGCTTGAGACATATGTTGCAAACAGCAGCTGTGCGATCTGATGCACTAGCCTCAAAAAAGGCCCACACCAAATAACTTTTTGAATGACGGGCAGAGGCAGCGCCCTGCACAGGCGGAGCTCTGCGGTGTGATTCCGTCGGTGTACTGCCCTTACGCTGGCCACCAAAGGGCATCCTGCCTCGTTGGAGATGTGCCTCCTCCTCATCCTCCTCCTCCTCCTCTCTCCTATTAGGCACCCACGTGGAGTCAGTGACCTCATCATCCCCTCCCTCCTCATCACTGGAGCCAATCTGGCAGTATGCTGCAGCTGCTGGAACATGACTGCCAGATTGGTGTCCTTCTTGAGCATCCCCTCTGTCTGCTCTCACGCTACTGCCTTCCTGTAGCTGGGTTTCATCATCAGACCCTTCGAAACGCTGGGCATCCTCCTGGAGCATGTACCCAACACTGTGCTCAAACAGTTTGGGGGACTCCTCAGGAGGAGGACATGGTGGGTCTAGGGAAGGAGTGACTGATGATGAGTCTGACATTGATACCAGGGAAGAGGACGCTTTGGCAGCTGCTTTGCCAGTACCCTGAGCCTGGGTGAGAGAGGATGAGGAGGAGGAGGGCTTGGTCATCCACTCTACCAAGTCTTCGGCATGATGTGGCTCAACATGTCCAGCTGCCGAAAAGGACAAGCGTGTCCCATGGCCATGTGCTGATGACAATGCACCGCGTCCACGACCAGCACTGTTGCCCCCAGACACAGAGCCTGCTTGCCCTCTCTTATTGCCTCCTGACTGTCTGCCTCTCCTTGTTTGCCTTCCAGACATTCTAATAGATGGCCTGCAGGGAGATGGGAAAAAAGCAATAAGGGCTACCTTCAGGTGTCCTTCTCTGTCCCTTTACTTAAGGATTTCTAAATATGGTTGAGGATGATTGCTTTTGCACAGAATAGCACAACGACAATTTCCCTGACTGTCCAAAAAACAAGGATTTCAAAGATGGTTGATGAGGAATGCTTTAGCACACTATAGCACAAGGAGAATTTCCCTCACTGTCCTTCCCTGTCCCTAGAAACAAGGATTCGTACAGTAAAACACACTGACACTCTCCCTACCTATAGTTTTCTGTCCCTAGAAAAAAGGTTTTTTTAAAGCACACTATAGCACAAGGAGAATTTCCCTCACTGTCCTTCCCTGTCCCTAGAAACAAGGATTCGTACAGTAAAACACACTGACACTCTCCCTACCTATAGTTTTCTGTCCCTAGAAAAAAGGTTTTATTAAAGCACACTATAGCACAAGGAGAATTTCCCTCACTGTCCTTCCCTGTCCCTAGAAACAAGGATTCGTACAGTAAAACACACTGACACTCTCCCTACCTATAGTTTTCTGTCCCTAGAAAAAGTTTTTTTAAAGCACACTATAGCACAAGGAGAATTTCCCTCACTGTCCTTCCCTGTCCCTAGAAACAAGGATTCGTACAGTAAAACACACTGACACTCTCCCTACCTATAGTTTTCTGTCCCTAGAAAAAAGTTTTTTTTAAAGCACACTATAGCACAAGGAGAATTTCCCTCACTGTCCTTCCCTGTCCCTAGAAACAAGGATTCGTACAGTAAAACACACTGACACTCTCCCTACCTATAGTTTTCTGTCCCTAGAAAAAAGGTTTTTTTAAAGCACACTATAGCACAAGGAGAATTTCCCTCACTGTCCTTCCCTGTCCCTAGAAACAAGGATTCGTACAGTAAAACACACTGACACTCTCCCTACCTATAGTTTTCTGTCCCTAGAAAAAAGTTTTTTTTAAAGCACACTATAGCACAAGGAGAATTTCCCTCACTGTCCTTCCCTGTCCCTAGAAACAAGGATTCGTACAGTAAAACACACTGACACTCTCCCTACCTATCCTTCTCTTTCCCTAAACTAAAGGAATCCAGGTTAAGCAAGAAAAAATAAATGTCACTGTCCCTGCCTATGCTTCTCTTTCCCTGCTCTGGAACACACTACACTAGGCCGCCGTGCTGGCGGCCTTTTATAGTGTGGGGCGTGTACTAAACCCCCTCAGCAATAATTGGCCACAGGCATCCTGCCTGTGGCCAATCATTGCTCTCCTCGCTGCCGGCGCTGTGATTGGCCAAGCATGCGGGGTCACAGTGCATGCTTGGCCAATCACAGCGCCTGGATGACACTGCGATGGCGTAGTGCATTGTGGGCCGTTCGCGTCACTCGAATTAGGCGCAAACGGCCCAAATCGTTCGATCTTCGTCGAACGATCGAACAGCCGATGTTCGAGTCGAACGTATGTTCGACTCGAACACCGAGCTCATCCCTAGTGCTGAGTACTATTATACCTAGAATATAAAGTAGTCCCACCATCAAACACTAGTAAACGTATGTTCTCAATATAATGGTGCTCAAATGACTGAAAATCACACAGATGGTATCACCTACTGAAAGCTTGCTTGCATATGCTGAAAAGAGGCGAACGCCTATTAGCCAATGACACATCATCATAAGCATGGTTGTTACTATAATATTAATGCCTGAAATGCAAAACATTATTGTATAGAATCAAACATTAGTAAATATATTTTCTCTGTAGCAAAGCAGTATGCCCTGTGACCCTCAAAGGTTCAAGCCAGAGTTCAAATCCCACTAAAAGCGTGCATTGTACTCAACAGCATAATTAGCCACATCTGTACATCTGTTTGGTTTATTCCATATTTTAACTCTGAAAATACATGCAATGGTATGTACTTATTCAATAATATTATGGTGTGGAATTCCAAAAATCAAGCAAAAAACGTTGTAGGGTCCCCCCCCAGTACATACCAGGCACGGGTCTGGTATGGAGTTTAAGGGGAACTCCACACCAAAATGTAAAATAAAATCGACGTGGGGCCCCCCAAAATCCATACCAAACTCTTATCCAAACATGCAGCCTTGAGATCAGGATTAGGGGGGGGGGACGAGCGAGCACCCTCCCCTTCTGAACCCTACCAGGCTACATGCCCCAAATCACCTTGTCCCTATGTTGATGGGGACAAGGGCCTCTTCCCGACAACCCTGGTCAGTGGTTGTCAGTCTGCGGGCAGGGGGTTTATCACAATCTGGAAGCCCCCTTTAACACGGGGGCTCCCAGATCCTGCCCCCCTATGTGAATAGGTATAGGGTACATCATACCCCTACCCGTTCAGTAAAAAGGGAAAAAAAATTAATAGCCGGATTTTGAAAAGCCCTTTATTCTAAAATAGCTCCGAGCTGTCTTCTTCCCTGAGCCGTCTTCTCCCAGAGCTGTCTTTCCTGCCGCCACCGTCTTCTCCATCTGCTGTGTTCTTCCGCACCACCGGTTACCTGCTAATAAACAAAAAAGCTGCTCTTCTTCTGTGGCGGTCTTCCTCCGCTGTGTTGTCACCCGCTGTGTGGCGTCTCTTACACTCCCCGGGTGACATTATCGGATGGCCACAGAAGACCGCCACAGAAGAAGAGAGGCTTTTTTTTTTTATTAGTGGGTAACCGGCTGCACGGAAGAACACAGCAGCGGGAGAAGACGGCGGCGGCAGGAGAGACAGCTCTGGGACAAGACAGCTCGGGGAGAAGAAACATCAAACACTAGTAAATGTATTTTCCATCTATGATTGTGCTATGCCCAATAGGCTAGTGGTCAGCACTTCTACCTTGAAAAACTCAGGCTTTGAAGGACTCATGGGTTCAAAACCCACAGAGAGCTACTAAAAGATTGAATTTCTGAAAAAAAGGCAAATGCCAATTAGCCAAAGCAGCATATGCTGAAAATAGGTGAATGTCAATTAGCCAATGCACTTTAATTTGTCTGATTCTATTATATTAACGCTTCAAATGCATGCAATGGTATGTAAGAATCCAATATTATTATGGTGTGGAATTCCAAACACCACACACTAGCTAACGGGCAGTTTACATCTCTTTCTTTGTTTGTTTATTTTAATTTGCTTGTGCACTGAAAAAATAAACACAGCTGGTGGATGGTAGGTTGGCTGGTATTTGAACTCGTACTGTGAGTGCTGTGGAGATATCTGAGCAGACCACTAAGCCATTGTGCTAAGTACGAGACCTGCATAATAGTGTAGTATGATTAAAGAATGAACATTACCGCTTTATAGTCACCTAAATTAAAAAAATTAAAATAAAATTAAAATAAAAAAACATGAAAAAAACAACATACAACAAATGGGTAACCTAAATGTTTAATACATGTAACTTTACAGAATAGCAGACATTACTATGTGATAATCATTCATAACTGCATTCATTAGCAAAAGAAGGAAAAAAAACTAGGAATACTAATTGCAATATACATCAAAAATGCACACAAGGTAGAGCACATCTGACATAACAATGTTTCTTTCACATACATGGATCATGGTTACAGTGCAGTGCTATATAATAACTTAGTAGAAATTGGCATTTGCATATACGCGGAATCGCTAATTAATTAACGTTTGTTCGCCGCTAATAGCGCTCTTTTCCATTCACACATTAGCCTGTTGAAATTTTAATTGGCTAAAATTGGCGCTATTACTTGCAATAGTGCCCAGTACTTCCTGGCGCTATAGTAAATTACCCCCCATATGTTTTACTTTTTGCTATAATAAATATCCCATTTAAAAAAAAAAAAAAACACATTTTGTCCTCCAGTTTAGGCCGATATGTATTCTTCTACATATTTTTGGTAACAAACTCAATAAGCATATAATGATTGGTTTGCACAAAAGTTATAGCGTCTACAAAATAGTGGATAGATTTATGGCATTTTAATTCTTTTTTTTACTAGTAATGGTGGTGATCAGAGATTTTTAACGGGACTGCGATATTGCGGCAGACAGATTGGACACTTTTGACTAATTTTTGGGACCAGTGACAATTATACAGCGATCAGTGCTATAAAAATGCACGGATTACTGTATAAATGTCACTGGCAGTGAAGGGGTTAACACTAGGGGGCGATAAAGGGGTTAAATGTGTTCCCTCATGTGTGTTTTAACTGTGGAGGGATGGGACTGACTAGGAGAGATGACAGATCGGTGTTCAACATTCGTATGAACACAAGATCAGTCTACTCTCCCCTGAAAGAACTAGGATCTGTGTGTTTACACACACAGATCTCAGTTCTCACTCTGTGACAAGCGATCACAGATGCCCAGCGGTCATTGCGCCCGCTGGGTACTAGCATTGGCGGCGAGCCGCGGGTGCGCCCCCTAGTGGGCAAAAGGTAAAGCGATGTAAGGTAACTTTGCTTTGCCCAAGGGAGCCAACCTGCCACAGCAAAACTGCAGCGGCTGGTCCGGAAGCTGTTAAACAGTGTTTAAATAATGAGTGCACTTTTGAAGCAAAACGCACTCTTCTTATGTTGATCACTTTTCTTATCAATCCCCCACAAAGTTCAGACCCCAGATACATATATCCTGCTCTTCTAACTGGCAAGTCAAATACTGTTTAACCCCTTCACTCCTAAGGGTAAAACAAATGTAAATACCCAAGCACAATTTTGCAACTTTGACATGTGTTAGACATTGGTTGACCAGTATCTGCAGCCCCATGTTACTTCATTGTCTTCTTTTGTCAAGGACTCCATAGACTTGCTTTGTAACATTGATGGAAAGCAATTTCCGCCTGGTACATGGTTAGTCGCTTTGGATGTGGAGAGTTTATATAACTCTATTCCTCGTCAAAAAGGCATTCAAACTATTCAGAATCAATTGAAGGAAAGAGGTTCTTCCTCTGATCGTTATAGCCAGTTTGTTCTTCAGCTGCTTGACTTCATTCTTACACGTAATATCTTTATTTTTGCCAACTCCCACTTGGTGCAGGGGGTGGCTATGGGAACCAAATGTGCCCCCTCTTATGCCAGCTTGTACCTGGGGGGTGGGAGAGAGAATTGTTTTCTACAGAATCCTAATGCCATTGCTTACCCATGTCGTTACTTGGTATAGGTATATAGACGATATCTTGATACTCTGGTCTGGCACCAGAGATTAACTTTTGCAGCTGACGAGCAAGCTGGCTATTAAAGACTATAATTTATCTTTTACTATGGAAAGTAGTCAACAGTCCATTAACTTGCTTGATCTCACAATTCATATTGACCAGGATGGTTTACTCCATTCCTCTTTATCGCAAACCTTCAGCTGGAAACACTCTTTTACATGCCACTAGTGCACATCCTCAACCTCTTTTAAAAAGCATTCCGTATAGCCAGTTACTTAGGCTTAGACGTAATTGTACTCGTGACTCAGATTTCCATCAGGCTGCCAATGATCTACGTGATAGACTATTGACTCGTGGTTATAGTCGATCTATTCTTAAAAAATCTTTTAACAGAGTTGTCAAGCTCAATAGGAGAGATTTAATTAATTCCTCTAATAAACCTAAGCATATTATATCTGTTTGTGTAATCACTAAATTTTCTAATCATCATGGTCAAGTCAGAAATATTCTTCAGAAATTTTGGCTCATCCTATTGGCTGACAACACTGTTAGGAAATATATTAAACCACATCCAGAAATTACTTTTCGTCGGGCTCCGTCACTTAAGGACCATTTGGTTTCTAGTCACTTTGGTCCATCTAAACCTCCACATTCGATTCAAGGTGGTACATTTTCATGTGGCAAATGTGATTGTTTCCTACCAAACTCTCAAGATGTTCCACTCCCCAATGGACGTATTCACAACATTAAATATCGCATTACTTGCAAGACTATAGGTGTTGTATGTAGCGGGGTGTCACTTTAAGGAGTTCAAAAGACCCATACCCAGTGTACAGCGGGACACCCAGAGTGCATTGCCCGGCGCAAGGTCTGCTGGGGAAGGGCTATATAAGGTGGAGCGGAGCTACACGTGGGTCTCTATGGACACCGCCCCCCCTAGCAAGTGGAACCAACGCTGAGTCTGCCGCTGGACTGGGCCTAGGAGTTTTGGCCTTGAGATCCAGAGAGCCCTCCGACCTTCACGGGAGAACCCAGGTGTCTAGAAAAAACTAAATAGAGGGACTTGGACTTTTTAGGCACCGTACACAGTTTATATAAAAAATATAATTTTATTGTACAATAATCTACCATATAAATATTTCTGTTTAAAAATTGTTCACATGTTCTAGGAGAGACGATACACCAATACCGTTATAGTACAACACCATAGCTCTAATGAAGGTCATATAAGGATATTGTTCATCCATAAACCAGTTAGATACATTCCAAAAAGTTGAGGTATGGTTGAAACGGCAGAGGTTGTAGGAAAAGATGTGCTATTTTCACTCTCGCTCTGAGCGAGAGTGAAAATACCACATCTTTTCCTACAAGATGTTGTACTATAACGGTATTGGTGTATCGTCTCTCCTAGAACATGTGAACAATTTTTAAACAGAAATATTTATATGGTAGATTATTGTACAATAAAATTATATTTTTTATATAAACTGTGTACGGTGCCTAAAAAGTCCAAGTCCCTCTATTTAGTTTTTTCTATATTCATATGTTAGGACGCGGCACGCTAGGTATCTTTCGTTGATATCCACAGCTACCACTCTGTGGCTGATACAACATATTTTCTCTCTCTCTGAAACAGAACCCAGGTGTCGTTTTCGTCCATCATCCCGTCAAGGACTGTCGGGAGGATCAGAGACTACGGCGTCATGAGACGGTGTGGTGGAGCCCCAGCTACACCAGTCGGTTGTACAGACTGGTACAGTCGGGTGAGAGAGCACCTGCTGGGAGATTAACTGACTAATCTTAGGCCCAGTGTCCTTAGTTCAGAGACCACCGTTACCAGAGTGTTATATTGCACACCAGAGGGACAGTGTGCTTTGTAGCATTAGCTGAACTCTTTAGTACATGCCAAGAAGTTAACTGTTTTGTTGCCTGTGGATTACGAATAGGGATGAGCTTCGTGTTCGAGTCAAACACACGTTCGACTTGAACATCGGCTGTTCGATCATTCGACGATCAAACGTTATGGGCCATTCGCGCCAAATTCAAGTGGCACATCACGGCCCATAATTTACTGCGGCATCACAGTGCATTGCTGGCTGATGATTGGCCAAGCATGCACTATGACCCCGCATGCTTGGCCAATCACAGCGCCGGCAGCGGGGAGAGCCATAATTGGCCACAGGCAGGATGCCTGTGGCAATCATAGCTCAGGGGGGTTTAGTACACGCCCCACACTATAAAAGACCGCCAGCGCGGCGGCCTTGTGTAGTGTGTTCCAGCGTGCAGGGAAAGAGCTTGATAGACAGGGACAGTGTTTTTGACATCCTTTGAAACCTTGTGCATTTACAGTCTGTTGGCGTGCAGGGACAGAGAAGGATAGGCAGGGAGAGTGTCAGTGACATCCTTTGAAACCTTGTGCATTTACAGTTGCTTGTCGTGGTGTTGTTCTGTTGTGTAACACAGACAGGCATGTGCAAGCAGTTACAGTGGGTGTAGGTGCCTCCTGCACAGTATACGCTACCCCTTATTGCTCGTCATGGTGTTGTTCTGTTGTGTAACACAGACAGGAATCTGCAAGCAGTTACAGTGGGTGTAGGTGCCTCCTGCACAGTATACGCTACCCCTTATTGCTCGTGGAGTTGTTATGTTGTGTAACACAGACAGGCATCTGCAAGTAGTTACAGTGGGTGTAGGTGCCTCCTGCACAGTATACACCTGAAGCTACCCCGTATTGCTGGTTTTACCATCTCCCTGCAGGCCATTTGAATGTCTGGAAGGCCAACAAAGAGGCAGACAGTCACGAGCCAATAAAAGAGGGCAAGCAGGCTCTGTGTCTGGGGGCAAAAGTGCTGGTCGTGGACGCGGTACATTGTCATCAGCACGTGGCCATGGGACACGCTTGTCCTTATTTTCGGCAGCTGGACGTGTTGAGCCACATCATGCCGAAGACTTGGTAGAGTGGATGACCAAGCCCTCCTCATCCTCCTCATCCTCTCTCACCCAGGCTCAGGGTACTGGAAAAGCAGCTGCCAAAGCGTCCTCTTCCCTCGTATCAATGTCATCAGTCACTCCTTCACTGGACCCACCATGTCCTCCTGAGGAGTCCCCCGAACTGTTTGAGCACAGTGTTGGGTACATGCTCCAGGAGGATGTCCTGCGTTTTGAAGGGTCTGATGATGATACCCAGCTAGAGAAAGGCAGTAGCGTGAGCGCAGAGAGAGGGGATGCTCAAGAAGGACAGCAATCTGGCAGTCATGTTCCAGCAGCTGCAGCATACTGCCAGATTGGCTCCAGTGATCAAGAGGGAGGGGATGATGAGGTCACTGACTCCACGTGGGTGCCTGATAGGAGAGAGGAGGAGGAGGAGGAGGCACATCTCCAACGAGGCAGGATGCCCTCCGGGGGCCAGCGTAAGGGCAGCACACTGACTGAATCACACCGCAGAGCTCCGCCTGTGCAGGGCGCTGCCTCTGCGCGTTATTCCAAAAGTTCTTTGGTGTGGGCCTTTTTTGAGTCGAGTGCATCAGATCGCACCGCTGCTATTTGCAACATATGTCTCAAGCGTATCTCGCGTGGCCAAAACATCAGCCGCTTGGGCACCACATGCTTGACCAGACATATGTTGACCTGCCATGCAGCTCGTTGGCAAGCGTACCTTAAAGACCCACACCAAAGAACAAAGCGGACCTCTCCTTGCTCCTCATCAGCTGGGATCTCCAACCCCACTATACCTTCAGTCCTCTCTGAAACCTGCACTGAGAGGAATGAAGGTGTAGAATTAGGTGTGTCACAGCCAAGTACTTGCGGGCACTCTGCTAGCAGTACACCGACGTCCGATTCTAGCAGGCAAATTTCCCTGCCCCAGCTGCTGGACCGTCAAAAGAAGTTCACTCCCAGCCATCCACATGCCCAGCGGTTGAATGCTAGCTTGGCTAAATTTCTAGCACTTCAACTGCTGCCTTTTCAGTTGGTAGACTCGGTCCCCTTCCGTGAGTTTGTGCAATGTGCGGTTCCTCAGTGGCAGGTTCCCAAATGCCACTTTTTCTCACGGAAGGCGATTCCGGCTCTCTACCGGCATGTGGAAGGAAATGTGCTTTGTCCACGGAACCAGCAGTGCTCCGTAGGCGTTCAAGGGGCTACGCAAGTACGCAGGCAAAAAGATGCCATGTCGTGCTTGCGCTGGTGTGTTTGGGGGGACAGGAGCCACACTGGGGCAGAGGTTCTGTCAGCTCTGCAGGGGCAGGCCGAGAGGTGGTTGACGCCACACCAGCTTAAGCCAGGAATAGTGGTTTGCGACAATGGCACCAACCTCCTCTCTGCCCTCAGACAGGGACAACTGACCCATGTGCCCTTAGTGGCTCATGTCCTTAACCTGGTGGTGCAGCGGTTCTTGGGCAGGTACCCAGGCTTACAGGATGTCCTGAGGCAAGCCAGGAAAGTCTGTGTGCATTTCCGCAGATCATATAATGCCAGTGCTCGGCTGGCTGAACTGCAAAAGGAGTTGAACCTGACCAAGAACCGCCTTATATGTGACATGCCCACCAGGTGGAACTCAACGTTGGCCATGCTGCAGTGGCTGCACACGCAGCAGAGGGCCATCAATGAGTACCTGTGCGACTATGGCACCAGGACAGGGTCAGGGGAGCTCGTTTTTTTCACCATGCCAGTGGGGCATGATCAGGGATGCATGCACTGTCCTGGCACCATTTGAGGAGGCCACGAGGATGGTGAGCAGTGACAGTGCATGCATCAGTGACACTGTACCTCTTGTCCATCTGTTGGAGCATACGCTGCGTGGAATAATGGACAGGGCACTTGAGGCAGAACAGAGGCAGGAAGAGGAGGACTTCCTTGCCTCTCAAGGCCCCCTTTACCCAGACAGTGTTCCTTCTGTCCCACCCATCGCACAGGAAGAGGAGGAGGAGGATTGTGTCAGCATGGAGGTGAAGCCTGGCACTCAGCATCAACAGCAGCAGTCTTTTAGGGATTATTTACAGTCCCAAGAAACCCGTGGACTTGTACGTGGCTGGGAGGAGGTGGCTGCGGATCATGTCGTCCTTAGTGACCCAGAGGACTCCGGACCGAATGCCTCAGCTAACCTACGCTGCATGGCCTCCCTGATCCTGCAAAGTCTGCGGAAGGATCCTCGTATTCTTCAGATCAAGGAGAGGGACCATTACTGGCTGGCCACTCTCCTTGATCCACGGTACAAGGGTAAGGTTGCGGACCTTATCTTACCATCGCAGAGGGAGCAGAGGATGAGACATCTCTGGGAGGTCTTGCAGAAAGGTCTGTGCAACGCGTTCCCAGAGACTGGGAGGTTACAAACACCTGGTCCTGGACAACTAGTTGCTGAGGCTTCGGTCAGTGGCAGAAGGAGCGGTGGGGAAGGTGGCCGTCTGACCGATGCATTCAGACAATTTTTTAGTCCGCAGCCCCTAGGTATGATCGGTTCCAGCAACCATCGCCAGCGTCTGATATACATGGTGCAGGAATACCTAGGGGCAAGGTCAGACTTTGACCCCTTTCCCACCGAAAATCCTCTGGCTTACTGGGTCTTGAGGATGGATCACTGGCCAGAGCTTGCACAGTGTGCAATTGAGCTACTGGCCTGTCCTGCATCCAGCGTTCTTTCGGAACGCACATTCAGTGCTGCTGGAGGCTTTGTCACGGATCACAGGGTGTGCCTGTCCACCGACTCGGTTGATCGACTGGCCTTCATAAAGATGAACCAGTCTTGGATCACCACCAGCTACCAAGCACCTGAAGCTGATGTAACAGAATAATTTATTTTGAAATGTCACATCCCTTCAAGACTGCCTATGCTGATGCTGAGTGCTTGTCCTGTTATGTTGACTGACTATCCTCCTCCTCCTCAATGATCCGATTCATGATGATAGCTTGGAAGAACATTTTTGTTTCTGGGTGCCGCCACCAGTGGCTAATGCCCAATTTTTCAGCCCCTGTTTAACATGGGCACGTAATTACAATTTTTTATGCAATGCTTTGCAGCAGGGCTCATTCCTGCACTCCAACTATAGTATCTGGGAGAGGTTGCAGTGTCGTGGCACCAGCACCAGTGCCTAAGGCCCAATTTTTTAGCCCCTGTTTGACAGGGGCGTGTAATTACTATTTTTGATGCAATACTTTGCAACAGGGCTCATTGCTGTGCTCCAAGTACAGTATTTGTGAGGGGTTGCAGTGTTGTGGCACCAGTGCCTAAGGCCCAATTTTTCTGCTCCTGTTCAACAGGGCATGCAATTAAAATTCTTGATCTAATAAATCACAGCAGGGCCCATTCCTGCGCCCACCAAGAGTAACTGTGAGGGCTTACAGTGTTGTGGCAACACCACCACCAAAGGCCCAATTTTTCTGCCCCTCTTCAACAGGCTCTGTATTGATTATCGGACCCTCAACAGAAGAACGATATCCGACCAGTACACCACCCCACGAATAGAGGATGCCCTACAGAGTTTGTCTGGAGCCAAATGGTTCAGTGTGATGGACCTGAAGAGTGGGTATTATCAGATCCCCATGCACCCGGAAGACCGAGAAAAAACAGCATTAATTACCCCGGTGGGGTTCTATGAATTTGATCGCATGCCTCAAGGCTTGTCAGGAGCCCCAGCCACTCATGGAGAAGACAGTGGGGGATATGAACCTCATCGAAGTACTGGTGTATCTAGAAGATATTATTGTATTCGGGAAGACTCTGGAGGAGCATGAAGAGAGGCTGGAGAAGGTTTTGAAGAGATGAAGGACTCAAACTCTCACTGGAGAAATGTCAGTTCTACCAGTCTTCAGTTCACTACCTGGGACACATTGTGTCTGAAGGAGTGTCCACAGACCCAGAGAAATTGGAGGCTGTCACCTCCTGGCCCCGACCCACTACAGTGACTGAGCTTCGATCGTTCTTGGGGTTTTGCTCCCATTACCGAAGGTTTGTGGAGGGGTTTTCTAAAATCGCCTAACCTCTGAATGAAGTCTTGAAGACAGAAGGAGAGGAGGATGTCTCAGGCCCCAGGAAGCCAGGGGAGTCTGTGGAAGATCAGTGGACTGTGAGATGTGAAGAAGCATTCACAAGATTGAAGGAGAGCTTGACCACTGCCCCCGTCCTGGCCTATGCGGACACCAAGAAGCCATATGAGTTACATGTGGATGCCAGTCATGATGGTCTGGGAGGAGTGCTGTACCAGGAACATGATGACCAGCTGAGACCCTTTGCTTATGTGAGCAGAAGCTTAACCCCAGCTGAAAAGAATTACCTCACTCACAAATTGGAATTCTTGGCCTTAAAGTGGGCTGTAGTGGACAAGCTAAAGGATTATCTGTATGGCGCTGAGTTTGTGTTTAAAACAGATAATAACCTGCTCACTTACCTTCTGACCACAGCCAAGTTGGATGCCACCGTTGGTTGGCAGCTCTCTCTGGATTTACCTTCAGTTTGAAATACAGACCTGGGGCTGGAAACAGAGATGCAGACGCGTTATCGAGAGGGACCCATGCTCCCACTAACCCCGCGGAAGACTGGACTCAACTGACTCCAGAGAGAGTGCGAGCCCTGTGTCAAGGAGCGGAGCTCCAAGCCAGTGGAGGGTCCAGGGCCGAAGAAATTGGAGTCTCAGTAGTTGGAGTGCCTAAATATTACCTTGACGTGACTCAGATTGGAGAAGAAATCCTATCCAGACTTTCCAAGAGAGATCTAAGAAGAGATCAACTGGAAGACCCGCTGGGAAGGTTGGCCCTGGAAGCACTGGAGAATCAAACCCCAGACTTACTTCTGAAGGATCCTTCAAAGGAGGCTTGCCTATTAAGGAGAGAATGGGATTGGTTGCTGATGCATCAAGGGGTGATCTACCGAAGGGGCCCCACTGATGATTTGGAAGATAAGTGGCAACTGTTTCTGCCCGAGAAATATAGAAAGACTGTTCTGACCGCCTTACATGACGATCATGGTCACCTGGGATCGGAAAGAACTTTTCAGCTCATGAGGAACAGGTTTTACTGGCCCTGTATGCGGATTGAAGTGGAGGAATATTGCCATTCATGCGCGAGTTGCATACAAAGAGACTCTGCCTCATCAAGCTGCCCCAATGGGCCACCTACTAAGTCAAGGGCCTTTGGATCTGGTATGCATTGATTTTCTTTGTATAGAACCTGATTTGAGTGGACATGGGAATGTTCTGGTGATAACCGATCATTTCACTCACTACGCCCAGGCATTCCCAACCAAAGACCAGAAGGCCTCCACAGTGGCTAAGGTACTTGTCGAGAAGTTCTTTGTACATTACGGACTACCTCAACGCCTCCACTCGGACCAGGGAAGGGACTTCAAAAGTAGGCTGATCCGGAAACCACAAGGGGATGCACAGCCTGAACGATTCAATCGGACATTGTTAAATATGCTGGGAACTTTGAAAAGTGAAAAGAAACAGCATTGGGGCAGGCATGTGGCCATATTACAGTACAACTAGTGATGCCACTGGATACTCCCCATACAGACTGATGTTCAGCAGGGAAGCAAGACTACCAGTAGATCTGGCCTTCGGCACTTCCATAGATCATACATCAGCAGCTTCTCATAAAGGATATGTGGATTGGTTGCGACACAGTTTAAGACTGGCATATGAGAAGGCCCAGGCGGCTTCAGATCAAAGAGAGGCCAGGGACAAACGGAACTATGATCTCAAGGTTTGGATACATGACTTACAGCCAGGAGACAGGGTGCTGTTGCAGAACTTAGGCATACCAGGGAAGCACAAGCTGGCCGACCGGTGGAGGTCCCAGCCCTATGTAATCTGTAAACTGCCAGGTTTACCAGTGTACCAACTTAAACCAGAAGGAAGTGTGGGGCCCTTGAAGACATGGCACAGGAACCACCTACTGCCCCTCTCCGAAGCAGTCCGTTTACCCTCTACCTCAGATCCTTCTGAGCATCTTTCAGTCTCAAATACCCCTAGACCCGTCACCAGGTCTCAAGCAGCCAGTTCAAAAGAGATGGATGCCCAAGACCAGAGTGAAGAGGAAGAATTGGAACTTGATTGGTTATGGACACCACCAATACCTGAATCCATGGCCACAGCCTCCCCACCATCCGAAGTTACCACCAGAGACACTTTAAACGCTGAGGCTGCTGAGTTCATACCACTTACTACTCTTCCTGAGGAATGGGAGGATGACCAAGACTCTTTTCCAGAAGAAGATCCCTGAAATTCTTTATACCTTTCTGCACCTGAAATGGATGCCCCTGGGCCAGTTGAATCCAATACACCCGACTTAGCAGAAGGAGAATTGGAAGGCTCCCCTGCGGTTGAAACCTTGGCTCCTAGAGAACAAAGGGATAAAAGAACCATCCACCCCCCAAGAAGACTAACGTATTCTCAGATGGGGGAGTGTTCGGAAGAGACTATAGCCACTGCAAGAGGAACAGTAAATAAGCCTGTCCCCTCTACTGTGGGTTTAGTAGAGGGCAACCCTAGCTCACTCCCTGGCACAGTTAGACAGGCCACTTCCACTAATGTGACCTGTGGGCAGGACAACCTTCTCCCCAGAGCTTGGTGGGAGGTTCCTCTGCCAGGATTCTTTGTAGCCGTGAATTGTGTTGTATGTTCTTATGCTAACAAAGTTCATTAACAATTTTATCTTTGGGGACCAAAGACTTTAAGGGGGGAGTGTGTAGCGGGGTGTCACTTTAAGGAGTTCAAAAGGCTACCATACCCAGTGTACAGCGGGACACCCAGAGTGCATTGCCTGGCGCAAGGTCTGCTGGGGAAGGGCTATATAAGGAGGAGCGGAGCTACACGCGGGTCTCTTTGGACACCGCCCCCCTAGCAAGTGGAACCAACGCCGAGTCTGTCGCTGGACTGGGCCTAGGAGTTTGGGCCTTGAGATCCAGAGAGCCCTCCAACCTTCACGGGAGAACCCAGGTGTCGTTTTTGTCCATCATCCCTTCAAGGACTGTCTGGAGGATCAGAGACTATGGGTGTCGTGAGACGGTGTGCTGGAGCCTCAGCTACGCAAGTCGGTTGTACGGACTGGTCCAGTCGGGTGAGAGAGCACCTGCTCAGAGATTAACTGACTAATCTTAGGCCCAGTGTCCTTAGTTCAGAGACCACCATTACCAGAGTGTTATATTGCACACCAGAGGGACAGTGTGCTTTGTAGCGTTAGCTGAACTCTTTAGTACATGCCAAGAAGTTAACTGTTTTGTTGCCTGTGGATTACAAATAACCTACAAAGTACACCACCATTGCTAGCGAAGATCCTTCCCAACGGAAGCACCATATCTGCAATAGTCAGGCCTGACTGTAGAATTTTAGACATTGTTTGGGCGCCATCTTGCCCATGAGGGGGAAGCTTGCGAGCATAGTTAAGTGACATTTAGCGTGTGTAGTTGCTATTGGAACATAGTGCTTGTTATTTGTTGAATAGTTAACATTGCAGGGCTCTGCATATGCACATGTATTGCTGTTTAACCTGATACAATATATTCAGTAAAAAGTACTTGTGGTTAAGCCAATTTACTGTGTGATTATATGTTTATTGCGGCATTGTGATCCCCATAGCTAACGGGTTTCATAATCCCATCTTTACTACTATCTGTGCCAAGGGAGGTTAGAGACAGTTAACTGGGGGTTGGTAGCAGTGTGTACAGGCCCGAATCTATACCAGCAGCCCTCTTAGCTGGAGGTATTGCTACATGTATATCTAGCATTATGCCAGTGCGGTTGCTTTTATGTTGGCAAGGCAAAGAGACCCTTCTTCAAACGAATTAGGGACCACGTTTTGCCACTATATAAGAAGCTTACCACTACAGCTTTAAATCGCCATATTGGCTGTCAACACAACTATGATGCTAAAGTTATTTCTTTTCATGCCCTTAAACATGTGTCATCACATGTTCGAGGAGGTAATATTGATGCTGTTAAATACCCTGGACTTAACAAATACATAAGTTTTAGGTCCTTTCTTTAGTTCTGTATTTAGATTCCTTCCTTGTGTCTCCCTGCTCCTTTCTCCCATTTATGATCACTTAGTTCAGATCCGTCCCAACATACTGTGATCCACTGGGATATGCATGTTTAAGGGGGCCCCCTTTTATTTGTTAATTGATTTGAAATTCCAAATTTGTAAATAAAATATGTGTTTCCTGTGGTTCAATAAGTCAATGTCCTTATTTGTTTTACTTTGTTTATATTATTCAGATCAATGCTTGTTATTTCTTTATTGTTTTACTATATTACACTTATGGTTTTTGTTCCATCGCAGGTTTTGAGATGGGTTGACCTTTATCATGAACTGCTTTGGCTTATTTATCACCATCGGGGATTGCGGTGTGATGTCGCATTGTTTGCCTTCTACATGCTGGACTCGTTTGGCGCTGTTGTCTGTGGCCCCCTTGTTTTGGCTCCTCGGATGCTGGCCTGTGGCTGTATGGACACCCAAGGGCAGCTGTCTCTGACATTCTGCCCGCCTTGTTAGCCACGCCCTCGTGAGTTATTGCTGTGTTTCCATCTCCCCACACTTCCATTCTCACCAATGGCGCGTCTTCCCCTTGTCCGCCTTGGCCGCGTAATTTTTCCCTCTCTGACGTCCACTCGCTGAGCATTATGGACCTTGTAGGCTTCCAGCATTCTCGCGCATGTGCGTTGGCTACCCTTACGTCCGCTGCCATTCGGCGACGTCAGATGCTGAGCGGCTGGGGGGCTATTTAAATCACCACAACCAGCTTGCATTGCTGTCTTGTTGGTGTGGGGCGATCTCAGGTAACTTACTATTAGAATACTACTGAATTCTTGTTTCGCTTATCATGGCGATACTATACCTGTTTTTATTGGCTGATTCCCATTGTTTGGCTGATTGTTTCTCATATCCTTTTTTAGATTTTATTGCAAGTGCAAAAGATATATATAAAAATGGTGCCTTCGTCCCATTAGACGTATAGAAAATAAGGTAATTTCTTCATATATTTACACAGATTATCACTTTATACTGCAGAGATCAGTTCAAAATATTCCACCTAATTATCAATTGGTGTCCATCTTCCCAGGAATTTCAAGGTATACCAATGCTTCATTTGTATATGCATGGTTTCACGTATATGTGACTATTCACGATGTACATGTGCATATATATTTATTTACCATTTATACTTGTTGGATACCTATTCTCTATATATTATTTATATATTTTTCAGAGACTATCCTTATACATAATGGGTCCAATATTGACATGAATTCTTTCTACATAAAAACCTCCCCTTTTTTCTATGCCGCTTACCTGTGAGATACCACTGGATGTGTCCTCCCAGGAGGTTGGTGATCTGTATACTTGAAAGCTATATACCTTTCATTCATTATATCCCCTTCAGCTCTTCTTTCTTCGCTGGAGATCTCTGTTTATTTATTATTTTAAATTTCAGATTACCTATACCTCCTGCTGTTTATGTCTTTAGTGGGACCACCAACTCCCCCATGACATAACATGGATTTTTGATTCACGGTCTGGCCCCCTCTGGTTCAGCACTCATGGTAAGAATGTGTGACGTAGCGCGTCTCTATGGCCTGGGTTTAGCCTGGTGGTTCTATATTGAAATATATTTCCCATATCCACAATAATATTGTTCATAATGTTTTCTTTTATTTCATTGTTACGTGACAACCCAATTTTTCACTTTCTGTCTATTGAAAACCTATACATATATATTTAGCTCCTGAAGAAGCGGATTCTGTTTTTGAATCACAACGTGAAATATGTAGAGCACAGCATATTATTATGTATGTACATTTGTATTTTTGTCCATTGACTGTAATGGTATGATACATTGAAATGTCACGAAATTACCATTATTTCTATGAAATGTTAAAATAATTGTTTCTATATATTTTTGTAATAAAAACCCCTTTTTACTATCTACTCTCAACTGGTCATCAGTTAGCATAAGGTGCCAACATAGTCCACCCCTTTTTTAGATTTATTTGAACTGCAATTTAGTGTTGCCATCTTGCGGAATAAATTCTTGGATGCATTGCTGTTCTCCGGATTTCATCTCAATGAAGTTCTTTGCCTATTGTTACAATTAAATTCATGCTTATTTTCTTCTTAACCGCACACTTACACTTGGTGTGCGGTTTTTCAGTACAAGTAAGCTCCATTTAAACTAGGTAAGTTTCCCTTAATATTTCAGCTGCTCTATGGGCACTTTTCATTAGTTTAGATGACCAACACCTTTTTTAATTAATTTTTTAGGGAATTTTTGATCACCATTTTCCGTCTGGATCTTCTTGTCCGGGCACATCATTCAGCGCCCCCCCCCCCCATTTCATGTATGTTCTAAGCATTTATTTGGGTATGTATTAGAGGCTATGTTAGCCCACTAATGGTTGACTAGTAGCTGTGGCCATATGTTTTGCTTCAGCAGTCACCCTACCATTTATCCTTTTCATTTTTTTAAGTTTCTCTAGTAGCCCCCTGCAGCCACTTCTTGGCTGGTCTCCTTGTCAGCCTTCATGGAAGCCTTGGACTGCATGGTCTCTGGACTCTGGTATGTGGAATCAGGCGATGCATGTTGATATCCTTTCCGTTACCTTTCTCGGCCTATGCACTTCCTGTTCTGGGCACCCTTTTGTCTCTTTTCCTGCGATGTGTTAATTTCATTTGTATATTATGATTGATTTTTTATGTATTCTTTCCTATAGACCATTTTTTAAGCTACACTGGTCTAACCGACTACCCCTGAAGAAGCCAATGACTTGGTGAAACATGTTGGGTTACTCCATTGGTTATATGTAATCAGTGTATATTTTGCATTGTGTTTCATGTGTGCATAAGACAAATGTTATTGTTGTAACAATAAAATATATATTTTTACTATCTATTCTGGTAAACAATATTTTTCTGGCACCGCTATAATCCCATAGTCCCTACCCTGTTTTCACATAAAACTGTACATATCGCCACAACTACTTAGTGTATCCAGGTGGATTATACCTTGTTTTTTTTTTTTTTTCAGGACCCATTGGGCTTTCTTTTGGTTATAAATGGTAACGAATATCTCCTGATTTTTTTTTCAAAGGATAAATGTCCCAAAATAGTATAAAATATATATATTTTTAAATTTAGCTGTATATTTCATGCTATTATCATAATTTACTACCAAAGAAAACCCCAAATAAATTTGACTGCTCCTGACAATTCCAGCGATACCACATATGTGTTTGTTGGTCGTTGTTTGTATCTGTAACACAGCCCAGAAACAATGGTGCACATTTAGCATTTTTTTTTTTATCCTGCCTAAAACACACTGACACTAACTAACACTTTTTTTTAAATTCTACCCAAAATATTCTGACTGCGACATTTGACCCCGACCTTTGACCCCGACCTTGACCTGAACACCTTCAGTGCTTGTGTGTGTTATTTTTAGTGAAGTCTCAATCTAGCATACCAACTTTGGTTTCATTTCACCTTTGGCATTTGCATTCTGGTGCAGTTTTCCATGAAATATCTAATTTGACCACATACATTTATTCACAGAGGGTATTGATTATTGTTAAAATGTGACTACCATGGGTATGATCCTTGAGAGATTTAGGAGTGTATGTGTCTCTGCATGCAGTCATCTCACTATGGAAATATTGCTTTTTTTACACTGTAATGACATTTCTAATTAACACCACCCATTTCCTGGCATTATTTCACTCACTTGTCAATGTGATTTCCAGTCAGAACTGTTCCTCACAATAATGAAGCCATTTGAGCTGACAGTTATGGAATATAATTCCGTTATGTATACAGCAGAGAGAAGGAGGGTGGTTATAATTTTGCTGAGGCTTGGAAGTGACCTGGATAATTATTCTAGTGTGGAAGAAAACATTAGAATAATATTCATACCATAGAAAGTTCTTCCTAAATTTTAGTACCTAGCATAGACATTCTATGTCAGGCCTAGTCAAAGTTTTTGTCTGAAACCATAAATCAGACCAAGACAGAAGTACAATTAAATCACACTTGTTTAATAATAATAATAAAAAGGTAAGTCAAAACATAGCCAGAGTTTAGTAACTGGATCGGGTAATCGGCCAAGCCAATGTCAGAGAGCCAGAGATAAATGTAGTAGTACAACAAGCAGGATCAGGTGCCAGAAGGAACGTCATCCGAGCAAGTCCACAACAGGAACGCAGGAGAAAGTCTCTGATGTTGACAAAAGGCGAAGGCAGAGATGAAGTGAGCTGGAAGGCTTTAAGTAGGCAGGACTGACGAGCAGATCATCAACAGGTGAGTCACTGTGGAGAGAAAGGAGCTGGCAATTAGCCGACAGCTGAGCGGCTAGCTCAGAGAAGGAAGGGCTGAGCCAAGCCCTGACAGTTCCCCCTCCTCAATGACCCCTCCCCCTCGGAGGACCACTGGGTTTGAGGGGAAAATGTCTATGGAGGAGGACAGGGGCATGTACGTCTGAGGATGAGACCCAAGAGCGTTCCTCCGGACCCTACCCTCTTCAATGCACCAGGTACTGTATGCGCCCATGGAACCTACGGGAGTCAACAATGGACTGTACATCATACTCCTCATGGTTCTCAACTGGTATTGGGTGAGGATGTGGCACCGAGGTGGTAAAACGGTTGCAGACCAAAGGTTTCAATAACGAGATATGAAACACATTAGAGATACGCATACCGGAAGAAGGTCCAACGCGTAAGCCACTGGGTTTATCCTGCGAAGGATACGGAAATGCCCAATAAACCGAGGTGCGAACTTCAGAGAAGGAACATGAAGTTGGAGGTTGCGAGATGACAGCCAGACCCTGTCCCCAACCTGGTAGGAAGGCGCAGGCAGGCGTCTGCGGTCAGCATGGAGTCTGCACCTATCAATAGCATGTCGCAAAGCCTCCTGGACTTGTGCCCAAGTGGAACGAAGACCACAGAGATGCTCCTCTAATGCAGGAATACTCTGAGGAACAAACGAGTCAGGCAACATGGAAGGTTGGAAACCATAGTTCGCCATAAATGGGGACAAACGGGAAGCGGAATTCAAGGCGCGATTGTGAGCAAACTCCGCCCACGGTAAGAGATCTTACCAGTTGTTATGATGGTCAGAAATATAGCAATGTAGGAATTGCTCCAAGGACTGATTGGCTCGTTCTGCAGCCCCATTAGACTGCGGGTGATATGCAGAGGAGAAAGCAAGCTGAATTCCCAACTGTGCACAAAAGGCTTACCAGAATCGGGACACAAACTGACTTCCCCTGTCTGGGACAATGACCTTGGGTAGGCCATGTAAGCAAAAGATCTCCCGAGCAAAAATGGAAGCCAGTTCCTTAGAAGTAGACAACTTCTTAAGTGGAATACAGTGAGACATTTTTGAAAACCGGTCAACCACCATAAGGATAACTGTGTTGCCCTGGGAGTTGGGTAACTACACAATGAAATCCATAGACAGGTGGGTCCAGGGCCTCTCTCCATTGGGTATGGGTTGTGGAGTCTTACTCTGAGCACACACGGAACAGGCAACTACGAAGGCGGTTACATCAGCACGTAGACTAGTCCACCAGAATTGTTGGGAAATGGCCCAAAAGAGTTGATTCTTCCCAGGGTGGCCAGCAGCCTTGGGAGGATGGTAAGTCTGGAGCACGGCAGTACGGAGACTCTCTGGAACAAACCAGCGGTCACAAGGTTTCTCAGGAGGGGCATCGACCTGAGCAGCAAGAATTTTGTCTCCCATAGGAGAAGTAAGACTGGTGCGAACCGTAGCCAGAATACGATCGGGAGGAATCTCAGGAACCGGAACCGACTCCATCTTGGAAGTGGAGGAAAATTGTCGTGACAAGGCATCAGCCCTTACATTCTTAGCACCAGGTAAGAATGAGACAATATAATTAAAATTCGACAAGAAAAGAGCCTATCGCGACTCTGGAGACCAACTCTGTGGGTTACCGTCCTTTCTGGTCATGTCAGTCAGGGGCTTGACCAGAGACGAGAAGTTACGAATAAACTTCCAATAATAGTTGGCACAGCCAAAAAAACGCTGCAGAGGATGTAAACCCACAGGTCGAGGCCACTGTAGGACAGCAGAAAGTTTCTCTGGGTCCATCGAAAAACCAGCCGTGGAAATTACATAACCCAGGAATGTGACCTGTTCATGATGGAATTCACACTTCTCCAGTTTACAATAGAGATTGTTCTCTCTTAGTTTCTGTAACACTCGACAGACCTCTTTGTGGTGGCTCTCCAGGGACTTGGAAAATATGATGATATCGTCAAGATAAACCACCACACATAACTGCAACAAATCTCGGAGGACATCGTTAATAAACTCCTGGAAAACTGCCGGAGCGTTACAGAGACCAAAAGGCATCACAAGATACTCATTCTGTTCTGGTATTAAATGCAGTTTTCCACTCATCGCCCTCCTTAATCCTGACACAATTGTATGCCCCTCTCAAATTAAGCTTTGTGAAAACCGTTGCTCCCTTGAGGTGGTCAAATAACTCCGTAATCAACAGGATCGGATAGGCATTCTTAATGGTGAAACGATTGAGACCCCTATAATCAATGCAAGGTCTCAGTTCACCACTCTTCTTCTTCACAAAAAAGAAACCAGCACCAGCAAGAGACAAGGATTTGCGGATGAAACCTCGAGTGCATCTGCAACATACTCCTCCATGGCCTTATCCTCCAAGACCGAAAAAGGGTAAACCCGGCCACAAGGGGGTATGGCACCAGGTTGAAGGTCAATTGTGCATTCATATGACGGGTGTGGAGGCAAAGTACCGGCTTGACCTTTGTCAAAGACATCGCTAAAATCTTGGTACTCCTCCGGCAGGGAGGACAGTGAAGAGGTGCACAGGACCTTGGCTACCCTCTGGAAGCATCTCCTATTGCATTGTGGTGACCAGGACAGAACCTGAGCACGGAGCCAATCAAAAGAGGGGTTGTGCCTCTGTAACCAAGGATAACCAATAACCAGTGGAAACTTAGGTGAGGAAATAACTTGGAATTGGATTTATCTCATTGTGAAGAGCCCCTACGGCTATGGACAACAGAACAGTCTCATGAGTCACATGGGCAGGCTGTAGAGGTCTCCCGTCAAGAGCCTCAATGGCAAGTGGAGTGTCACACAGCTGCAGCGGAATCAAGTGCTTAGATACAAAGGCAGCATCAAAGAACAGGCCTGCAGCCCCGGAGTCGATTAGAGCCTGTATCACGACGGACGACTCAGCCCAAGACAGTTCGGGGTACTTTGTCACAGTTTGTGGGCTTAGCACTATATGACCATATAGTGTGACCAAACCCCCGTATATATTTTTATGTATATGTTCAGGTGTTTTTACCTAGACTTGCAGGATAAATGTCATTCTTGAATGTGTGCGCTATAATCTGTTTTGTACTGTTTTTGGTCTTATAACTGCACCATCTTGAATATAAACGCATTTTAGGGTGTGCCCCCCAAATATGTTTTTGTATTGTAGCAAACCCTGACCAGGTTTTTTTGGGCTGGGTCACCCCTCCCCCTCCTCATTACCTCTTATTTAGTGGCCACCAGTTCATAGGAGGAATCTTTTCAGTTCTCCCACATAGTGGAGTTTGGCTCCCATGGTTGAGACGCAGGATCTTTCATTCTATTACTAGGGTAGGACCCACGAAATTCGGGGTACTTTTGTCGCAGTTTGTGGGCTTAGCACTATATGACCATATAGTGTGACCAAACCCCCGTATCTATTTTTATGTATATGTTCAGGTGTTTTTAACTAGCCTTGCAGGATAAATGTAATTCTTGAATGTGTGCGCTATATTCTGTTTTGTAGGGTAACCAAAACCAGGGGCTTATTCTTCTGGGAAACTGGAGATGAAACAACGCCACCTAAGGTCTGTCCGTGACAGGACCTCAAGGTTCGGGCGTTCCCTGGATGGGTAGGACAAGACTTCAAAAAGTGACCAGCCTGGCCACAATAAAGGCACAATCTCTCCCTCCTAAGGGCTCTCTCGTCCGCAGAGAGACGCATAAAGCTCAAGTGCATGGGTTCATCTTCACTAGGGATGAGATTTATGTTCGGGTTGAACATGAGTTTGACTCAAACATCGGCTGTTCGCCGAATAGCGAACAATTTTGGGTGTTCGCGGCAAATTCGAAAGCCGCGGAACACCCTTTAAAAGTCTATGGGAGAAATCAAAAATGCTAATTTTAAAGGTTAATATGCAAGTTTTTGTCATAAAAAGTTTTTGGGGACATGGGTCCTGCCCCAGGGGATATGTATCAATGCAAAAAAAAGTTTTAAAAACGGTGTGTTTTTTTCGGGAACAGTGATTTTAACCACTTCAATGCAGGGCTTTTTATACCACTTCCATACCGGGCCTATTCTGGCACTTCTCTCCTACATGTACAAATAATCATTCTTTTGCTAGTAAATTACTCAAAACCCCCAAACATTATATATGTGTTTTTAGCAGACACCCTAGGGAATAAAATGACGGTCATTGCAACTTTTTATCTTGTACGGTATTTTCACAATAATTTTTCAAACGCCTTTTTTTGGGGGGAAAAAAATGGTTTCATAAATTAAAAAATAACCCAACAGTAAAGTTAGCCAAATTTTTTTATAAAGTATAAAAGATTATGTTACGCCGAGTAAATAGATACCTAACATGAAACGCTTTAAAATTGCGCACACTCATGGAATGGCGCCAAACTTCGGTACTTAAAAATCTCCATAGGCGACGCTTTGACATTTTTTACAGGTTACTAGGTTAGAGTTACAGAGGAGGTCTAGTGCTAGAATTGTTGCACGCGCTCTAACGCACGCGGCGATATCTCACATATGTGGTTTGAACGGTGTTTACATATGTGGGAGGGACTTACGTGTGCGTTTCGCTTCTGAGCGTGAGATACCGGGGCAGGGGCGTTTTAAAATGTTTTATTCTTATTTTTTTTTATTTTTACTTAATTTTTTTTATTTTTACACTTTTTTTTTGATCACTTTTATTCCTATTAGAAGGAATGTAAACATCCCTTGTAATAGGAATGGTGTGTGACAGGTCCTCTTTATGGAGAGATGCGGGGTCAATAAGACCCCACATCTCTCCTCCAGGCTGGAAAGCATGAGATCGGGGAAAATAAATCACCAATCTCATGCTTTCAGCCGCAATCCCGGCTTTGTTTACTTTTGGGAACCCAGGCGTGACGTCATCACATGACGTCACCAGTCATCTCTATGCTCGTCATGTGAAAAGACACCGGCACCGGACAATTCTTTCTCCGGGCCCCCGATGGCACGGGAGAAGCACCGGGTGGTGGGGGGATTTCCCCTCCCGCCACCTATAAGAACGATCAAGCGGCAGAACTGCCGCTATGATTGTTCTTATCATGCGCAGAATTGCCGGCAGAAGAGAAGGATATCTGAATAATGCCTCTAGCCGCAGGCATCATTCAGATATCCCCCCACAAAGCCCAGGACGTCATATGACGTCCACCCAGGATGGGAGATCCCATCTGTGGACGTCATATTACTATGGCTGGGTAATGAAGTGGTTAATGCTTAAAGTGAAACAATAAAAGTGAAATATTCCTTTAAATTTCGTACCTGGGGGGTGTCTATTGTATGCCTGTAAAGTAGCGCATGTTTCCCGTATTTAGAACTGCCCCTGCACAAAATGTCATTTCTAAAGGGAAAAAAAGTCATTGAAAACTACTCGTGGCTATAATGAATTGTCGGGTCACGGCAATACAGATAAAAGTCATTGAAAAAAGCAGCAGGAGTTTCTCCCCAGTCCATTACCAGGCCCTTTGGGTCTGGTATGAATATTAACCAAAATAAAAAACAAAATGCGTGGGGGTTCCCCCCAAATTCCATTACCAGGCCCTTCAGGTCTGGCATGGATATTAAGGGGAACCCTGCGGCAATTTAAAAAAAATGGCTTAGGGGTCCCCCTCAGAATCCATACCAGACCCTTATCCGAGCACGCAACCTGGCAGGCCGCAGGAAAAGAGGGGGGGCGAGAGCACCCCCCCCTCTTGAACGTACCAGGCCACATTTCCTCAACATGGGGACATCAACATGGATGTCCCCATGTTGATAGGGACAAGGGCCTCATTCCCACAACCCTTGCCCGGCGGTTGTGGGGGTCTGCGGGTGGGGGACTTATCGGAATCTAGAAGGGGATCTCCAGACGCCGCCCCCCCATTACATTATACCCCTACCATTTCACCCAAAAAAGGAAAAAACAACACACACACAGCTTGGGACAAGTCCTTAAATAAATAAATGAAAATCCAGCACCGTAATCCTTCTACAAGTCTGACCCGCCGCTACGAACGATACCGCCTCCATAGGAGGCGCCCGGCCGAATCACGCGAGAGCTGTCTGACAGTTTTTATAACCGAGGGCGGGGCCGCTCGTCATGTGCTCGGGTGACCCCGCCCGCCTCTGACGCAAGGGGAATTGCCGGGGGTTACCCAGTGATGTCTACGGGTGACCCCGCCCCCTCTGACGCATAACGGGAAACCCGCGTTGCGCCAGAGGGGGCAGGGTCACCCGTACATGTCACTGGGTAACCCTGGCCTTTCCCCGTTGAGTCAGAGGGGGCGGGGTCACCTGTGCAAGTGACGGGTGGCCCCGCCTTCAGCTATAAAAGAGCTGTCATGGCGAGAGAGCGTCTGTAAGGAAAGGTTCCATCCGCTATTAATATCTATCATTTGGCGTGCAGTACTGGGGTCCACCAACAGGTGTCTCCTGGCAGTTTGTAACTGTCAGGGGAGCTTTTACCTGCTTGTGTTATGTCAACTTTGGGCCACAGTACTGGCTTCCACCAGCGGATGGATCCTGGAAGTGTGGTGCAGATTTTACCTTCTGCAATCAGGCGTCACCTGAGCTTGTTAGCAGGTAATAGTATAAATACCCGGCAAGTGCACACACACACACTGCCCTGGTATTGTCCTCGTGCCCTGACCTGCAGCCTGTTTACCTGAACCCTGATTCCTGAACCCGTTGTATCTGTTCCTGCATCACTGGATCCTTGCCCTGCAGCCTGATTCCTTCCTTCTTGTCCCTGTCCGTCTACTCTTGGCCCCCCATCTGCTGATCTCCTGTTAATGATCCTGGCCTGGCTTTACTACGATTCTGGTTCTCCCTTTTGTTATATACTGTATGCTGGTTGGTTACTGTCACTGTTTTGGTTATATTGGTGGTGTATTCACATTTATATGTATTTACCTTAAATAAACTTACTTACTTTCACCTATTTCTGTTTGCGGTTTCCTCTGTTGCAGTCCACGTAGTTCTGATCACATCTGATTCATGACAGCGTCATTCCACGGGTGCCTCCCATGGAGACAGGATCGAGTCGGCTTTTTTTTTTCTCCGTATCGCTCGAGAAAGGATTACATCGTTGGATTTTTTTTTTTCTTTTCTTTTTTTTTTCTTTTTAATAAAAGGACTTGTCCCAAGCTGTCTACTGTGGTTTTTACACTTTTTTTTGTGAAATGGTAGGGGTACAATGTACCCCGTTACCAATTCACATAGGGGGCAGAATCTGGGGGTCCCCTTTGTTAAAGGGGGCTTCCAGATTCTGATAATCCCCCTGCCCGCAGACCCCCACAACCACCAGGCAAGGGTTGTGGGGATTAGGCCCTTGTCCCCATTAACATGGGGACATCCTCCCCATGTTGAGGGCATGTGGCCTGGTACGGTTCAGGAGGGGGGGGCGCTCTCTCGTCCCTCCCTCTTTTCCTGTGGCCTGCCAGGTTGCGTGCTCGGATAAGGGTCTGGTATGGATTTTTGGGGGAACCCCACGCCATTTTTTTTATTTTGGTGCGGGGTTCCCCTTAAAATCCATACTAGACCTGAAGGGCCTGGTAATGAAATTTGGGGGGATCCCCCATGCATTTATTTTTTTTTAAATTTTGTCATTTTTTTCAATGACTTTTATCTGTATTGCCAGGACCTGGCAATTCATAATAGCCGTGAGTAGTTTTAACCACTTGCTTACTGGGCACTTAAACCCCCCTCCTGCCCAGACCAATTTTCAGCTTTCAGTGCTCTCACAATTTGAATGACAATTCCTCAGTCGTGCAACACTGCACCCAAATGATTTTTTTGTCCTTTTTTTCATAAAAATAGAGCTTTCTTTTGGTGGTATATGATCACCTCTGGGTTTTAAATTTTTTGCGCTATAAATGAAAAAAGACCAAAAATTTAGAAAAAATACGTATTTTTCTTCATTTCTGTGATAAAATTTAGCAAATTAGTACTTTTTTCTGAAATTTTGGCCACAATTTATACTGCTACATATCTTTGTTAAAAATAACCCAAAATTTGTGGAAATTATTTGGTCTGTGTGAAGGTTTTAGAGTCTACAAGCTATCGTGCAAATCATAAAAAATGTATCACATCTGATGTACTGGCAGCCTCATTTATCGAGACCCTAACAAGCCAGGAAAGTACAAATGCCCCCCAAATAACCCCTTTTTGGAAAGTAGACATTCCAAGGTATTTAGTAAGAGGCATGGTGAGTTATTTGAAGTTGTATTTTTTTCCCACAATTCTTTGCAAAATTAAATTTTTTATTTTTTCTCAAAATTGTCATTGTAATAGCTTATTTCTCTCACATGGCATGTGCATACCACAAATGACACCCCAAAATACATTATGCTACTCTTCCTGAGTATTACGATACCACATGTGTGGGACTTTTTCACTGCCTGGCCACATACAGAGGCCCAACATGCAGGAAGCACCATCAGGGGTTCTAGGAGCATAAATTACACATCTAACTTGTTGACTACCTATTACACTTTTCAAGGCCCTGGAGCACCAGGACAATGGAAACACACACAAAATTACCCCATTTTGGAAAGCTAACACCCCAATGTATAATCTATGAGGCAATATGAGTCTTTTGAACAGTTAATTTTTTTCCAGGAGTATTTGGAAAATGTGGAAAAAAAATGAAAACGCATTTTTTTTTTATGCAAAGTTGTCCATTGATAAGATATTTCCAACACATAGCATGTACATAGCAAAAATGACACCGATGCGACTACACAGGTGTGTGCTAAGCCTTCACTGATGGGCACTGATGAGGTGACACAGATGTGCACTAATAAGGTGGAACAGATGTGCACTGATTATACAGATGTGCACTGATGAGGTGGCACAGATGAGGTGGCACAGATGGGCACTGATGAAGCTGCACAGATGGGCACTGGTTGATTGCACAGGTGTGCACTAATGAGGTGGCACAGATGGGCACTGATGAAGCTGCACAGATGGACACTGATTGCTTGCACAGGTGGGCACTAATGAGGCAGCACAAATGGGCACTGATTTATGGCACAGATATGCACTGATGAGGTGGCACAGATGGGCACTGATGAGGTGGAGCAGATGGACACTGATGAGGCGGAGCAGATGGGCACTGATTGGCGGCACAGATGGGCACTGATGAGGCGGCACAGATGGGCACTGATGAGGCGGCACAGATGGGCACTGACTAAGTGCACAGATGTGCACTGACTAATTGCACAGATGTGCACTGATGAGGCGGCACAGATGGGCAATTATTGGCTGCACAGGTGGGCACTGATTGGTGGCACAGATGGGCACTGATTGGTGGCACATATGGGCACTGATGAGGCGGCACAGATGGGCACTAATTGCACAGATGTGCACTGATGAGACGGCACAGATGGGCACAGATTGGCAGCACAGATGGGCACTGATTGGCAGAACAGATGGGCACTGATAAGGCGGCACAGATGGGCAATGATTGGCGGCACAGATGGTCACTGATGAGGCGGCACAGATGTTCACTGACTAATTGCACAGATGTGCACTGACTAATTGCACAGATGTGTACTAATGAGGCGGCACAGATGGGCACTGATTGGCACATGTGGGCACTGAGGTGGCACAGGTGGGCACTGATGAGGTGGCACAGGTGGGCACTGATTGCACAGATCACTGATGTCACAGGTTGTCACATACTGGCAAAGGTGGGCACAGATCCCTATAGGCACTGTATGGGCACTGTATGGGCACTGAAAACACGCTGGTAAAATCACTCACTTTGAAACAAAGTAACAGATCGCTCTCCCTCCTCACACGCAGTCTCTGTGTGAGGAGGGAGAGCCGGCAATGAGAGATGATCTCATATGTTTGAGATCATCTCTCATTGGCCGCACAGTTCGCATAGTAAATGGCCACTCTGATTTGCCATTCACAGCGATCTGTGATTGGCTGTGATTTTCATATGTTCCAGGGATGGGAGCGTGAACCATCCTCACGTCCCCTTCAAAAGTCCCAAGCTTTGCTCTCCCCAGTGTGTGTCCAAGGGACACGGCCAGCACAGAATTTCCCCGCTGCACGCTCGGGAGCGCGTGCGGGGAACGAGGAAAGGGGAGGCCGTATAATGACGGCCTCCCGGATTTTCAGGTCCGCGCTGAAGCCGTCATTCGGCTATAGCGTGGGCCTCAAGTAGTTAAATTACTTTTTTCCTTTAGAAATTACATTTTGTGCAGGGACAGTTCTAAACACGAGAAACATGCGCTACTTTACAGGCATACTATAGACACCCCCGGTACGAAATATAAAGGAATATTTCACTTTTATTGTTTCATTTTAAGCATTATTAAAATCCCGAAAACACTGCAGTTTTTAAAACTTTTTTTTGCATTGATACATGTCCCCTGGGGCAGGACCTGGGTCCCCAAACACTTTTTATGACAATAACTTGCATATTAACCTTTAAAATTCGCTCTTTTGATTTTTCATGTTCGTGCCCCAAATCCTTTAATGGTGTTCGCACAAATTTTTTGCCTGTTCGCATGTTCTGCTACAAACCGAACCGGGGGGTGTTCGGCTCATCCCTAATCTTCACAGACCGACTCGGTACAAGGAGGCATGGGAGGTGAGGGAGGCAAGGGTGGGACTGCAAAGCTCGGAGACAAACGTACAGGAGGCTTCCGCAAGCGCTCCTTAAAACAGAGTCTTTCTCTGAGTCTGGAGTCAATGAGGATGGCAAATGTGATCAAGTTCTCCAGCTCAGTGGGTATATCTTGGGCTGCTATCTCATCCTTGATGTTATCTGAGAGACAATTAGAAAAGGCAGCCACGAGGGCCTCATTGTTCCAAGCAACCTCTGCTGCCAGAGTACGGAATTCAATGGCGTAATCGGCAACAGTCCTCGTACTCTGTTTGATGGACATGAGGCTTTTGGCAGCAGAAGCGGAGCATGCGGGAACATCAAATACCCTTTTGAAGGAAGCCACAAATTCTGGGTAACTCTGGACCAGGGGTTTTTGCGTCTCCCATAGAGGGTATGCCCAGGCCAAGGCTCTCTCAGGACGCAGAGATATCATGAAACCTACTTTGCTTCTTTCCGTGGGAAATGCCTGGGGCAGCATCTCAAAGTAAATCTCAACCTGGTTAAGAAACCCTTTGCACTGAACTGGATCGCCCCAAATCGCTGGGGACGTGGAGTGGAACCAGACATACCTCTTATAGAGGTAATACTTGAGGCGGGTGCCTGCACTGAGACTGGAGCAACAGCAGGGTCGGCCTGCAACACAGGTTCTACCGGAGCGGCCACAGTTGGAGTTTCCAGACGAGCCGTGCGACTCAGGAGCGTCTGTAATGCCATGGCAAACTGATCCATGCAGTGATCCAGGTCATCCAATCTGGAAAAAATATTATCAACAAGTGGATTGGCTGCATATTCTGAATTCATGGCCTTCGCCTACTGTCAGAAACCATGAATCAGACTGAGACAGAAGTACAGTTAAATCACACTTGTTTAATAATAATAAAAAGGTAAACAGAGTAAGCGTAGTCAAAACATAGCCAGAGTTCAGTAACCGGATCGGGTAGTTGGCCAAGCCAATGTCAGAGAGCCAGAGATAAATGTAGTAGCACAACAAGCAGGATCAGGAGCCAGAAGGAATGTCATCCGAGCAAGTCCACAACAGTAACGCAGGAGAAAGTCTCTGTGATGTTGACAAAGGCGAAGGCAGAGATGAAGTGAGCAGGAAGGCTTTAAGTAGGCAGGACTGACGAGCAGATCATCAACAGGTGAGTCACTGTGGAAAGAAAGGAGCTGGCAATTAGCCGACAGCTAAACGGCCAGCTCAGAGAAGGAAGGGATGAGCCCAGCCCTGACAGTTTTTCACACACAAACAAAATATTTCTCAGCACACCTACCAGCCAGCCTGCAAAACAACCAAATTGACCCTGTCTAACAATTTACAATAAAAACAGAGTGATTTGTTTGGACACATTTGCAAATATATGCAAAAGCTGCAGTGTCTACGTCAAGGCTCCTCTGTATACTGCGGTCTAACTCTATAATTCTCAGAGTATCCTTATTAGGAGCACATATAGTAGTAGATAGATTAAGGGAAGGAGGGCCTTAAAGGGAGTTCACCCCTCCTTAATGGCACAGGAATGCACATGACGCCCAGCAAGAGCATAAAGGCAGTGAAAGCATCCAGTGCGTCCCTGCACCCAATTCAACCAACTGTACAAAAAAGTCGCAACCAACCCAACCTATATCTAGCCTTTACAGTAAAGTGCACATGGAAAGCCAATCTACATCCTTCACTACCATTGCCCTTGCTGGGCATCACATGCATCCCTGTGCATTTAAGGAGGAATGGGCTCCCTCCAGACACAACTGCCCTTAATCTATATACTACTATATGTGCTTCTACTTAGGAGAATCTGAGAATTATAGAGTTATGACCACAGTATACAGAGGAGCCTTGAAATGGGCACAGCGACGTATGCATATATTCGCAAATTTGTGCAAACAAAACCCTCTGTTCTTAGTGTACATCGTGAGATGGGGCAATTTTGGTTGTTTTTGCAGGCTTGCTGGTAGGTGTGGTGGGATGGGAAATATTTTGTTTGTTTGTGATGTGCGTTGTCCTTCCATTAACACCTTACTGCAAAGGTTAGTTATAGGTTGGGGTGATTGCCACTTTTTTGTAGAGTTGGTTGAATTGTTTGTGGGGATGTACTGGATGCCTTCACTGCCATTGCACTCTTGCTTCCCTGTGGCATTTGAGGAGGGGTGGGCTCCCTCCATGCACACCTGCCCTTAATCTATCCACTGCTATATGAGCTCCTATTTTCGGAGACTCTGAGAATTATAGAGTTACACAGTATACAGAGGAGCATTGATGTGGGCACTGCGACTTATGCATATATTTGCAAATCTGTGCAAACAAAACCCTCTGCTTTTAACATAAATTGTTAGACAGGGTCAATTTGGTTGTTTTACAGGCTGACTTGTAAGTGTGCAAGGAAATATTTTGTTTGTTTGTGGTTTGCTTTGGCATTCCATGTGCACTTTTCTGAATAGTATAGTTATGGGTTGGGGTGGTTGCTACTTTTTTGTACATCTGGTCAAATTGTTTACCTTTTTTTAAGAAATCATTCTTTCAGAATGTAATGGGTGAAATAATGATCATTACCCAGGCTTCCTTTTCAGATTGCCTTAAATAAAAAATAGTGGCACTTTGCAGCATTTATTTTAAGTATGTTCAACTCCCATATCCAAGGGAAAAGGATATGGTGAAATGCATTTTCTTTCCATCAAGTGCCAAGGATGCCAGAGTAATGGGAGGGATAGCATATTATTCAATAAATACATTTGTTGTTTGCAGCACCAACATGATAATGTTTTTTGCTAGCTATTAGTATTATAAAATATTTTTTCAAATGTTTCCAAACAATCTGCTTCTATGTATATTTTTGTGCACGGAAGCAGCCACAGTCTGCGACAATGCAGCTGTTCTGCTTTTCTGCTTCTTATCACAATACATTTCGTCAGGGGTAATGACTGTTCACTTAGCAAATAATGTGTACTCAGCTTAGTAAATAAGACAAATCTATGTTCATTCAATTATTTTCAAGAAAATAATATATTTCACTTGGATATGATTGGTTATTCAAATTTAACTCAGCTTCACCTTATTTACGAAGTTAGTGAACATTCATTTTGCTAAATGAACAGATTCTGTTCAACACCTATTAGTCACTAACATTTTCCTGTCGAAGCTAATCTACAAACCCATATATTACAATAACAACTAATGCACAACTTAGAAAGCAACTAAAAACAACAGTGCACCTGTATTGCTCCATCAAGCTCTCTCTTTCACGTTCTCATTCCCACTCTCTCTCACCCTCTCCTATGTTCTCTCTAACTTTCTTTTTCACTATAGTAGACTCACTTCTCAAACTCTCACTCCTTTATCCACTATCTCAAACTCTCAAATCCTCAACCTAACCTCTTCCTTTGACCTACTGTAACTCAATGAACACACACTTCTACCTAGTCTGATGGCGACACCCTTGGCCTTTTATTCTCCCAGAATACTACACTTTTTACAACCACTTCAAAAACCCTTTTTTATCTCTCACTGATCACAACTTTATCAGTTTTACACTCTCCATGCCTACTCACCAACTCTTTGACAAAATATCAACCCCATCCTGCCCTGACCTGGTCACTTATGCCTATGACTTTTTTACATGTGTTCTCTACCACTAGAATACACGCATGCAATATTCAATTGTTTCATTTTCATTTTTTACCCCCTTGAGCCCACTGTTTAATTTAAAGTCCCAAACTCCCTTTTCTTTATTTCTCTAACACCGGATGGAGATGCATCTCTGATGCAATCTCATTCAAAGTCCCAAAACGCCAACAGCATCCCCCCTTTATTTTTTTTGTGCCTATGACAGCTCACTCTTATAATCCTTCTTATTCTTCGAATTCTTACTGATGCTCAAGAGAGGCTTACACAGCTCAGACGTACACATTTTTTTCCCCTCAACCCACACAGAATTCGAACCACAAAAAGTACTAAAATATCTGCCAAGGACCACACTATGTGTAAATGAAATGGTTGAACTAAAATAGTGCAAAAAGCCAGAAACCTACCTCTGACTCACCATTTAATATATAGATGTGATCTCATAACTCTGCAAAGAACATTTACCTCAGAATTAGGGAAATTAGAAGCCCAAGAAGGAGGTTATATGTGGGACCACGCAGCATTAGTAACAGGCTTTATTAATTAAAAAAAAAATGTAAAAAATATTGCATACAAAAAAAAAAAAAACACTACCCTTACCACACCAAATTAAAAATACAACATTGTCTCTACACATGGCCACCTCTCATACATGTCACACATGTGCCAACATTTAAGTAAACTACAGGGATAATATACCAATACTTGTATTCTAGATCAAGTACAGGCACCCAGGCTAAAGGAGTGTATGGTAAGTGGTGGAATTCCACCATACAAAACAGAAGTATAATGGGGGGTACTCCTGAGCTGCGTAAGCCTCTTTTGAGCCTCAGTAAGAATTAGACGCAGCCCTATCACTCTCATTAACACTCTATCATCCAGTCCTCATCACTTATTCTATACTTTTAACTCTCTACTTCGTCCCTCGTGGCCTCCACCCATGAACTCTCTCAGCCCAGGAGATTCTCAATCATTGGAAAATCAAGATTGATGAAATTTTCACTAGCCAGATATCTCCCCCACCAAACTTACCAAATTTGTACATGAAAACAAGAAAACAGTCATATTGTATGCTGCCCTCTTCTGAGTAGGGAAATCTTCAATGTGAATGACAAAAAAACTAAAAATTTGGAGCAAAACCTTGTAGAACATCTATAGACATCAAGGGATATGCAGACAGTGCAGCTGACACTGGACACAATAAACAGATACTTCCTATGGACCTGGACCCGAGTGATGTCCATGTTCATATGAAGCATTTGTTTCTTGTGTCCATGTGTCAGCTACCAGGGTCAGCATATCCCTTGATGTCTATAGATGTACTGCTTTTGTGAGTATGTTTTTGACATATTCCTAATGTATTAAACAGTTTTAAATGTAATACACAAGGTTTTTCTCCCTCTTTGTTATTCGTCATTCACTATAAATTTTGGAGAGATTTTCTTAAATTTTCTGTTGAATCTCACAGGGAATGAAAAAAAAAAATATCTCTAGCAGGATAAAGACAGCAAAAATACTGTAACCGGGGTTTTAACCCTTCCCTAGCTAATAAAAGTTTTCACTACACATACACTTTAGTAGTTCTTAAAAAAGATACAGTGACTAACTAGCTATCATTTATTTTATTTTTTCCTGACTACTATAAACTAATATAGGTTGAAATTTTTACTTGTTCTTATGCAGTGAAGATTTCCACCTTGCTGAATGCAAATTGTTGCTTTTTGCACTGCCTTTTTAAAAAAGCCTGTATAGATGTATTTTGATTTTTCAATACAGAATATAAATTCAAGTTTCTTCATAATGTTGGTAGCTAATAAAAGTGCAGAATAAAATAACACCCAGCAACAGTAAAGTAAATCTAGCAGAGATTAGTTTCTTCAAAAATAACTTATTGGGGTTTCAAATTATCTTTATGTGCTGAAATCATTCCTATAAACCTACAATAAAAGGCAAAAAATGGTACTTGGTACACAATTATATTACACACAGACCTATACATTTATCCTTTGTGTCAAACATTGGTTCATTATTACTTCACATTCAGAAGCCTGTAAGAAAGTAAGGCATATTTAATGCTATAAGTCACTGTGAATTACTTGAAATGTTTAAGAAATAATTCACTTAATGTGAATTAATCAAGAGCATCGCATTTACTAAACAAAAGACAACATTTAACAGTAGATGCATTTTAAAGGCTGATCATTAGAGGGTATTCTGTCCTTAGCTAATATCTAGCCCTGAAATAATTTATTACATTTGTTGCCTTATGGGTTTATGTGAAATCTCCATTAACAGCTGTAAATAATATTGCAATTAGAAATATATTTCAGTTAGAAGGAAATATATTTAAAGTATTGAGTGCTGTGTTAAGCCCTGTACACACGATCGGTTTGACTGATGAAAACCGTCCGATGGATGGTTTTCATCAGACCAACCGATCGTGTATGGGACCCATCGGTCTTTTTTCCATCGGTTTTAAAAAATAGAACATGTTTTAAATTTTTCCGATGGATAAAAAACCGATCGAAAACTCCAATCGTCTATGGGCAAGTCCATCGGATCAAAAACCCACGCATGCTCAGAATCAAGTCGACACATGCTCAGAAGCATTAAACTTCATTTTTCTCGGCTCATCGAAGTGTTTTACGTCACCGCGTTTGGAACGGTCGGTTTTTTGACTGATGGTGTGTGGGCAAGACTGATGAAAAACAGTTTCATCGGATTTCCGATGGACAAATCCATCGGACGAAAATCCATAGGTTATCCGATCGTGTGTACAGGGCTTTAGTCTTACGGTAAATAGCTCAACTTCAAAGGGTGGCCTTTTGTTTTCCCTGATTACATCTCACATGGGCAGTAAACAAGAACCTTCTTTGACTCATCCAATCAGGCTGTGCCCAATATACATTTACTAGGTACAGTGACCAATCAGGGAGAATTATATTAGCCACAGTACAGAAAGGAGGGGGGATATATAATGCTTTGTGAGCAAGCTAAGGCTCTCTTTGGTGTGGGAACAGACAGCAGTCACCATGGGCTGACCTGAAGTTAACAGGTAATCTAACTCTATACTTGTATCCTATATTCTATTGTAAATATGGGCATTGTGGGTAATTTGTAAATACCATGTAAGCCAGGGGACCTACACTGTAGGTTGTGTTGTAAATACTGTCTGGTGTGTAATTTATATATATTATGTAACCCTATCAATAAATGTTTATTGCGGATGGAACTACCTCTTTTGTACAAGATCTCTCAGATCTAGATATGTATATGTCCATACTACTACAATGATTGAGGTGTATGCACATAATCACAGAAAGTAGTCAACAAATTCCATTTCTTATAACACTATCCTTCATACCCACATTTAATAGTGTTTACATTTACCCCTGTGAATGTGTGTAGCATGCTTGTACTGTATGAACTGATTCAAATTCAACAGTTTATTAAAAGCTTTATAATTGACCTGTCATAGCCCAAAAACATCAGACTAATATATCTTCCAAAACATGTCTGCATATATCCTTACTAGTCAGCAAAATGCATTGAACTAGGGAGACCCCTAAATTGAGCAAACACTATACCAGACCTTGGCTCAAACTCAGTCCGGCATTACTACCATTATAGAATCCTATGCAGGCAACCTCTTCTTCCCTGCTGTATAACCCCCATATTAGATTGTGGAATTCTGGAAGGCAAGCCAAATCTTTGACTTGGAACTAGGTCAAGAAACACAAATGTGTATCTGGGTTTAATGGGGTTCTGTAAGAGCTAACTAGTAATTATATGTGGAAGCACACTTTAATGTCAAATGTAGGAAGAACGTGATGCAGCCGATTTTACCCTTTAATATAAATCCCCAAAAATATGGAGTTTTCAATTTATTTGGCCTGGGCCAAATTGAAAAAAAATTGTACACTAGGCATGCACCTGGAGAGGTTAGTTTCAGAAAAATAAATTATATTTTATGTAGGCACTTTGTGCTATATATGGCCAACAAAAAAGTTTGTTTTAAGCCCAGGTTCACACCGGGCTGCGGGAATGAAGCCGTGCAAGTTCTGCTGAACTCGCACAATTTCACTCCCGCTTGTCGGTCCTGATTTCGGCCGCAATTTCAGAGACATCTGTGCAGGTTTATGCACAGATGTCAATGTAAATCGCAGCCCGAAATCACAAAAACGAGTACAGAAGGGGGCGTGGCTTAGAGCATGGAGGAGTAAGTCGCTTCCTTCAGGAGCTCCCTCACACACCGGACTCATCGCGGCCACCAACGCCTTCTAGACCCAATTCACAGGTCGGTAATGGGGAGGAGAGGCGGGGGGAGAGCCATCATACCCCTGATCCAGACAAAGAGGGGGACATAGACTGCTTTTTCTTCAAAAAGCCAGAGCTGGACCAGCGCAGCCCCCCCTCATCCAAGATGGTGCCGACCCGCTCCTCAGGGACACACGCGGCCTTTCATGGAGCGGCTTCACAGCACTCCACACCACACACCAGATCCAGGATGCGAGCCAGCTCCCCCCCAGACAACGGGTCCACCCGATCTGCCTGTAGGATGAGGAGGAGAAGATGGAGGAGGAAGAACCATGTTCACAGCAGGGTGGCACTCAGACCAGCTCATGGCCATCACTGGTGCGTGGCTGGGGGGACACAGACGATACACCTCCCACAGAGGACAGCTTTTCGTTGCCTCTGGGCAGCCTGGCACACATGAGCGATTACATACTGCAGTGTCTCCGCAACGACCACCGAGTTGCTCACATTCTAACAGGTGCTGATTACTGGGTGGCCACGCTGCTGGATCCCCATTACAAGGACAACATACCGTCCTTAATTCCCTCACTGGAGCATGAACTTAAGATGCGCGAGTACAAGCGCACGCTGGTAGACGTGCTGCTGGTGGCATTCCCACCTGACAGCGGGGGCACAGTGGAAGCACAACGCGAAGGCAGAGGAGGAGGAAGAGGTCGCCAACTCAGCCGGGGGAACCGCCAGCACCTCAGAAGGCAGGGTTAGCATGGTCAAAATGTGGAAAAGCTTTGTCACACGCCACAACAACCAGCACCACCAGCTGATATGGAACATCTTAGCAGGAGGCAGCATTTCACCAACATGGTGGAGCAGTATGTGTGCACACGCCTACACATACTGAATGACGGGTCTGCCCCCTTCAACTTCTGGGTCTCCAAATTGGGCACATGGCCTGGGCTTGCCCTTTACGCCTTGGAGGTGCTGGGCTGCCCTGCAGCCAGTGTATTATCTAAACGTGTACGTGCACGGCAGGGGGCGTTGTCACAGACAAGCGCAGTCGCCTGTCCAGATCCAATGTGGACAAGCTCACGTTCATTAAAATGAACCAGGCATGGATCCCACAGGACTTGTCCGTACCTTGTGCAGAATAGACATGTATACCGGCCTTACCCAGCCATTGTATTTTTGATTGTTCTCACTCTTTTGGGGTGTACCCTAATTGAAAAAAATAAATAAATTAAAAACAAAAACCAGTGTTGGCTACCTCGTCCTCCTCCACCACCGCTTCCACCTACACCTCCACATCCACGGCCACCTCAACCTCCTACTCCATATTGTCACGATCAGGCGTTGGGCTTGAAGACCAATTGCAATAGCAGTGGCAGGACAGGCATACAGGCAGTCACTTCTGGCAGATGACACAGGCTCACCTGAGGTGCGGAGTCTAAGTACTAGCTGGTTTTCCCCAAAGCTCCTGATGGTGGAGATGGATTTAGCTGCAAGCTAGTAGCAGGTCGCGGTCCTCAAGTTTGCCCCACCAGGGTGTGAGCAAGCCGGGGTCCAATAGCGGATAAACAGACAAGGATGAAACAGCAGCGTGGTCAGAAAACAAGCCAAGGAATCAATCACAAGTGGCTGCAGGTTGAGCTCAAGCAGTAGAGTGGTCAAATAACAGGCCGAGGGTCAAACACGGGTGGTTGCAGATTGGGATCAGGCAGTAGAGATGTCCAGGAACAATCCAAGGGTCAATCACGAGTGGTTGTAGGTACAGATGGCAGCAGGAAAGACAACAGCACGGCACTGGCAGGGAAGGCACAATAACCTGGCAAAGAGGAAGTGCTGAGACAAGGCTTTATAGGAAGTTCATGGGAGGAGAAATAAGTTCAAGGTTCAACAGTAATCAAGACTCAAGGCAGGGTTGTCTATTGGATCAGGTTTATCAAGCAGATCAGGCAAGTAGCTGTCCAGCATCCCAAATAGCTCAGTGGGAAGAGTCAATACCAGACACAGAAGAGGTCCCAGGTTCAAGCCCAGGTCCTGACACCTATGAACCTCATCCTCCTATGTCAAGATTATTATTTTTTATTTTTATAGTAGGTGCCGCCGACATTGTATATCCATCACGATCCCATCACAGAGATTCTCGGCGACAGGGTGCCGACATCTCGGCGACAGGATGGCGAAATCCCGCGCTCGCTGCAATAGCAAGAAGGAGACGCGGCACTGTATTGAACAGGATCCAACATGGATTCCCGCCAATACCAGGCACTGTGTTTGGTATGAATCCTGAGCGGGAACTACACGCCAAATTTTAAATAAAAAACCGGCATGGGTTCCCCCTCCAGGAGCATACCAGGCCCTTCGGTCTGGTATGGAATTGAAGGGGAATCCCCTAAGCCAAAAAAACAGAGTGAGGGTCCCCCTCAAAATCCAAACCAGACCCTTATTCGAGCACGCAACCTGGCAGGCCTCAGGAAAAGAGGGGGGGTGAGAGAGCGCCCCCCTCCCTCCTGAACTGTACCAGGCCGCATGCCCTCAACATGGGGGTTTGGTGCTTTGGGGCAGGGGGGCGACCTGCGGCCCCCCACCCCAAAGCACCCTGTCCCCATGTTGATGGGGACAAGGGCCTCTTCCCGACAACCCTGGCCGTTGGTTCTCAGGGTCTGCGGGCGGGGGCTGATCGGAATCCGGGAGCCCCCTTTAATAAGGGGGGCCCCCAGATGCCGGCCCCCCACCCTATGTGAACGAATATGGGGTACATCGTTCCCCTACCCATTCACCTGGTGGAAAAAAAATGTCAATAAAGAAACACACACATGTTTTTAAAGTAATTTATTACACAGCTCCGGGGGTCTTCTTCCGACTCCGGGGGTCTTCTTCTGCTCTCCGGTTCTTTCTTCCTTCTGCCAGGCCTCAGCTATCTTCTTCCAGCTCTTTTGCTAGCAGAGAGGCCCGGTCTTCCCCGTTGTCTCGTCCGGCTCTCCAGTTCTTTCTTCCTTCTGCCGGCCCCTCCACTATCTTCTTCTAGCTCTTTTGCTAGTGGAGGGACCCGGTCTTCTCCATCGCCGTCGGCGTCTTCTTCCCTCTTCTCCTCCTCGATGTTCACTCGTTGCTTCCTCCCGCTGTAATGCTGGGTGTTCGGTCCGCAACGATTTATATAGGCTTCTCATGACGTCACAGTCACATGCTCCCATGACGTCACAGTCACATGCTCCGGGGCCACCCGGAGCATGTGACTGTGATGTCGTGAGAAGCCTATATAAATCGTTGCGGACCGAACACCCAGCATTACAGCGGGAGGAAGCGACAAGTGAACATCGAGGAGGAGAAGAGGGAAGAAGACGCTGACGGCGACGGGGAAGAGCGGGCCCCTCCACTAGCAAAAGAGCTGGAAGAAGATAGTGGAGGGGCCGGCAGAAGGACAACGGAGAGCCGGATGAGACGACGGGGAAGACCGGGCCTCTCCGCTAGCAAAAGAGCTGGAAGAAGATAGCGGAGGGAAGAAAGAACCGGAGAGCGAGAGAAGAACCGGAGAGCGCGGAGACGACACCGGAGACCCCCGAAGTCGGAAGAGACCCCTGGAGTCAGAAGAAGACCCCCGGAGCTGTGTAATAAATTACTTTAAAAACCTGTGTGTGTTTTTTTATTGACTTTTTTTTTCACCAGGTGAATGGGTAGGGGTACGATGTACCCCATACTCATTCACATAGGGTGGGGGCCCCGGGATCTGGGGGCCCCCTTATTAAAAGGGGCTGCCGGATTCTGATAAGCCCCCACCCGCAGACCCCGACAACCAACGGCCAGGGTTGTCGGGAAGAGGCCCTTGTCCCCATCAATATGGGGACAGGGTGCTTTGGGGTGGGGGGGCTGCAGGTCGCCCCCTGCCCCAAAGCACCAAACCCCCCATGTTGAGGGCATGCGGCCTGGTACGGTTCAGGAGGGAGGGGGCCGCTCTCTCGCCCCCCCTCTTTTCCTGCGGCCTGCCAGGTTGCGTGCTCGGATAAGGGTCTGGTTTGGATTTTGAGGGGGACCCCCACGCCGTTTTTTTGGCTTAGGGGATTCCCCTTCAAATCCATACCAGACCGAAGGAGGGGAACCCATGCCGGTTTTTTATTAAAAATTTGGCGTGGAGTTCCCGCTCAGGATTCATACCAAACACAGTGCCTGGTATTGGCGGGAATCCACGTCAGATCTCCGTCCACCGGCCTCAATGTCAGCAATGCGTGTCGCTCATTGCGAAAGGAAAAACAAAAATTTTCCTTTCCCGATGACGAGACAGCTTTGCGCTGGCTCTCGCGACGGGGCTCGTAGGGTGTCAATCTCGCTGCTAGAAGAGGAGAGATTGACACAAAATCGGCGGCACCTACTGTATGTATTTTATGTTATTTTAAGTTATTTCGCTATTGTCATAGAATGCTAGCAAACCAGACTGTGTGACTGCACAGAGGAGACCAAACAGGTGTAGGTGGAAGTGTAACAATTTATTAAGGGAAGTAAACAGACAAATAAACACCTCCAACAGAACACAGTGCAGTGACCAAACCGAATAACAGTGACTTAAAGAAAATATATACAATAAGGGGGAATACTGGAATCGTAGTGAAGGTCAGGCCGAGGTCATACACAAGGGGATCGAAGCAGATGGGTATGGATGGGAATCAAACAGGAACAGGGAGGGGACGGATGGATTGGCTGCAGAGCAGGGATCCAAGGTACCCAGGTAACAGGAGGACAGGGGACCGTGGAAATCAGGAGACAGGAGAGACAGATGCAGGATGGGCTCAGGGTAGGGATCAGGTCGGATTGGGTCAGACAGGATGCAGGCTCAAAGTCCAGATCACAGGTCCTAGGTCCAGGAGAGAGATACCAGGGCAAGGAGTGTTTGTACTTGCCGGGTATTTAAAGGAAGTCTTGTAATCAGGCTTCAGGTCACAGCTGACCGCAGGAAGTGCTGCCTCTCCCACACTGCTGGAATACACCCGCTGGTGGACGCCGGTACTACAGTCCATGGATCATGCATTACCACCAGCAGGTGAGATGCTCCAACAAAGATATTGGCTGCAAGAGGGCATCTACTGGTGGACACTAGTACTGCAGTCCAAAGGACCAACAGCACCACCAGCGGGTGAAGCCTTTCCTGACAGTACCCCCCCCTCAAAGGAGCGGCCTCCGGACGCTCCAACTAACTGTTGCTGGGGGAAGTTCATGGCAGCAAGCTGGGCAACAGGCAAGGTCACATCCGGGCAGACAGCGGGCACATCCGGGCAAACAGTAGGCACATCCAACTGGGAAGCAGGCACATCCGGGCAGGAGACAGTCACATCAAGGTGGGCAGCAGACAGGGGTACACCAGGCAGGGCAGCAGTCAGGAACATCTCAGGCTTGACAGCAGGCTCCTCAGGCCGGGAAACGGGCACCACAATCTCAAGCCGGGAAGTGGGCACCACAACCTCAAGCCGGGAAGCGGGCACCACAACCTCAAGCCGGGAAGCGGGCACCACAACCTCAAGCCGGGAAACGGATTCCACAACCTCAAGCCGGGAAACGGGCACCACAACCTCAAGCCGGGAAACGGGCACCACAACCTCAAGCCGGGAAACGGGCACCACAACCTCAAGCTGGGAAACGGGCACCACAACCTCAAGCCGGGAAACGGGCACCGGATCTTCAGGCGAGGACACAGGCACTGAATCTTCCGGCGGAGGCACTGGCATCAGGACTTCTGGTTGGAAGGCAGGCACGGGAACTTCAGGCTGGCAGGCTGGCACAGGAACTTCAGGCTGGCACAGGATCTTCAGGCTGGCAGGCTGGCACAGGATCATCAGGCTGGCAGGCTGGCACAGGATCTTCAGGCTGGCAGGCTGGCACAGGATCTTCAGGCTGGCAGGCTGGTACAGGATCTTCAGGCTGGCAGGCTGGCACAGGATCTTCAGGCTTGCAGGCTGGCACAGGATCTTCAGGCATGCAGGCTGGTATAGGAACTTCAGGCTGGCAGGCTGGCACAGGATCTTCAGGCTGGCAGGCTGGCACGGGATCTTCAGGCTGGCATGGGAACCTCAGGCTGGCAGACTGGCACGGGAACCTCAGGCTGGCAGACCGGCACGGGAACCTCAGGCTGGCAGACCTGCAAGGGGACCTCAGGCTGGTAGACCGGCATGGGAACCTCAGGCTGGTAGACCGGCACGGGAACTTCAGGCTGGCAGACCGGCACAGGAACTTCAGGCTGGCAGACTGGCACAGGATCTTCAGGCTGGCAGACTGGCACAGGATCTTCAGGCTGGCATGGGATCTTCAGGCTGGCAGGCTGGCACGGGATCTTCAGGCTGGCACGGGATCTTCAGGCTGGCAGGCTGGTACGGGATCCTCAGGCTGGCAGGCTGGTATGGGATCTTCAGGCTGGCAGGCTGGTACGGGATCTTCAGGCTGGCAGGCTGGTACAGGATCTTGAGGCTGGCAGGCTGGTACAGGATCTTCAGGCTGGCAGGCAGGCAGGGTGGTACGGGAACCTCAGGCTTGCAGACTGGCACAGGAACCTCTGGCTGGCAGACTGGTACAGGAACTTCAGGCTGGCAGGCTGGTACAGAAACTTCAGGCTGGCAGGCTGGTACAGGAACTTCAGGCTGGCAGACGGGCACTGGGGCATCAGACTGGGTAAAAGGCATGGGGACATCAGATTTAGGTGGCTCGTCAAGTTCTACTGGCATTAACGCAGGCTGGAGCAGGTTGGTTGGTGTGGAGGTAGGTTGGGTTACTGCTTGGATTGTGTTGGTCGGGAAGTACTTCTGCTTCTTCTTAGACTTAGTCACTGCAGGTTTGCAAATAACGGGGGGGAATGTATGAAAAGGATGGAATCGAGTAAGTGGAAGGACTAGAATGTGGCAGAGATACAGGGACTGTGGCTGGAGGAGGTTCTTGTGGATTGGCTACAGGTAGGAGGGAAGAAGCAGGTGGATTGAAGGCAGGGTTGGTGCAACAGGTAGAGACTGGGTAGTAATATTTGGCGGGGGGCTGAGCAAACTGGGCTGAAGCTGGGGTTGCTGTAGGCGTTGGGTGGATACATTCTTGGGGAGGCAGGTGATTAATGGCAGGGCTGGAACGTTGTGGCTTGGCTAAGTGCAGGAGATCTGACCATGCCTGCAGCGCAGGTTGAGCAAAAACCGTCTCACACACAGCCTGTCCGACCAGGGATTGCCCTGAATGGATGCAATCAGACAACACTTGCTGGGAACAGGAGGAATAATGTTCCCAAAAATAGGTTGGATCATCCTCTAACAACCACACTAAGGATTCAACCTAATCAAAACTGAAAGGGGGTGAAAAATCGTCGCTCCCATCGGGAATAGATGACAGGGCTGGTTTTTCACATAACCAAACTAACGGCTGGATATCCTCAAAAGATATATAACCCTGCCCCACTAGGGAATAAGCTGATCGGATGATTTCCATCAGCTAATCACTGGTCCAATCTTTTAGAATCTGACCAAAATATTAGTCATCCTTTGCTGCCAGCAGAGAATAATAAATGATTTTGTTACTATCCATCTCAACCGGGTCTAACAAACCAGGATGGTCGCTCAATGCCACCACGTCTGGTTTAGGGATGACCCTGGTATACTGTCATAGAATGCTAGCAAACCAGACTGTGTGACTGCACAGAGGAGACCAAACAGGTGTAGGTGAAAGTGTAACAATTTATTAAGGGAAGTAAACAGACAAATAAACACCTCCAACAGAACACAGTGCAGTGACCAAACCAAATAACAGTGACTTAAAGAAAATATATACAATAAGGGGGAATACCGGAATCGTAGTGAAGGCCAGGCCGAGGTTATACACAAGGGGATCGAAGCAGATGGGTATGGATGGGAATCAAACAGAAACAGGGAGGGGACGGATGGATTGGCTGCAGAGCAGGGATCCAAGTTATCCAGGTAACAGGAGGACAGGGGACCGTGGAAATCAGGAGACAGGAGGGACAGATGCAGGATGGGCTCAGGGTAGGGATCAGGTTGGATTGGGTCAGACAGGATGCAGGCTCAAAGTCCAGATCACAGGTCCTTGGTCCAGGAGAGAGATACCAGGGCAAGGAGTGTTTGTACTTGCCGGGTATTTAAAGGAAGTCTTGTAATCAGGCTTCAGGTCACAGCTGACCGCAGGAAGTGCTGCTTGTCCCACACTGCTGGAATACACCCGCTGGTGGATGCCGGTACTACAGTCCATGGATCATGCATTACCACCAGCAGGTGAGATCCTCCAACAAAGATATTGGCTGCAAGAGGACACCTGCTGGCGGACACTAGTACTGCAGTCCAAAGGACCAACAGCACCACCAGCGGGTGAAGCCTTTCCTGACACCTAACCTATCCACATTTGTTTGCAGAGCACTTGCCATGCTCTTAACTAGGGATGAACGAACATCTCCCGGGACGGTACGCGAACACGGGTAAATGTTTGCGAACCGCGGGTTCGCGGCGGGCCCCATTCATTTCAATGGGAGGCGAACATTAAAAACCTCCAGGTCATATTTGCAGCCACAAAATAATTACTAGCTGTGCACACATAGTCCCACAACATGGACAATGACATAACAGAAGTATTAAGCAAATTTGAGATCGACAACGACAATCATTCTTTTTTTTATCTGAAATTTTTTGTCAATTCCGGAGTAGAGTTGAGCGGACACCTGGATGTTCGGGTTCGATGGGTTCGGCCGAACTTCGGAAAAAAGTTTGGGTTCGGGACCGAACTTTAACCCGAACCCGAACCCGAACCCGAACCCCATTGAAGTCAATGGGGACCCGGACTTCTAAGGACTAAAAAGGCTCTAAAAAAGTAATGGAAAGGGCTAGAGGGCTGCAAATGGCAGCAAAATGTTGTTAAGATAATGGCAAGTGCTCTGCAAACAAATGCGGATAGGGAAATAACTTAAAATAACATTAAAAAAATAAAAAAATAAAAAAATATGCTGGAGGCCCCCTTTTCAGCAGAAGATGTACAGGAAGTCATTAAGAACCTCAGAAACTCAACGGCACGATGCCACGCATATGGTGGGAATGCCCCAGAATACGCCCTTTCTGGAATAAATTATTCAATTTAATGGATAAGCTAGTGGGAAAATAAAATACTTTGAAATAAAAATGTAGCGGGGTGCTAAATTTAAGGGAAGTGTTTGAGTGGTAAATAGGCTCAAACACCCTAATTCTGTAGGATTCATGGACCATTTTGTCCTCGGGGGACAGTATTGGTGTGCAGTTCCCTGCGGCCTACAGGTGGCGCTGCCATGGTAGGCTAGGGTTGAACCGCCGATACAGTGCTGTGCCTTTTGTGTCCCCTCTTGGCAGTAGTACAGCGGGGCGGGGAACCTGCTGTGCATGCCGGGAGAGCATATAAAAGGGGCAGACCTTTGGCCTGGGGGCTGATGTTCAGTGGGGTCCGCGCCCAGGTGCCTTAGGCCTGGGTGCATGTGTTCCTGTTCCATCTCAGGTACCTTTAGCCCGGGGTGAGGTACTATGCTGGAGTTCCTGCTGCCCTGGGTATGGAGGCCTAGGTGTGGAGTAAAGCCTGAAGTCCAGAGCCTTCGTCTGGAGTCCGCTAAGGGTTGAGGAGTCTTAGGGTGCCGCCTCGTGTAGGGGACCCTGTTCCAGGGAAGGGAGGATCATTCTGATGGACCGATGCGGGAGTCACGGTGAAGGAAGGGTCTGTTGACTCCCTGGAGAGATGTCTTCCCCTTGATATGGGCTAGGTTCGTAGAAGGAGAAGCTCAAGGTCATCTTGACTGTATCAGAGGCCTTATTCACCCGGCCCGTGGCAGGGGCCTTATACACCCTGGTCTGTGGCAGAGACCAAAGTTCTCTAGGTCCGTGGCAGGGGCCTTGTACACCCGGTCTGTGGCAGAGACCAACCTCAAGGTCTGTGGCAGAGACCGTGCACCTAAAACTGTTTGAGAAACCTAAGCAGTGAAGTGTATGTGCTACGTTTGTGCCTGGACCTCCTCCACACCTTAAGCTGTCCTGTTTCTTTGCTCTAACCTTTTCTATCCGAGTACAATTTATTTTGCCATGAGAGAATAAGAGTTGTAATTTCAGCTGGTGTGGACATTGACTTTACTGGGAATTAAAGGACTTGCCTCTACCTACAGTAGAGGTGAGAATCATCCTCTGGAGGAGTTTTAACTCCGGCTGTGGACACGGCCCGTCAAGTACACCGCTCAACCTCTTTATATAGGAGGGTACGGGCTGGTAGTGCGGTGTGCCTTTCTCCCTCCTGCGAGGAGCCAACAACATAAAGGCAGGTAAGGGGGAAAGGATCTGTGCGCTACAAAAAATAAAATAAAAATTATAATCTTGACCTAGGAGGACGAGGTCCATATGGAGTAGGAGGTTGAGGTGGCGGTGGATGTGGCTGTGTAGGTGGAAGCGGTGGTGGAGGAGGACGAGGTAGCCAACACTGGTTCAAAAATACAACAATGGCTGGGTAAGGCCAGTGATGTGTCGAATTCTGTCCCCCGTCAAATAGTGTCCACCCTGTACTGCGCTTGCTCAGTATGTAGGACAAGTGGATTTCGAAAATCTCCCAAGACGAACGGCGCCTGCGTGGTGAGTTCAGGTGAGGGCCACACCATCCGTGGTTCAATCCGAGCCAAGTGAGGCCGTGCCCGAAGTGTGGCGATCGAAGCGAGGGGCCCTGTTACTATGTGCTACCGTATGTCCACTTGGATGGTGGGGCTTGAACCTGCACTCACGGCGCAGGCGCCGTTCATCTTCGGAGATTTTGTGAATCTCCTTGTCCTCTGTACTGCGCAAGCGCTGCGCCTTCGCAGTACGGGCCGGACACAATCCGATGGCCGGACAGTTTTTGTCACAACACCGGTATACATGTCTATTCTGCAGAAGGTACGGACAAGTCCTGTGGGATCCATGCCTGGTTCATTTTAATGAACGTGAGCTTGTCCACATTGGCTCTGGACAGGCGGCTGCGCTTGTCTGTGATAACGCCCCCTGCCGTGCTAAATACACGTTCAGATAATACACTGGCTGCAGGGCAGGCCAGCACCTCCAAGGCATAAAGGGCAAGCTCAGGCCATGTGCCCAATTTGGAGACCCAGAAGTTAAAGGGGGCAGACCCGTCATCCAGTACGTGTAGGCCTGTGGACACATACGCTCAACCATGTTGGTGAAATGCTGCCTCCTGCTAAGACGTTCCATCTCAGCTGGTGGTGCTGGTTGTTGTGGCGTGCTGACAAAGCTTTTCCAGATTTTGGCCATGCTAACCCTGCCTTCTGAGGTGCTGCCGGTGCCCCGGCTGCGTTGGCGACCTCTTCCTCCTCCTCTGCCTTCGCCTTGTGCTTCCACCGTACGCCCGCTGTCAGGTGGGAATGCCACCAGCAGCGCGTCTACCAGCGTGCACTTGTACTCGCACATCTTACGATCCCGCTCCAGTGAGGAAATTAAGGACGGTATGTTGTCCTTGTAACGGGGATCCAGCAGGGTGGCCACCCAGTAATCAGCACCAGTTAAAATGTGGGCAACTCGGCGGTCATTGCGGAAACACTGCAGCATGTAATCGCTCATGTGTGCCAGGCTGCCCAGAGGCAAAGAAAAGCTGTCCTCTGTGGGAGGTGTATCGTCTGTGTCCTCTGTATCCCCCCAGCCACGCACCAGTGATGGCCACGAGCTGGTCTGGGTGCCACCCTGCTGTGAACATGGCTCCTCCTCCTCCTCCTCCATCTCCTCCTCCACCTCGTCATCCTCTAGAACTGTGCCCTTTCTGCCGGACAATTGTGTACCTGGCATTTGTTGGTGCAGGAACCCACCCTCGTAGCCACTTGTGAAAGACTGCCCTGAAAGCCTTTGAAATTATCCCGCTTCCTCCTCCTCCTCCTCATACTCCTGTGCCACATCCTCTTCCATCATCGCCCAAAGCGTTTTTTCAAGGAGGCATAGAACTGGGATAGTAACGCTGAGAACGGCGTCATTGGCACTGGCCATGTTGGTGAAGTACTCGAAACAGCGCAACAAGGCACACAGGTCTCGCATGGAGGCCCAGTTATTGGTGGTGAAGTGGTGCTGTTCTGCAGAACGACTCACGCGTGATTGCTGCAGCTGAAACTTCACTATCGCCTGCTGCTGCTCGCACAGTCTGGCCAGCATGTGCAAGGTGGAGTTCCACCTTGTGGGCACGTCACATATGAGGCGGTGTGCGGGAAGGCCGAAGTTACGCTGCAGCGCTGACAGGCGAGCAGCAGCAGGGTGAGAACGCCGAAAGTGCGCACAGACAGCCCGCACTTTCTGCAGCAGCTCTGGCATATTGGGGTAATTTTTAAGGAACCACTGGACCACCAAGTTCAGCACATGCGCCAGGCAAGGGATGTGCGTCAAACCGGCTAGGCCCAGAGCTGCTACGAGATTTTGCCCATTATCGCACACCACCAGGCCGGGCTTGAGGCTCACTGACAGCAACCACTCATTGGTCTGTTGTTCCATGTCCCTCCACAACTCCTGCGCGGTGTGGGGTTTTTCCCCCAAACAGGAAAGTTTTAAAACTGCCTGCTGTCGTTTACCCCTGGCTGTGCTGAAGTTGGTGGTGAAGGTGTTATGCTGACCAGATGAGGAGGCGGTAGAGGATGAGGAAGCGGAGTAGGAGGAGTTAGCAACAGGAGGCAAACTGAAGCGCCCTGCAATCCTCGGTGGTGGAAGGACATGCGCCAAACTGCTATCTGCCTCAGGCCCAGCCGCCACTGCATTTACCCAGTGTGCTGTTAGGGAGGTATAACGTCCCTGACCGTGCTTACTGGTCCACGCATCCGTAGTTAGGTGGACCTTGCCACAGATGGCGTTGCACAGTGCACACCTGATTTTGTCCCCCACTTGGTTGTGCAGGGAAGGGATGGCTCGCCTGGAAAAGTAGTGGCGGCTGGGCACGACGTACTATGGGACAGCCAATGCCATCAGGCTTTTAAAACTCTGCGTCTCCACCAGACGGAATGACAGCATTTCAAAGGCCAGGAGTTTTGAAATGCTGGCATTCAGGGCCAGGGATCGCGGGTGGCTAGGGGGGTACTTCCTCTTCCGCTCCAATGTTTGGGAGATAGAGAGCTGAACGCTTCCATGGGACATTGTGGAGATGGTTGGTGACCCAGGTGGTAGTGTTGCTGGCAGATCCTCTGTTTGCGGGGTGGCAGGTGCCACTGTCACTACAGAGGTGGATGAAGAGGCCGAGACTGCAGCAGAAGAGGAAGCAGGAGGAGCCAGAGACCTTTCTTGGTTTTTGAGGTGTCTACTCCACTGCAGCTCGTGCTTTGCACTTAGATGCCTGGTCATGCAGGTTGTGCTCAGGTTGAGAACGTTTATGCCTCGCTTCAGGCTCTGATTGCACAGCGTGCAAACCACTCGTGTCTTGTCATCAGCACATTGTGTGAAGAACTGCCACACTAGAGAACTCCTTGGACCTGGCTTTGGTGTGCTCGGTCCCTTGCTGCGTTGGGCAGTAGCAGACATACTGTCTAGGGGACGGACGCTCCGCTTTTGCACCCTGCTCCCTCTTCTGCTGTGCTGGTGGCTCTGTGCGACCACCGCCTCTTCCTCCAAACTACACTGGTCACCTGCATAACGTTGATTCCATGTGGGGTCGAGGACCTCATCTTCCTCCACATCATCTTCCACCCAGTCTTCACCCCTGCCCTCCTTGTCTGTCTGCACAATTGCGAAAGCAACAGCAGTTGGCACCTGTGTTTCGTCATCATCCGAGACGTGCTGCGATGGTCCTCCCATGTACTCATCATGAAACATAAGTGGTTGGGCATCGGTGCACTCAATCTCTTCCACTTCTGGGGCAAGGCTAGGTGGATGGCCCTGGGAAACCCTGCTAACAGAGTCATCGAAAAGCAGAAGAGACTGCTGCATGATTTGGGGCTCAGACTGCTTGGCTGATTTGCAAGGGGGGTGAGGTGAAAGACTGATGGACATGGGTTTCAGGTGCCAACTCTGATCTTTCATCAGAAGAGTGGGTGGGAGACAATGTGAAGGAACCCGAGGCACTGTCAGCAACCCAATCTACTATCGCCTGTACTTGTCCTGGCCTAAACATTCGTACAGCCTCATTATGCGCGACAAAATACCGCCGCAGGCTCGGTCGCCTACTCGCACCTGAGGAAGGTGTTTCACTTGTGCGTGTATCTGGCACAGATCCACCACGTCCTCTCCCTGCAACAGGAGCTCCACCAGCAGCACCACGACCGGGGCCACCACGTCCCTTTGACCTTCTCCTCATATTTTCCAAATTTAGGATGTTGCCCTAAATGGGTGTTTTTGGAAGAGCAGAACACACCCACAGTACGTAACCGCTGAATCGCACAGCTACAGAACTGCAGAAAATGCTATTAAAAAAAATGTTTTTTTTTTAGTATAGCACAGTAGAAGAAACTATATATAAATTGTTTATTTCACACACCTCCACATATGTATAACACACTGCAAAATATTTTTTGTGGCCCTAAATGGCGTTTTTTGGAAGACCACAATACACCCACAGTACATAACCACTGAATCGCACAGCTACAGAACTGCAGAAAATGCTATTCAAAAAAAATGTTGTTTTTTTAGTATAGCACAGTAGAAGAAAACTATTTAGAAATTGTTTATTTCACACACCTCCACATATGTATAACACACTGCAAAATATTTTTTGTGGCCCTAAATGGCGTTTTTTGGAAGACCACAATACACCCACAGTACGTAACTGCTGAATCGCACAGCTACAGAACTGCAGAAAATGCTATTCAAAAAAAAATTTTTTTTTTTAGTATAGCACAGTAGAAGAAAACTATTTAGAAATTGTTTATTTCACACACCTCCACATATGTATAACACACTGCAAAATATTTTTTGTGGCCCTAAATGGCGTTTTTTCGGAAGACCACAATACACCCACAGTACGTAACCGCTGAATCGCACAGCTACAGAACTGCAGAAAATGCTATTAAAAAAAATGTTTTTTTTTTAGTATAGCACAGTAGAAGAAAACTATTTAGAAATTGTTTATTTCACACACCTCCACATATGTATAACACACTGCAAAATATTTTTTGTGGCCCTAAATGGCGTTTTTTGGAAGACCACAATACACCCACAGTACGTAACCGCTGAATCGCACAGCTACAGAACTGCAGAAAATGCTATTCAAATTTTTTTATTTTTTTTCAGTATAGCACAGTAGAAGAAAACTATATATAAATTGTTTATTTCACACACCTCCACATATGTATAATGCACTGCAAAATATTTTTTGTGGCCCTAAATGGCGTTTTTTGGAAGACCACAATACACCCACAGTACGTAACCGCTGAATCGCACAGCTACATAACTGCAGAAAATGCTATTCAAAAAAAATTTTGTTTTTTTTTAGTATAGCACATTAGAAGAAAACTATATATAAATTGTTTATTTCACACACCTCCACATATGTATAACACACTGCAAAATATTTTTTGTGGCCCTAAATGGCGTTTTTTGGAAGACCACAATACACCCACAGTACGTAACCGCTGAATCGCACAGCTACAGAACTGCAGAAAATGCTATTAAAAAAATGTTTTTTTTTTAGTATAGCACAGTAGAAGAAAACTATTTAGAAATTGTTTATTTCACACACCTCCACATATGTATAACACACTGCAAAATATTTTTTGTGGCCCTAAATGGCGTTTTTTGGAAGACCACAATACACCCACAGTACGTAACCGCTAAATCGCACAGCTACAGAACTGCAGAAAATGCTATTCAAAAAAAAAGGTTTTTTTTAGTATAGCACAGTAGAAGAAAACTATATATAAATTGTTTATTTCACACACCTCCACATATGTATAACACACTGTAAAATATTTTTTGTGGCCCTAAATGGCGTTTTTTGGAAGACCACAATACACCCACAGTACGTAACTGCTGAATCGCACAGCTACATAACTGCAGAAAATGCTATTAAAAAAAAATGTTTTTTTTTAGTATAGCACAGTAGAAGAAAACTATATATAAATTGTTTATTTCACACACCTCCACATATGTATAACACACTGCAAAATATTTTTTGTGGCCCTAAATGGCTCTTTTTGCAAGCGTACATTAAAGTGCAAATGTTTTATTTATTTATTTTTTGCCCTAAACGGGTCTTTTTTTGCACGAGCAAAATAAAATGGAATTTTTTATTTTTTTTTGCCCAATGGGTCTTTTGGAAAAGAGCACAATAAAGTGCCTTTTTTTTTGTCCTAAATGGATATTTTTCCAAGAGCAGAATACACCCACAGTATGGAAACGGTGTATCTCTCAACGTAATATATGCAGTGCTGGTGCACTGAGCTTGCAGATAAAAGGTAGATTTTCTCTGACACTGGGCTCATAGCAGTGTAAAAAGACTGCACTGCAACACAAACAGGTAAACCTATGTAGATCGCTGAGTTATATCTCTGAATCTGGACTCCTATTCCTATATAATATATCTCTCTCCCTAAAAGCAAAAAACAGGAACCTGGCCCTACACTACACTGTCTCTATCTTTTCCCTCAGATTCCAGAATCAGGACTAACTCATGTATTTTTCTATCTCTCCCTAAAAGCAGCAGCAGAAGACTAGATCCTCTCCCTATCTATTCTGAAGCAGAGTGACGTGTGTGCTGTGTGCCTCTAGCTTATATAGAAGCTGGGTCACATGTTGCACTGACCAATCACAGCCATGCCATTAGTAGGCATGGCTATGATGGCCTCTAAGGGCACACCAGCTAATCAAAAGGTGATTGGCTGGCCCCTGAAGCATTTCTAAATGCGTAATTAGATTCCCGAACCCGGACTTTTGCGCAAAGTCCGGGTTCGGGTTCAGGTTCGGGAAAAAGCTAAAGTTCGGTACGGACCCGAACTTTACAGTTCGGGTTCGCTCAACACTATTCAGGAGCGCATGAAGGCCATGGAAGAGACGCAAGGCCAGGCTATGAAGGGGGTGCATGAGATGATCCTGCTATTGGAAAAGTTGCCATAAATGTTTTTTTTTTTTTATAAGTTGTATAAATCGTTTATACAGTTGTAACGTTTATTTCGTTTTTTGTAATATTGCTCGGTTTTATTGTAATAGCTCGGCCTAAATCAGCCAGAACTGACAGCAGCCGGTAAATACATGTCAAATACATATAGGGTCCATTCACACGTCTGTAAAATGGGTCCGCATCCGTTCCACAATTTAGCGGAATTGATTTTCAATTCCAGTCTGAAAAATTAGGCATTCACAGCCTGGATAAAGAAGTAAGTGTCGGCCAGTACAGGCCCCAAAAATTTGCCAACAGGCATTCATCTGACAGCAAAGAACTTTAAATTCTGTGGCTGGAGGTACATTAGGCATTCACAGGATAAATACGTTTCGGGCACTACAGGCCCCAAAAATTAGGCATTCAACGGACATAAAAGGCCTTTTATGCCGCTGTATTTACCCAAGAAGACAAGGACCATGAATAATTGTTATAGGTGGTGGTGGATATGTGTGGCCTGTCATGAGGAATTTGAATGAAACATGGTCTACTGGTCACATGTGTTGAATTCCTCAGAGATCCATGCCTCATTCATTTTTATAAATGTGAGGTAGTCAACACTGTCGTGAGCTAGGCGAGTGCGCTTATCCCCCCTGCTGCGCTGAACGTCCTTTCGGACAGGACACTGGACGAGGGGCAAGCCAACAGTTCCATTGCAAATTGTGCAAGCTCTGGCCAGAGGTCAAGCCTGCCCACCCAGTAGGCCAGGGGTTCATCACTTCTCAGAGCGTCCACATCGGCCGTTAATCCGATGTAGTCGGGCACCTGTCGGTCTAGGCGTTCCCTGATGCTGGATCCGGATGAGACCTGTCGATGGGTCGGCTGAAAGAATGATCTCATATCAGAAGTGACCAAGACATCTTCAAACCGCCCTCTTCTTGCAGGCGCTGTTGGATTGGTATCCACAACTGTTCCTCTGGGAGTGGAAATTCCTCTGCCAGCGCACGCAAAAGCAGAATGCAGCATTTCTTGAAGCAAGGCCTGGAAGTGCTCCATTCTGACAGCCCTCTGTGATGGTGGTAACATTTCTGCCATTTTTTGTTTGTACCGGGGGTCCAAGTACCTTGCCACCCAGTAATGGTCCTTGCCCTTTATGCTTTTTATACGGGGGTCCCTCTTAAAACACTGGAGCATGAAGGCCCCCATTTGCACTAAACTGGAAGCAGTGTGGTGGCCTGGCTCCTGCTCGTCATCATCCAGGATAATGTCGTCCTCGATCTCCTCCACCCCCATCCACGAACAACAACAGCAGGGATCCCAGAAAGGTTTAAAGCATGCTCTTCTTGCTCCTCCTCATCCGCCCCGGCACCATCCTCCTCTGACTCCTCTTCAGACTCCTGTTGTTGACTTGTCTCAGATAGAGTATCCCCCCTGGGAATTCATCCAGCATTGCGACTTCCTTATCTTCCTGCTCCTCGACGGCTTGATCAATGACACGACGCAATGCACGCTCCATAAAGAAGGCATAAGGTACGATGTCACTGATGGCACCATGGCTGCGACTGACCAGTTTGGTGATCTCATCAAATGGCCGCAAAAGTCTGCATGCGTCGGGCATGAGCAGCCACTGACGCGGTGAAAAAAAAACAAGATCCCCAGAACCTGTTCTGGCGCAGAGTTCGTACAGGTAGTCGTTAACTGCACGTTTCTGCTGGAGCAGCCTATCAAGCATATACAAGGTTGAGTTCCATCGCGTCGGGCAGTCACAAATAAGACGTCTGACCGGCAGATTGTGTCGCCGCTGAATGTCAGCAAGGCGAGCCATGGCCGTGTAAGATCTTCTGAAATGGGCCGAGATTTTCCTTGCCTGCCGCAAGACGTCCTGGACCCCAGACCCCAGGGTATTTGACAACGAATCGCTGCACGACCAAGTTCAAGACGTGTGCCATGCATGGCACGTGTGTAATTTTGCCCTGTTTCAACGCGCTCAGCAGATTGGCACCGTTGTCGCACACCACTTTACCAACTGTCAAATTGAGCGGTGTTAGCCACTGATCTGCCTGTGAACGCAAAGCTGAAAGGAGTGGAGGGCCAGTGTGGCTCTTGGCTTCCAGGCACAACAGACGCAGCACAGCATGGCAACGTCTCACCTGGCATGTCGAATAGGTTCTGGGGATCTTGGGCGGCACAGCGGAAGAGACGGTAGCAGCGGAAGAGGAGGAGTCAGCCAAGGAGGAGAGGGAGGATGGAGTAGGAGGAGGAGGAGAAGAAGAGACAGGCCTGCATGCAATCCGTGGCGGTAAAACCAAATCTACACGGGTTCCACGGGTTACATGCTTGACGGCCGTCAGAAGGTTCACCCAGTGGGTAGTAAAAGTAATATACCTTCCCTGCCCGTGTTTGCTAGACCACGTGTCTGTGGTCAGATGTATCTTGGCACCGACACTGTGTGCCAGAGATACATTCACTTGCCGCTGAACATGGCCATATAGCTCTGGGATGCCCTTATTTCCTTCCTGGGACCTTCCATTGTGGTGTTCCAATAGCCACAAATTTTCAAAAGGCCTCCGAGTCCACCAGTTTATATGGCAGTAGTTGGCGGGCTAGGAGTTCTGACAAGCCAGCGGTCAACCGTTGGGCAAGAGGGTTATCCGGCGTCATCATTCTTTTACGCTCGAACATTTGGCCCACAGAAGCCTGCCTCTTTCCAGATAAACTGGGGGACGGGATGATGGAAGGTGGAGTGGAGGACAACTGTGAAGAGAGAGGAGAAGTAGTAGAAGAGGCTGGACGGTGAGAACCTGGAGTTTGGCTTTGTGGGTTCTGACGGCGTTGCTCCCACTGGGCTCGGTGATGGGAGTTCATGTGCCTTCTTAAGGCGGTCATCCCTAGGTGAGTGTTGGGCTTACCGCGACTTATGCATTGACTGCAAAGGCTGCAGATGGCAACACTATTGTCAGCAGCGGACACGTTAAAAAAAGCCCACACTGCGGAGCCATGTGCCGGCGTCTTGGGAGCGCCAGATGTGACCGTACATGGTTGATGGCTCGCTCTGAGTCCTGATACATTAGCAGTCTTGTTTGTCACTCCTGTGCAATGTAAGTTCCACCTGCCTCTCCTCCCTATCTGCTGGTCCATCTCTCCCTCTGAACTCCCCTCCTGGTCCTCTCTTGTGGGCACTCACGTGACGTCCATAGACACATCATCATCTACGTCACCTTCCCCACCACTAACATTAGAGATCTCGGAGTAGGCAGCAACAGCGAGGACCAACATCCTTGGGCTGATCTGGGTACTGTCGTCAGACTGCTGAGTGGCGGTTGTTGCTACCTCCTCTTCCTGATCCAATGTCAAGAATGCCTGCGCATCAGAGAAGTCTTGTGATGGATCGGAAAATAATTCCTGTGACTCAAGCGGAGGGTATATGGTGGCGGTGGTGTTGGTGGTAGTGTCTTTGGGGGTGCACACAGCAGAGAGTGAAGAGGGTGCAGATAGAGAGAATGAGGAGGGTGCAGAAGAGTAAGGCTGAGTGAGCCACTCAACCAAGTCTGGTGCGTCCTTTGACGTAATCGAACGCACCTTCTGCAACTTCCCACTTTGGCTCCGGCCTGGTGCTCCTGCCTACCCCTACCACCCCTGCGGAAGGGCCTGCCTCTTCCTCTGCCTGTCATCTTTTTAAATGACCCTGTGACAAAAGGCTGTAGAGAAGGGCAGTATATGTGGAAGAAGGTATATAACACCCCGCTTCAAACTGTCGTTTTCGGGGGCCACTGGTCTATCACAGCAGTTATAATACTTTTTTCTAATTGCGTTTGTCACTCTTTGTAGTATCACTGCAGAACCTCTCAGCAGTCACAATGCTGCACAGTAGAAATGCACTATACTATTCTTCCTATATGTGAAAGTTTTTTATGCGTGTATTAGACCCCTATATACTGCACACCAAATAGTACACCTATACCAGTCCTTAAAATTAACTTTTGTGGAGTTTTATTGGTTAGCGATTTTAGTCGCTAGTCTGTGCCTGCGACACACAGCGGCAATTTCTACCTAAACCGAGAAAAGAGCTGCAGCAGAACCGCTCAGAAGCTGCACAGTAGAAATGCTGCACAGTTGAAATGCACTATATATTATATAGTATAGTATATAGTATATATAGTATGTTTGAAAGTTTTTTATGCGTGTATTAGACCCCTATATACTGCACACCAAATAGTACACCTATACCAGTCCTTAAAATGAACTTTTGGGGAGCTTTATTGGTTAGCGATTTTAGTCGCTAGTCTGTGCCTGCGACACACAGCGGCAATTTCTACCTAAACCGAGAAAAGAGCTGCAGCAGAACCTCTCAGAAGCTGCACAGTAGAAATGCTGCACAGTTGAAATGCACTATATATTATATAGTATAGTATATAGCATATATTATATAGTATGTTTGAAAGTTTTTTATGCGTGTATTAGACCCCTATATACTGCACACCAAATAGTACACCTATACCAGTCCTTAAAGTGAACTTTTGGGGAGCTTTATTGGTCAGCGATTTTAGTCGCTAGTCTGTGCCTGCGACACACAGCGACAATTTCTACCTAAAGCTGCACTGTAGAAATGCACTATACTATTCTTCCTAGAGTATTTTATGCATGTAGTACACCCCTATTTACTGCACACAAAATAGTACACCTATACCAGTCCGTAAAAGGACTTTTGTGGACTGTACACCTATACCAGTCCTTAGAAGGACTTTTGTTTTAGTAGAGTCTGTCCCTGCTAGTACACACACAGCAACCTTCCTACACTGACTAAAGACAGCTGTAGAACTGCACTATACTATTCTTCCTAGAGTATTTTATGCATGTAGTACACCCCTATTTACTGCACACAAAATAGTACACCTATACCAGTCCGTAAAAGGAATTTTGTGGACTGTACACCTATACCTGTCCTTAGAAGGACTTTTGTTTTAGTAGAGTCTGTCCATGCTAGTACACACACAGCAACCTTCCTACACTGACTAAAGACAGCTGCAGAACCGCTCAGCACTGCAGTCCCAATGCTGCACAATTGAAATTAACTAAAAGTGTATTACACCCCTATACACTGCACACAAAACAATTGTACACCTATACCAGTCCTTAAAAGGACTTTTGTGGACCTAATAGCTAGGATTACAGTCTGTCCCTGCTCCACACAGCAACCTGTCCCTACGCTGACAAATAACAGAATGTAAAATGGCAGCCAGATCAGGTCTATTTATAAGGTAGGGGGTATGTCCATCTGCTGAAATGTCTCATTGGCTGTCCTGTACCACATGATGGATGTGTCATAGGTCAAAGTTCCACAATGTAAAAGATTCAGAATATGGAGGCCGCGAACCGGCCGCGAATAGCGCCATATGTCCGCCAGTTTCGCGAACCGCAAATGCGCAAAATTCGCCGCGAACCAACCGCGGGGCGAACCGCAAGGCCATCTCTACTCTTAACAACATTTTGCTGCCATTTGCAGCCCTCCAGCCCTTTCTGTTACTTTTTAGAGCTATTTTAGTCCTGAAAAGTTCAGGTCCCCATTGACTTCAATGGGGTTCGGGTTCGGGGTCAAGTTTGGGTCAAGCTTGGGAACTTTTTTGCAAAGTTCGGCCGAACCCGTCGAACCCGAACATCCAGGTGTCTGCTCAACTCTAGTCCTTGGCCGTTCAGTTTATTAATGTAATTCAGTGTTTATTATTGCAGCCCGGTGTGTGCGGGCACCTCTATGTACTGTCCGCGACCCCCCACTTAGGATTTTCAGCGTCCAGTGCGGACTTAGCTGACATGTTGCTTGCAACATTACTAGTTTGGCCGTTGAGGCCCTGTTTTCCACTTCTTCTCTCTCTTTTTCTTTCTCCTCTTTTTTCTGGTCCTCACCTCTCTGGTGTTTTCCTATAGATGCTACTATACCCTCCCTTCTTAAATGTGCATGCACGGCAGACATAACACGACTCCTGGCCATGATAGCTGCACTAGAGGAGTCACACAAACAAACCCCATATGCTAGAATTCAACTAGATTTGGCCAACGCCAGGAGGGACCTTCTGCAAATCTTCTCAGAACGTTCCTTGGTGGCGAGGGATAAGGGGCGATTCGCCCATTATTCCCAAGCCAACAAGTGTGGTAGACACCTGGCCCATACCCTACAACCCCAGCAAGCTCGGAAACATATTCCCTTCATTAACTCCTCAACTAAAGGTAAAATACTGGCTAACTCGGCCCTAGCAGAAGAATTCCGGCAATATTACTCTACTCTATATAATCTGCCTCCCCATACCCCCTCGCCCCGGTCCTACTCGGCTGACTCGGAGCAGGACATGTCGCCTTATGTTCAGGAAACTGCCCTTCCTTCCATTCTGACTTCAGACGTGGGGGAACTGGAGTCCCCTCTTTCTGAAGCTGAATTCCAACTGGCCATCAAGAAGCTCAAGAACGGTAAGAGCCCGGGACCTGATGGGTTATCCTCACGCTTTTACAAAACATTCGCACTCCAACTGGCCCCTTTCCTCACAAACACATTTAATGCCATAAATGAGAACCTCTCCCCCTCCCCTTCCTTACTCCAAGCTCAGATAGTAGTTATTCCTAAACCCGGTAAAGACCCCTTCTTATGCGCCAACTATAGACCGATCTCCCTATTGAATATAGATCTAAAATTGTTTGCCAAGATCCTGTCGAATCGTCTTTCTCCCTTATTACCTGACATTATACACAGAGACCAGGTGGGTTTCGTCCCTAGCCGTGAGGCTCAGGACAACACCACTAAAACTATACACCTGATAGCCTATGCTCACCGTAATCATATACCGGCCTGCGTTCTCTCCTGTGACGCGGAGAAGGCCTTTGACAGGCCTTGAAGGTCCAAAAATACAAGATAACAAAATTAAAATTGTAATCATGGAGATCACTAGAAATTAAATAATCATTTAAAATGAAGATATGTATTCCAAATTAAAAATATATAAATATTAAGGAGATCTTGCTCTATATAATATAACAAAATATTAATGAGATCAGCATGAATTTTTTTTAAAAAAGTTAGTCAGAACTCATTTAAATGATGCAATAATTTACAGCGTGACGATTGTGCTATCTCAATTACGAACGCTAGTTTTACCAGAAGAAGCGCTCCCGTATCATACTTGATTCTGAGCATGCACGATTTTTTAAGACTCGGAAAAGCATACAGTACACACAAACGTTTTTTTCGTCGCAAAACAGGCCGACGAGAATCCCGACGAGAAAAACGAGAATCCTGACGAGAAAATAGAGAGCAGGTTCTCTATTTTTCTCGTCGAGATTCCCGGCAGTTTTCTCTACGAGAAACCATACACACAAATGGTTTTCTCGGCAAGAAAGCTCTCCCAACAGTTTTCTTGTAGTTTTTTGCCAAGATTCTCGGTCTTGTGTACGAGGCTTTAGTCTGCCATGAAATGACATCAGTAAAGCCATGCTGCTTTGGGTCCAAAAAGTTGTGTATTTTTAAGTGATCAATGATCCTTCTTTTCAGGAATGATTCTATTAACTAGACCACAACTGATGTTAAACTCGCTGGCCTGTAATTGCTAGCTTCTATCATGCTGCCCTTCTTGTAGATAGGTACAATATTAGCTGTTCGCCAGTTATGGGGAATGTCTCCTCTAATATTGTTCAAAAATACCTTGCAATTTGCGGCAAAACCTTGTCCTGAGGAACATCTAAAAAGTAAGAAACATTTAAAAGTCATGTGCTTGTGAATGTAAGCACATAACATACCTATAGCTGTTTTTTCTCAAATTTGACTGAAAAGGCAGAAATATACTTTAAAGGGCAACATTATGCAGAACCACATTTACTTTGGTACTAAGGTAAGTGAAAATTACATTTACAAAGTTTACATGTTTTACTACATTTGTAAATTAACACTAGTAGAATTAATTATGTTAAGATCTGAAAAGCTCTGCCTTTAGAGAGAAGAGTTTTTTATCTCTATTTTTTTAAGTCTCAAAATCTTGCAAACCCCCCATACCACTAGGAAAAATTGCTTTCTGCAGTCATTTGCAGCCAATGTAAGTATGCACATTAATCCTATTTCAGTTATTTGGCTATTAACAGCTGTGTGGATTTTGTAGTCCACTTCTGTTGCCCTTAAAATCATGGGTTGTTAAAGGAAGTAAGGAAATAAAAATAAAAAATATTAAGTCCTGATCTTTTATGTATCAAAAATAAATAGTACTTTAAAATAAAATTGCACTATGGAACATATAGAGTTTTTAAGTATACTGTATTTAGACATTATGTAAAAAGATATTTAATATATAACGATTCTGCAAATGATGCATAAAATGGTTGTTCAATGAAGGAGAGTGGATAATAAATCGTGATAACTTTAACGAACACTTTCATGATATTAAGCTAGCTCTCATTATTATAATAAATGACCTAATAAAATAAAAATGCTATTTTAAATGGTTTATTTCTTAATGAAATAGCATTACATTATTTATTATTTGTACAGAATTATTGTTTTGTAATTAAAATGATAAAAACATATAAAGATAACAGAGCTTTTCTAACAACTTGCTGGAAACCTTGTCAACATGAATTATTTGTGCACATTATATTTATTGGTAAATTACATTTCCAAAAGGAGTCTGTTCTGGAAATGCTATATCCATGTACTGTAACTGTTCTTGATATGTCATCTTTTTTGCATATTTAATTGCTATTAGATTAACTTATCACTCTATGCCCCACAGTCAAAAAAGTACTCTATGTGATACAGCTATGATTGAAGAGAAAATATATTGTATTTCTAGTGAGCTCCAAGTTTGAGTTATGATTGCAAATATTAACTATTAAAATATTTTTTGTGACTTTTACACTTCTATATTTTTGTTTCCCATATTGTTGTTTTTGTAGGAAAGTGTCCAGATTTGTGGAATAACCACTAGAGGAAGTGTTGATTTAACTAATTTGTAAGAACCCCTGTCACTATTTTTAACATCTGAAGCTAAAACCTTGCAAAGAAAAGGCCATTTCCCTGACGAGATGTTATTAGCGAACATGTCTTTAATCCCTAATCCAGGAAAGGACCACTCTGAACTTTCCTACAATCCGCCCTATCTCAGTCATAAACAATGACCTAAAGATCTTTGGTAGACTTTTTAGCAAATAGGTTGGCAGCAGTAATTAACACATTAATTTTGCCATATAAATCAGGATTTATCCCAGACTGCCAAAATATAGACAATATAAGATTGGCCACTAATATTATCCAAGACGCTAATAGAACTTCATCTACCCTTCTTCTACTGAGCTTACATATACATAAAGCGTTTGCTAGCGTCACATGGGAATATCTAGCAGCTGTTTTACAACACTTTGGTTTTGGGATATTGGTTGTCTACACATTAAAGTTAAAATGTTTGTATACATATATGCCATTAGGGAAAATTAGCCTACATTTGCGTATATATATATATGTAGCGCTACCCCCAGTTAAGAGAGCCGCTGATATTGATTTGGGCCCTGCAGTGCACCGCTGTCAACCCCCGGCAATCGGCTCTAACCTCCCGTGGCACAGCTGGTGATAGAGAGATAGGACCGCGTGATCGCAACTGTTGGTGACGCAGTCCTATAACAAACATACACAGAATATACTTTAAAACTCCTATTAAAGTAAGCGGAACTGACACCAAATGTACTTTACCCAGATATTTTACTGAGGCTAATGGGCAAGTAATAAACAACAGTATAACAAGTTGCAGATCCCTGCAATAAACAGTAATAAAGATAAACAGAGTAATCAGAATAATAAAGTATTGCTATGCAACTCTAGCGCTGCCCTTTTACAGCTACTTCCCCTCATGGGTAGACTAACACCCAGCAATGTCTACCTATGCAGTCAGGCCTGACTGATCTAAATGGAAGTTCAGTGAAACAATATTCGCTAGCAATCTCTCGGTGGTGCACTTGAAGAACAACTTTGTAATCCCAACAAATAGTAAAGATAAAGTATCTGTCTTTAAACAGCTCTCACCACCTGGACAAGTCCAAGTCCGTTTCCTCCATCGATTCGTCTAGGAACAGGAATCCACCAACATCCAAGTCTTCAATCCTTCTGGTGTACTGCAGCAAGGAGGATTAGATGTCTCTAAGGCTCTGCTAGGCTGGCAGAGGGCTCTTTGGAAAGGAGCACACGGCCCGGGCTTCAGGCCTTGTGCACACAGCAGTTCAGCACAGACATCCTCTTGCTAGGAGAGGGGAGTCCAAAGAGGCCGACCAAAACTCCGCCTCCCCTTTATAAAGTCTGCCCCAGCAGTCTCTGTTCTGGAGCAATGCACCCTGGGTGCTGCAAGATGTACTGGGAGATGTAGTCTCTCTCTCCTCTGCTTTCACTTCCATAATGTCTCTTTACTTCCTCCCGACTCACCTCTCCCCTGGAACTTCTTGTCTCTCTGCATTAAAGGGGAACACCCCGCTACACACTCCCCCCACTTGAACTCTTTGGTCCCCAAAGATAAACTTCAACAAATACTGTTTACCATTTTGGACAATGTCGAGCATGATGTTGGCATATGGAATTCCCACCAAAACTTTGGGATGGAACTCTCTTGCCCACAGGTCACACTACCATGAGTGGCCTGCCTAACTGTGCCAGAGAGTGAGCTGGGGTTGCCCTCCACCAAATGGACGGTGGAAGGATCAGGTTGTTCAACACTTCTCCTAGCCGTTACAACAGAGTCCTCTGAGCTCGTCCCCATTTGGGGGTAAGTTAGTTTCTTGAGAGGCCTGATGACTCTGCGAGCCCTCTGCTCTCTTGGTGCTTCTGACTCTGGCACCACAGGCTCTTCTTCAGGAGTAAGTTCAGGTAACATTGCTGGTTCTGGAACCTCTGATTCAGAAGTCGACTGACGTATGGAATCTCTAGAGTCCTCCTCTGCGCAAGTGTCAGGAACATCTTCCCAGTAATCAGCTGAGGGACTGAAGGGTATGAATTCAGTAGCCTCCGGATTCAGCGTTGCATCTGGGGTATCCCCTCCATTTGGGAGATCTATGGCGGACGTTCCCAGAGTCGAGGGAGGCCACAGCCAGTCCAGTTCTCCACCTTCTTCTGTACTCAATTGGGAGGCCTCCCCATCTTTGGCTCGAGAGGTCTGGGACCGAGTGTTCGGCCTAGGAATATCCAGGATAGAGGCCGGTTCAGGGGAGTCTCTCACGGGAGGTATTCTGACTGCCTCAGCAAGTGGGAGCAGGTGGTTCCGATGCCACGTCTTCAGTGGACCCACCTTTCCTTCTGGCTTTAGTTTGTAGACAGGCAAACCGGGCAACTTCCTACAGACAACATAGGGCTCAGATCTCCACCTGTCGGCAAGCTTGTGTTTTCCAGGGACCCCCAGATTGCGTAGCAGTACTCGGTCCCCGGGCTGCAGATCTTGCACTCGAACCTTCAGATCAAAATTTCTCTTGTTGCGGGCCCCCCTTTGATCCGAAGCCGCCTGGGCTTGTTCATAGGCCACCTGCAAGCTACGTCTAAGTCTGTCCACGTATCCCTTGTGGGATGTAGCTGAGGTATTGTCTATAGAAGTGCCAAAGGCCAGGTCCACAGGTAGCCTTGCTTCTCTCCCAAACATAAGTCGATAAGGGGAGTAGCCAGTGGCGTCACTTGTGGTACAGTTATAGGCATGTACTAGGGCTGATATGTGCTGACTCCAGTGTTGCTTCTTCTCTGTTTCTAAGGTTCCCAACATGTTGAGCAGGGTCCGGTTAAATCTCTCCGAATGAGCATCTCCTTGTGGGTGGTAAGGCGTGGTTCTGGTCTTCTTTATTCCTAATGAATCCAAAAGTCTTCGGATCAACCGACTCTCAAAGTCCCTTCCTTGATCTGAGTGGAGTCTCTGTGGTAGTCCGTAATGGACAAAATACTTCTCCATAAGTATCTTGGCCACGGTGGATGCCTTCTGGTCTTTGGTTGGGAAAGCTTGAGCATAGCGGGTGAAATGGTCGGTTATTACCAGAACATTCCCCAATCCACTCAGGTCGGGTTCGAGGCAGAGAAAGTCAATGCATACGAGATCCATTGGGCCTTGACTCTGTAAGTGGCCCATTGGGGCAGCTTGATGGGGTAGGGTCTTTCTCTGAATGCATCGTGCACAGGAATGGCAATACTCCTCTACTTCTGCCCTCATGCAGGGCCAATAGAACCGATTTCTGACAAGCTGGAAGGTCCTTTCTGCCCCTAGGTGACCATGATGGTCATGCAGGGCAATTAGTACAGTCTCTCGGTGCTTCTCTGGAAGAAATAACTGCCACTTATCTTCTGAGTCATCAGAGGGGCCCCTTCGGTAGACCACTCCCTGATGTACCTGTAGCCTGTCCAATTCCTTCCTCAACAGGCGAGCCTCCTTTGAGGGGTGATGTAGGAATTTGTTGGGATCCTGATTCTCCAGGGCTTCGAGGACCAATCTCCCCATGGGGTCTTCCAATTGGTCACACCTCAACTCCTTCTTGGACAGTCTCGGTAGGTTGTCTTCCTCCAGTTGAGTTACCCCACAATAGTGTTTGGGGACTCCTACCATGGTAACCCCTATTTCTTCTGCTCTGGAGCCTCCTCTGGCTTGGAATTCAGCCCCTTGACAAAGGGCCCGCACCCCGTCCGGTGCCACTTGGGTCCAATCTTCCCAGTCATTTGTCGTGGCATGAGACCTCCGGGACAGGGCATCTGCATCCCTATTTCCGGCTCCTGGTCTGTACTTCAGACTGAAGTTGAATCCAGACAATGCGGCCAACCACCTGTGTCCGGTGGCATCTAGTTTCGCGGTGGTGAAGAGGTAGGTCAGGGGGTTGTTGTCTGTCTTCACAGTAAACTCTGCCCCATACAAGTAGTCTTTTAGCTTGTCTACTACCACCCATTTGAGGGCCAGGAATTCCAGCTTATGAGTGGGGTATTTCTTTTCTGAGGGGGTCAGGCTCCTGCTCACATAGGCCACTGGTCGCAGTTGTCCTTCATGTTCTTGGTAGAGTACACCACCTAGACCCTCATGGCTGGCATCCACATGTAATTCATAAGGTCTGGTAGGGTCGGCGTAGGCCAGGACTGGGGCAGTGGTTAAGCTCCTCTTCAGAGCATGAAAGGCCTCTTCACACCTTGGGTTCCACTGATCTTGAACTGACTCACCAGGCCTCCTGGGCCCTGAGTCATCCTCTTCCCCTTCTGCCTTTAGCAATTCATTCAACGGGCGGGCAATCCGAGCAAACCCCTCCACAAACCTCCTATAATAGGAGCAGAACCCCAGGAAGGATCTGAGCTCTGTTACTGTGGTGGGTCGTGGCCAGGAAGTGACTGCTTCCAACTTCTCAGGATCTGTGGCCACCCCTTCTTCAGACACTATGTGCCCCAGATAGTTCACAGAAGACTGGTAGAACCGACACTTCTCGGGGGAAAGCTTAAGTCCCTCTTCGCTGAGTCTTCTCAATACTTTCTCCAACCTGGCTTCATGTTCTTCCAAGGTTCTTCCAAAGACAATGACATCGTCCAAGTACACAAGGACTTCTATAAGATTCATGTCTCCAACAGTCTTCTCCATAAGGCGTTGAAAGGTAGCAGGAGCTCCAGACAGACCCTGAGGCATCCTATTGAATTCGAAGAATCCCACCGGGGTTATGAAGGCTGTCTTCTCCCTGTCTTCTGGGTGCATAGGGATTTGATAGTACCCACTCTTGAGGTCCATCACACTGAAACATTTGGCTCCAGACAAACTTTGTAGGGCATCTTCTATCCTTGGCGTGGTGTATTGGTCAGGGATGGTTCTCCTGTTGAGAGTCCTGTAATCGATACAAAGCCTCAACGACCCATTCTTCTTTCTGACCACCACGATTGGGGAGGCATAGGGACTTCTAGACTCCCGGATCACACCAGTCTTCTTTAGTTCTACAAGTTGTTCCCTCAGATCCTCCAGATCTGCCAGGGGGACCCGCCTGACCCTCTCTCGGAAGGGCTTATCTTCTTGGAGGCGGATCCGATGGGTGGCACTTCTTGCACACCCCACATCGAATTCATCTTCGGAAAAGATCTTCTCCCACCTGGTCAGCTGGGCCTTGGCTCTTTCTTTCCAAGCCCTGGGTAGGTTCGGGTTTTCCACGGACAGTTTCTCCCAAACATCTCCTCCGTCACCCGTCCCCTTGACTTCGGACCAAGTGACCGGGGCAGCAGGGCTCACCTGACCAAGCAACACTCTGGCAGGGATCTCCATGGGTCCTCCCGTAGTGTTCCTAACACTCACCGGAACTCTGCCATGGGCCTTCTTCAGGGCCTTGAACGGAATCACTTCTGGTATCACTTCCAGGCCTGAGGACTCTTCCCTTGGGTCTGATTCCAGCATGACAAAGGGGCCAGGTTGTTCCCACGAAAGCTTCACAGTGGCCCTAAGACAGGTTACTTCTCCGGGCTGTAGCACTACTCTTTCTCTGCCAAGTCTCCACACCTTCCCTATCCCCTCTCCCGGGGTCTTCTGCTCTAAGACCAGTCGTTGGTAGGCCGTCTTTAGCATGGGATGGATTTTGGTGGCTGAATGGTTTCTCTCTTTCACTAGAGGGGTCAGGAGTCTCCTGACTAGATCCGTGTTTGTCCCAATGATCAGGGAAATCTTGCTGGCTCCAGGCGGCCGGGGACACACAACTGCCAGGGTGTCAAACACTTCAGCCTTCCCAGCCACGGATGGGTCGAAAGTCATCTTTATGGGCAGGTACCCATCATAAGGGAAACTCTGGGTTCCAAGTCCCCATATCTCCAGCTCTTCTATCTTCTGGATAGGCAGATGACTCAAGTGCCTATCATAGAAGTCCCGGTATAGTAAAGTCACCTGTGCTCCGGTGTCCAAAAGAGCTTTAGTATAGACTCCTTCCACTTGAATGGGCACAGTAGGAGACGGGCCCACCAGTTCCTTTGGGTATGGCCGGACTGGGGTCACCTCTTTTTTTTGGCTTTCGACCCTTGCCCTGCTCCTTTTGGACTTTAATTTTTCCTGAGCCTGGCATGCATTGACTTTCTCCCTCTCAATGGGGGCACAAACCCGCTGAGGGATGTTATTGTTCCTGTTAGGTGGATGTTCCTTCTTTGGGGTGCTGTACTTCCACTGAGGGGTCTTGCCCCCTCCCTCTGGGGTACATCTTGGTGGGGGTGTACTATACCTCCTCCTAGGAGTTTTGTCTCCTCCATTCTTGGCCTTTTTTTTTAGTTTGGAGCGCACTGAAGATGATGGGCACCCGGTTGACTCCTTCACCGGGGCCCTTTGGAGTTTCCCGCCGGCTTGCAATTATCTGTTCTCTTCTTCTTTGGGCTGGAGCATACGTTAGCAAAGTGGCCACTCCCTCCGCAGTTATAGCAAATCACCTCTTCTCGGTCCTGTAGGGAGGCCGGTGCTGAGGTGTTCGGGAACAACTCCTTTCTTGGGCTTGGTTTCTCTCGTTTTCTCTGATCTTTCTCCATCAAAGAGGTCAGCATCTCCAACACTTGGGCCATTTGCGATTTCAGAGTGTCAACCTCCGCATCTCTTTCTGGGCTCTTGACCGAATGGACCAACACTGGTACAGGTGTGACATTCACCTTGGCCACCTGCTGATCTTCCTGCAGCGCCTCTTCGTCCCTAATAATTTTTATTAGATCAGAGTAGGTTAGTGACATTCCTCCTCCTGAGGTTTTCAGGTGCAGCCAGACCGGGTCTGAGCGCCGCGCTCCCCTCATGATCTGCTTCATGCGTGCTTCATCTGCATCTTTGGGCAGCATTCCCTTCTTCAGTACAATCTTGCATAACTGCCTGTTCAGCCTTCTAACATATTCTGACAGTTTCTCATTCGGCTGCTGGAGAGTGTGTTCAATTTGATAAATCATCTCTGACACCTTCTCCAGCTGACCAAACTCTTCCTGCAGCATGGCCAGGCAATCTTGAGCTGTACAGTTTTCATTTCCAAACCGGAAGCTCTTCACCGCTTCTGCCGCGGCACCTTTCAGACTTTCTAAGACTCGCTGTCTCTTCTGTGCCTCAGGCACCTCCCATGCTTCTACTGCCTGCAATGCCTGTTCCACCCAAGTGTCAAAATCTTCCTCCCCCGCAGGGACGGGAAGCTTCCCTGAGAAGGTGCTAAGCTTCCGGTAACCGGCCTCCACATGCACCGTACTGCTTTTCTGGCACTTAATTACAAGGTCTCCTAGAGCATTCAACAATTCAGGCCCTATAGCGGCCAGCGGTGATCCCGGGCTTAATAGTTCCTTAAGCTTTTCTGCTTTAGGGGATAGTGGTGGAGATAATTGTGGGAGTGATGGCTTTGGTGTCTGAAACCATTCTTCCTTCACTGGCAGCGTATGTATCAAGTGATAGATCTGATTATCTATGGCTTGTATACTCTGACTTTTAAAATGCTCTGGGATTTCGTTTTTCCATTCTACCAGTGCGTATGTAAACGAGATCACTGGATCTGGCCTAAAATCCATCACCCATGCTTTGTGGCTCGGAGACAGTAACAATACGAGCTGTTTTATCTCCTCTTCCTTCCATCTTTCCCCCGGGAGTACAATGACTACCGCCGCGGTTGGATCGGCGCCAATCGCTGCGCACCACTGTGACATTGCCAGCGGGTCCATGCTGGTACTTCTGACCGGCTTGATTGCAGCGTGCAACGTACAAGGATCCCGGACTCGAGCCCCCACGTGTAGCGCTACCCCCAGTTAAGAGAGCCGCTGATATTGATTTGGGCCCTGCAGTGCACCGCTGTCAACCCCCGGCAATCGGCTCTAACCTCCCGTGGCACAGCTGGTGATAGAGAGATAGGACCGCGTGATCGCAACTGTTGGTGACGCAGTCCTATAACAAACATACACAGAATATACTTTAAAACTCCTATTAAAGTAAGCGGAACTGACACCAAATGTACTTTACCCAGATATTTTACTGAGGCTAATGGGCAAGTAATAAACAACAGTATAACAAGTTGCAGATCCCTGCAATAAACAGTAATAAAGATAAACAGAGTAATCAGAATAATAAAGTATTGCTATGCAACTCTAGCGCTGCCCTTTTACAGCTACTTCCCCTCATGGGTAGACTAACACCCAGCAATGTCTACCTATGCAGTCAGGCCTGACTGATCTAAATGGAAGTTCAGTGAAACAATATTCGCTAGCAATCTCTCGGTGGTGCACTTGAAGAACAACTTTGTAATCCCAACAAATAGTAAAGATAAAGTATCTGTCTTTAAACAGCTCTCACCACCTGGACAAGTCCAAGTCCGTTTCCTCCATCGATTCGTCTAGGAACAGGAATCCACCGACATCCAAGTCTTCAATCCTTCTGGTGTACTGCAGCAAGGAGGATTAGATGTCTCTAAGGCTCTGCTAGGCTGGCAGAGGGCTCTTTGGAAAGGAGCACACGGCCCGGGCTTCAGGCCTTGTGCACACAGCAGTTCAGCACAGACATCCTCTTGCTAGGAGAGGGGAGTCCAAAGAGGCCGACCAAAACTCCGCCTCCCCTTTATAAAGTCTGCCCCAGCAGTCTCTGTTCTGGAGCAATGCACCCTGGGTGCTGCAAGATGTACTGGGAGATGTAGTCTCTCTCTCCTCTGCTTTCACTTCCATAATGTCTCTTTACTTCCTCCCGACTCACCTCTCCCCTGGAACTTCTTGTCTCTCTGCATTAAAGGGGAACACCCCGCTACATATATATATATGTAAACTCACCCAGAGACTGTAGTCAGAGGAGACTGGCTCGGAGGGACGAATAGGCCTGTGAGCCTGTGGGGACACTTCTCCCCTGGGTGAGTTTACATATATATATATATACGTGATTGTATGCTAATTTTCCCTAATGGCATATTTAAATATATATATATATATATATATATATATATATACAAAGATTTTAACTTCAATGTGTAGACAACCAATATCCCATAACTAAGTACTCTCACCTGTTCTCCTTTTGCATGCAAAACATCGCTGTACATAAATAGGAACAATAATGTAACTGTGTCTATGTTTTAGATGTTTCATAACTTAATACATAATATACATCGATCTTTGCTTAGAATGATAAAATATGTATACAAATATATACTAGATAAATGCATTAACCTTTTTATCTCTTAGCTATCTGTATCTTTTTCTGTGTAAATCACGTTACTCATGTATTATATAGCAATATTTTACTTATAGAATCTATGTGATATCCTACTGTGCTGCTTTCAAGGCCCAGACGAAGCGGAAACGCTTGGGATTTGCACACCCCGAACTCAAACTTCAAGACTGTAACTCATTTATACTTTTTAGATTGTACTGCCCCTTGGCAGAAAAACAAAATGTATATATTTTTCTAAACATCAAAGTATTTGTATTCCATTTTTTACACTCCGCAGAGGCACAACCAAAGTCCCACCCCGTTCTACTTTTTTTGAAACATAGTTGCATTCATATGGGTTAACTCTCCCCTAGATTATCAAAACAAAATGGTGTACTCCTCTACCACCAGTGGAGGCTTGGGCGCCCATGTCAACACAATTGGCACAATGGCATATACACAACTCCAAGGTACCCTAAGTAAAATTTGAATCGGATTCAATCTGCCCCTATTTTCTCCCAGGCCTATTGTGGTCTAAGGGAGTCTCACTCTCCAATTTACAACCTCTACATATTTTGGTAGCCCAATCATTCCATCTCTGGAAAAAATATAACACATAATTATCTTTACCTACCCAGGCTCCACCACAAGCAGCCTTTCTAGGAGATCCAGCCTTTCCTCTGGGCCTCACTATTTGCTAAGATTATACCTGTTGGATGAGCTTGGATGTTCTCTTTCTACACAAAATGGTGGAGTACTCAGAGTTTATCTCCTTCCAAACCCTCCAAACTACATACCTTGCCCCAAACAAGGAAATAGTTCATTACTTACTGATCAAAAACTTTTATAAATCTCAGTTTAAAATAGATACAATGTCAAGACCATCTCTAAACAAGCATATCTGCTTACACAATCCTAAAGGCAAGGGTCTCATCTCAGAAATCTATACCTCTGAATAATCAATTTACCTCAGATTCCCTTCCTTACAGAGCCAAATGGGAATAGGAGTGCTCATTGGAGCATGGTGCCTTGAACTGGAATCACTGTATTGATAACTTGAAGAAATGTACAAGGTCTCTTAACATCAGAGAAACAGCTCTGAAACTCCATACAAGATGGTATCATACCCTGTTAAAATCCATTCTATTTTTCACACATTGGCACCACTATGTTTTAGGGGTTGCCACTCATCCGTTTCTTTTCTCCATGTCTTTTGGGAATGCTCACATATTGCTCCATTTTGGAGAACGCTTAACACCAAAATAGCAGATGCTCAACTCTCCCTTACGTCATCCCAGTGTCTATTATTTGCTCCAATCACAGAGATTACCACACTACAAATGAGACTAATTCACACTCTTTTTTTTGTGGAAAGAAACATGGACTTTATAGGCACCACTGATAAAAAAAAACATTTTTATTTATAACAATTCACATAGTCTAAAATAACACATGTAGCGGGGTGTTCCCCTTTAATGCAGAGAGACTACATTACCCAGAACCCTGTTCAGCAATGTTTCCACCGCAGAGACTCATGGGAGGGGTTATAAGAGGAGGAGGCGAGGCTGGGCTCGGCCTCTTTGGGACACGAGACTTCAGAGACTGATCCTCCTGTGCGGATGTGTCGGAGTGCAGGGCCTGAAGCCTGAGGCCTTGAGCAGCACCAAAGAGCCTTCCACCCCTCTGCGAGCCTGGGTGGCATCTGACTTTGCTCGACTACAGCCTTGTTGGATCGGGGACCCAATCGCTGAAGAGACGGAGTGTGTGTGTGAGACACAGTTGGTGGAAGTTCCTGGACTGGGACCGTAGACCGGGTGGGTGAGAGGGCATATGCCCAACCGATATACTGTTACTGCATATAGGCCAATAGACTGCCGTGGCCTATGAGTTGTTCTTAGTGCTCTTATTGAAGACCCTTGTTAGAGCTGAACCTACCATTCGTATAGCCAGGTTTCTACTCCATCTTTACCTACCCCATTGGATTACAAAGTTTGTACTCTGTTAATGTGCACCACCGTTAAAGATCTGCCGGTGAAGAAAAAGGACTAAGTTGTAGATATCAGAACCAGGCCTGGTGGGGTTTCTAAGGTGTTTTGGTTACTGCGCCACAGGGCACTTAGCTAACGGTCGCCCGTGTGGCGCACTTGTTATGTGTTAACCCTATAGTGTGTTAGTGTGGCTGGGCTCTGCATTACAAATGATTATTCTGTAAACTGTTATTGATGTTACCCTTTTCTTTACCTAGAGCTTAAGTAAAATCTTACATTTATTTCAATTTAGTATTGTCTCAATGCTCACTTATTCATACAGTATAAGACATACAATTTACTGTCAGTACTAGCTGTGCCAGTAGGGGGTAGAGCATATTGCCGGGGGTTGGCGGAGCTGTCTTCAGGGCCCAAACTAAATCTGCGGCCTTCTTAGTTGGAGGTAACGCTACACGTGGGGGTTCTCGTCCGGGATCCTGATGCAGCAAGTGAACGCCAGAGGTGCCGGCATGGACCCCATGGATCCACGAGCGGTAGAAGAGTGGTGCAAAGCCTCTAATGCAGAGCCAAACCAGTTGATAGTCATCAGCCTCCCTGGGGAGGCATGGTCAACTGAAACGGTAGAGGAGTTGATGAAGTCAGTGTCCCCAAATCACACACCGTGGGTGACGGAGATAAAGTCAGACCCAGACATCTCATATCAGTATGCATTAGTGGAGTACTGGAACGGGATGCCAGAGGCCTGTATGCGCAAGTGTGTGCGGACGCCAGACAACAGAACTTATAGGTTGGCGCACGCAGTAACTGAAAAAAAGGAACCATCACCAACGGGATCACCGCAGGCTACGGCCCGTACCCCACCGGAAAAAGGAGGCCGGGGCGACGCCTCCGGTGACGCCTGCACCTATCACTGCTATATCACCAGAACTGATAGGTGCGATAGGGGATCTGCTAACCAAGTGTCAGAAGGCAAGCACGGTGCATGTAGAGACTAGCTACCGGAGACTAAAGACATTCTCAGGGAAGCTCCCTGTCCCCGCAGGGGAAGAAGACTTTGACACCTGGGTGGAGCAGGCATTGCAGGCAGTAGAGGCATGGGAGGTGCCTGAAGCGCAGAAGAGGCAACGAGTGATGGAAAGCCTTAAAGGCGCAGCAGCAGAAGCAGTGAAAAGTTTTCGGTTTGGGAATGCAGATTGCACGGCTCAAGACTGTCTAGCCATGCTGCAAGAAGAGTTTGGTCAATTGGAAAAGGTGACAGAGATGGTCTACCAATTTGAACATACTTTCCAACAAGAAGGGGATGAGGCTCCAAGATACAGATGCGGCAAGAATGAAGCAAGTCTTAAAGGGAGCGCTGCGCTCGGATCCAGTCTGGCTGCACCTGAAAACCTCAGGAGGAGGAACGTTGCTGACTTATGCTGACTTGATAAAAATCAACAGAGATGAGGAGGCACTACAACAGGACCAGCAGATGATTAAGGAAAATGTTGTACCCGCACGGGTGCTAGTCAATCCAGTAATGACCCCTGAAAGAGATTCGGAGATAGACACCCTGAAAGCTCAAATGTCCAAGGTGTTAGAGATGTTGACCTCTCTCATGGAAAAAGACACAGAGGGTCCCAAGAGAGAAGTACCAAGGAAGGAATTATTCCCAGTTGCCTCAGCACCCGCATCTTTACAAGTATGGGGAGATATAGTCTGCTTTAACTGTGGAGGAATTGGACATATTGCGGCTACATGCTCCAGTCCCAAAAAGAAGAAAATAGACAACCGAAAGCCGGCGGGAAACTTCAGAGGGCCCCGGTGAAGGAGTCAACCGGGTGCCCATCACCTTCAGTGAGCTCCAAGCTGAAAGCAAAGCAGAAAACAACAGGAGATAAAATGCCTCGGGGGAAACACAACATTCCTAAACAGAGATACACCCCAGAGAAAGGGGGTAAGACCCCTCAGAAGAGGCACAGCACTCCCCAGAGGGGGTGCACACCTAAGAAAAACAATAGTATCCCTCAGCGGGTCCCTACACCCAGTAAAGGGGGGGAGTCAATGCATACCAGACTCAAGAAAGACTGAAGTCCAAAGGGGATTGGACGAGAGGAGGTTCAAAGAGAAAAAGTCTGAAGAAAGCGACCCCTGCCGGGCCTTACCCGGAGAAGATGGTAGGCCCATCTCCTATAGTGTCCATTCAAGTGGAGGGAGTCTACACCAGAGCAATCTTGGATACTGGGGCGCAAGTAACCCTGCTATACAGAGACTTTTACGATAAGTACTTGAGTCACCTACCCATCCGGAAAATAGAGGGACTAGAGATATGTGGGATTGGAACCCAGAACTTCCCCTACGATGGCTATCTGCCTGTCAGGATGACCTTTGACCCATCTGTGGCTGGAAAAGCCAAAGTGTTTGACACCCTGGCAGTTGTGTGCCCTCGGCCACCAGGAGCCAACAAGAGTTCCCTGATAATAGGGACAAACACGGACCTGGTCCGAAGACTTCTGACCCCTCTAGTGAAAGAGAAAGGGGCAGCGGTCACCAAGATCCACCCCATGCTGAAGACAGCTTACCAAAGGCTGGTCTTAGAGCAGAAGACCCCAGGAGAGGGGATAGGGAAGGTGTGGAGACTTGGAAGAGGAGGGATAGTGCTGCAGCCCGGCGAAGTAACCTGTCTCAGAGGCACTGTGAAGCTTACTTGGGAGCAGCCTGGACCCTTTGTCATGTTGGAATCTGATCCAAGAGAAGGGTCCCACGGTCTGGAAGTGATACCAGAAGTGATTCCGCTGAAGGCCCTAAAGAAGGCCCATTGTAGAGTCCCAGTGAGTGTTAGGAACAATACGGATGGCCCCATGGAGGTCCCAGCCAGGATGCTGCTAGGCCAGGTGAGCCCTGCTGCCCCTGTCAACCTGTCAGAGGTGGGCGAAGGAGGAGATGCTTGGGAGAAGATATCCATGGAAAACCCGAATCTGCCCAGGGCTTGGAAAGAGAGAGCCAAGGCCCAGCTGAACAGATGGGAGAAGATCTTCTCTAAAGATGAGTTCGATGTGGGGTGTGCAAGGAGTGCCACCCATCGGATCCGCCTTCAGGAAGATAAGCCCTTCAGAGAGAGAGTCAGGCGGGTCCCCTTAGCAGATCTGGAGGATCTAAGGGAACAACTCTCAGAACTCAAGAGGACTGGAGTGATACGGTAATCTAGAAGCCCCTATGCATCCCCGATAGTGGTGGTCAGGAAGAAGAATGGGTCATTGAGGCTCTGTATCGACTACAGAACTCTCAACAGGAGAACCATACCCGACCAGTATACCACTCCAAGGATAGAGGATGCCCTACAGAGCTTATCTGGGGCCAAGTGGTTCAGCGTTATGGATCTCAAAAGCGGGTACTATCAGATCCCTATGCACCCAGAAGACAAGGAGAAGACAGCTTTCATAACCCCAGTAGGGTTCTTTGAATTCGACCGGATGCCCCAAGGTCTGTCTGGAGCCTCAGCTACTTTCCAGCGTCTCATGGAGAAGACTGTAGGAGACATGAACCTTATTGAAGTCCTTGTATACCTGGACGATGTCATAGTCTTTGGAACAACCCTGGAGGAACATGAGGAGAGGCTGGAAAAAGTCTTGAGGAGACTCAGTGAGGAAGGGCAGCAACGGCCTGTTGCCTATGTGAGCAGGAGCCTGACCCCCTCTGAGAAGAACTACCCCACTCACAAGCTGGAGTTCCTGGCCCTTAAGTGGGCGGTAGTAGACAAGCTCAAAGACTACCTGTATGGGGCGGAGTTCACTGTGAAGACCGACAACAACCCCCTTACCTACCTTTTCACCACGGCCAAGCTGGACGCCACTGGACACAGGTGGCTGGCCACACTGTCTGGATTCAACTTCAGCCTAAAGTATAGGCCAGGGGCTGGGAATAGAGATGCAGACGCTCTGTCCAGGAGATCTCATGCCCCCACCAGTGATGTAGAAGATTGGACCCAAGTGGCACCGGACGGGGTGCGAGCCCTTTGTCAAGGAGCTGAATTCCAGGCCAGAGGAGGCTCCAGAGCAGAAGAAATAGGAGTTACCATGGTGGGAGTCCCAAAATACTACTGTGGAGTGACTCAATTGGACGAAGACAACCTGCCGAGATTGTCCAAGAAGGAGTTGAGGAGTGACCAATTGGAAGACCCCATGGGGAGATTGGTCCTGGAGGCCCTGGAGAATCAGGATCCAAACAAACTCCTGCGTCATCCCTCAAAGGAAGCTCGCCTGTTGAGGAAAGAATGGGACAGGTTGCAGGTACATCAGGGAGTGGTCTACCGAAGGGGCCCCTCTGATGACTCAGAAGATAAGTGGCAACTGTTCCTCCCAGAGAAACATCGAGAGACTGTTCTCATTGCCCTGCATGACAATCATGGCCATCTAGGGGCTGAAAGGACCTTTCAACTTGTCAGAAGTCGGTTCTATTGGCCCTGCATGAGGGCAGAGGTAGAAGAGTACTGCCACTCATGTGCACGATGCATCCAGAGGAAGACTTTACCCCATCAAGCTGCCCCAATGGGCCATCTACAAAGTCAAGGCCCAATGGATCTGGTATGCATTGACTTTCTCTGCCTTGAACCCGACCTGAGTGGACTAGGAAATGTTCTGGTGATAACCGACCATTTCACCCGGTATGCCCAAGCTTTCCCAACCAAAGATCAGAAGGCCTCCACCGTAGCCAAGGTACTTATGGAGAAGTACTTTGTCCATTATGGGCTGCCACAGCGACTTCATTCAGATCAAGGAAGGGACTTTGAGAGTAAACTGATCCGGAAACTCCTGGATTCATTGGGAATCAAGAAGACTCGAACTACACCTTACCACCCACAAGGAGATGCTCAGCCGGAAAGGTTTAACCGAACCTTGCTCAACATGTTGGGGACTCTGGAAAGTGAGAAAAAGCAACATTGGAGCAAACACATAGCAGCCCTAGTACATGCTTACAACTGCACCATCAGTGATGCTACAGGCTACTCCCCATATCGACTCATGTTTGGGAGAGAAGCAAGACTACCTGTGGACTTGGCCTTTGGCACCTCTCTGGACCATTCCTCAGCCACATCCCACAAAGGATATGTGGACAGGCTCAGACACAGCCTGAAAGTAGCCTATGAACAAGCTCAAGCAGCCTCAGATCAAAGGGGAGCTCGAAACAAAAGAAACTTCGACTTGAAGGTCCGGGTACAAGACCTACAGCCTGGGGATCGAGTACTGTTACGCAATCTGGGGGTCCCTGGGAGGCACAAACTTGCAGATAGATGGAGATCTGAACCTTATGTCATCTGTAGGAAGTTGCCGGGCCTGCCTGTCTACAAGTTGAAGCTGGAAGGAAAGGTGGGCCCTCTGAAGACGTGGCATCGAAACCACCTGCTCCCACTTGCTGAGGCAGTTAGAATACCTCCCGTGGGAGACTCCCCTGAACCGGCCTCTATCCTGGATACTCCTAGGCCGAACACTCGGTCGCAGGCCTCCCGAGCTGAAGATGGAGAGGCCTCTCAACTTAGTGGACATGAGGATGGAGAACTTAATTGGCTGTGGCCTTCCCCAACTCCAGGAACTTCTACCATAGACCTTCCAACCACTGAAGACACCACAGATGAAACACTGAACCCAGAAGCCACAGAGTTCATCCCCTCTAGTCCTTCAGCAGATTACTGGGAGGATGCCCATGATGGTTGCTCAGAGGAAGAGGAGCCTGTGGCACCAGAGCCGGAAATCCCAAGAGAGCAAAGGGCTCGAAGAGTCATCCGGCCTCCTAAGAAGCTGACCTACCCACAAATGGGGAATAGCTCAGAGGATTCTGTAGTTACCGCTAGGAAGAATGCTGAAAATCCGGATCCCTCCACTGTCCATTTAGTGGAGGGCAACCCCAGCTCACTCTCTGGCACAGCTAGGCAGGCCACCCATGATAATGTGACCTGTGGGCAAGGGAATTCTACCCCTCAGTTTTGGTGGGAATTCCCTATGCCAACATCGTTTGTAGAATTGTCTAGAGTTGTACATAGTCTTTGTTAAGGTTTATCTTTGGGGACCAAAGAGTTCAAGTGGGGGGAGTGTGTAGCGGGGTGTTCCCCTTTAATGCAGAGAGACTACATTACCCAGAACCCTGTTCGGCAATGTTTCCACCGCAGAGACTCATGGGAGGGTTTATAAGAGGAGGAGGCGAGGCTGGGCTCGGCCTCTTTGGGACACGAGACTTCAGAGACTGATCCTCCTGTGCGGATGTGTCGGAGTGCAGGGCCTGAAGCCTGAGGCCTTGCGCAGCACCAAAGAGCCTTCCACCCCTCTGCGAGCCTGGGTGGCATCTGACTTTGCTCGACTACAGCCTTGTTGGATCGGGGACCCGATCGCTGAAGAGACGGAGTGTGTGTGTGAGACACAGTTGGTGGAAGTTCCCGGACTGGGACCGTAGTCCGGGCGGGTGAGAGGGCATATGCCCAACCGATATACTGTTACTGCATATAGGCCAATAGACTGCCGTGGCCTATGAGTTGTTCTTAGTGCTCTTATTGAAGACCCTTGTTAGAGCTGAACCTACCGTTCGTATAGCCAGGTTTCTACTTCATCTTTACCTACCCCATTGGATTACAAAGTTTGTACTCTGTTAATGTGCACCACCATTAAAGATCTGCCGGTGAAGAAAAAGGACTAAGTTGTAGATATCAGAACCAGGCCTGGTGGGGTTTCTAAGGCGTTTTGGTTACTGCGCCACAGGGCACTTAGCTAACGGTCGCCCGTGTGGCGCACTTGTTATGTGTTAACCCTATAGTGTGTTAGTGTGGCTGGGCTCTGCATTACAAATGATTATTCTGTAAACTGTTATTGATGTTACCCTTTTCTTTACCTAGAGCTTAAGTAAAATCTTACATTTATTTCAATTCAGTATTGTCTCAATGCCCACTTATTCATACAGTATAAGACATACAATTTACTGTCAGTACTAGCTGTGCCAGTAGGGGGTAGAGCATATTGCCGGGGGTTGGCGGAGCTGTCTTCAGGGCCCAAACTAAATCTGCGGCCTTCTTAGTTGGAGGTAACGCTACACACATATAAAAACATTACTATAGCAAACTACAGTAAGGGCTTGATATTTCCAGTTATAGCCGCTTGGATCAGGGTCACAGAACCTGGAGACCCCAGTGGTAATCAACACAGCTGGAGAATATAGGTAATAATAATGAGAAAGCTCGACATGTTTTGTGGAGACCGCTTCTTCAGGGGCTTATATACATTTCTCCAAATAAAATAGAAAGACATCAAGCGAATATATACTGTATATCAAATGTTATGTTTAAACAGTATTCATGAACAAAATAATAGGACTGTGTCTAAAGTCCAGCAATCAAGAGAAGAACTGCATGCAAGGATGAGCTGTGGACAGATGCGGGGACATACTTGGTACTATAAACATAAAAAACAGTAGGGGGGGGCAAGGCTTGACGTGCAATGGAGATGGTCACACACTACCAGAGCTCTGTGAAGAAACCCGGCCTGCAGCCAAATAACCAGCACACATCACCCTGGAAATGGGCAAAAAGCTACACCAGACCTGGCAGTCTTGTTCCAGACGCAGTATGGCAACTACTACAGCCAGGAACATATTGGATCTGTTCCAAAACCAGTCTGTATCCTGCAGCAGCATGGCAGGGAACAAAATGGCGCGGACACAGAGGGAGGAGGAGGACTTCAGTGAGGACTTGCAATCCATAGCAGAGGACGCAGGTAGGGGATATACCCAGACAAACCAACCCCTGACCTACGCTAATATGTCTGGCTTTGCAGCCGACATCAAATCCACCTTCTCAGCAGCCATAATGGACCTTAAATCCAACCTGCTGGTTCTGACAGAGAAACTAGCTAACATAGAGACAAATGGGAAACATAGAGACAGGAGAATGCGCAGGCTTGAAAATGTGGCGATCTCCCACTCCTCACACCTCATTGAGTTAAGCATGCATCTAGAGGATATGGACAATAGGGGCAGAAGGAACAATATCAGAGTGAGGGGAATCCCAGAGTCTGTAGATGCAGCCTAACTCATCCTTGCTCTGCAAAGAGTTTTCAAAAGCCTCTTAGAAAGACAGGAGGACACTGGAATCAAATTTGTGCAGGCTCATAGAGCCCTGAGAGCCAAAGACCCTGACACAGCTTCTCCAAGGGACATCATTTGCTGCCTGCAAAGTTTTCATCTGAAGGAAGCCATAATGAACAAAGCCAGAAGGAATGATAGCATTATGGTTTCCCCATTGAAAACAATGCTATTTAAAGACCTGTCACAAATAACTTTGAGGAACCGCAGAGCTCTACGCCCCCCTGCTAAACAAACTAAGGGAAAACGACCTGAAGTACACATGGCGATTCCCCTTGGCCCTCACTGTCACCCAAGCAGGCAAACAACAAGTCCTGCGCACCCCAACAGACCTGCCCGACTTCTTTGAATCGCTGAACCTAGATCCCATAGCGCTCCTGGAATGGTACCAGGAATTTGCACTGCCCCGTGTAGACATTTTCTTTATTCTCTTAAAAACTATCAAGCTTAGCCTTGATATCCACAAGGCATTTGATCATGTGTCATGGAGCTATATGTCTCTTCATTTACAGCGTTATGGTTTTCAAGGTGAATTTTTACAAGCGTTTCAGGCCCTTTACTATAACCCCAGAACACATATTAAAATCCCAGGGTGCAGCTTGGGAGGGTTGTCCTTTGTCATCCCTTATTTTTGCCCTGGCTATTGAGCCATTGGCCACTTCTATCCTACACCACCCAGATATCTCTGAATATATTAAATAACACCTGAGCTTTAAACTCTGTATGTATGCAGATGATGTACTATTATTTTTCACAAATTCTAAGGTCTCATTGCCAAATCTACTTAAGATCTTAACATAATTTGCCAAATTTCAGGCCTTTCAGTAAATGTATCTAAATCAGTGGCCTTGCCGATCAATTTTACCCCTACTGAGCTGGAGAACGTTAAGGCATCATTCCCTTTTATCTGGGTGGAATCCTCCCTATCTTACCTTGGAGTCGTACTCCCAGGAGACCAGAAATCCTTTTTTGACTGTCATTTCCCCCACTTATTACGTATTACTCAAAACCTGGTTGGCCTATCACTTCTGTTTTTTGGGCAGAACGACAGTGATTAAGATATCTATTCTGCCTAAACTCTTTTATTTATTTTGTGCTTTACCCACTATGATTTCTAAATCTTATCTCCTCAAAATTCAAGCTGAATTTAATAATTTTATCTGGCAAGGTAAAGCCCCAAGGTTTATACCATGCCAATAAGTCAGGAGGTTGTACTATGTTGCAAGCAGATTTTCACAGCTAGCCCAATGGAATATTGCAGCATCACATGTCCCTTGGCTCAGGTTGGAACAGGCTTCTATCTCCCCGCACTACCTTCCAGGCTTATTATGGTCCTCTAAACCCCCAGTCTCAGATATGTGGAATCATGATATAGTAGTAGCCCATTCATTGAAATTATGGAATCTATATAGATTTAAGCTTGCAGTTATTTCTAAGACACCCCCATGGGCCTCTTTTTTGAGTGATTCCAGACTCCCTGCAGCCTTCAAGGACCCGAAAGCATATCAATAATGGATAGACCAAGGTCTTACTACGGTAAACAATCTTCAGTTTGATTCACAATTTATCTCTTTCTCCCATCTGCAGTCCTAAAAAAATATTCCACCATGGGAATTATATTCAAATATGTAATTTTTTGTACACATTACACCTTAGTCCCTTTAGATTCCCACACCCCCTTTGAATTCCTCTGTAGGAATTCCCCCAGACAAGAGTGTTTAATCTCTGGGCTTTTTTAAATCTATGGCTTCCATAGGAGATGACTACAAATTAATATACTGTATATGTCCAACTAGGAACAGGAGTTAAGCTCGCAGTTTGACATACAGGAGTGGGAGATTAAATGGCAAAATATGTGTAACTGCACAAAATCCTTAACAATACGTGAGACGGCGATTACACTTTTTTACTCTATACCGCCTTGCGTCTACATCCGATTTACCCACATGTCTCCCCCTCCTGTTTTCATGGATGTGCTCTCCCTGGCTCCTTTTTGCACATATTTTGGGAGTGTGACAGATTACAATCTACTCGGAGAGAATTGTTTGCCCTGGTTGACGCGTTGGTGGGGAGGCATCTTGCTCTGACACACGAACATTGCCTTTTATTTGGAAAAATCCTAAATGTTCCTAAACATTTATTAAATCTTATACACCATATGTGTTATTAAATGGGCAATTGCCCTAAACTGGAAATCTAATATGGTATTGTTCTCTCAAGTAATAGCTCGTATTGACCAGATAATGTTGATAAAAAATGTTTCCATACATTACATGATTCCATATCTTGCTTTGACACTAAGTGGGAGCCATGGTTCATTTACCATCATCAGAATTGATTTAATTTAGTGATGCTGCGTACCTCTCGTATCTCCCTAGGTCTTCATGTAATGGTTTCATGCTCTGTTATATTTTTGTTTGAGTTTTTAAAGTTGAAATTTATTTTCGAAGTTGTGATAAAGTCTATACACCGTATTAACTCTTGGTCCAATAATAGATTGAAAAGAATTTCAGTTGCTCCTGTCTTATTAGATATTGGACATTAAAGATTTGGTGAATCATATCTACAATGATTATCTGTGATTTGTAATATCCTTGTATCACTATACTTTTGTGATATGGATCTGCAATCCTACCTTACTTCTTTGTACTGTAATTTTTTATCTCAATGAAAAAGTTTGTAAACAAAAAGATTTTTTTTTTTTTACAGGTTACCTGTTTAGAGTTACAGAGAAGGTCTTGCACTAGAATTATTGGTTTGCGCAAAAGTTATAGCGTTTACAAAATAGGGGGTAGTTTTATGGCATTTTTATTAATAATATTTTTTTACTAGTAATGGCGGCGATCAGTGATTTTTTTCGTGACTGCGACATTATGGCAGACACATCGGACACTTTTGACACATTTTTGGGACCATTGTATTTTTTACAGCAATAAAAATGCGCTGGTTACTGTAAAAATTACACTGGCAGTAAAGGGGTTAACCACTAGGGGCGCTGAAGTGTGCCTAAGGGTGTGATTCTAACTGAGGGGGGGCGTGGCTACGAGTGACATGTCATCGATCTCCGCTCTCATTACACAGAGCGGAGATCGTGACCGTGTCAGTAGGCGAGCGGGGAGATGTTATGTTTACACTAACATCTCCCCGCTCCATCCCTCCGTGGAATGATCGCGGGGATGCCTGCAGGGTCGCAAGTGCGCCACCACATGGCAGGCAGTTAAAGGGCCACGTACAGGTACGTGATTGTGCCTGTACGAGCCATTCTGCCGATGTATATATGCCATGAGCCATCGTTAAGTGGTTACATTTCGTACCTAGGGAGTGTGTATAGTATGCCTATTTTCCCAGCGGTGTCTGTGTGTTTTGTTACAATTTTTTACACTTTCTTTGTGAAATGGTAGGGGTATAATGTACCCCTTACCAATTCACATAGTGGGGGCCGGGATCTGGGGTTCCCCTTTGTTAAAGGGGTCTTCCATATTCCGATAAGCCCCCCCTGCAGACCCCCACAACCACCGGGCAAGGGTTGTGGGGATGAGACCCCCAAAGCATCCTCCCCATGTTGAGGGCATGTGGCCTGGTACGGTTCAGGAGGGGGGGCGCTCTCTCGTCCCACCTTTTTTTCCTGCGGCCTGCCAGGTTGCGTGCTCGGATCTGGTATGGATTTTTTGAGGGGAACTCCACGCCAGTTTTTTTAAAATTTGACGCAGGGTTCCCCTTAATATCCATACCAGACCTGAAGGGCCTGGTAATTGAATTTGGGGGGACCCCCACGCATTTTAAATTTTTTTTTATCAATAACTTTTCTCTGTATTGCCGGGAGCCGACAATTCATTATAGCCGCTTTTAAATTACTTTTAAATTACTTTTTTTCCTTCAGAAATTACACTTTGTGCAGGGACAGTTCTAAGAACGGGAAACACGTGCTACTTTACAGGCATACTATACACACCCCCTAGGTACGAAATTTAAAGGAATATTTCACGTTTATTGTTTCACATTAAGCATTATTAAAATCACTGCTCCCGAAAAAACTGCAGTTTTTAAAACTTTTTTTTGCATTGATACATGTCACCTGGGGCAGGACCCCGGTCCCCAAACACTTTTTACTGAAAATAACTTGCATATAAGCCTTTAAAATTAGCACTTTCGATTTTTCATGTTCGAGTCCCATAGACTTTAACCGGGTTCGGATGTTCGAACAAATGTATTGCCTGTTCGCAAGTTCTGGTGCGAACCGAACTCGGGGGTGTTCGGCTCATCCCTAGCAGCTAGCTGCTGCGATAACCCAGTATTTAATGTTAAGAAATTACCGTATATACTTGAGTATAAGCCGAGATTTTCAGCCTTTTTTTGGGGCTGAAAGTCCCCCCCTCGGCTTATACTCGAGTCATATAAATTTTACATTGTAAATATTACCTGTAAAGAAGTTGCGGCTGCGGCGTCCATCGTTCGAATTCCGCGGCGTCCATCGTTCAAAATTCCGCGGTCTCTTCCTGTTCCTTCCTTGATAGGCGAGTCTCAGCAGACACTCTCCGCCTATCACGAACGTTCTCTCATCCTCAGTTTTCCAGCAGACGTCTGTGATTGGTGGAATACCCAACACAGTGTCTGCTGGGAAAACTAAGGATGAGAGAATGATCGTGATAGGCGGAGAGTGTCTGCTGAGACTCGCCTATCAAGTAAGGAACAGGAAGAGACCGCGGAATTCGAACGATGGACGCCGCGGAATTTGAACGATGGACGCCGCAGCCGCAACTTCTTTACAGGTAATAATTTCAATGTAAAAATTTCTATATACAGGGAACAGCAAACTAGGGAACAGTGGGGCATCGGCTTATACTCGGGTCAGTGAGGTTTCCCAGTTTTTTGGGCAACATTAGGTACCTCGGCTTATACTCGAGTCGGCTTATACTTGAGTATATACGGTATGTATATTTACAGTTAGGTGGTCGGCAAGTTTAATAACTTTTTCCAACTAAAAATTAGCACATATGGAATACAATGCATTATAGTAATACATTAAAGCTTAGATATTAATTGCCCACACAACAATACCAGTGCAATAATTGCTATTTCCTAAAACCAAACCTATGGTAAAATTAAACTAGTTAAATTTAGACAGTAAGTTAAATCAGGCAGCACTTAAAGATACCAACACATTAGTAATTATATAGAGAGCCCCATGAGCCCTGAAACGCTGAGTATTCTGTTGTGCAAATAGGAACATATACAAAAACATTTAATGTATTTACTAGGACCCATAAAAAATTGAAGAGGATAGATCCGAGGGTGGCCAGGTTTGAAACTAGATACAGTAAATGTACAGTATATCCTAGCTATTCATGGCAGCATATAATGGGTTAGGAAAGGAAAAACACACAATGGGAGAGTCCTCGAAGGGGGCTGCGCAACCCAGTAACATACAAAAAACAAGGAAGGTTCCCCAGGGTTTTTTTTAAAGGCAGCAAGAAGTTATATAAAAAGTAATAGTATAAAAAAATATATTTTATTGATCCAAACAGAAAAATTAATGAAGTGGAGATATGCAATAAATAAAATTTACATACTCTGGTTGAGAGCACACATGACATCATACAGCATCACTTAGGGCAAAGAACATCCCAGATAAAAACATGGTTTACCAATTAAAATATACAATATTGATATCCACAGAATACCCCAATGCATTTCGACCATTAATTTTTTCAGTCTTCTTCAGGGGGTTTTACGTTCTAGGGGAATATATCAGAACATCAAAAATAAGACATTTAATAGTATACAGAACATTGGTAAAACATTCCGAATTGTGCAAAATTATATTCATGTTCACAAGGTGTATTTACCATTAAGTGAATGAAAGAATGAGGGTGTGTTGCAAAAACCAGATGGCTGTGGGTGCCTTCACCCTGGTAGATCCACTGTGGCCGCATGTCCCCCCCCAGGGGGCGGGTGGGCGCATAGTCCATCTAGCTTGCAGGGGGCCACATATGTGGACCCAGAGGGGAGGTAAGGACAGGGGGCAGGGCACCTATAAAAGGACATGCAGAATTGTAAGTAAACGATCATCAAGAATTATAGGAGTGTCAAGAAGTGCATTGGAACACTGGCTGATAATAAATCAATTAGTAAATACATATGGAATTAAAACTATCTTATGCATTAGGTTCTATAATGGGTTTCTGATGATGATAATGGGTGTTAAAAGTAAACTTGTGAAAATTGTAAAAGTGAGTAAGGATATAAATCTACAATTGATCAAATTAGGGTGAATGGTGTAATAGGGTATTAGTGGGGGAATAGGTGCATGGGAAATGCAACAAAGTGCTAAGAAAATGATGTGCTCAACCATGGAGATGTGAAGGGTGTGTGGGTTAATGAGGTGAATAGCATAGGGTGATAGATTAAACCAAATATAGGGTAGACTAAAGTGAGTAAAAGAATTTTGAATAATAAAATGTGGTAATTATGTGATAGGGTGTGGTGCCAGACAATTAAATGCATGGCACTGTAATAAAAGTGTAAAGTGTTGCAGACCTGAATCTATTGCAAAATTGCAATTGTATGGGGAAAGTAGTATTAAATTAAATTGGGTTGTATTAAATGAAATCCCAAGGAAAGGGCATAGACAATATAAGCCAGTTTGATGTGTTCCAAGTATGGTACTTACTATGCACTCCATCTGTCTTGTAGTAGTAAATGGCAGCTCTCCAGAGATCATCAGAGGAGTCCTGGAGGCTGTCGGTTTTTATAGTGTGTGCAATAATGTCCATGGTTCACAGATGTGAAGCCCCTCCCCATCCACCCTCACATGGGTCAACGCCCCCAATTGGGCGGCGTTTACGTGGTCCCATCAGCGTTCCGGAAGGCAGTGCCCCGACATCCATCGTCGCCTCCGACGCAAAAGCGTGATGTCTGGGCATCACGCGCATGCGCTGGAAATTCCGTGCATACGCCTGATGTCACCGACAGTCCGGTGGCGATCAAGGGACGCCGCCAGCACGGTGAGGGCACCCCACGGTGGCCTCGAGGAGCCCGACCATGGGGAACCAAGAGGGGGAGAAGCGCAAACATAGTCAGCGTCCCCCCCCCCCCGCCGTGCTGGGAAGCAAAGTGGAAAAGAGGCATCCACCCGGCACTGCGGGGCTGGACACAGCGGCCAGTGAAAAAACAAGGCAAAAGCACACCCAAGGCCTGGGAGGTAAAATATAGGATTAATAGAGATAATTAGATTGGATTTAATCATATTTATAAAGAATTTAATGGTATTGAGGGAGCTAAAGGCATGATGGGTCAACCAATAGGATGAAAATGAGAGGAAAAACATAGTCTTGTTTAACCCCTGGAGTATTAAACTCCTGTACTCAAATAGTGATTCCACCCATTTGGGTTAAAAGCAGGTGCCTTTAATTAAAGGCTATTTGCACTATATGTGCATATCTTCCTAGTTGCCTCAGGGGCGACTAGAGGGAAGAAATCTGCTAGTGTTTTTCAAAAAATTGGTGACATGCCATAGCTCATATCGGGGCTCTCGTGTGTGGAAAGGGGGGAGCGGGTGTTTAACCACCCAGTAATGGTTGAGAAAAGAAAAACACACAATGGGAGAGTCCTCAAAGGGGGCTGCGCAACCCAGTAACATACATGCGCGTGATGCCCAGACATCACGCTTTTGCGTCGGAGGCGACGACGGATGTCGGGGCACTGCCTTCCGGAATGCCGATGGGACCACGTAAACGCTGCCCAATTGGGGGCGTTGACCCATGTGAGGGTGGATGGGGAGGGGCTTCACATCTGTGAACCATGGACATTATTGCACACACTATAAAAACCGACAGCCTCCAGGACTCCTCTGATGATCTCTGGAGAGCTGCCATATACTACTACAAGACAGATGGAGTGCATAGTAAGTACCATTCTTGGAACACATCAAACTGGCTTATATTGTCTATGCCCTTTCCTTGGGATTTCATACAACCCAATTTAATTTAATACTACTTTACCCATACAATTGCTTTTTGCAATAGATTCAGGTCTGCAACACTTTACACTTTTATTAGAGTGCCACGCATTTAATTGTCTGGCACCACACCCTATCACATAATTACCGCATTTTATCCTTCAAAATTCTTTTACTCACTTTAGTCTACCCTATATTTGGTTTAATCTATCACCCTATGCTATTCACCTCATTAACCCACACACCCTTCACATCTCCATGGTTGAGCACATCATTTTACACCATTCACCCTAATTTGATCAATTGTAGATTTATATCCTTACTCACTTATACAATTTTCACAAGTTTACTTTTAACACCCATTATCATCATCAGAAACCCATTATAGAACCTAATGCATAAGATAGTTTTAATTCCATATGTATTTACTAATTGATTCATTATCAGGCAGTGTTCCAATGCACTTCTTGACACTCCTATAATTGTTGATGATTGTTTACTGACAATTCTGCATGTCCTTTTATAGGTGCCCTGCCCCCTGTCCTTCCCTCCCCTCTGGGTCCACATATGTGGCCCCCTGCAAGCTAGATGGACTATGCACCCGCCCACCCCTGGGGGGGGACATACAGCCACAGTGGATCTACCAGGGTGAAGGCACCCACAGCCATCTGGTTTTTGCAACACACCCTCATTCTTTCATCCACTTAATGGTAAATACACCTTGTGAACATGAATATAATTTTGCACAATTCGGAATGTTTTACCGATGTTCTGTATACTATTAAATGTCTTATTTTTGAAGTTCTGATATATTCCCCTAAAACGTAAAACCCCCTGAAGAAGACTGAAAAAATTAATGGTCGAAATGCATTGGGGTATTCTGTGGATATCAATATTGTATATTTTAATTGGCAAACCATGTTTTTATCTGGGATGTTCTTTGCCCTAAGTGATGCTGTATGATGTCATGTGCACTCTCAACCAGAGTATGTAAATTTTATTTATTGTATATCTCCACTTCATTAATTTTTCTGTTTGGATCAATAAAATATATTTTTTTATACTATTACTCTTTATATAACTTCTTGCTGCCTTTAACCCCTTCCATACCGGGCCATTGGAAAATGACGCCGGCTGGAACCCTCTCTCCCTCCGGGTGGACGTCATATGACGTCCTGGGTTTGAGGGGGGATATCTGAATGATGCCTGCAGCTAGAGGCATCATTCAGATAACCTTTTTTTCAGCCGGCGATCCTGCGCACCATAAGAATGATCATAGCGGTGGTTCCACCGCTTGATCGTTCTTATAGGCGGCGGGAGGGGACATCCCCCCCTCCTGCCGCCATCCGGTGCTTCTCCGGGCTCTCCTGTGCGATCGGGGACCCGGAGAGAATCGTCGGCGCTGGTGGTGGGTCACGTGATGAGCATAGAGATGACTGGTGACCAGATGATCGTCGGAGGCCCGGGCGCGATGTGATGACGTCACGCCCGGGTCCTCAAATGTAAACAAAGCCGAGATGTTATTAGCGAACATGTCTTTAATCCCTAATCCAGGAAAGGACCACTCTGAACTTTCCTACAATCCGCCCTATCTCAGTCATAAACAATGACCTAAAGATCTTTGGTAGACTTTTTAGCAAATAGGTTGGCAGCAGTAATTAACACATTAATTTTGCCATATAAATCAGGATTTATCCCAGACTGCCAAAATATAGACAATATAAGATTGGCCACTAATATTATCCAAGACGCTAATAGAACTTCATCTACCCTTCTTCTACTGAGCTTACATATACATAAAGCGTTTGCTAGCGTCACATGGGAATATCTAGCAGCTGTTTTACAACACTTTGGTTTTGGAATATTGGTTGTCTACACATTAAAGTTAAAATGTTTGTATACATATATGCCATTAGGGAAAATTAGCCTACATTTGCGTATATATATATATGTAGCGCTACCCCCAGTTAAGAGAGCCGCTGATATTGATTTGGGCCCTGCAGTGCACCGCTGTCAACCCCCGGCAATCGGCTCTAACCTCCCGTGGCACAGCTGGTGATAGAGAGATAGGACCGCGTGATCGCAACTGTTGGTGACGCAGTCCTATAACAAACATACACAGAATATACTTTAAAACTCCTATTAAAGTAAGCGGAACTGACACCAAATGTACTTTACCCAGATATTTTACTGAGGCTAATGGGCAAGTAATAAACAACAGTATAACAAGTTGCAGATCCCTGCAATAAACAGTAATAAAGATAAACAGAGTAATCAGAATAATAAAGTATTGCTATGCAACTCTAGCGCTGCCCTTTTACAGCTACTTCCCCTCATGGGTAGACTAACACCCAGCAATGTCTACCTATGCAGTCAGGCCTGACTGATCTAAATGGAAGTTCAGTGAAACAATATTCGCTAGCAATCTCTCGGTGGTGCACTTGAAGAACAACTTTGTAATCCCAACAAATAGTAAAGATAAAGTATCTGTCTTTAAACAGCTCTCACCACCTGGACAAGTCCAAGTCCGTTTCCTCCATCGATTCGTCTAGGAACAGGAATCCACCAACATCCAAGTCTTCAATCCTTCTGGTGTACTGCAGCAAGGAGGATTAGATGTCTCTAAGGCTCTGCTAGGCTGGCAGAGGGCTCTTTGGAAAGGAGCACACGGCCCGGGCTTCAGGCCTTGTGCACACAGCAGTTCAGCACAGACATCCTCTTGCTAGGAGAGGGGAGTCCAAAGAGGCCGACCAAAACTCCGCCTCCCCTTTATAAAGTCTGCCCCAGCAGTCTCTGTTCTGGAGCAATGCACCCTGGGTGCTGCAAGATGTACTGGGAGATGTAGTCTCTCTCTCCTCTGCTTTCACTTCCATAATGTCTCTTTACTTCCTCCCGACTCACCTCTCCCCTGGAACTTCTTGTCTCTCTGCATTAAAGGGGAACACCCCGCTACACACTCCCCCCACTTGAACTCTTTGGTCCCCAAAGATAAACTTCAACAAATACTGTTTACCATTTTGGACAATGTCGAGCATGATGTTGGCATATGGAATTCCCACCAAAACTTTGGGATGGAACTCTCTTGCCCACAGGTCACACTACCATGAGTGGCCTGCCTAACTGTGCCAGAGAGTGAGCTGGGGTTGCCCTCCACCAAATGGACGGTGGAAGGATCAGGTTGTTCAACACTTCTCCTAGCCGTTACAACAGAGTCCTCTGAGCTCGTCCCCATTTGGGGGTAAGTTAGTTTCTTGAGAGGCCTGATGACTCTGCGAGCCCTCTGCTCTCTTGGTGCTTCTGACTCTGGCACCACAGGCTCTTCTTCAGGAGTAAGTTCAGGTAACATTGCTGGTTCTGGAACCTCTGATTCAGAAGTCGACTGACGTATGGAATCTCTAGAGTCCTCCTCTGCGCAAGTGTCAGGAACATCTTCCCAGTAATCAGCTGAGGGACTGAAGGGTATGAATTCAGTAGCCTCCGGATTCAGCGTTGCATCTGGGGTATCCCCTCCATTTGGGAGATCTATGGCGGACGTTCCCAGAGTCGAGGGAGGCCACAGCCAGTCCAGTTTTCCACCTTCTTCTGTACTCAATTGGGAGGCCTCCCCATCTTTGGCTCGAGAGGTCTGGGACCGAGTGTTCGGCCTAGGAATATCCAGGATAGAGGCCGGTTCAGGGGAGTCTCTCACGGGAGGTATTCTGACTGCCTCAGCAAGTGGGAGCAGGTGGTTCCGATGCCACGTCTTCAGTGGACCCACCTTTCCTTCTGGCTTTAGTTTGTAGACAGGCAAACCGGGCAACTTCCTACAGACAACATAGGGCTCAGATCTCCACCTGTCGGCAAGCTTGTGTTTTCCAGGGACCCCCAGATTGCGTAGCAGTACTCGGTCCCCGGGCTGCAGATCTTGCACTCGAACCTTCAGATCAAAATTTCTCTTGTTGCGGGCCCCCCTTTGATCCGAAGCCGCCTGGGCTTGTTCATAGGCCACCTGCAAGCTACGTCTAAGTCTGTCCACGTATCCCTTGTGGGATGTAGCTGAGGTATTGTCTATAGAAGTGCCAAAGGCCAGGTCCACAGGTAGCCTTGCTTCTCTCCCAAACATAAGTCGATAAGGGGAGTAGCCAGTGGCGTCACTTGTGGTACAGTTATAGGCATGTACTAGGGCTGATATGTGCTGACTCCAGTGTTGCTTCTTCTCTGTTTCTAAGGTTCCCAACATGTTGAGCAGGGTCCGGTTAAATCTCTCCGGCTGAGCATCTCCTTGTGGGTGGTAAGGCGTGGTTCTGGTCTTCTTTATTCCTAATGAATCCAAAAGTCTTCGGATCAACCGACTCTCAAAGTCCCTTCCTTGATCTGAGTGGAGTCTCTGTGGTAGTCCGTAATGGACAAAATACTTCTCCATAAGTATCTTGGCCACGGTGGATGCCTTCTGGTCTTTGGTTGGGAAAGCTTGAGCATAGCGGGTGAAATGGTCGGTTATTACCAGAACATTCCCCAATCCACTCAGGTCGGGTTCGAGGCAGAGAAAGTCAATGCATACGAGATCCATTGGGCCTTGACTCTGTAAGTGGCCCATTGGGGCAGCTTGATGGGGTAGGGTCTTTCTCTGAATGCATCGTGCACAGGAATGGCAATACTCCTCTACTTCTGCCCTCATGCAGGGCCAATAGAACCGATTTCTGACAAGCTGGAAGGTCCTTTCTGCCCCTAGGTGACCATGATGGTCATGCAGGGCAATTAGTACAGTCTCTCGGTGCTTCTCTGGAAGAAATAACTGCCACTTATCTTCTGAGTCATCAGAGGGGCCCCTTCGGTAGACCACTCCCTGATGTACCTGTAGCCTGTCCAATTCCTTCCTCAACAGGCGAGCCTCCTTTGAGGGGTGATGTAGGAATTTGTTGGGATCCTGATTCTCCAGGGCTTCGAGGACCAATCTCCCCATGGGGTCTTCCAATTGGTCACACCTCAACTCCTTCTTGGACAGTCTCGGTAGGTTGTCTTCCTCCAGTTGAGTTACCCCACAATAGTGTTTGGGGACTCCTACCATGGTAACCCCTATTTCTTCTGCTCTGGAGCCTCCTCTGGCTTGGAATTCAGCCCCTTGACAAAGGGCCCGCACCCCGTCCGGTGCCACTTGGGTCCAATCTTCCCAGTCATTTGTCGTGGCATGAGACCTCCGGGACAGGGCATCTGCATCCCTATTTCCGGCTCCTGGTCTGTACTTCAGACTGAAGTTGAATCCAGACAATGCGGCCAACCACCTGTGTCCGGTGGCATCTAGTTTCGCGGTGGTGAAGAGGTAGGTCAGGGGGTTGTTGTCTGTCTTCACAGTAAACTCTGCCCCATACAAGTAGTCTTTTAGCTTGTCTACTACCACCCATTTGAGGGCCAGGAATTCCAGCTTATGAGTGGGGTATTTCTTTTCTGAGGGGGTCAGGCTCCTGCTCACATAGGCCACTGGTCGCAGTTGTCCTTCATGTTCTTGGTAGAGTACACCACCTAGACCCTCATGGCTGGCATCCACATGTAATTCATAAGGTCTGGTAGGGTCGGCGTAGGCCAGGACTGGGGCAGTGGTTAAGCTCCTCTTCAGAGCATGAAAGGCCTCTTCACACCTTGGGTTCCACTGATCTTGAACTGACTCACCAGGCCTCCTGGGCCCTGAGTCATCCTCTTCCCCTTCTGCCTTTAGCAATTCATTCAACGGGCGGGCAATCCGAGCAAACCCCTCCACAAACCTCCTATAATAGGAGCAGAACCCCAGGAAGGATCTGAGCTCTGTTACTGTGGTGGGTCGTGGCCAGGAAGTGACTGCTTCCAACTTCTCAGGATCTGTGGCCACCCCTTCTTCAGACACTATGTGCCCCAGATAGTTCACAGAAGACTGGTAGAACCGACACTTCTCGGGGGAAAGCTTAAGTCCCTCTTCGCTGAGTCTTCTCAATACTTTCTCCAACCTGGCTTCATGTTCTTCCAAGGTTCTTCCAAAGACAATGACATCGTCCAAGTACACAAGGACTTCTATAAGATTCATGTCTCCAACAGTCTTCTCCATAAGGCGTTGAAAGGTAGCAGGAGCTCCAGACAGACCCTGAGGCATCCTATTGAATTCGAAGAATCCCACCGGGGTTATGAAGGCTGTCTTCTCCCTGTCTTCTGGGTGCATAGGGATTTGATAGTACCCACTCTTGAGGTCCATCACCCTGAAACATTTGGCTCCAGACAAACTTTGTAGGGCATCTTCTATCCTTGGCGTGGTGTATTGGTCAGGGATGGTTCTCCTGTTGAGAGTCCTGTAATCGATACAAAGCCTCAACGACCCATTCTTCTTTCTGACCACCACGATTGGGGAGGCATAGGGACTTCTAGACTCCCGGATCACACCAGTCTTCTTTAGTTCTACAAGTTGTTCCCTCAGATCCTCCAGATCTGCCAGGGGGACCCGCCTGACCCTCTCTCGGAAGGGCTTATCTTCTTGGAGGCGGATCCGATGGGTGGCACTTCTTGCACACCCCACATCGAATTCATCTTCGGAAAAGATCTTCTCCCACCTGGTCAGCTGGGCCTTGGCTCTTTCTTTCCAAGCCCTGGGTAGGTTCGGGTTTTCCACGGACAGTTTCTCCCAAACATCTCCTCCGTCACCCGTCCCCTTGACTTCGGACCAAGTGACCGGGGCAGCAGGGCTCACCTGACCAAGCAACACTCTGGCAGGGATCTCCATGGGTCCTCCCGTAGTGTTCCTAACACTCACCGGAACTCTGCCATGGGCCTTCTTCAGGGCCTTGAACGGAATCACTTCTGGTATCACTTCCAGGCCTGAGGACTCTTCCCTTGGGTCTGATTCCAGCATGACAAAGGGGCCAGGTTGTTCCCACGAAAGCTTCACAGTGGCCCTAAGACAGGTTACTTCTCCGGGCTGTAGCACTACTCTTTCTCTGCCAAGTCTCCACACCTTCCCTATCCCCTCTCCCGGGGTCTTCTGCTCTAAGACCAGTCGTTGGTAGGCCGTCTTTAGCATGGGATGGATTTTGGTGGCTGAATGGTTTCTCTCTTTCACTAGAGGGGTCAGGAGTCTCCTGACTAGATCCGTGTTTGTCCCAATGATCAGGGAAATCTTGCTGGCTCCAGGCGGCCGGGGACACACAACTGCCAGGGTGTCAAACACTTCAGCCTTCCCAGCCACGGATGGGTCGAAAGTCATCTTTATGGGCAGGTACCCATCATAAGGGAAACTCTGGGTTCCAAGTCCCCATATCTCCAGCTCTTCTATCTTCTGGATAGGCAGATGACTCAAGTGCCTATCATAGAAGTCCCGGTATAGTAAAGTCACCTGTGCTCCGGTGTCCAAAAGAGCTTTAGTATAGACTCCTTCCACTTGAATGGGCACAGTAGGAGACGGGCCCACCAGTTCCTTTGGGTATGGCCGGACTGGGGTCACCTCTTTTTTTTGGCTTTCGACCCTTGCCCTGCTCCTTTTGGACTTTAATTTTTCCTGAGCCTGGCATGCATTGACTTTCTCCCTCTCAATGGGGGCACAAACCCGCTGAGGGATGTTATTGTTCCTGTTAGGTGGATGTTCCTTCTTTGGGGTGCTGTACTTCCACTGAGGGGTCTTGCCCCCTCCCTCTGGGGTACATCTTGGTGGGGGTGTACTATACCTCCTCCTAGGAGTTTTGTCTCCTCCATTCTTGGCCTTTTTTTTTAGTTTGGAGCGCACTGAAGATGATGGGCACCCGGTTGACTCCTTCACCGGGGCCCTTTGGAGTTTCCCGCCGGCTTGCAATTATCTGTTCTCTTCTTCTTTGGGCTGGAGCATACGTTAGCAAAGTGGCCACTCCCTCCGCAGTTATAGCAAATCACCTCTTCTCGGTCCTGTAGGGAGGCCGGTGCTGAGGTGTTCGGGAACAACTCCTTTCTTGGGCTTGGTTTCTCTCGTTTTCTCTGATCTTTCTCCATCAAAGAGGTCAGCATCTCCAACACTTGGGCCATTTGCGATTTCAGAGTGTCAACCTCCGCATCTCTTTCTGGGCTCTTGACCGAATGGACCAACACTGGTACAGGTGTGACATTCACCTTGGCCACCTGCTGATCTTCCTGCAGCGCCTCTTCGTCCCTAATAATTTTTATTAGATCAGAGTAGGTTAGTGACATTCCTCCTCCTGAGGTTTTCAGGTGCAGCCAGACCGGGTCTGAGCGCCGCGCTCCCCTCATGATCTGCTTCATGCGTGCTTCATCTGCATCTTTGGGCAGCATTCCCTTCTTCAGTACAATCTTGCATAACTGCCTGTTCAGCCTTCTAACATATTCTGACAGTTTCTCATTCGGCTGCTGGAGAGTGTGTTCAATTTGATAAATCATCTCTGACACCTTCTCCAGCTGACCAAACTCTTCCTGCAGCATGGCCAGGCAATCTTGAGCTGTACAGTTTTCATTTCCAAACCGGAAGCTCTTCACCGCTTCTGCCGCGGCACCTTTCAGACTTTCTAAGACTCGCTGTCTCTTCTGTGCCTCAGGCACCTCCCATGCTTCTACTGCCTGCAATGCCTGTTCCACCCAAGTGTCAAAATCTTCCTCCCCCGCAGGGACGGGGAGCTTCCCTGAGAAGGTGCTAAGCTTCCGGTAACCGGCCTCCACATGCACCGTACTGCTTTTCTGGCACTTAATTACAAGGTCTCCTAGAGCATTCAACAATTCAGGCCCTATAGCGGCCAGCGGTGATCCCGGGCTTAATAGTTCCTTAAGCTTTTCTGCTTTAGGGGATAGTGGTGGAGATAATTGTGGGAGTGATGGCTTTGGTGTCTGAAACCATTCTTCCTTCACTGGCAGCGTATGTATCAAGTGATAGATCTGATTATCTATGGCTTGTATACTCTGACTTTTAAAATGCTCTGGGATTTCGTTTTTCCATTCTACCAGTGCGTATGTAAACGAGATCACTGGATCTGGCCTAAAATCCATCACCCATGCTTTGTGGCTCGGAGACAGTAACAATACGAGCTGTTTTATCTCCTCTTCCTTCCATCTTTCCCCCGGGAGTACAATGACTACCGCCGCGGTTGGATCGGCGCCAATCGCTGCGCACCACTGTGACATTGCCAGCGGGTCCATGCTGGTACTTCTGACCGGCTTGATTGCAGCGTGCAACGTACAAGGATCCCGGACTCGAGCCCCCACGTGTAGCGCTACCCCCAGTTAAGAGAGCCGCTGATATTGATTTGGGCCCTGCAGTGCACCGCTGTCAACCCCCGGCAATCGGCTCTAACCTCCCGTGGCACAGCTGGTGATAGAGAGATGGGACCGCGTGATCGCAACTGTTGGTGACGCAGTCCTATAACAAACATACACAGAATATACTTTAAAACTCCTATTAAAGTAAGCGGAACTGACACCAAATGTACTTTACCCAGATATTTTACTGAGGCTAATGGGCAAGTAATAAACAACAGTATAACAAGTTGCAGATCCCTGCAATAAACAGTAATAAAGATAAACAGAGTAATCAGAATAATAAAGTATTGCTATGCAACTCTAGCGCTGCCCTTTTACAGCTACTTCCCCTCATGGGTAGACTAACACCCAGCAATGTCTACCTATGCAGTCAGGCCTGACTGATCTAAATGGAAGTTCAGTGAAACAATATTCGCTAGCAATCTCTCGGTGGTGCACTTGAAGAACAACTTTGTAATCCCAACAAATAGTAAAGATAAAGTATCTGTCTTTAAACAGCTCTCACCACCTGGACAAGTCCAAGTCCGTTTCCTCCATCGATTCGTCTAGGAACAGGAATCCACCGACATCCAAGTCTTCAATCCTTCTGGTGTACTGCAGCAAGGAGGATTAGATGTCTCTAAGGCTCTGCTAGGCTGGCAGAGGGCTCTTTGGAAAGGAGCACACGGCCCGGGCTTCAGGCCTTGTGCACACAGCAGTTCAGCACAGACATCCTCTTGCTAGGAGAGGGGAGTCCAAAGAGGCCGACCAAAACTCCGCCTCCCCTTTATAAAGTCTGCCCCAGCAGTCTCTGTTCTGGAGCAATGCACCCTGGGTGCTGCAAGATGTACTGGGAGATGTAGTCTCTCTCTCCTCTGCTTTCACTTCCATAATGTCTCTTTACTTCCTCCCGACTCACCTCTCCCCTGGAACTTCTTGTCTCTCTGCATTAAAGGGGAACACCCCGCTACATATATATATATGTAAACTCACCCAGAGACTGTAGTCAGAGGAGACTGGCTCGGAGGGACGAATAGGCCTGTGAGCCTGTGGGGACACTTCTCCCCTGGGTGAGTTTACATATATATATATATACGTGATTGTAGGCTAATTTTCCCTAATGGCATATTTAAATATATATATATATATATATATATACAAAGATTTTAACTTCAATGTGTAGACAACCAATATCCCATAACTAAGTACTCTCACCTGTTCTCCTTTTGCATGCAAAACATCGCTGTACATAAATAGGAACAATAATGTAACTGTGTCTATGTTTTAGATGTTTCATAACTTAATACATAATATACATCGATCTTTGCTTAGAATGATAAAATATGTATACAAATATATACTAGATAAATGCATTAACCTTTTTATCTCTTAGCTATCTGTATCTTTTTCTGTGTAAATCACGTTACTCATGTATTATATAGCAATATTTTACTTATAGAATCTATGTGATATCCTACTGTGCTGCTTTCAAGGCCCAGACGAAGCGGAAACGCTTGGGATTTGCACACCCCGAACTCAAACTTCAAGACTGTAACTCATTTATACTTTTTAGATTGTACTGCCCCTTGGCAGAAAAACAAAATGTATATATTTTTCTAAACATCAAAGTATTTGCATTCCATTTTTTACACTCCGCAGAGGCACAACCAAAGTCCCACCCCGTTCTACTTTTTTTGAAACATAGTTGCATTCATATGGGTTAACTCTCCCCTAGATTATCAAAACAAAATGGTGTACTCCTCTACCACCAGTGGAGGCTTGGGCGCCCATGTCAACACAATTGGCACAATGGCATATACACAACTCCAAGGTACCCTAAGTAAAATTTGAATCGGATTCAATCTGCCCCTATTTTCTCCCAGGCCTATTGTGGTCTAAGGGAGTCTCACTCTCCAATTTACAACCTCTACATATTTTGGTAGCCCAATCATTCCATCTCTGGAAAAAATATAACACATAATTATCTTTACCTACCCAGGCTCCACCACAAGCAGCCTTTCTAGGAGATCCAGCCTTTCCTCTGGGCCTCACTATTTGCTAAGATTATACCTGTTGGATGAGCTTGGATGTTCTCTTTCTACACAAAATGGTGGAGTACTCAGAGTTTATCTCCTTCCAAACCCTCCAAACTACATACCTTGCCCCAAACAAGGAAATAGTTCATTACTTACTGATCAAAAACTTTTATAAATCTCAGTTTAAAATAGATACAATGTCAAGACCATCTCTAAACAAGCATATCTGCTTACACAATCCTAAAGGCAAGGGTCTCATCTCAGAAATCTATACCTCTGAATAATCAATTTACCTCAGATTCCCTTCCTTACAGAGCCAAATGGGAATAGGAGTGCTCATTGGAGCATGGTGCCTTGAACTGGAATCACTGTATTGATAACTTGAAGAAATGTACAAGGTCTCTTAACATCAGAGAAACAGCTCTGAAACTCCATACAAGATGGTATCATACCCTGTTAAAATCCATTCTATTTTTCACACATTGGCACCACTATGTTTTAGGGGTTGCCACTCATCCGTTTCTTTTCTCCATGTCTTTTGGGAATGCTCACATATTGCTCCATTTTGGAGAACGCTTAACACCAAAATAGCAGATGCTCAACTCTCCCTTACGTCATCCCAGTGTCTATTATTTGCTCCAATCACAGAGATTACCACACTACAAATGAGACTAATTCACACTCTTTTTTTTGTGGAAAGAAACATGGACTTTATAGGCACCACTGATAAAAAAAAACATTTTTATTTATAACAATTCACATAGTCTAAAATAACACATGTAGCGGGGTGTTCCCCTTTAATGCAGAGAGACTACATTACCCAGAACCCTGTTCAGCAATGTTTCCACCGCAGAGACTCATGGGAGGGGTTATAAGAGGAGGAGGCGAGGCTGGGCTCGGCCTCTTTGGGACACGAGACTTCAGAGACTGATCCTCCTGTGCGGATGTGTCGGAGTGCAGGGCCTGAAGCCTGAGGCCTTGAGCAGCACCAAAGAGCCTTCCACCCCTCTGCGAGCCTGGGTGGCATCTGACTTTGCTCGACTACAGCCTTGTTGGATCGGGGACCCGATCGCTGAAGAGACGGAGTGTGTGAGACACAGTTGGTGGAAATTCCCGGACTGGGACCGTAGACCGGGTGGGTGAGAGGGCATATGCCCAACCGATATACTGTTACTGCATATAGGCCAATAGACTGCCGTGGCCTATGAGTTGTTCTTAGTGCTCTTATTGAAGACCCTTGTTAGAGCTGAACCTACCATTCGTATAGCCAGGTTTCTACTCCATCTTTACCTACCCCATTGGATTACAAAGTTTGTACTCTGTTAATGTGCACCACCGTTAAAGATCTGCCGGTGAAGAAAAAGGACTAAGTTGTAGATATCAGAACCAGGCCTGGTGGGGTTTCTAAGGTGTTTTGGTTACTGCGCCACAGGGCACTTAGCTAACGGTCGCCCGTGTGGCGCACTTGTTATGTGTTAACCCTATAGTGTGTTAGTGTGGCTGGGCTCTGCATTACAAATGATTATTCTGTAAACTGTTATTGATGTTACCCTTTTCTTTACCTAGAGCTTAAGTAAAATCTTACATTTATTTCAATTTAGTATTGTCTCAATGCTCACTTATTCATACAGTATAAGACATACAATTTACTGTCAGTACTAGCTGTGCCAGTAGGGGGTAGAGCATATTGCCGGGGGTTGGCGGAGCTGTCTTCAGGGCCCAAACTAAATCTGCGGCCTTCTTAGTTGGAGGTAACGCTACACGTGGGGGTTCTCGTCCGGGATCCTGATGCAGCAAGTGAACGCCAGAGGTGCCGGCATGGACCCCATGGATCCACGAGCGGTAGAAGAGTGGTGCAAAGCCTCTAATGCAGAGCCAAACCAGTTGATAGTCATCAGCCTCCCTGGGGAGGCATGGTCAACTGAAACGGTAGAGGAGTTGATGAAGTCAGTGTCCCCAAATCACACACCGTGGGTGACGGAGATAAAGTCAGACCCAGACATCTCATATCAGTATGCATTAGTGGAGTACTGGAACGGGATGCCAGAGGCCTGTATGCGCAAGTGTGTGCGGACGCCAGACAACAGAACTTATAGGTTGGCGCACGCAGTAACTGAAAAAAAGGAACCATCACCAACGGGATCACCGCAGGCTACGGCCCGTACCCCACCGGAAAAAGGAGGCCGGGGCGACGCCTCCGGTGACGCCTGCACCTATCACTGCTATATCACCAGAACTGATAGGTGCGATAGGGGATCTGCTAACCAAGTGTCAGAAGGCAAGCACGGTGCATGTAGAGACTAGCTACCGGAGACTAAAGACATTCTCAGGGAAGCTCCCTGTCCCCGCAGGGGAAGAAGACTTTGACACCTGGGTGGAGCAGGCATTGCAGGCAGTAGAGGCATGGGAGGTGCCTGAAGCGCAGAAGAGGCAACGAGTGATGGAAAGCCTTAAAGGCGCAGCAGCAGAAGCAGTGAAAAGTTTTCGGTTTGGGAATGCAGATTGCACGGCTCAAGACTGTCTAGCCATGCTGCAAGAAGAGTTTGGTCAATTGGAAAAGGTGACAGAGATGGTCTACCAATTTGAACATACTTTCCAACAAGAAGGGGATGAGGCCCCAAGATACAGATGCGGCAAGAATGAAGCAAGTCTTAAAGGGAGCGCTGCGCTCGGATCCAGTCTGGCTGCACCTGAAAACCTCAGGAGGAGGAACGTTGCTGACTTATGCTGACTTGATAAAAATCAACAGAGATGAGGAGGCACTACAACAGGACCAGCAGATGATTAAGGAAAATGTTGTACCCGCACGGGTGCTAGTCAATCCAGTAATGACCCCTGAAAGAGATTCGGAGATAGACACCCTGAAAGCTCAAATGTCCAAGGTGTTAGAGATGTTGACCTCTCTCATGGAAAAAGACACAGAGGGTCCCAAGAGAGAAGTACCAAGGAAGGAATTATTCCCAGTTGCCTCAGCACCCGCATCTTTACAAGTATGGGGAGATATAGTCTGCTTTAACTGTGGAGGAATTGGACATATTGCGGCTACATGCTCCAGTCCCAAAAAGAAGAAAATAGACAACCGAAAGCCGGCGGGAAACTTCAGAGGGCCCCGGTGAAGGAGTCAACCGGGTGCCCATCACCTTCAGTGAGCTCCAAGCTGAAAGCAAAGCAGAAAACAACAGGAGATAAAATGCCTCGGGGGAAACACAACATTCCTAAACAGAGATACACCCCAGAGAAAGGGGGTAAGACCCCTCAGAAGAGGCACAGCACTCCCCAGAGGGGGTGCACACCTAAGAAAAACAATAGTATCCCTCAGCGGGTCCCTACACCCAGTAAAGGGGGGGAGTCAATGCATACCAGACTCAAGAAAGACTGAAGTCCAAAGGGGATTGGACGAGAGGAGGTTCAAAGAGAAAAAGTCTGAAGAAAGCGACCCCTGCCGGGCCTTACCCGGAGAAGATGGTAGGCCCATCTCCTATAGTGTCCATTCAAGTGGAGGGAGTCTACACCAGAGCAATCTTGGATACTGGGGCGCAAGTAACCCTGCTATACAGAGACTTTTACGATAAGTACTTGAGTCACCTACCCATCCGGAAAATAGAGGGACTAGAGATATGTGGGATTGGAACCCAGAACTTCCCCTACGATGGCTATCTGCCTGTCAGGATGACCTTTGACCCATCTGTGGCTGGAAAAGCCAAAGTGTTTGACACCCTGGCAGTTGTGTGCCCTCGGCCACCAGGAGCCAACAAGAGTTCCCTGATAATAGGGACAAACACGGACCTGGTCCGAAGACTTCTGACCCCTCTAGTGAAAGAGAAAGGGGCAGCGGTCACCAAGATCCACCCCATGCTGAAGACAGCTTACCAAAGGCTGGTCTTAGAGCAGAAGACCCCAGGAGAGGGGATAGGGAAGGTGTGGAGACTTGGAAGAGGAGGGATAGTGCTGCAGCCCGGCGAAGTAACCTGTCTCAGAGGCACTGTGAAGCTTACTTGGGAGCAGCCTGGACCCTTTGTCATGTTGGAATCTGATCCAAGAGAAGGGTCCCACGGTCTGGAAGTGATACCAGAAGTGATTCCGCTGAAGGCCCTAAAGAAGGCCCATTGTAGAGTCCCAGTGAGTGTTAGGAACAATACGGATGGCCCCATGGAGGTGCCAGCCAGGATGCTGCTAGGCCAGGTGAGCCCTGCTGCCCCTGTCAACCTGTCAGAGGTGGGCGAAGGAGGAGATGCTTGGGAGAAGATATCCATGGAAAACCCGAATCTGCCCAGGGCTTGGAAAGAGAGAGCCAAGGCCCAGCTGAACAGATGGGAGAAGATCTTCTCTAAAGATGAGTTCGATGTGGGGTGTGCAAGGAGTGCCACCCATCGGATCCGCCTCCAGGAAGATAAGCCCTTCAGAGAGAGAGTCAGGCGGGTCCCCTTAGCAGATCTGGAGGATCTAAGGGAACAACTCTCAGAACTCAAGAGGACTGGAGTGATACGGTAATCTAGAAGCCCCTATGCATCCCCGATAGTGGTGGTCAGGAAGAAGAATGGGTCATTGAGGCTCTGTATCGACTACAGAACTCTCAACAGGAGAACCATACCCGACCAGTATACCACTCCAAGGATAGAGGATGCCCTACAGAGCTTATCTGGGGCCAAGTGGTTCAGCGTTATGGATCTCAAAAGCGGGTACTATCAGATCCCTATGCACCCAGAAGACAAGGAGAAGACAGCTTTCATAACCCCAGTAGGGTTCTTTGAATTCGACCGGATGCCCCAAGGTCTGTCTGGAGCCTCAGCTACTTTCCAGCGTCTCATGGAGAAGACTGTAGGAGACATGAACCTTATTGAAGTCCTTGTATACCTGGACGATGTCATAGTCTTTGGAACAACCCTGGAGGAACATGAGGAGAGGCTGGAAAAAGTCTTGAGGAGACTCAGTGAGGAAGGGCAGCAACGGCCTGTTGCCTATGTGAGCAGGAGCCTGACCCCCTCTGAGAAGAACTACCCCACTCACAAGCTGGAGTTCCTGGCCCTTAAGTGGGCGGTAGTAGACAAGCTCAAAGACTACCTGTATGGGGCGGAGTTCACTGTGAAGACCGACAACAACCCCCTTACCTACCTTTTCACCACGGCCAAGCTGGACGCCACTGGACACAGGTGGCTGGCCACACTGTCTGGATTCAACTTCAGCCTAAAGTATAGGCCAGGGGCTGGGAATAGAGACGCAGACGCTCTGTCCAGGAGATCTCATGCCCCCACCAGTGATGTAGAAGATTGGACCCAAGTGGCACCGGACGGGGTGCGAGCCCTTTGTCAAGGAGCTGAATTCCAGGCCAGAGGAGGCTCCAGAGCAGAAGAAATAGGAGTTACCATGGTGGGAGTCCCAAAATACTACTGTGGAGTGACTCAATTGGATGAAGACAACCTGCCGAGATTGTCCAAGAAGGAGTTGAGGAGTGACCAATTGGAAGACCCCATGGGGAGATTGGTCCTGGAGGCCCTGGAGAATCAGGATCCAAACAAACTCCTGCGTCATCCCTCAAAGGAAGCTCACCTGTTGAGGAAAGAATGGGACAGGTTGCAGGTACATCAGGGAGTGGTCTACCGAAGGGGCCCCTCTGATGACTCAGAAGATAAGTGGCAACTGTTCCTCCCAGAGAAACATCGAGAGACTGTTCTCATTGCCCTGCATGACAATCATGGCCATCTAGGGGCTGAAAGGACCTTTCAACTTGTCAGAAGTCGGTTCTATTGGCCCTGCATGAGGGCAGAGGTAGAAGAGTACTGCCACTCATGTGCACGATGCATCCAGAGGAAGACTTTACCCCATCAAGCTGCCCCAATGGGCCATCTACAAAGTCAAGGCCCAATGGATCTGGTATGCATTGACTTTCTCTGCCTTGAACCCGACCTGAGTGGACTAGGAAATGTTCTGGTGATAACCGACCATTTCACCCGGTATGCCCAAGCTTTCCCAACCAAAGATCAGAAGGCCTCCACCGTAGCCAAGGTACTTATGGAGAAGTACTTTGTCCATTATGGGCTGCCACAGCGACTTCATTCAGATCAAGGAAGGGACTTTGAGAGTAAACTGATCCGGAAACTCCTGGATTCATTGGGAATCAAGAAGACTCGAACTACACCTTACCACCCACAAGGAGATGCTCAGCCGGAAAGGTTTAACCGAACCTTGCTCAACATGTTGGGGACTCTGGAAAGTGAGAAAAAGCAACATTGGAGCAAACACATAGCAGCCCTAGTACATGCTTACAACTGCACCATCAGTGATGCTACAGGCTACTCCCCATATCGACTCATGTTTGGGAGAGAAGCAAGACTACCTGTGGACTTGGCCTTTGGCACCTCTCTGGACCATTCCTCAGCCACATCCCACAAAGGATATGTGGACAGGCTCAGACACAGCCTGAAAGTAGCCTATGAACAAGCTCAAGCAGCCTCAGATCAAAGGGGAGCTCGAAACAAAAGAAACTTCGACTTGAAGGTCCGGGTACAAGACCTACAGCCTGGGGATCGAGTACTGTTACGCAATCTGGGGGTCCCTGGGAGGCACAAACTTGCAGATAGATGGAGATCTGAACCTTATGTCATCTGTAGGAAGTTGCCGGGCCTGCCTGTCTACAAGTTGAAGCTGGAAGGAAAGGTGGGCCCTCTGAAGACGTGGCATTGAAACCACCTGCTCCCACTTGCTGAGGCAGTTAGAATACCTCCCGTGGGAGACTCCCCTGAACCGGCCTCTATCCTGGATACTCCTAGGCCGAACACTCGGTCGCAGGCCTCCCGAGCTGAAGATGGAGAGGCCTCTCAACTTAGTGGAAATGAGGATGGAGAACTTAATTGGCTGTGGCCTTCCCCAACTCCAGGAACTTCTACCATAGACCTTCCAACCACTGAAGACACCACAGATGAAACACTGAACCCAGAAGCCACAGAGTTCATCCCCTCTAGTCCTTCAGCAGATTACTGGGAGGATGCCCATGATGGTTGCTCAGAGGAAGAGGAGCCTGTGGCACCAGAGCCGGAAATCCCAAGAGAGCAAAGGGCTCGAAGAGTCATCCGGCCTCCTAAGAAGCTGACCTACCCACAAATGGGGAATAGCTCAGAGGATTCTGTAGTTACCGCTAGGAGGAATGCTGAAAATCCGGATCCCTCCACTGTCCATTTAGTGGAGGGCAACCCCAGCTCACTCTCTGGCACAGCTAGGCAGGCCACCCATGATAATGTGACCTGTGGGCAAGGGAATTCTACCCCTCAGTTTTGGTGGGAGTTCCCTATGCCAACATCGTTTGTAGAATTGTCTAGAGTTGTACATAGTCTTTGTTAAGGTTTATCTTTGGGGACCAAAGAGTTCAAGTGGGGGAGTGTGTAGCGGGGTGTTCCCCTTTAATGCAGAGAGACTACATTACCCAGAACCCTGTTCGGCAATGTTTCCACCGCAGAGACTCATGGGAGGGTTTATAAGAGGAGGAGGCGAGGCTGGGCTCGGCCTCTTTGGGACACGAGACTTCAGAGACTGATCCTCCTGTGCGGATGTGTCGGAGTGCAGGGCCTGAAGCCTGAGGCCTTGCGCAGCACCAAAGAGCCTTCCACCCCTCTGCGAGCCTGGGTGGCATCTGACTTTGCTCGACTACAGCCTTGTTGGATCGGGGACCCGATCGCTGAAGAGACGGAGTGTGTGTGTGAGACACAGTTGGTGGAAGTTCCCGGACTGGGACCGTAGTCCGGGCGGGTGAGAGGGCATATGCCCAACCGATATACTGTTACTGCATATAGGCCAATAGACTGCCGTGGCCTATGAGTTGTTCTTAGTGCTCTTATTGAAGACCCTTGTTAGAGCTGAACCTACCGTTCGTATAGCCAGGTTTCTACTTCATCTTTACCTACCCCATTGGATTACAAAGTTTGTACTCTGTTAATGTGCACCACCATTAAAGATCTGCCGGTGAAGAAAAAGGACTAAGTTGTAGATATCAGAACCAGGCCTGGTGGGGTTTCTAAGGCGTTTTGGTTACTGCGCCACAGGGCACTTAGCTAACGGTCGCCCGTGTGGCGCACTTGTTATGTGTTAACCCTATAGTGTGTTAGTGTGGCTGGGCTCTGCATTACAAATGATTATTCTGTAAACTGTTATTGATGTTACCCTTTTCTTTACCTAGAGCTTAAGTAAAATCTTACATTTATTTCAATTCAGTATTGTCTCAATGCCCACTTATTCATACAGTATAAGACATACAATTTACTGTCAGTACTAGCTGTGCCAGTAGGGGGTAGAGCATATTGCCGGGGGTTGGCGGAGCTGTCTTCAGGGCCCAAACTAAATCTGCGGCCTTCTTAGTTGGAGGTAACGCTACACACATATAAAAACATTACTATAGCAAACTACAGTAAGGGCTTGATATTTCCAGTTATAGCCGCTTGGATCAGGGTCACAGAACCTGGAGACCCCAGTGGTAATCAACACAGCTGGAGAATATAGGTAATAATAATGAGAAAGCTCGACATGTTTTGTGGAGACCGCTTCTTCAGGGGCTTATATACATTTCTCCAAATAAAATAGAAAGACATCAAGCGAATATATACTGTATATCAAATGTTATGTTTAAACAGTATTCATGAACAAAATAATAGGACTGTGTCTAAAGTCCAGCAATCAAGAGAAGAACTGCATGCAAGGATGAGCTGTGGACAGATGCGGGGACATACTTGGTACTATAAACATAAAAAACAGTAGGGGGGGGCAAGGCTTGACGTGCAATGGAGATGGTCACACACTACCAGAGCTCTGTGAAGAAACCCGGCCTGCAGCCAAATAACCAGCACACATCACCCTGGAAATGGGCAAAAAGCTACACCAGACCTGGCAGTCTTGTTCCAGACGCAGTATGGCAACTACTACAGTCAGGAACATATTGGATCTGTTCCAAAACCAGTCTGTATCCTGCAGCAGCATGGCAGGGAACAAAATGGCGCGGACACAGAGGGAGGAGGAGGACTTCAGTGAGGACTTGCAATCCATAGCAGAGGACGCAGGTAGGGGATATACCCAGACAAACCAACCCCTGACCTACGCTAATATGTCTGGCTTTGCAGCCGACATCAAATCCACCTTCTCAGCAGCCATAATGGACCTTAAATCCAACCTGCTGGTTCTGACAGAGAAACTAGCTAACATAGAGACAAATGGGAAACATAGAGACAGGAGAATGTGCAGGCTTGAAAATGTGGCGATCTCCCACTCCTCACACCTCATTGAGTTAAGCATGCATCTAGAGGATATGGACAATAGGGGCAGAAGGAACAATATCAGAGTGAGGGGAATCCCAGAGTCTGTAGATGCAGCCTAACTCATCCTTGCTCTGCAAAGAGTTTTCAAAAGCCTCTTAGAAAGACAGGAGGACACTGGAATAAAATTTGTGCAGGCTCATAGAGCTCTGAGAGCCAAAGACCCTGACACAGCTTCTCCAAGGGACATCATTTGCTGCCTGCAAAGTTTTCATCTGAAGGAAGCCATAATGAACAAAGCCAGAAGGAATGATAGCATTATGGTTTCCCCATTGAAAACAATGCTATTTAAAGACCTGTCACAAATAACTTTGAGGAACCGCAGAGCTCTACGCCCCCCTGCTAAACAAACTAAGGGAAAACGACCTGAAGTACACATGGCGATTCCTCTTTGCCCTCACTGTCACCCAAGCAGGCAAACAACAAGTCCTGCGCACCCCAACAGACCTGCCCGACTTCTTTGAATCGCTGAACCTAGATCCCATAGCGCTCCTGGAATGGTACCAGGAATTTGCACTGCCCCGTGTAGACATTTTCTTTATTCTCTTAAAAACTATCAAGCTTAGCCTTGATATCCACAAGGCATTTGATCATGTGTCATGGAGCTATATGTCTCTTCATTTACAGCGTTATGGTTTTCAAGGTGAATTTTTACAAGCGTTTCAGGCCCTTTACTATAACCCCAGAACACATATTAAAATCCCAGGGTGCAGCTTGGGAGGGTTGTCCTTTGTCATCCCTTATTTTTGCCCTGGCTATTGAGCCATTGGCCACTTCTATCCTACACCACCCAGATATCTCTGAATATATTAAATAACACCTGAGCTTTAAACTCTGTATGTATGCAGATGATGTACTATTATTTTTCACAAATTCTAAGGTCTCATTGCCAAATCTACTTAAGATCTTAACATAATTTGCCAAATTTCAGGCCTTTCAGTAAATGTATCTAAATCAGTGGCCTTGCCGATCAATTTTACCCCTACTGAGCTGGAGAACGTTAAGGCATCATTCCCTTTTATCTGGGTGGAATCCTCCCTATCTTACCTTGGAGTCGTACTCCCAGGAGACCAGAAATCCTTTTTTGACTGTCATTTCCCCCACTTATTACGTATTACTCAAAACCTGGTTGGCCTATCACTTCTGTTTTTTGGGCAGAACGACAGTGATTAAGATATCTATTCTGCCTAAACTCTTTTATTTATTTTGTGCTTTACCCACTATGATTTCTAAATCTTATCTCCTCAAAATTCAAGCTGAATTTAATAATTTTATCTGGCAAGGTAAAGCCCCAAGGTTTATACCATGCCAATAAGTCAGGAGGTTGTACTATGTTGCAAGCAGATTTTCACAGCTAGCCCAATGGAATATTGCAGCATCACATGTCCCTTGGCTCAGGTTGGAACAGGCTTCTATCTCCCCGCACTACCTTCCAGGCTTATTATGGTCCTCTAAACCCCCAGTCTCAGATATGTGGAATCATGATATAGTAGTAGCCCATTCATTGAAATTATGGAATCTATATAGATTTAAGCTTGCAGTTATTTCTAAGACACCCCCATGGGCCTCTTTTTTGAGTGATTCCAGACTCCCTGCAGCCTTCAAGGACCCGAAAGCATATCAATAATGGATAGACCAAGGTCTTACTACGGTAAACAATCTTCAGTTTGATTCACAATTTATCTCTTTCTCCCATCTGCAGTCCTAAAAAAATATTCCACCATGGGAATTATATTCAAATATGTAATTTTTTGTACACATTACACCTTAGTCCCTTTAGATTCCCACACCCCCTTTGAATTCCTCTGTAGGAATTCCCCCAGACAAGAGTGTTTAATCTCTGGGCTTTTTTAAATCTATGGCTTCCATAGGAGATGACTACAAATTAATATACTGTATATGTCCAACTAGGAACAGGAGTTAAGCTCGCAGTTTGACATACAGGAGTGGGAGATTAAATGGCAAAATATGTGTAACTGCACAAAATCCTTAACAATACGTGAGACGGCGATTACACTTTTTTACTCTATACCGCCTTGCGTCTACATCCGATTTACCCACATGTCTCCCCCTCCTGTTTTCATGGATGTGCTCTCCCTGGCTCCTTTTTGCACATATTTTGGGAGTGTGACAGATTACAATCTACTCGGAGAGAATTGTTTGCCCTGGTTGACGCGTTGGTGGGGAGGCATCTTGCTCTGACACACGAACATTGCCTTTTATTTGGAAAAATCCTAAATGTTCCTAAACATTTATTAAATCTTATACACCATATGTGTTATTAAATGGGCAATTGCCCTAAACTGGAAATCTAATATGGTATTGTTCTCTCAAGTAATAGCTCGTATTGACCAGATAATGTTGATAAAAAATGTTTCCATACATTACATGATTCCATATCTTGCTTTGACACTAAGTGGGAGCCATGGTTCATTTACCATCATCAGAATTGATTTAATTTAGTGATGCTGCGTACCTCTCGTATCTCCCTAGGTCTTCATGTAATGGTTTCATGCTCTGTTATATTTTTGTTTGAGTTTTTAAAGTTGAAATTTATTTTCGAAGTTGTGATAAAGTCTATACACCGTATTAACTCTTGGTCCAATAATAGATTGAAAAGAATTTCAGTTGCTCCTGTCTTATTAGATATTGGACATTAAAGATTTGGTGAATCATATCTACAATGATTATCTGTGATTTGTAATATCCTTGTATCACTATACTTTTGTGATATGGATCTGCAATCCTACCTTACTTCTTTGTACTGTAATTTTTTATCTCAATGAAAAAGTTTGTAAACAAAAATATTTTTTTTTTTTACAGGTTACCTGTTTAGAGTTACAGAGAAGGTCTTGCACTAGAATTATTGGTTTGCGCAAAAGTTATAGCGTTTACAAAATAGGGGGTAGTTTTATGGCATTTTTATTAATAATATTTTTTTACTAGTAATGGCGGCGATCAGTGATTTTTTTCGTGACTGCGACATTATGGCAGACACATCGGACACTTTTGACACATTTTTGGGACCATTGTATTTTTTACAGCAATAAAAATGCGCTGGTTACTGTAAAAATTACACTGGCAGTAAAGGGGTTAACCACTAGGGGCGCTGAAGTGTGCCTAAGGGTGTGATTCTAACTGAGGGGGGGCGTGGCTACGAGTGACATGTCATCGATCTCCGCTCTCATTACACAGAGCGGAGATCGGTGACCGTGTCAGTAGGCGAGCGGGGAGATGTTATGTTTACACTAACATCTCCCCGCTCCATCCCTCCGTGGAATGATCGCGGGGATGCCTGCAGGGTCGCAAGTGCGCCACCACATGGCAGGCAGTTAAAGGGCCACGTACAGGTACGTGATTGTGCCTGTACGAGCCATTCTGCCGATGTATATATGCCATGAGCCATCGTTAAGTGGTTACATTTCGTACCTAGGGAGTGTGTATAGTATGCCTATTTTCCCAGCGGTGTATGTGTGTTTTGTTACAATTTTTTACACTTTCTTTGTGAAATGGTAGGGGTATAATGTACCCCTTACCAATTCACATAGTGGGGGCCGGGATCTGGGGTTCCCCTTTGTTAAAGGGGTCTTCCATATTCCGATAAGCCCCCCCTGCAGACCCCCACAACCACCGGGCAAGGGTTGTGGGGATGAGACCCCCAAAGCATCCTCCCCATGTTGAGGGCATGTGGCCTGGTACGGTTCAGGAGGGGGGGCGCTCTCTCGTCCCACCTTTTTTTCCTGCGGCCTGCCAGGTTGCGTGCTCGGATCTGGTATGGATTTTTTGAGGGGAACTCCACGCCAGTTTTTTTAAAATTTGACGCAGGGTTCCCCTTAATATCCATACCAGACCTGAAGGGCCTGGTAATTGAATTTGGGGGGACCCCCACGCATTTTAAATTTTTTTTTATCAATAACTTTTCTCTGTATTGCCGGGAGCCGACAATTCATTATAGCCGCTTTTAAATTACTTTTAAATTACTTTTTTTCCTTCAGAAATTACACTTTGTGCAGGGACAGTTCTAAGAACGGGAAACACGTGCTACTTTACAGGCATACTATACACACCCCCTAGGTACGAAATTTAAAGGAATATTTCACGTTTATTGTTTCACATTAAGCATTATTAAAATCACTGCTCCCGAAAAAACTGCAGTTTTTAAAACTTTTTTTTGCATTGATACATGTCACCTGGGGCAGGACCCCGGTCCCCAAACACTTTTTATGAAAATAACTTGCATATAAGCCTTTAAAATTAGCACTTTCGATTTTTCATGTTCGAGTCCCATAGACTTTAACCGGGTTCGGATGTTCGAACAAATGTATTGCCTGTTCGCAAGTTCTGGTGCGAACCGAACTCGGGGGTGTTCGGCTCATCCCTAGCAGCTAGCTGCTGCGATAACCCAGTATTTAATGTTAAGAAATTACCGTATATACTTGAGTATAAGCCGAGATTTTCAGCCTTTTTTTGGGGCTGAAAGTCCCCCCTCGGCTTATACTCGAGTCATATAAATTTTACATTGTAAATATTACCTGTAAAGAAGTTGCGGCTGCGGCGTCCATCGTTCGAATTCCGCGGCGTCCATCGTTCAAAATTCCGCGGTCTCTTCCTGTTCCTTCCTTGATAGGCGAGTCTCAGCAGACACTCTCCGCCTATCACGAACGTTCTCTCATCCTCAGTTTTCCAGCAGACGTCTGTGATTGGTGGAATACCCAACACAGTGTCTGCTGGGAAAACTAAGGATGAGAGAATGATCGTGATAGGCGGAGAGTGTCTGCTGAGACTCGCCTATCAAGTAAGGAACAGGAAGAGACCGCGGAATTCGAACGATGGACGCCGCGGAATTTGAACGATGGACGCCGCAGCCGCAACTTCTTTACAGGTAATAATTTCAATGTAAAAATTTCTATATACAGGGAACAGCGAGCTAGGGAACAGTGGGGCATCGGCTTATACTCGGGTCAGTGAGGTTTCCCAGTTTTTTGGGCAACATTAGGTACCTCGGCTTATACTCGAGTCGGCTTATACTTGAGTATATACGGTATGTATATTTACAGTTAGGTGGTCGGCAAGTTTAATAACTTTTTCCAACTAAAAATTAGCACATATGGAATACAATGCATTATAGTAATACATTAAAGCTTAGATATTAATTGCCCACACAACAATACCAGTGCAATAATTGCTATTTCCTAAAACCAAACCTATGGTAAAATTAAACTAGTTAAATTTAGACAGTAAGTTAAATCAGGCAGCACTTAAAGATACCAACACATTAGTAATTATATAGAGAGCCCCATGAGCCCTGAAACGCTGAGTATTCTGTTGTGCAAATAGGAACATATACAAAAACATTTAATGTATTTACTAGGACCCATAAAAAATTGAAGAGGATAGATCCGAGGGTGGCCAGGTTTGAAACTAGATACAGTAAATGTACAGTATATCCTAGCTATTCATGGCAGCATATAATGGGTTAGGAAAGGAAAAACACACAATGGGAGAGTCCTCGAAGGGGGCTGCGCAACCCAGTAACATACAAAAAACAAGGAAGGTTCCCCAGGGTTTTTTTTAAAGGCAGCAAGAAGTTATATAAAAAGTAATAGTATAAAAAAATATATTTTATTGATCCAAACAGAAAAATTAATGAAGTGGAGATATGCAATAAATAAAATTTACATACTCTGGTTGAGAGCACACATGACATCATACAGCATCACTTAGGGCAAAGAACATCCCAGATAAAAACATGGTTTACCAATTAAAATATACAATATTGATATCCACAGAATACCCCAATGCATTTCGACCATTAATTTTTTCAGTCTTCTTCAGGGGGTTTTACGTTCTAGGGGAATATATCAGAACATCAAAAATAAGACATTTAATAGTATACAGAACATTGGTAAAACATTCCGAATTGTGCAAAATTATATTCATGTTCACAAGGTGTATTTACCATTAAGTGAATGAAAGAATGAGGGTGTGTTGCAAAAACCAGATGGCTGTGGGTGCCTTCACCCTGGTAGATCCACTGTGGCCGCATGTCCCCCCCCCAGGGGGCGGGTGGGCGCATAGTCCATCTAGCTTGCAGGGGGCCACATATGTGGACCCAGAGGGGAGGGAAGGACAGGGGGCAGGGCACCTATAAAAGGACATGCAGAATTGTAAGTAAACGATCATCAAGAATTATAGGAGTGTCAAGAAGTGCATTGGAACACTGGCTGATAATAAATCAATTAGTAAATACATATGGAATTAAAACTATCTTATGCATTAGGTTCTATAATGGGTTTCTGATGATGATAATGGGTGTTAAAAGTAAACTTGTGAAAATTGTAAAAGTGAGTAAGGATATAAATCTACAATTGATCAAATTAGGGTGAATGGTGTAATAGGGTATTAGTGGGGGAATAGGTGCATGGGAAATGCAACAAAGTGCTAAGAAAATGATGTGCTCAACCATGGAGATGTGAAGGGTGTGTGGGTTAATGAGGTGAATAGCATAGGGTGATAGATTAAACCAAATATAGGGTAGACTAAAGTGAGTAAAAGAATTTTGAATAATAAAATGTGGCAATTATGTGATAGGGTGTGGTGCCAGACAATTAAATGCATGGCACTGTAATAAAAGTGTAAAGTGTTGCAGACCTGAATCTATTGCAAAATTGCAATTGTATGGGGAAAGTAGTATTAAATTAAATTGGGTTGTATTAAATGAAATCCCAAGGAAAGGGCATAGACAATATAAGCCAGTTTGATGTGTTCCAAGTATGGTACTTACTATGCACTCCATCTGTCTTGTAGTAGTAAATGGCAGCTCTCCAGAGATCATCAGAGGAGTCCTGGAGGCTGTCGGTTTTTATAGTGTGTGCAATAATGTCCATGGTTCACAGATGTGAAGCCCCTCCCCATCCACCCTCACATGGGTCAACGCCCCCAATTGGGCGGCGTTTACGTGGTCCCATCGGCGTTCCGGAAGGCAGTGCCCCGACATCCATCGTCGCCTCCGACGCAAAAGCGTGATGTCTGGGCATCACGCGCATGCGCTGGAATCCCGTGCATACGCCTGATGTCACCGACAGTCCGGTGGCGATCAAGGGACGCCGCCAGCACGGTGAGGGCACCCCACGGTGGCCTCGAGGAGCCCGACCATGGGGAACCAAGAGGGGGAGAAGCGCAAACATAGTCAGCGTCCCCCCCCCCCCGCCGTGCTGGGAAGCAAAGTGGAAAAGAGGCATCCACCCGGCACTGCGGGGCTGGACACAGCGGCCAGTGAAAAAACAAGGCAAAAGCACACCCAAGGCCTGGGAGGTAAAATATAGGATTAATAGAGATAATTAGATTGGATTTAATCATATTTATAAAGGATTTAATGGTATTGAGGGAGCTAAAGGCATGATGGGTCAACCAATAGGATGAAAATGAGAGGAAAAACATAGTCTTGTTTAACCCCTGGAGTATTAAACTCCTGTACTCAAATAGTGATTCCACCCATTTGGGTTAAAAGCAGGTGCCTTTAATTAAAGGCTATTTGCACTACATGTGCATATCTTCCTAGTTGCCTCAGGGGCGACTAGAGGGAAGAAATCTGCTAGTGTTTTTCAAAAAATTGGTGACATGCCATAGCTCATATCGGGGCTCTCGTGTGTGGAAAGGGGGGAGCGGGTGTTTAACCACCCAGTAATGGTTGAGAAAAGAAAAACACACAATGGGAGAGTCCTCAAAGGGGGCTGCGCAACCCAGTAACATACATGCGCGTGATGCCCAGACATCACGCTTTTGCGTCGGAGGCGACGACGGATGTCAGGGCACTGCCTTCCGGAATGCCGATGGGACCACGTAAACGCTGCCCAATTGGGGGCGTTGACCCATGTGAGGGTGGATGGGGAGGGGCTTCACATCTGTGAACCATGGACATTATTGCACACACTATAAAAACCGACACCCTCCAGGACTCCTCTGATGATCTCTGGAGAGCTGCCATATACTACTACAAGACAGATGGAGTGCATAGTAAGTACCATTCTTGGAACACATCAAACTGGCTTATATTGTCTATGCCCTTTCCTTGGGATTTCATACAACCCAATTTAATTTAATACTACTTTACCCATACAATTGCTTTTTGCAATAGATTCAGGTCTGCAACACTTTACACTTTTATTAGAGTGCCACGCATTTAATTGTCTGGCACCACACCCTATCACATAATTACCGCATTTTATCCTTCAAAATTCTTTTACTCACTTTAGTCTACCCTATATTTGGTTTAATCTATCACCCTATGCTATTCACCTCATTAACCCACACACCCTTCACATCTCCATGGTTGAGCACATCATTTTACACCATTCACCCTAATTTGATCAATTGTAGATTTATATCCTTACTCACTTATACAATTTTCACAAGTTTACTTTTAACACCCATTATCATCATCAGAAACCCATTATAGAACCTAATGCATAAGATAGTTTTAATTCCATATGTATTTACTAATTGATTCATTATCAGGCAGTGTTCCAATGCACTTCTTGACACTCCTATAATTGTTGATGATTGTTTACTGACAATTCTGCATGTCCTTTTATAGGTGCCCTGCCCCCTGTCCTTCCCTCCCCTCTGGGTCCACATATGTGGCCCCCTGCAAGCTAGATGGACTATGCACCCGCCCACCCCTGGGGGGGGGACATACAGCCACAGTGGATCTACCAGGGTGAAGGCACCCACAGCCATCTGGTTTTTGCAACACACCCTCATTCTTTCATCCACTTAATGGTAAATACACCTTGTGAACATGAATATAATTTTGCACAATTCGGAATGTTTTACCGATGTTCTGTATACTATTAAATGTCTTATTTTTGAAGTTCTGATATATTCCCCTAAAACGTAAAACCCCCTGAAGAAGACTGAAAAAATTAATGGTCGAAATGCATTGGGGTATTCTGTGGATATCAATATTGTATATTTTAATTGGCAAACCATGTTTTTATCTGGGATGTTCTTTGCCCTAAGTGATGCTGTATGATGTCATGTGCGCTCTCAACCAGAGTATGTAAATTTTATTTATTGTATATCTCCACTTCATTAATTTTTCTGTTTGGATCAATAAAATATATTTTTTTATACTATTACTCTTTATATAACTTCTTGCTGCCTTTAACCCCTTCCATACCGGGCCATTGGAAAATGACGCCGGCTGGAACCCTCTCTCCCTCCGGGTGGACGTCATATGACGTCCTGGGTTTGAGGGGGGATATCTGAATGATGCCTGCAGCTAGAGGCATCATTCAGATAACCTTTTTTTCAGCCGGCGATCCTGCGCACCATAAGAATGATCATAGCGGTGGTTCCACCACTTGATCGTTCTTATAGGCGGCGGGAGGGGACATCCCCCCCTCCCGCCGCCATCCGGTGCTTCTCCGGGCTCTCCTGTGCGATCGGGGACCCGGAGAGAATCGTCGGCGCTGGTGGTGGGTCACGTGATGAGCATAGAGATGACTGGTGACCAGATGATCGTCGGAGGCCCGGGCGCGATGTGATGACGTCACGCCCGGGTCCTCAAATGTAAACAAAGCCGCCATTGCGGCTGTAAGTATGAGATCAGTGAATTTTTTTTCACGATCTCATGCTTTCCAGCCTGGAGGAGAGATGTGGGGTCTTATTGACCCCGCATCTCTCCATAAAGAGGACCTGTCACACACATTCCTATTACAAGGGATGTATACATTCCTTGTAATAGGAATAAAAGTGATAAAAAAAAAAAAAGTGTAAAAAAAAAGTAAAAAAAAAAAAAAAAAGTAAAAAATAAATAAATATATATATATTTTTTTAAATGCCCGCATATGTAAACGCGTTCAAACCACATATGGGAGCTATTGCCGCGTGCGTTAGCGCGCATTCAACAATTCTAGCACTAGACCTCCTCTGTAACCTGGTAACCTGTAAATATTTTCAAAACGTCGCCTATGGAGATTTTTAAGTACCGAAGTTTGGCGCCATTCCATGAGTGTGCGCAATTTTAAAGCATGACATGTTAGGTATCTTTTTACTCGGCGTAACATAAACTTTCATATTTTACAAAAAAATTGGGCTAACTTTACTGTTTTGTTATTTTTTAATTCATGAAACCATTTTTTTCACCCAAAAAAGGCGTTTGAAAAATTATTGCGCAAATACCGTGCAAGAAAAAAAGTTGCAATGACCGTCATTTTATTCCCAAGGGTGTCTGCTTAAAAAAACATATATAATGTTTGGGGGTTCTGAGTAATTTTCTAGCAAAAGAATGATGATTTGTACATGTAGGAGAGAAGTGCCAGAATAGGCCCGGTATGGAAGTGGTATAAAAAGCCCTGTATGGAAGTGGTTAAAAACGCCTGGGGAACCTTCCTTGCATATAATGGGTAGGGATGAGCTTCGAGTTCGAGTCAAACTCATGTTCGACTCGAACATTGCCTGTTCGCCCGTTCGCCGAACAGCAAAAAATTTGGGGTGTTCGCAGGAAATTCAAAAAGTCTATGGGAGAAATCTAAAGTGCTAATTATAAAGGCTTATATGCAAGTTATTGTCCTAAAAAGTGTTTGGGGACCTGGGTCCTGCCCCAGGGGACATGTATCAATGCAAAAAAAAGTTTTAAAAACGGCCGTTTTTTTAGGAGCAGTGATTTTAATAATGCTTAAAGTGAAACAATAAAAGTGAAATATCCCTTTAAATTTATTCCCTGGGGTGTGTGTATGATATGCATGGAAAGTCGCGCATGTTTCCCGTGCTTAGAACTGTCCCTGCACAAAGTGTAATTTTTGAAGGAAAAAAAGTCATTTAAAACTCACTCGCGGCTATTAATGAATTGTCGGCTTTTATCAATACATAGAAAAGTCATTGATAAAAAAAAAAAAAAAAAGCGTGGGGTTCCCCCAAATTCAATTACCAGGCCCTTCAGGTCTGGAATGGATATTAAGGGAAACCCTGCCGCAAATTAAAAAAAAATGGCGTGCGGTTCCCCCTAAATATCCATACCAGGCCCTTCAGATCTGGCATGGATTTTAAGGGGAACTCCACCCCAAATGTAAAAAAAAAATGGCGTGGAGTCCCCCCAAAAATCCATACCAGACCCTTATCCGAGCACACAACCTGGCCGGCCGCAGGAAAGGAGGGGGGGACGAGAGAGCGCCCCCTCCTCCTGAACCGTACCAGGCCACATGCCCTCAACATGGGGAGGATGTCCCCATGTTGATGGGGTCAAGGGCCTCATCCCCACAACCCTTGCCCGGTGGTTGTGGGGGTCTGCGGGCAGGGGGCTTATCGGAATCTGGAAGACCCCTTTAACAAAGGGGACCCCCAGATCCCGGCCCCTCTATGTGAAATACGTGAATAGACCCCTCCCTTCTCATGTTCCGCTTAGCGGACCTGATGGGGAACTTTAGAAGGGGCGGGTCTATTCATGTATTACACAGTGAAGGAAGTTCCCATCAGGTCCGCCCCCTCGTAGAGCGGACCTGATGGGGAACTTCCTTCACTGTGTAATACATAAATAGACCCGCCCCTTCTCACGTTCCGCATCTTGTCCGCTGAGCGGACCTGATGGGGAACTTTAGAAGGGGCGCGTCTATACATTTAAAACACTGCGGAGGAAGTTCCCCATCAGGTCCGCTCAGGCACAACCAATGATGGACAGCGCTGGACATCGGGATCGCCACGGGATTTAATCGCTGGAATGTTTTTTTTTTTAATAAAGGACTTTTCCAAGGTGTTTGTGTGTTTTTATTTACATTTTTTGACACTTTCTTCATGAAATGGTAGGGGTACAAAGTACCCCTTACCAATTCACATGGGGGGGTCAGGATCTGGGGGTCCCCTTTGTTAAAGTGGTCTTCCAGATTCCGATAAGCCCCCTGCCCGCAGACCCCCACAACCACCGGGCAAGGGTTGTGGGGATGAGGCCCTTGTCCCCATCAACATGGGGACATCCTCCCCATGTTGAGGGCATGTGGCCTGGTATGGTTTAGGAGGGAGGGGGGGGCGCTCTCTCATCCCCCCCTCTTCCCCTGCGGCCGGCCAGGTTGCGTGCTCGGATAAGGGTCTGGTATGGATTTTTGGGGGGACTCCACGCCATTTTTTTTTTAAATTTGGGGTGGAGTTCCCCTTAAAATCCATGCCAGATCTGAAGGGCCTGGTATGGATATTTAGGGGGAACCGCACGCCATTTTTTTTTATTTGCAGCAGAGTTCCCCTTAATATCCATTCCAGACCTGAAGGGCCTGGTAATTGAATTTGGGGGAACCCCCACGCTTTTTTTTTTTTTTTTTTATCAATGACTTTTCTATGTATTGATAAAAGCCGACAATTTATTAATAGCCGCGAGTGAGTTTTAAATGACTTTTTTTCCTTCAAAAATGACACTTTGTGCAGAGACAGTTCTAAACACGGGAAACATGCGCGACTTTACATGTATATCATACACACCCCCCAGGTACGAAATTTAAAGGAAAATTTCACTTTTATTTTTTCATTTTAAGCATTATTAAAATCACCGCTCCAGTAAAAACGTCTATTTTTTAAACTTTTTTTTGCATTGATACATGTCCCCTGGGGCAGGACCCGGGTCCCCAAACACTTTTTAGGACAATAAATTGCATATTAGCCTTTATAATTAGCACTTTAGATTTCGAACGTTCGAGTCCATTGTATTTAATAGGGTTCTAAAGTTCACGCGAACATTCTGTCTGTTCGTAGGTTCTGGTGCGAACCGAACAGGGGGGTGTTCGGCTCATCCCTGATAATGGGTTATAGCTTCACCCCTCAGCCTAATAGGAATTAGGTTAGCTTTATGGAGGAACCCCCATTTTGGTAGCCTAGGGGGCATTATATGGTTGTAAGCTTTCACCCTTTTTTCTGCACCCAGCACCCAAGAGACTACATTTATTGGCATTGAAGTTGAAAGGCAGAGATTATTAAGTGGTTCTAAAGCCCAAATAGCCCAAATATTTTTTTACCTTAGTGCATTCCCTGCATTAATGTAAAAAATGTTTTATGGCATTCTTCCCCACCTTCCTAAATACTTACATGAGTCCTCAATCGATTCAGCGCTGTTCATGGCTGCATCTCTTCTCTCCCTTCTCTTCCTCTTCACACAGGGACTCAGGCAGTAGCAGGAGCCATTGGCTCTTGCTGCTGTCAATCAAATGCTGTGAGGAAGAAGTGGGGCGTGGCTCTATAGACACACACAGCTCAGGAGCAAGATCGCATGTGTGCCAATATCACCAGCAGGTTGAGTATTTATTATTTTAATTTAAAAAAATTGCCTTTAGTAACCCTTTTAAGCCAAGGTTGCTCAGAGGAAGTAGTCATCATGTTCCTACAGGCCAAAAGGGTCTTCACAAATAATACCTATCAAAATTGTGGACAAAATTCATAGAACTCGCAAGGTAAAAGGTCTAGAATCCTTTATTATCTCCAGAACTTGCCCAAGTCTTTCACTTTCTGCAGTTGGATCTTGATAGTGGCTTTAAGTTCAAATACACTGAAGGTTCACATCTCAGCCTTGTCCGCCATTACAGAAACCAAATGGGTTATGAATCTCTGGGTAATTCAGTTCATTAAAGCATGCTTGAAGCTAAAGCCTCAGAGAAAGTAAACGTTTCCTAAATGGGACCTTGTTGTAGCCCGCAAAGCCCTATCTAGGCCTTCATTCTAATCTGAATTGGCCACGCTCCTGAATCTGACTTTAAAAGTGTAATTTCTAGTGGCAATAACCTCTGCCAAGAGGGTCTCAGAAATACAAGGAGACTCATCTCGTGTTTATCTGGTGTTCTATCCAGATAGGTTAGTCTTAAAATTTCTAGAGCACTTTATCCACAAGGTGTCAACATTCTTCCACTTCATTCAAGAAGTTATCCTGCTGTCCTTCCTGAGGGTGCAAGGATATCCGCATCCTTTTGATGTTAGGTTGGCCCTGAAAACCTACTTGTCCATTACATATTCTGTCAGACATGCTGACAACTTCTTTGTGATACCTCATGATTAGGGTTGAGCGAACCCGAACTGTAAAGCTCGGGTTCGTACCAGACTTTTGGGTTTTTGGTACCCAAACCTGAACAATTTACTGTATGTTCGGGTTCGAGTTCGGTGTTCGGCAATGTAATGGCGCATTTTAAAAAGCTGCAGGGCAGCCAATCAACATTCGTTTAAATTGTGTGCCCTTAGAAGCCATTACAGCCATGCCTACTAATGGCATGGCTGTGATTGGCCAGTGCAGCATGTGACCCAGCCTCTATATAAGCTAGAGGCACATAGCACAGCACGTCACTCTGCTTTAGATAGTGTAGGGAAAGGTTGCTGCTGCTGCTTTGAGGGAGAGAATTAGATAGGAGTCCTGATTCAGAAATCAAATTACTCAGCGATCTACCTTGATTTTGTTGTGTGGGTGCAGTGCACAATCTTTTTACCCTGCCCTGAGCCCAGTGCCAGAGAAAAGATAACTTTTATCCGTCTGTTAGTTAGGTTGGCGTCGGCGGGCATTTTATGCAAGCTCAGTGCACCAGCACTGCATATGTTACTGTGAGATACAACCTTTAGATACTGTTGGTCTGTTCTGCTATTCTAAAAACACCCATTTAGGGCAAAAAATATATATTTTGCTGAATTTCCTGCATATCTGTATTTAGTGAGATACACACTTTAGATACTGTTGTTTTATTCTGCTATTCAAAAAATAATAATTCAGGACAAAAAAAATGTTTGTCAACATTTTCTGCATATCTGTACTTGTGAGATACACACTTTAGATACTGTTCTCCTATTCTGCTATTAAAAAAACAAAACATTTAGGGCAAAAATATTTTTTTATTGCGTTTTCTGTATATCTGTACGTGTGAGATACAACCTTTAGTTCAGGGGTCTCAAACCTGCGGCCCTCCAGCTGTTGTGGAACTACAAGTCCCATCATGCCTCTGCCTATGAGAGTCATGCTTGTAACTGTTTAGCCTTGCAATGTCTCATGGGAATTGTAGTTCTGCAACAGCTGGAGGGCCACCAGTTTGAGACCCCTGCTTTAGTTACTGTTGCTCTATTCTGCTATTCTAAAAACACCCATTTAGGGCAAAAAAATATTTTGCAGTGTTTTCTGCATATCTGTACGTGTTAGATACACACTTTAGATGCTGTTGCTCTATTCTGCTATTAAAAAAAACACATTTAGGGGAAAAATCTTAAATTCCGGCCTAGTCTGTATCTGTACGTGTGAGGTACACCCTTTAGATACTGTTGCTCTACTCTGGTATTAAAAAAAAACACATTTAGGGCAAAAAAAATATTTTGCAGTGTTTCCTGCATATCTGTACATGTGAGATACACACTTTAGATACTGTTGTTTTATTATGCTATTCAAAAAAAATGCAGTGGCGGCTGGGCCTGAGGCGGATAGCAGTTTGGCGCATGTCCTTCCACCACCGAGGATTGCAGGGCGCTTCAGTTTGCCTCCTGTTGCTAACTCCTCCTACTCCGCTTCCTCATCCTCTACCACCTCCTCATCCAGTCAGCGTAACACCTTCACCACCAACTTCAGCACAGCCAGGGGTAAACGACAGCGGGCAGTTTTAAAACTTTCCTGTTTGGGGGAAAAACCCCACACCACGCAGGAGTTGTGGAGGGACATGGAACAACAGACCGATGAGTGGCAGTGAACCTCAAGCCCAGCCTGGTGGTGTGCGATAATGGGGCAAAATCTCGTAGCAGCTCTGGGCCTAGCCGGTTTGACGCACATCCCTTGCCTGGCGCATGTGCTGAATTTGGTGGTGCAGAGGTTCCTTAAAAATTACCCCGATATGCCAGAGCTGCTGAAGAAAGTGCGGGCCATCTGTGTGCACTTTCGGCGTTCTCACCCTGCTGCTTGCCTGTCAGCGCTGCAGCGTAACTTCGGCCTTCCCGCTCGCCGCCTCATATGTGACGTGCCCACAAGGTGGAACACTCACCTTGCACATGCTGCAGCACGCACACGTGAGTCGCTCTGTGGAACAGCACCACTTCACCACCAATAACTGGGCCTAAATGCGAGACCTGTGTGCCTTGTTGCGCTGTTTCGAGTACTCCGCCAACATGGCCAGTGCCGATGACGCCGTTCTCATCGTTACTATCCCAGTTCTATGTCTCCTTGAAAAAACGCTTCGGGCGATGATGGAAGAGGATGTGGCATGGGAGGAGGAGGAGGAGGAGGAGGAAGAGGGATCATTTTCAGGGCTTTCAGGGCAGTCATTCACAAGTGGCTCCAAGGGTGGGTTCCTGCACCAACAAACGCCAGGTACATAATTGTCCAGCAAGGGCACAGTTCTGGAGGATGAGGAGGTGGAGGATGAGGAGGAGGAGATGGAGGAGGAGGAAAAATGTTTGCAGCAGGGTGGCACCCAGACCAGCTCATGGCCATCACTGGTGTGTGGCTGGGGGGATACAGAGGACACAGACGATACACCTCCCACAGAGGACAGCTTTTCGTTGCCTCTGGGCAGCCTGGCACACATGAGCGATTACATGCTGCAGTGTCTCCGCATTGACCGCAGATTTGCCCACATTCTAACTGGTGCTGATTACTGGGTGGCCACGCTGCTGGATCCCTGTTTACAAGGACAACGTACCGTCCTTAATTCCCTCACTGGAGCGTGATCGTAAGATGCACGAGTACAAGCACACGCTGGTAGACGCGCTGCTGGTGGCATTCCCACCTGACAGCTGGGGCACAGTGGAAGCACATAACGAAGGCAGAGTAGGAGGAAGAGGCCGCCAACGCAGCCGGGGAACCGCCAGCACCTCAGAAGGCAGGGTTAGCATGGCCGAAATGTGGAAAAGCTTTGTCAGCACGCCACAACAACCAGCACTACCAGCTGATATGGAACGCTTTAGCAGGAGGCAGCATTTCACCAACATGGTGGAGCAGTATGTGTGCACACGCCTACACGTACTGAATGACGGGTCTGCCCCTTCAACTTCTGGGTCTCCAAATTGGGCACATGGCCTGAGCTTGCCCTTTACGCCTTGGAGGCACTGGCCTGCCCTGCAGCCAGTGTATTATCTGAACGTGTATTTAGCACGGCAGGGGACGTTATCACAGACAAGCGCAGCCGCCTGTCCATAGCCAATGTGAACAAGCTCACGTTCATTAAAATGAACCAGGCATGGATCCCATAGGACTTGTCCGTACCTTGTGCAGAATAGACATGTATACTGGCCTTACCCAGCCATTGTTGTATTTTTGATCTTTCTCACTCTTTTGGGGTGTACCCTAATTTAAAAGAAAAAAATTTAAAACAAAAACCAGTGTTGGCTACCTCGTCCTCCTCCACCGCCGCTTCCACCTACACCGCTACATCCACCGCCACGTAACCTCCTACTCCATATGGACCTCGTCCTCCTAGGTCAAGATTAATAATTTTTATTCTTATGTATTTTATGTTATTTTAAGTTATTTCCCTATCCACATTTGTTTGCAGAGCACTTGCCATGCTCTTAACAACATTTTGCTGCCATTTGCAGCTCACTAGCCCTTTCCATTACTTTTTTAGAGCCATTTTAGTCCTCAAAAGTTCGGGTCCCCATTGACTTCAATGGGGTTTGGGTTCGGGGTCAAGTTCGGGTCAAGTTCGGGTCACGAACTCAAACATTTTTGCGAAGTTCGGCCGAACCCATCGAACCCGAACATCCAGGTTTCCGCTCAACTCTACTCATGATCTAAAAAAAGGGTCAACCACTCATTTCGTGCGAGGCCTTCCCATTCCAGTGGACCTAAGTGCACACTCAATGAGGACAGTGGCAACCACCTAGGCAGCATATTGCCATATATCTCCAGAGACAATCTGCAGCAGCGACCCGGTGTTCCTGGAACACATCTATCTTATGTTGCACAATAAATCTGTCCCAGCTGATGACAATTAATTTCTAGAGTTCAATTGTGGAAGCTTGTTCTACTGATCCTGGTCATTAAAGTTTTCTTGTTTCTTCACCCTCCCATATAGTGAGGTATTTCCCATTCTATGCTACCATGATGTGCAGGTCTCAGACATGGAAGAGACAGATGAGAAACAACCCCATCTGGCCTCTTCTTCTACTGACAGAGGTAAGAGATCTGCCATCTCGCCAGCACATTCTCCCACAAAGCCTCCCCCTGTGAAGAGACAGCATGGCACTGAGCCTTGTAGCCCCACAGCTGATGCTACTTCCATTCAGCCTCTGGCCGCATTTGCAACCACAGATAACCCTGCAACAGAACATTTTCTTAAAGCAATGTTACTCTCTGCAGGCTGATATGCAAAGAGAATTCAGAGCCTCCATTAACCATTTACATCAAAGAGTTGATTACCTAGAGGAATGTACTGACCACAGCAGCACTTATCAACAGCTACAACTGCTCATAACACTGTTGTGGACATTCAGGATGAACACTCTGAGGCCATTCAGCAACTAACCCTAAAGGTAGCCGACCTGGAGGACCGCTCCAGGTGGAATACTATCAAAATTAGGGGTTCACAGAGGCTATAACATCAGCAGAGATTGTGCCCTACCTGCACCAACTATTTTGCAAAGTTATATCGACACTCACAGCACAAGACCTGCTCATAGACCGGGCCCACAGGATCCATAAGCCACAACATTTACCTGAATCCCTCCCCAGAGATATTCTGTCTAGAATCCATTTCTTTCACACTAAAAAAGAATATTATGAGAGCTGCACGATCTATGCGCCCTCTCCCGGATCCGTTCTCCAAAATCTCACTCTATAACTGTATCTCTGCAGCTACCACACAAGCAGGCAAATCATTTGCGCCAGTCACCTCGTTCCTTATGGCGCATAGGATCACCTACAAGTGGGGGTTTCCTACTAAACTGTTGGTCATCTACCAACATCAACAAATCTCTATCTTAACCCCTAAGGATGGAATTAAACACTTGCACTGGTGTATACTCCCTGACCCACCACCAAAGACTCCCACTAACGAGAGGTCTACCAAGATCTCAATCATGTGGTACAAGCAGAATAAAATCTATTTAATGATCTTAATACTACCAAGGGATAATCTACCCTGGTCAACTCTACATCTAGCTGGATGCCATATGCATACACTTATGGAGGAGCTGCTTCCACATTGGTTGATTCTCAGATTACTCTAGTATACTTTTGTTGTTTTGAAACTGTATTGGTAACTAAGCCTATATAGCTTCTACAATGTACATGGATACCTTGTAGACATAATTTGCCTTATATATTCTGTATGTCTGTAAACATTACTATTGCATTTTGGTCCTTGAGACACGTATGTTATACTCTTAGCGACTAATTGGACCCCTACTTTTCTGTGCCACTTTGACATCTCTCATATTAGAACTCATGTTACTCAATATCCCCTCCTTTAATTTCAAAGGCTTGAATAGCCCATTCAAGTGATCTCTATTATGGCGGGAAGCGATTACCCAATGCACCAATATATTATGTTTCCAGGAAACACATTTTTCCTCGGTCAGCCCCCCGCAGTGTTCTCACAAGCTATTCCCATATATCTTCCACTCTCAAACTGATAAAAAAGTAAGAGGGGTTATGATCACAGTCCGCTCTACTGTATCCTTAACCACATCAAACATAGAACAAGATTCTTCCAGCAGGTTACTAATTCTATCAGCCTAAACCTTTGACTATAGTTAATATCTACGTCCCTAATACCCATCAAAAATCCTTCTACAAAACTGTCTTGCAAAAAATTCAACACTATCCCAGAGACCAACTCATTATTTGCAGTGATGTTAATGAAGTAATAGACCACTCCCTAGACTCTTCCACCCCAAAGAGGAGAAGATCTACTGCTCTTTTTTCTCTAGTACTCTAGATGACCCCTGGAGATGTCAATGTGGCAGGGAGAAGGACTTTACATTCTACTCAAATTCCCAGAGGACTTATTCCAGGATCGACCTGTTCCTGACCTCCAAAGTACTACTTCAGTCCATCTCTACCTCCTCCATTGGAGTAATATCGTGGTCTGACCATGCCTCTGTATCTATCACCCTTGTATTATCCCCCCTAGCACATCTCATAAATTGTGGTGATTGAACTCTTCCCTACTAAGTGCCAAAGATAGTAGGGAGCAGTTTGGTTCTGCGATTAGGGACTTCTTTAACCTTAATGCTGGATCTGTTGCAAACCCCACCACCCTGTGGAATCCCATAAATCTGTCATCCGAAGAACATCATTGAAGCTGGGAGCTCAGGAGAGGGAAAAAAATGCAATGCGACCCTTAACATATTTCTTGATAGTATAACTCTTGAAACACGTAACAAGCAAGATCCCTCAGAGGCTACTCATGCTGAACTACATAAGCTTAGGTCTGACTTGAGCTCCTATCTACAGAATAATTATGACTTCTTTTTTTATAAATTGTATCTTTATTAAATTTTTTCAAGAATACAAGCATAGAATAAATGCCAAACACGTAATATGACAAAATAAGTACACTTATGGAAAAGGCACATAACAGATGTTAAAATTAGGACTGTTACTGATTAAAATTTTCGTGTTCGATTATTTGATTTTTTTTTATTGATTAATCGACTAATTTCGATTAATTATAATGCACATACAGATCCAACTACTTTTAGCTGATCTCCTTGCAGGCCAATTCCCAGTGCAGCTACCAACCACTGAAAAAATGGATAGCAGGATACAAAAAACACACAAAAGCAGCGCTCAATGGGAATAGCATTAAAACTTTTATAGTCTTCAAGTAGGTAACAAAATAAATATTGCACTGGAGATAAAATCGATGTAGCTACATAAACTGTAAAAATGGTGCAAGTAATACCAAACGGTAGCAAAAGCAGTCATAAAAACATGTAGCTAAGTATGATACTGGTATAAAAATATGTACAATGATACCACCATATACAACGAGGAGGGTGCAGATCAGCTGGGAATAAGGATGGCCAAAAAGTTAGAGGGGTTTTTAAACTAGGCGACAGGGGGGGAGGGTCCAGAGATAGTGAGAGTCAGCGGGGAACATATTCTAGAGGGTAGTATTAGGGGCATTAGTGGTAGGGTAACCAAAGCACATAAACCCAAGGTAAGTATAGTAGCATAGTAGCAAGTCCTAGTTGCAATCTGGGAACACCCAAGAGGATAGTATGTGACCGGTCAAAATATATTAATGCATTAAAGTGTCTGTTCACCAATGCCAGAAGTCTGCCAAGCAAAATAGGTGAGTTGGAAGCTCTGGTGCATGAGGAGAGCTATGATGTAATCGGTATTGCTGAAACTTGGCTTCATTCCTCACATGACTGGGCTATTAATATTCCTGGCTATGCACTCTTTCGGAAAGACAGGGTAAAAAGGAAAGGTGGTGGGGTCTGTCTCTATGTGAGAAGTGATCTCAAAGCGAGTGTGAAAGAGGACCTGGTGGATGGAGAGTGGGATGAGTCTGAAGCATTATGGGTGGAACTGCATACAGATGTGTGTAGTTCAAAGCTAATCATTGGAGTTTGTTATAGACCACCCAATGTTAATGAGGAGGTGGAGACTCAGCTCTTTGCACAGATGGAAAGGGCTGCAAGGGCTGGGACGGTGATAATAATGGGGGATTTTAACTACCCAGAAATTGACTGGAGTAATGGAACTGCTGGGACAGTTAAAGGGCAAAAATTTATAAACCTATTGCAGGACAATTTTATGGTCCAGTTGTAAGCAAAAATCACATACGGGAAAGATAAAAACACTTAATTTCAAGAGAGCAAATTTTCCAAGGATGAGCGCTGCTCTCCAGGGCTTAGACTGGGAGGGAATATTGGCATCAATGGGCACAGAACAGAAATGGGAATTCTTCAAAAAGACTGTTTGTGAACTCACTGCAAAGTATATTCCCATGGGCAATAAGTTTAAAAGGCTAAAAATAAAACCTATGTGGCTCACTGCCAAAGTTAAAAAAGCTATAAACTATAAGAAAATAACTTTTAAAAAATATAAAAATGAGGGAACACTCGTGTCATTTAAATGTTACAAAGAATATAACAGGATATGTAAAAAGGAAATCAAGGATGCAAAAATTCAAAATGAACGATAGATTGCAAAAGATAGTAGGACAAACCCCAAAAAATTCTTCAAATATATTAATAGTAAAAAGGTCAAGTCTGAGCATGTAGGCCCTTTACAAAATAATCTAGAGTGGGTGACTGGGGACAAAGAGAAGGCTAATTTATTAAATACTTTCTTCAGCTCTGTGTATACAAAGGAGCATGGGGGAGCTCATGTCCAAAATTAGGGTGGTAGTGACACAGCCCCAAATCCACAATGGCTCAAAAGTGATATGGTCCAGAAATATTTATATGGGATAAAGGTGGATAAAGCACCTGGACCAGATGGCATACACCCACGGATCCTAAAAGAATTGAGCTCTGTAATTTCAAAGCCATTGTATTTAATTTTTAGGGACTCATTAATGACAGGAATAGTACCACTGGATTGGCGCAGGGCCAATGTGGTGCCAATATTTAAAAAGGGAATTAAGTCTTTACCAAGTAACTATAGACCTGTTAGTTTAACTTCTATAGTTGGGAAGATACTGGAGAGATTAATAAAAGACCACATAGATGATTTCTTGCAGGAAAAAAAACTATTTAAGCAACAGACAGCATGGATTCATGAAAGACAGAAGTTGTCAAACAAACCTGATTTCTTTTTATGAAGAGGTAAGTAAGACCTTGGACAGAGGGGTGGCGGTGGACGTGGTATACTTGGATTTTGCAAAAGCGTTCGATACAGTTCCCCACTCACGGCTCATGTGCAAGGTAAAGTCTACAGGATTGGAAATATCAGTTTGTAGATGGATAGAAAACTGGCTAAAATACAGAATTCAGAGAGTAGTGGTTAATGATTAGGGATGAGCTTCGAGTTCGAGTCGAACTCATGTTCGACTCGAACATTGCCTGTTCGCCCGTTCGCCGAACAACGAACAATTTGGGGTGTTTGCGGCAAATTTGAAAAGTCTATGGGAGAAATCTAATGTGCTAATTATAAAGGCTTATATGCAAGTTATTGTCCTAAAAAGTGTTTGGGGACCTGGGTCCTGCCCCAGGGGACATGTATCAATGCAAAAAAAAGTTTTAAAAACTGCCGTTTTTTAGGAGCAGTGATTTTAATAATGCTTAAAGTGAAACAATAAAAGTGAAATATTCCTTTAAATTTTGTACCTGGGGGGTGTGTATGATATGCATGTAAAGTCGCGCATGTTTCCCGTGCTTAGAACTGTCCCTGCACAAAGTGTCATTTTTGAAGGAAAAAAAGTCATTTAAAACTCACTCGCGGCTATTAATGAAATGTCGGCTTTTATCAATACATAGAAAAGTAATTGATAAAAAAAAAAAAAGTGTGGGGGTTCCCCCAAATTCAATTACCAGGCCCTTCAGGTCTGGAATGGATATTAAGGGGAACCCCGCCACAAATTTAAAAAACAATGGCGTGGGGTTCCCCCTAAATATCCATACCAGGCCCTTGAGATCTGGCATGGATTTTAAGGGGAACTCCACCCCAATTTTTTTTTAAAAAGGCGTGGAGTCCCCCCAAAAATCCATACCAGACCCTTATCCGAGCACGCAACCTGGCCGGCCGTAGGGGAAGAGGGGGGGACGAGAGAGCGCCCCCCCCTCCCTCCTGAACCGTACCAGGCCACATGCCCTCAACATGGGGAGGATGTCCCCATGTTGATGGGGACAAGGGCCTCATCCCCACAACCCTTGCCCGGTGGTTGTGGGGGTCTGCGGGCGGGGGGCTTATCGGAATCTGGAAGACCCCTTTAACAAAGGGGACCCCCAGATCCCGGCCCCCCCTATGTGAATTGGTAAGGGGTACATTGTACCCCAACCATTTCACAAAGAAAGTGTCAATGTAAATAAAAACACACCTTGGAAAAGTCCTTATTAAAAACTAAAAAATATATAATAAAAAAAAAACATTCCAGCAATGAAATCCAGTGTCCCGCGGCGATCCCGATGTCCAGCGCTGTCCATCATTGGTTGTGCCTGTGCGGACCTGATGGGGAACTTTCTCCGCTGTGTTTTAAATGTATAGACCCGCCCCTTCTAAAGTTCCCCATCAGGTCCGCTCAGCGGACCAGATGCAGAATGAGAGAAGGGGCGGGTCTATTCATGTATTACACAGCGAACGAAGTTCCCCCATCAGGTCCGCCCCCTCGGTATGTCGGACCCCGCCTACGTCATTGGCCTGAGCGGGAAACTTCCTTCACTGTGTAAATTTAAATTACACAGTGAAGGAAGTTTCCCGCTCAGGCCAATGACGTAGGCGGGGTCAGACATACCGAGGGGGCGGACCTGATGGGGAACTTCCTTCACTGTGTAATACATGTATAGACCCGCCCCTTCTCATGTTCCGCATCTGGTCCGCTGAGCAGACCTGATGGGGAACTTTAGAAGGGGCGGGTCTATTCATTTAAAACACAGCGGAGGAAGTTCCCCATCAGGTCCGCACAGGCACAACCAATGACGGACAGCTCTGGACATCGGATTGCCGTGGGACACTGGATTTCATCGCTGGAATGTTTTTTATTTTTTATTATTTTTTTTTTTTTAATAAAGGACTTTTTCAAGGTGTTTGTGTGTTTTTATTTACATTTTTGACACTTTCTTCGTGAAATGGAAGGGGTACAATGTACCCCTTACCAATTCACATAGGGGGGCCGGGATCTGGGGGTCCTCTTTGTTAAAGGTGTCTTCCAGATTCCGATAAGCCCCCCACCCGCAGACCCCAACAACCACCGGGCAAGGGTTGTGGGGATGAGGCCCTTGTCCCCATCAACATGGGGACATCCTCCCCATGTTGAGGGCATGTGGCCTGGTACGGTTTAGGAGGGAGGGGGGCCGCTCTCTCGTCCCCCCTCTTCCCCTGCGGCCGGCCAGGTTGCGTGCTCGGATAAGGGTCTGGTATGGATTTTTGGGGGAACTCCACGCCATTTTTTTTTATTTGGGGTGGAGTTCCCCTTAAAATCCATGCCAGATCTCAAGGGCCTGGTATGGATATTTAGGGGGAACCGCACGCCATTTTTTTTTTTAATTTGCGGCGGGGTTCCCCTTAATATCCATTCCAGACCTAAAGCACCTGGTAATTGAATTTGGGGGAACCCCCACGCTTTTTTTTTTTTTTTATCAATGACTTTTCTATGTATTGATAAAAGCCGACAATTCATTAATAGCCGCGAGTGAGTTTTAAATGACTTTTTTTCCTTCAAAAATGACATTTTGTGCAGGGACAGTTCTAAGCACGGGAAACATGCGCCACTTTACATGCATATCATACACACCCCCCAGGTACGAAATTTATAGGAATATTTCACTTTTATTTTTTCATTTTAAGCATTATTAAAATCACTGCTCCTGTAAAAACGTCAATTTTTTAAACCTTTTTTTGCATTGATACATGTCCCCTGGGGCAGGACCCGGGTCCCCAAATACTTTTTAGGACAATAAATTGCATATTAGCCTTTATAATTAGCACTTTAGATTTCGAACGTTCGAGTCCATTGTATTTAATAGGGTTCTAAAGTTCACACGAACATTCTGTCTGTTCCCAGGTTCTGGTGCGAACCAAACAGGGGGGTGTTCGGCTCATCCCTGTTAATGATTCTTACTCTGAATGGTCCAAGGTTATCAGTGGTGTACCCCAAGGTTCAGTGCTGGGACCCTTACTTTTTAATATGTTTATAAATGATATTGGGTCTGAGATCAAAAGTAACATTTCTGTCTTTGCAGATGACACCAAGCTATGCAGTGGAATAACGTCCTTACAGGATGTCACCAATTTACAAGCCGACCTCAATGCTCTGTCTAATTGGGCGACTATGTGGCAGATGAGGTTTAATGTTGATAAATGTAAAGTTATGCACTTGGGGGCTAAGAATATGAATGCATCATACATACTAGGGGGAGTACAACTGGGGGGATCCGTAGTGGAGAAGGATCTGGAGGTTTTGGTAGATCATAAGCTCAATAATGGCATGCAATGCCAAGCTGCGGTTTCCAAAGCGAGCAAAGTCCTTTCTTGTATTAAGAGAGGTATGGTCTCCAGAGAGAGAGATATCATTTTGCCCCTGTTCAAATCATTAGTAAGACCTCATCTGGAATATGCAGTTAAGTTTTGGTCCCCAGTTCTCAAAAAGGATATTGGGGAACTGGAGAAAGTGCAGAGAAGGGCAACCAAACTGATAAGAGGCATGGAGGAGCTCAGCTATGAGGAAAGATTAGAGGAACTGAATTTATTCACTCTTGAGAAGAGGAGATTAAGGGGGGATATGATCAACATGTACAAATATATAAGGGGTCCATATAGTGAACTTGGTGTTATTCACTTTACGGTCAACACAAAGGACAAGGGGGCACTCTTTGCGTCTAGAGGAAAAGAGATTTCACCTCCAAATACGGAAAGGTTTCTTCACAGTAAGAGCTGTGAAAATGTGGAATAGACTCCCTGCAGAGGTGGTTCTGGCCAGCTCAGTAGATTGCTTTAAGAAGGGCCTGGATTCTTTCTTAAATGTACATAATATAACTGGGTACTGACATTTATAGGTAAAGTTGATCCAGGGAATATCCGATTGCCTCTCGGGGGATCAGGAAGGAATTTTTTCCCCTGCTGTAGCAAATTGGACCATGCTCTGCTGGGGTTTTTTGCCTTCCTCTGGATCAACTGTGGGTATAGAATTGGGTATATGGGATTGTACGATTTTTTTTTTTTTTTTTTATGGTTGAACTGGATGGACTTGTGTCTTTTTTCAACCTGACTAACTATGTAACTATGTAACTATGTAACTATGTAACCACTGCTGAATCCAGATGAGGAGGGGTTAACATCAGTCCGTCGGGATGTAGATGTCCCGTGTAGAATCCCAGGTTGATAGAGGGAAGTGTAACAGCCCTTGCGTGTGGCAGATAGTAAGGTCCCGCCGGCATGCAGATATGAAGGCACAGCAAAGGAGCCCTTCAGATGGACACGGCAAGCCCCTCCAGTGTCCGTGACGTCACCGGATCTCCGACAGAACTCCCTGAAGACCCGGAAGCCGGCGGAGAGGTGAGTACCGATCAAAACAATTTTGATCGATCAAAAAAATTAATCGATTAATCGAGGATTAATAGTTAATTTCCACAGCCCTAGTTAAAATACATACAAGTAACGCTACAATGCTACCAAAATTACAAAAGCATAACAATTCAACTGTATAGACCAGGGAGGTGGAAAGGGGAAAGGGGAGGGGGGACCCAGGGAGCTGGCGACACAAACAAAAACAATATTTCACAAAAAAGGAATTGTTGCTCACTGGATCCAGTGTCAGTGGGGTCCCTAGGGCGCCCAAACTGAGGGATCAGGATGCTCCGAGGGGAGCCCACCTAGGAGGGAAAGAGGGTGGGGGGGAAGGGAGGGGCACCATGGAATCATAAAAGTAACAGGCTAGCAAGACAAAAGAAACATAAAATATAGCACATATGCTTAAAAGCGTACCGCACTACTGGGAGGCAATGAGACAGCACCTGGATTAAGCTTCAACTGATCCCACAAGTCCCAAATTTTGGAAAACTGAGGAAGTGTATCATGAACTGTCGCAGTCAGGTGTTTCATCCTGCGGATTTGTTCCAGTATTTGCAGAACCTGTGCAAGGGTGGGTGGGGAGGGGAATATCCATCTCAGGGGTATAGCCCTTTTTACTGCTAAAAGAATAAAGGCAGCTAATTTTTGGGTGTGTTTGGGGATACCAGGGAACGGCAAGCCTAAAAGATACTGGATCGGGTCCAGAGGGAGAGTAGTTTCAAAGAGCTCTTGTAAATGAGCTTGGATGGAGGACCAGAAAGTTTGAATCATGGGACATTCCCAAAAAATTGGGAAATGGGAGCCAACATCATCCCGACACCTCGAACACACCCGGGAAGCCTTGGGGTCATATCCACAGTATGTAAGATCTCTGGGGTTCTATACCAAAAAAGTAGTATCTTATAGGTCATCTCCCTCTGCTCCACACACCTTGAGGACTTGGAAGCAACCTCCCAAATCTTCTGCCATTGAGGGAGTTGGATAGGTTGCTTAATAATCTGGGACCATTGCTGCATATAAGAGTGATATGTGTTGGTGAGTGAGGAAGCTTCATGTAGGTATCTATAGATATCTGAAATAAGATGGGCTTGGTATGGGCCTTGAGCACATAATAGTTCAAATGAGGTAAGCTTATCTAAGGTTAAAGTAGGGGATTTAGAGAAAAAATAATGTTTGAATTGGAGATAAGTGTAAAATAGTTGTTTAGGGATCTGATATTTACGCTGCAGTTCATTAAAAGGTAAAAGCGTGTAGGTGAGTGGATGCAAAAGGTTTCTGAGCTGAAAAATTCCAGCCTGTGTCCACGGGAGCATTCGGGTATAAGAAAGACTATCCGGGACATCAGGGTTGAATAATACATTCAATAGGGGCGGACATGGAGAAGCAAGGGAGAATTGGCTCAAACACTTCTTCCATATGGAGAGAGTGAATAACATCAGGTGCAAGCAAAGGCTTCTAAGTTGGGTTATGGAGGTCTCTAAGGTTGTCCAGATCATAGAGCAGGGGTGGACTGGTCTAGTGACACTCATTTTAATCTCCGACCAGATGCTGGATGCCATTGTAGAAGACCAAGTGATAATTTATTTGAAATGGGTAGCAAAATAATATTTGATAAGGTCTGGGGCCCCCAATCCACCTCTGGACCTAGGGGCCAACACCACCGAGCTGGCTATTCAATGGGCCTTATAGTGCCAGATAAAGTTAAGGAATGACCACTGAGTGGCTTTGAGCTGTGACATAGGGACAGGAATCTGCAAGGTCTAAAATAGATAAAGGAGTCTTGGTAGAATATACATCTTCAGGACATTGATGCGACTGAAGAGAGAGATGGGATAAGTGTCCCACTGTCGCAGGAGTTGGTCAATGTCACGGAAGAGTGGGGGGAATTTGGCCTGGTATAGTGTTGAGTATGAAGAGGTGAGATGTATCCCTAAGTATTTAAGAGAGTTTGAGCTCCAGTGATAGGAATAGTTTTGCTGTAGGGTGATAAGATCTGAAGGTGGGATAAGTATTGGTAGGGCCTCCGTTTTGCTTGTGTTGATTTTATACCCTGAGAGAAAGCTAAATTCCTTGAGCAAGGCATGTAAATTTGGGAGAGATGTGTGAGGTCTGGTCAGAGTCAGCAAAATATTGTCCGCAAACAATGATAGTTTATATTAATTATGATGCAGGGAGTGCCCACGAATATCAGGGTGGATGCAGATGGCTGCCGCTAGGGGTTCCAGACAGAGGATAAAAAGTAGAGGGGAAACGGACATCCTTGTCTGGTACCATTACTCAAAGAAAAAGTTGGTGATAAATAAGAAGATAACTGGACTTTGGAAGAGGGTCGGGATTATAAAGCATGCAGTACTGCCATAAAGGGGCAATTAAAACCATAGTTAGAGAGTGTGGCGAACATAAAGGGCCAACTGAGCCTATCAAAGGCTTTCTGTGCGTCGAGGCTCAATATCAGAGCTGGGCGAGTTGTTCTGTTCAATAAGTCTATGAGGTCTATGGTGCGTCTTGTGTTATTGCCAGCATGTCTGGCTTTTACAAAACCTACTTGGTCTTTATGTACAAGTCTGGGTATTAAATGGGAGAGTCTGTTCGCTAAAATTTTAGTAAATATCTTGTAATCGGAATTAAGTAAAGCAATGGGCCTATAATTGTCAGGAAGGGAGGGGTCTTTACCAGGTTTCGGGATTACGGAGATATGTGCATGAAGGAATTGGGGGTGAAGTGTAGTACCTTGAAGTAAGGAGGCAAAAAGTGAAAGAAAATGTGGGCTTAGAATTGGCAAAAAGGTTTTATAATATGAGTAAGGCAGGCCATCTGGGCCAGGGGATTTTTGAGTAGGGAGGTTTTTGACCACCTTGGCTAGTTCCTCAGGGGTGATTGCATAGTTCAGGGATGAAAGGTGGTCGGGAGAGAGTATGGGCAAGTGTAGTGAGCCAAAGAAAGAGTCACATTTCTCCTGCATAAAATTATAGTTAGGGTCAGTTTGTAAGCAATTATATAATTTGCAATAGAATTCTCCAAAAACCTTGGACATGGTGAGAGGACAATAAGTGGGGTACCGTCAGTTTGTCTGAGAAAATCTGGGGATGAAAGAAAAGGGCAAAGTTTCAACGTATTCACTAACATTCTGTGGGGCTTATTGGAATATTCATAGAATTTCTGTTTGGACCACAGGAGGGATTTGTCAATCGTTTTCATATCTAAAGACCTGAGTTGATTTCGTAGGAAAATAACGGCCCGGAGCCCAGCCACCGTGGGGGAAGACAGCAAGAGTTTCTCAGCTTTACATAGTTTGGACAAGATAGAGGAGCGTTGAAATGCAGCATCTTTTTTCAAGCGAGAACCAGTAGCTATGCAGTGTCCCCAAAAGACGGCTTTATGGGCTTCCCACATGGTGGAGGGCCCCGAGACCGTATTCACATTAAGTTGGAAATATTACACTAGGCTGATAGACAAAAGGTCTCTAGTTTCAGGGATACGGAGAAAGGTCTCATTAAGGCACCAATGACAAGTTCTGGGAGAGGCGGAGGAAAGGGTAATATCTAGTTTTACAGAGTAGTGGTCTGACCAAGTTATGGGGTTAATTTCAGAGGAGACTGTGGATGTCAAAAGGGGAGAAGAAATAAAGAAATGATCTAGTCTAGAGTAAAAAAACAGAAAAAATTAAGAGAAAAAGGAAAAACGTTGCCTTATTCAAAAAGAAACCTGGAAGGCCGAGTGCCTCCAGGAAACCCAGGTCTAAGTCTGGGACTGGGAAGGGGAGCATGAGGACCGGCAAAAATGGAGGGGACGGTCCCCCGTCACCTTCCGAAGCATCAAGGCCTGGACCACAAACTAGAAACTGTGGGAACAAGCAAATTCTTGGTCCAGGGTGCCAAAAAAACAACAGGCAACGCACCCCATGGGAAAGGGGGCGATCAGGCCCACTTGGAAAGAGGTGGGCAAGACAGGAACATCAACGAGCCATATAAAATTGGTAACCAAGGCCGCAGCCATGTGTATGGATCTTCAAGTCGGGAATCTAGAAGAAGGGTGCCTCTGGGGTGTGAAGTTGGATTTAAATGGCTTCTGCCGCACTGGGGTCCATATGCGGCCTGGAGCTGTCGGCGGCTTAGGAGTAGCAGGAAGCAGCACAGGATCTTTGCCAGGGAGAGGCGGTAGGCCTAAGTTACGTAGAAAGTTGTCACTTTCATGGAGATCACGTAGAGAGTACTTTATGCTTTCACGGGATGCAGAGAGGCGAAATGGGAACCCCCAACGATACATGACCTAGTGGGTCTGGAGATGAAGTGTCAGTGGGCTTAGATTTCTCCGTCTGGCTAGGGTGATAAGTGAGAGATCACTAAAGATCTGGATCTCGGATCCTTTAAAATCTAGCCTAGATTGGTTGCGGGTGGCGATAGTGAGTGCCTCTTTACTGTCGTAGTAGTGAAATCTAACGATCACATTCCTCGAGTTGGCTCCAGCCGGGGGTTTAGGAGCAAGGGATCTGTGGGCCCTGTCCAGACGCCAGTCAATGTCAGGGATGTTAGGGGCTACCACATTAAACAGGCTTAAAAGATAAGAGCGGAGGTCTCTATCTTCCACTGCTTCAGGAATACCTCTGATTCGCAGGTTCTGTCTGCGTTCCCTGTTTTCGAGGTCCTCCTGTTGTGCTTGGAGCTGAGTGATTGAGTGTTTCATGGTGGCATTGTCCTCCTCAAGGACTTGAACATACTTTACTAGTGCGTTAAACTTAGATTCCAGGGTGTCAGTGCGTCGTCCCAATTGGCCTATTTCTCCTCTTAGTTCTTATTTTACCCACCTCCTGGGCAATGTTATGTGTAATTGCTTGGAGTAAAGATTGTAGTTTGTCATCAAGTATGTCTGCTGTTAATGTGGGAGGTGACCCCTGTACAGGTGTGGGGACAATATCAAAGAGAGTACCTATCATAGGATCAGAGTGTTCCGGAGGGTCTGGCACATCATTCTGGCTAATCGAGGCCGTGGATAAGGGCCTATGTATGTAGCGGTCCATGGTAGAGCAGGCCCGAGGCTGGAGGGTTGCGGCGTAGGTCCGTCTCTGATCACCAATCTTGCCCACGGGGTGCGGACCCGCTTCAGGACATACGGGAGTTTCAGGAAGGCGGCAGAGGACAGAGCACTGGACTCACACGTCTGCCATATTCAGAAGCCGCGTATGCGCACGGCCGAGTGGTTTTGGAGTTAGCACAGAAGGCAAGCTGGGCACTGGGGGAGCTTGGAGATCAGGAGCAGCAAGATGGCCGCCACACATGTCACTGAGAACAAGGCCTCAATCGCTGCTCACCCCCGATGGATCCGAATACCCCCAGAAAACTTGGGTGGAGACAGTGTTCTGGCAGGCTAGGGCACTGAGATGGTCAGCCGGGGTCCTGACCAAGCAGGGGAGAGGTGGGAAGTCGAGGGTGTCCGTCAGGGAGCAGCAAGATGGCCGCCACTCACCTGGAGGATACAGGAGTCATCCTTAGGCCTGAGCACTGTGAAGTCCCTGGGAGGGTTGTGGGCAGCGGTGTGTGGGCTGGGCGATCCACTATAGTGAGTGTAGAAGCCAGGAAAGGAGGGATGCAGTGCTGGTGGAGAGGCCGGAAGTACCAAGATGGCCTCCGGAGCCCGGAACTAGGCCGAAGCCGCGGTCTGGATTTGGGGCTGCCACCGTGCGGGAGGGCACCGCTCCGTTCAGACCCCCGCCCGATCGGAAGCCCGTGGAGCAGGATCTGTGTGCGGTGAGGAAGCCAGACACCAGGGATTACCAAAATATCACCCTTCTCCTGGGCTCCTACATCTACTATGACATATAGAAGAAGAGAAACAAGGTTGCACCAGCCTAGTGTATTATCATTAGGATAGATTTTATTAAAAAGAACATCAATACTACTCACAAGTGTAGCAGAAAAAATCGCAGTGCAATGATGTTTCATGTAGATGGCAGCTGAAAGTAGAACTCGAAACCACACTCCACAGAAGCACCGAGGATATAAGGGCCACTGCTGGGCTCTGAGGAAGAAGCTTTGTGCTTCGAAACGCGTAAGCCGGCAGTGGCCCTTATCATATCCTCGGTGCTTCTGTGGAGTGTGGTTTTGAGTTCTACTTTCAGCTGCCATCTACATGAAACATCATTGCACTGCGATTTTTTCTGCTACACTTGTGAGTATTATTGATGTTCTTTTTAATAAAATCTATCCTAATGATAAAACACTAGGCTGGTGCGCCCTTGTTTCTCTTCTTCTATTTGGTATTAAGACACCCCTGTCCATGAAGGGCTGCAAAGCTGGTGTTACTGCTGGATGATCCACTTGTGCGCAGGAGTGTTTGTGTTCTGTTATCAAATCTACTATGACATACTTGGGCATTCAACTGGTATCTCCTTCCTCCATGCTTCTCCGAACGAACCTCTCCTCTCTGCTCCAGAAACTTCAATCCATAAGCTTATCCGTGATCTCTATTAATACATCTTGGGAATGTGAATGTAGCACTAGTGATTCTAGGAGAAAGATGAATATCTCACTGGGTGAATATAACCACTGGGTGTAAAAAGTGAAAATATAAACAATAGAAACAAATTAATGTAAATATAAATGTGCTAATAAGTCCACATGAAGGAAAAATATAATATAAAAATGTCCATCAACATAACATGTGAAGTGACGGTGAAGATGAATGTGTAGCCATATGGATCATCATAAGGAACTTTCTTTCAAGTGGGTAAGAAAAGATGGAATACGCTTACCAGAACCAGTGGATCGACCTATCAGCGACAGCAGATCATTCAGGCATAGGAAATCCCAACAGCAAATAGGCTCAACTTGTCTGAAGTCTCTGGGTGGTAGGAACCATGAACATAGCCATTAGACCCGACAGTCCACGGCTAAGGACCCTTGGTGGATGGTATCCTGGACTTGTGGAAAAACTCAGAGCTCACAGGGTATCCACCGTGTTTTCAATGGATGTTGAGACAGCTTCAGATGGGAAGAACCCCTAGAGGGGTCAGTGAAGGGCACAATGGAATAGCTAAAAAAAACGTAATCCGCCAGAACATGCAAGGAGAAAGAAAAAACGGTGCTCCAATGGTACAGGTCAAAAAATTATTTGGGTTTTATTGTAATAAAACCAACAAAAACATTAAAAGAGATCACAAGTAACAATATAAAAGCAATATGGGAAGTGGCGTATCAAGACCTACGCGTTTGGGCCCCAGTAGAAGTCCTAGTTAGACAAAACTTTTATCAGCCAGACGATGCACCATGTTGCGAAACGCGTCGGGTTACTCCACTGTTGTCGTTTTTATCACCTGATAAGCGCTTTCTGTTCATCTAAATGTAAGTGTTCCTACCTACATTAAACGTCTTTAAGTTTACAGTATTACGCTATGTGCTCTTCTCTTTCTTCCTAACCACATTCCATCTGGCTCCTTTACTCGACATCCGTTGGGACATTGCCCTCAAGCACTTGCCTTCAAACACACTTTCAGCATAGTGGGAATTCCAACAGAGGACTGGATCTTCAGAGTGCTTTACACTAAGCTTGGTTGACCCTTTGAACATACGTTATTTTGGGTCCATTATCTCCGGTAAGCCTCTCCTATATCGATAGTGGCCATCTTCACTTCATTCTGTCTCAATTCACACAGTGGGAACACTAGCACTCATATCCGCACTGGACTGTTTGTTATATTCACTAACCTTATTTTTGCACTATAGAGCCGTGTTTTGCATCATATATTGACTTTATTTTTGCACATCAGAGACTTTTTCATGTGTTCTGTTATAGACATATATCCATGGTTTTCTATTTAATATTGTTACACAGTACTCACTTACCTTGGTGTACATTCATATTTGTTTAGCGCTACACTATATTTGTTGTTTTGTTATCCCAGAGGAGCGGGAGGGGACACCCCCGCCGCCTCAGCCGCTCTTACCGGGCCTCCGATCCCACCGGGAGACCCGATCTACGATCCGCCGCCTCCAGTGTCTAGAGAGAGACTGAAACTAAGCCGCAAATGGCTTCGATTCAGTCTCTTCAATGTAAACACGGAAGTGACGTCACTTCCGGTTTGCTCGGCTGCCAATGGCGTTGGTTTAAAAAAAATACACAGTATTCATAATTGCCGTTTTCAGGGGTTTACTTTGAAGAGTAAAGGAGGAATGTGGGGTCTTTTACACCCCCGATCCCTCCATAAAGAGTACCTGTCACCACATATTACTGTCACAAGGGGTGCTTACATTCCTTGTGACAGCAATAAAAGTGATCAAAATGTATTTATTTTTAAAAACACAATTTTATATTATAAAAATAAATAAAATAAATAAGAAAAAAATACAAAAAATTTAAAGTGCCCCCGTCCCTGCAAGCTCGCGCAGCAAAGAAAACGCATACGAAAGTCATGTCCGCTTATGTAAACGGTGTTCAAATCACACATGTATGGTATCGCCCCGATCGTCAGAGTGAGAGAAATAATTCTAGTCATAGACCTCCTCTGTAACTCTAACCTGGTAACCGTAAAAAAAAATTAAAGCGTTGCCTATAAAGATTTTTAGGTACAGTAGTTTGTCGCCATTCCACGAGTGCGTGCAATTATAAAGCATGACATGTTTGGTATCTATTTACTCGGCGTAACATCATCTTTCACATTACATAACTTTACTTTTTTATTTATTTTTTAATTCATGAATGTGTCTTTTTCCCAAAAAGTTGCGTTTAAAACACCGCTGCACAAATACTGTGTGACATAAAATATTGCAACAATCATCATTTTGTTCTCTAGATTCTCTGCTAAAAATATATATATAATTTTTGGGGGTCCTAAGTAATTTTCTAGCAAAAAAATTGAATTTTAACTTGGAAACAGTAAACACCAAATGCCAGAAATAGGCTTAGTCATGAAAGGGATTTATATTATATTTTTCCTTCATGTGGACTTATTAGCACATTTATATTTACATTATTTTGTTTATATTGTTTATATTTTCACTGTTTGCACCCAGTGGTTATATTCACCCAGTGAGATATTCATCTTTCTCCTAGAATCACTAGCGCTACATTCACATTCCCATCACCTTTTGAATTTCAGTCACATTCTTGTGTAGCAGCTATTTTTTTGTTTTTTTCTTTCTATTTTTTAGATAATCGTAATATTTTTTCCCTTTTTTCACATTAATACATCTTGGGCTGGGCGTATAGCCTTGGCTAAGATGTTTCTCCTCCCGCATATCTTTAACTTTTTTAGGACCCTACCGCTACCACTGCTACCAACAGATCTCACCAAAAGTCATGAACTCTTAATTCCTTTATCTGGGCAGCCCACAAACCTCGACTAAAAATTTCACTTTTAAGCACACTGACGGCTTTCTCTGGATTTGGAGCACCCAATATTAAGCGGTATTACAAGGCAGTCCTCCTAGACCAAGCAAAAGAGTGATGGCCTCATCGCACTACCCCCTTATGACTCCAAATTGAGCCAACAGCAATCTCCTGCGCCCCACACCTGCTATTGGCATCTATATGGATGAACTTCCATGCATCACGTTCCTTCTTACCCACTGTAAATGCCACAACCTCAGTCTGGAAGGCCTTACATCAAACCTATCAAGGAATCCACAACGACGCCTTGCGGCTTCTTCCAATCCTCTCTATGTAACTACTCTTCCCAAAGCTACCTATTCAGCATTGGTCCACTGCAGGAATTTGCACTATAGGAGACCTTTTCCATCAACAAAGCCTCAAAAATTTCAAACAACTTTCACAGACCTACAGTCTGCCCCGTAAATACTTCTACATTTCTCTCAGGATCCGCCACATCCTCTCATCAGTGTCCGCCTCCACAGCAACAATCCATAAGGACCTGCTCTCATACTACAAACAAATAACCACTAAAACCAAGGGAATTTCCTACATCTACAACATTCTTTCTAGACCTACAGCCACAAGTAAATCCACCTGCATGCTATACTGGGAATCAAAGTTACAAATGTCCTTTCCTCCAGAGACATGGTACCGTGCTCTCTGGCTTCCTGCTACCTTCTCCAAAAATGTATCCCACTGGGAAACGCCCATGAAAACTTTCCACAAATAGTACTACTAGCCTGACAGACTGGCATGCATCTTCCCACCCCGCTCTCCGAATTGCTGGTGGAACTGTGATACCATTGGGGACATCCTTCATCTATGGTGGAACTGCCCTCTCATAGCCCCTTTCTGGGAGACAGTAGCTGATTTGACCCATACTAACAGACAACTGACCCCACAAATGGCTCTCTTTGTACGTACTAACATATGGGACAACCACGGCTTATTCCTACTAAGCACTTATTAAATTGGTATGTGTTTGCAACTCCATATTTGGGAGGAAATCCCTCCCTTGTATATGACATGGTATTTGTATCTTGTATCTTTTGCTTCTATTTTTGACCTAATAAAAATCTATTTAAAAGTAAAAAAATAAATAAAAAATATGGAAAATTGTATGCTTATTTTCTGTAATTTTCTATTCCTGGTGCATCTTTATGGCAGCATACAGATTTCCACCTTTATAGTGATAGTTACATAGAATTCTGCAGGCTGGATCACTCCCAAATTTGTAGTCTCAATAGGTTTAGGGGTGAAGCTACAAGCCATTGTATTCTGTCGTGAAGATGCACCAGGAAAGGAAAATTATGTAAAAGAAAGTATACAATTTTTAATTTTGCAGCAACAAAATAAACCACTATATGTGATTGCAATGGGATAGATCCGATTATGGGATGGAAAAATACACTTAAGCCTCGTACACACGATCGGATATCCTATGGATTCTAATCTGATGGTTTTGTCCATCGGAAATCCGATGAAGCTGACTTCCATCAGTCTTGCCTACACACCATCAGTCAAAAAACAGACCGTTCCAAACGCGGTGAAGTAAAACACTCCGGTGAGCCGAGAAAAATTAAGTTTATTGCTTTTGAGCATGCGTCGACTTGATTCTGAGCATGCGTGGGTTTTTTATCCGATGGACTTGCCCATAGATGATCGGAATTTGCTATCGGTTTTTGATCCATCGGAAAAATTTAAAACATGTTCTATTTTTTAAAACCGATGGAAAAAAGACCGATGGGTCCCATACACGATCGGTTTGTCCGATGAAAACAGTCCATCGGACTGTTTTCATCTGTAAAACCGATCGTGTGTACAGGGCTTTAGAGATAGTAAGCCCTATAAAATCTCATATTTATATAAAAAGTCTTAAAAACACTACTAAAACATTGTATCTCCTCATACATTCTAATAATGGTCAACACATTAGTATTTATAGACAAAAAAAATCCATAAATAGCAGTTTCAAATCAGTAGAGTGCACTGGACTATATAGAATGTGAATACTCACTAGAGGGCCACTGGATTTGGGTCCCCCTGTTCCTTCACAGCCAGGCGACATTCATTTCCAACTTTCATCCTGAGACAGAAATCAGTCCATGGGGTTGTTTTTGTTGTTGTTTTATTATGGAAAAAAACGTGGATGGGATGAAGATATTATGGGGTGCCCAACTAAAGAACAACACAAGGGCAATTTCCTTCACTCTGTATACTGAATTAAAAATGGCAAATCCTGGACTATATTCCCTTTCGAACAACAACAGTCTTTCTGGAACTGGCAAATGGAATTGCCCTTTGTAGGAGCTATGTGTCTCCTTTGCGGACATTTAGCAAAGTCCCAAACTCGGAGGAGCTCTATGCCCCCTTTCTTGAAAATATCAGCCCATCTGGCTGCCTTGTAAAGTGTCCCAGGACAAGGGATTTTGGTTTTGCCACTGTCTCTGGAAAGCTTGCTGGATATTGCATCTGGCAGTTTTCTTAATTTTTGACCCTGGGTGGTGTAGAGGTACTCAAACTGTCACTGGAAATCCTGCTGCTTTTGAGAAGACTGCTGTTCAGGCCTCCTGCTGTCCAGGTCCTCCCATGCTAGCCAGGTGGTCTCCTACAAGAGTCTGTTGGTTAGTAGAGATCCTTCTGTCCTTCTTTTTTCTTTCCTCAGCTCCCAGCCTGGAGACAGAGTCCCCTCAGCCCTGAGGTCCCCTTCCAGGATACATGACATAGCCTCAGCCACCCTGCTGCTGACCCAGCCACCCTTCCAGGCCTCCTGCCTGGGGATTGGCCAGATGCAGATAATGGCCTTCTTGCTTCCACCCACTAGCTTCTAGAAACTTCCAGCAGCTTCTAGAACCAAGGGGAAGTACCAGAGGCCTTACCCGTTGAGCCCTCCAGTCTGACCTACAACCAATTACCCAGACTCACACAGGCTATTGTGAGTCAAAATAATTTTTTCTCACTAAACTGTACACTAGAAGGTGCTACACTATAAATGTACACAGATATAATAGTGTAGCGAAGTTACCATTTACTCACCATGCTCAGATGTAGGTGCAGGCACTTCTAACTCTATTTCCCACATTTCTCTGGGTTCCTGGATGTGTGCAGGGGGTATGCATTCCGCAGCTCAGAGAGCCACACCTAATAAGGCAGAAGTAGCCAGGCTGTGATTTCAACCAACTAACAACAAAAGCCTGGGGAATGCCCAGGAAAAAAAAACAAGCCTACTTACCGACCAGCTCACAGACAACCAATTAAGCTGTCTAACAGTACGCGTTAAACACAGGGGTTTTGTCCGCACGTATTTGCAAACGCATGCGTGAGCCACAGAGCAACGTCATGGCACCCTACAATCTGTGGTCCTACACTAAACTATGAGTGTCCCCACAGTGGAGGCACATGCATACTGATGGATTGATGAGGACAGGTGGACTGAAGGGGAGCCACCCCTCCTTAAAGGTACAGGAGCACACCAAACACTCAGCATGTAGCTGCAAAGGTGTTGGTGCGTTGCTGGACCAATACAAACACCAATGTGATATGAAAAACAAACTTGTCCACCACCCTCATCTATAGATGGCCATCGCAGTAAGCAGCATTGGAAGGCTGAAACAGATAACAACAAAAGTCTGGGAAATGCCCAGCAAAAGACCAAGCCTACTTACCGACCAGCTCGCAGACAACCAATTAACCTGTCTAACAGTATGCATTAAAAACAGGGGTTTTGTCCACACGCATTTGCAAATGCATGCGTGAGCCACAGAGCAACGTCACGGCACACTGGAATCTGTTGTCCTACAATAAACTATGAGTGTCCCCACAATGGAGGCACATGCATTCTGATGGATAGATGAGGACAGGTGGACTGAAGGGGACCACCCCTCCTTAAAGATACAGGAGAACATGATTTCAACCAGGTGAGATGCCCTCCTGTCAGAATGTACAGTATATGTGGATAGCCAGGCAGGAACCTAATAGCATACAGTTTCTCCAGAAGATGCTACTGTGGGGAGCCCCTGTCTGATTGCTGCCAGAGTACTCTAGCTCCCACTAGGGTAGGCCTCCAGCCTCCAGAGTTTCACCTGTGTTACCAGAGCTACACTTGAATACTGTTATAGATGCTGTTTACAACCAGATGTGTTCTGGACTATTTTACTGAAGTAGCGATTCTTAGCTTGATTGTCATTGAGTCTTATATAAAGAATGCTATGCAGCCACATGTTACCCTGATTGAGTCACAGAAACATTGCTGTGAGGAGGCCATGTTTGTGTAGCTTTCATTATTCTGCAGTGTACACATTATTGCTTTTACCCTTTACACCTGTTTCGTTAACTGCAAGTTTGTTCCCTGTCTGATCATTTGGCTGATTACTTATTCTTTCAAAATAGTAATGCATTCCAAGTAATACTCTCTCCACCAACCATCTAGCTGAAACAGGGACATGGATTAATTTAGAGCATATTACAATAATCCACAGCAAAGCAAAAAAGCTCACGTTATCCATCAATTTACACCCACAAATGATAAGAATGATAAATTGTATCAAACCCTTTTTTTTATGGGTAATAACCTAAATAATGCCATTGTCTTCAAAGACAATCTCCAATGCATCACATGTACTGTATATAAGATTTATCATTCATTTTAAAATTGGGCAATAGGCCTAGGTTATGATCCATTCATAAATACGGATGTAATGAGAATGGACATGTAAAATCACACATATGGGTTAATTTACCAAAGGCAACTAGACTGTACACTTTTTCCCCAGAGCTTAGTGAATGCAGTGAAGCACTTCACTTTTTAAAGGATATCCAAACAGGTGCAAGGAACTTAAAAAAAAAAAACAGCATTTTTGCTTGCACATGATTGGATTTTGGAAATCAGCAGAGCATCACCACATTCACTAAGCTCTGGGGAAATTAGTTCAAAGTGCACAGTCTAGTTATCTTAACCCAAACCAAACCAACCAATGTAAAGTTCCTTCATGTATTTCATCATACTGTAATACACAAGCAATATTCTAATAACTTGCAGAACAAAGTCTATTCACATGTATACATTGCAGTCAAATAGTTGAGACATCATGTGTAGTTCCAAACACATTTATTGAATACAATTTTTAGTGATCCTGCACCTTGTTACATTTGTGTGGTTCCAGCCTAAAAATCTTCCAGATGGCAGCTGGGAACACTGTTCAACAGCTAAATGTAAACAAATGGGTGTAGATGGGGGCTGACAAGGAAAAACAAGAACAGAATGGGGTCCCCAGACCCTTCAGTTATTGAATGCATTTTAAGGGGTTAAAAAGCTAAACAAAAAAGCATGCATTCCCCCATATTCCATACCAGACAGGTAGGTTATTGACTTCAAGGGAAACTGCATGCAAAAAACAAGAATCAAGCATAGGGTCCCCCCAAAATCCATACCAGACCAGGTCAGGAAAGGTGGGACGAGTGAGACAAGGATCTGCATTTTTTTTTGTAAATGAGTAGGGGTAGTATCTTACTCATTTACCTGTGGGGGGATACCTGGGGGCCCATTAATTTTAGAGTGGGCTTCAAGATAACAATAATCCCCCCACCCAAAAAACCCCATAACCACTGAGTCAAGGTTGTTGAAAATAGGAACTTGTCATCATCAGACTGGGGACAAGGTGCATTGCTAGGGGGTTATCTCCTCATGTTGAGGACATGTAGCTTGGAATGTTTTTTTTTTTTTTTTATGCTAGGCTGCAGGCTCGGATATGGGTCTGGTATGGATGTTGGGTGGACCTTATGATTTTCTTTTATTTCTTGTGTGGGTTTCCCCCTCAAAACCTATACATGATGCGAACATACTCCAAACCAAACCTAGTTGTATTCAGCTTACCACTAGTAGTTATGTAGCCAGCCTGGAACAAAAGAGCTAAATAGTTAAGATAACAGAATCAAATAAGTAGGTAATTTATATATCTTTTGTGCATTAATAGCAGGTTTTTTAAATTTTATTTATCAAACAACATATGATTTTGATGACCAGTGTTAGCAAATTTAATATTACAGGTACAGAGAACAAAATGATAATACCTCCATTAAGCAAATGAAAAGCATTTCTATTGCCAGTGTTGATACCAATATATAATATCTGCCATATATAATGGCTTTGCTCTTGTTAAGCATTATAGGTAATTATTGCAAAATTTTGGCAGCACTTAGTTGCAGTAAAGCATGTTGTATGTGAACCATCTTTCTGTATGGCCTTATAAGATTAATTCCTTAAAGCTTATTTGTTTAAGTTGCAAACAGCAAACTTTTGCTGGATATCGATATTCAAAGTACAGAAGATGAATGTTGAAATTGAAACCCACAGCTTCTCTCTAGCTTCACTAGGATGAAAAGTTTCCTATCTAGTTGTGAGCACTGAACTGAAAACACTGTATAGAAAGAGCATTGAGTCATGCAAGCAGATTGCAGAAGAAAATGATTAAAAGTGTTGGTATCTTGACCTTGCAGGAAAGGCTGAATGATTATTTTACTTGTATGTTCCTATGGCTGATAGATTCTCAAACATAATCCTGTGCTTGTGTTGGGGCTCTATATCATTTTTGTGGAATAAGAACACCAGATAAAGCACAATGTTCAATAATTAGGCCACATAAAATGAGGCTTACCTGCTTCTGCTTTAGGAGGGAAAAGTGTTGTTTCCTTATAAATTGACCTATAACATCTTCAAAGACTTTTACTGTTATTATATTGTGCAAACAAAAAATGACATTTGACCTTATTTATCCATGTAGATGAGGGAAAATTTGCCTCTAGCTGTCTGCTTCCCCATACCATCCAATCATGTTTCAGTAGAAGATGGTTAGACTCTGACAAAATTCATCCCTTTAAACATATTGATATATGAGTCCCAAGGAAATCTGATAAAACTGTGGATTTTTTTGGCATACTGTTGATCTCTACAGCCATCATAAATAATTTTTTGAAGGCATGGAATGGACAGAGCATGAATCTACTCTTGGTACATTTCCAAGTGTTTTTGTTGTATCTATAAAGCTGTAGGTTTTCTTATTAATGTTGTGCAAAGTCCTACTTTAGCAAAATAAAAAGGCAGATCTAGATAAAGGAAGCTCCCCAATACTCAAGAGCACTTAAAGTTTATCGAAAGCCTTCATTACTTCTTCATAGAGTAATAAACAGACATTTTAATGCAAGCTGGCACATTAAATGTTTTTCCTAAGATCCTGCTTATAGAAAAATGCAATGTAATTTGTACAGGCTGTGAGTGGAGCAAAGTTTGTCTATTTAATAAAAGAGCTAATATGGGTGCAATCATCTACACAGCTACAGCAGCAGAAAAGGAAGTACCTATTCAATGGTTCTACTGGCAGGATCAAAAGTTATTTCTAAAGTGTTTCAGGGGGTACTTAGAAATACAGAAAGATTTGCCTTACTGGTATGGGCCACCTACAATAAATATTTCATTTTATATGTAGCACTTACCCCCATTTAAGGGACCGGCTGTTTTTTTTGCTTTGGGTCTGCAGCAATTACCTCTCTAGAGTGGATCCCTTAGCTCTGTTGTCTAGGCAAAAACAATCTCTTTTAATAAGGCCAATGTCCACACAGGAGTAAAACCTAATCAGCAAGGCTTTATTCTTTTTCTTTGAGTCAACTTGAAGAGAGAGAGAGTAGGAAGTTGGAAGAAGTAGGGGAAGGTTCAGGCATGCAACAATTAAGGTTCAGTGTCTATATTCGTTGCCACTCAAGCCTGAGTGGGTACCGCTCACCCGGATAGTCCCTATGAGAAGGGTCCTAGCAGCCGGGATGGAGCACGGATATCAGAGACGATGAATCCCTCTTTAGGCGAGTTTCCAGGCCTCTTCCCCGAGACAGCAGTACAGTCGCTAATCTCCTGGCACTAATCCTCCCCTGGACTCCTTTACTTAAGATGGGCCCCCTACAAGCGGGCAGCCTGGGATCCTTCTCTGAAGCGTAGGCTCTTGCCAACGGAGCTGGGCCCACGATGCAGCAACAGGGCCTCGGGCTGTAGGTGCCCAAGGCCTAAACACACTCGCGCACCTTGTGCCATGCGGGCCACGAGGCACACTCCCTGGACCAGAGGTCCTCAGGGTCCCCCTGGAATCGCCTCACGCCTAATGGTGTCTGCCCCTTATGTACCCTCTCCCAGCATGCACAGCGGGTAGACCACGCTCACTGCACAGCTGCCGAGAAGGGACACCAAGGTGCTGTGATACCCCCCGTAGTTTAACCTATGCCGGTGGTGACAATGCCACCTACAGGCAATGGAGAACACTACTGCCAGGCAGTATCACACCCAGAGCAGAGCAATATTGAATCATTGATTGGTCTGAGCCCAACTACCGGCTCAGACTACCCCTACATTTCCACATAGCGCCCCCAAATATTGGGGGGCACTACATATAGTTTGACCATAGTTCTACTTTAAGAAGATGTAATTTTTTCTTAAAGCCTGTTACCCTGATTCATTAAAAGGAGGAGGGGAAAGAGTAAGTTATCCTGGCTGAGAAAAATGAAGCATATTCAATATAGCAAAAAAGGCATAACATAAAATCTGAAATCTGAAAATATTTAACCTTCCATTTAGGTTTTCTTGAAGCTCAATTTATAAAGGGCATCTACATTTAAAGGGTTTTTGTAGTATGTGCTTCAGTAGTTTTTCATCAGATCTCTTGGCTACAACAATTCAATCCACTAAATCAAAATAAAAAATAAAAATAGGAAAAACGTTACAACTAACACAAATATGCCTCCCAGTCAAATAAGTACTTTTTTTTGGACACAAAGTGCTCATTACCCTAACGTAGCCTGAAAAACGAGGCATTTAGTGTGTTAGTTTACTTCCGCAGTTACTTCAATGTCATAATGAATTCAAATTATATTAATTAGCAGAAGAGCAACAGTGCAAAGTACATTGTGTGCTTTTTTTATTCTCTGTAAGTAAAACACATTTGCAGTGTTTCTGAGGCTAAACATATTTCTTTACAGTATATTAATCAATAGATGTTTTTATCATTTTCAGAAGAAAGGTAAGGGAATATTACAACATCTCTAACATTTTTATGTACTAATGGCCTCAGCAGCATTCATAACATTATGACCTAATTCTTCAGGCTGCAAACATCATGACAGTAATGTATATTTGCATTTTGCATATTAGTTGCAGAAGCCAAGCTGAACGTGTGCTGTTTCTTAAAAGACTATCCATGTTCAGAGCCTGGCTGAAGTAGAGTGACTTTCTTGAAATGTCACATAAAAATAGAATGACTGACATCTTCTGCTTGTAAGGATGTTCTGGCAATAAGCAAAACTGGTACTAATGTATTACCAAATTTCAGCCAAGTTATAAGGTATGGGAAGTTCACACAAAATATTGTGTGCTTTTAGATTCATTGGAAAAGTAGTAAAGACCTCTGGTAGGTGACTTATACAGGGATGGAGAGGAATGGCCTCTGTCAGAACTTTGTTATCAAACATTTCAAGATAACTTCAAGTGAACCTGTGTTCAAATTATGTACATTAAAATATTTACATATTGGGGGGCGTAGCCAGCCAGGGCCTAAGATGGATGCTGTGCTCTGAGGCTCTGACCATCGGACCGGGCATGAGCGGCTTTAATCAGCAATTTGTGGCACACAGACACCGGAGACATGGCGGTGAAAAAAAAGGGGGGCAGACTGCCTCAAAAACTCACCACTTTCATGTTTCAACCTGCGGACTGGTGCGGGCAACATGGCACCGACAGCGTGGCCCTCTTTGCCATCTTGACTCCTCTTCAGCCAACTCTGCCTGCAGAAGCCTCCTCACAGCAAAATGGCTCCATGGAAATGACATCTGTCACCACCAACTCCTGTATCTCCCCTCCTGGCCCCCTTATCACTGGCAGCCCGGCCAAAGCAAGGATGCAGATGGATTCCCCAGCTCCTGATATGCCTGAAGTGACCCATCCATCTTTCTCCCCTGGGCCACGTGGTGCACAGCCTGATGCTATAGCTATGTTCCCAACTGCTAATGGATTCAAACTGTGATGGATACAACACTAGAAGACATGTCCTTGAGAAGCAGACTGCAATCAGATATGCTTTCTCTCATGCAGCAATTCAGGCAGGATGTCACATTCCTAGGGGAAAGAGTGTCCCATGTGGAAACAAAACTGGGTGATTGTACATTGACTGTTAATAATCTTATCGATGCCCACACTGAGCATAATGATGAGCATAACTGGATCAAGGATAATGTGGCAGACCTTGAAGATAGGAACAATGTTAAAATCCGGGATATTTCTGAGGAGGTACAAATCCAGGATTTAACACTTTATGTCAGAGGCCAAATCAAAACAATGCTATCAGAGCTCAAAAACATAGAACTGGTCATCGACCAAATTCATAGTATTCCAAAGCCCACATATCTGCCTGACACAACAGCCGGGGATGTTATTCTGCGTAAACATTTTTTCGGACACTTTAAACACAGGGATTGTGTCCTGTGAATCTGTTTCTGCAATTGCAGTCCCAATCAGAAATAGTTTGCATAACAGTTGCTGAGTCGTATCAGGAGTGGCAGAGTCTCCAGAAGGATCTTCGGGAAGGCAGACCTCTAAATGTTGGCTAGGTAAGCTGTCCTTAAGCTTGCTATACTTCTGCCTTTCCTATGTATTCTATCTGTTGGTTCTCAAGGAAACCAGACCACTCTCAGACCTTTCTGCTTTTGTAATGTGTGTGTGTAAATGTGTTTGTGTCCCCCTTCATGGGTTAGACTGTGTGTGGATTGGGAGAATCCTCTGCAGTTCCCTGCGTTGACTCCTTGTGGGCGACCTGGGTCAGAGGCACATGGTAGGGTCAGATAAAACCCACAAAGAAGAGAAGAGATGATGAGGGTCTCCTAATGAGTGTTTTGTCTATCGTCATAAACCCCTTCTATCCACATAGATAAGTGGAGACTATTCTTGTAAATCTGCAGATTTTCTGTACTATTTGTTTTAGAGGCAAGGGGGTATAGGCACAAGTAGAGAATACTGGCCAGTCATTATGGGCATTAAATTAAATAAGAAAATGAAGGGTGAGAGGCCTTTAGAAAATGCCCAGTGCAAAATGAGCTCTAGAGAATATATGAACCGAAGGTACGGTTCCGCCTAGACATGGGTAGATTGGACAAAGGTAACAGCTAAACCTTTAAAATATGAAGGTACTTTTGATTTACAAGTTTGGCAAACTTTTCTGCATGATTATGGTTGGAGGCTAGACAGTGTGGTCCTTGAGTGGAGAGTGTGATCAAGTTTTGCTTTTGACTGCTGTGTTGCATTTGAGCTTCTTTTTGGATCTTTTTCCTTGCAGCTTTTTAAACACCTTTTTCTGGAACGTTTTAAACAGACTTATTTTTTATTTTATTTTTCCTTCAGCCTACTAATTAAGGGGAGTGGTTAATTGATCACCGGTGCTTATATACATTTTTGTAGAACTCATTTGAGCCTGCTCATCCTTGAGTTTGCTGGAACTCTGTCCAAGTGTAACTGGACTAAGTAGTGAGTTGAAATCAGAGTTTAAAACAGGAGGTAAAAACAGGGGTCATAGTACCTTTGTTGTCTGAGTAGTGTGTGTGGATTGTTAGTACTTGTATATTGTGGGTTCACGCTGGTCTGAGAGTACCTGTGTATTGTTTTGTTGAGTACCTGTGTATTGTCTTGTTGAGTATTAGTGTCAGGAAGCTAGTTGTTAGTTAATTTGGACTGGGTATAATCTCTAATCCCCATTAAATTAATAGGTACGATGCCCGGCGAGTGTGGAGAGGCGACTCGGTGTACATCTTGCGGCATGTATGCATTCCTTGATAATCTGATCGAGGGCGATTACTGCTGTGCAAAATGTAAGCACATTGTTTCTCTTGAAGCCCAGGTTCTGAATCTGGGGAAGCAACTGTCAGCACTGAGTAGACCCTCCACACTAAAGGAGAGCCAAGAACGTACACGGCAGGTGCCGGCAGGGGCCAGCACTTCAGGGCTTGAGCATCCCAATAAGTATGCTCCATTGAGTGACATTGGTGAAACCAGTCAGGGACCAGCACTGCTGGAGCTGAGGGACTCTCCTAGCTGCCGGGGGAAGAACTCCTCTAGTGAGAGTGGGGGGGAAGCGAAGGGAAAGGAAAGACAGATTCTGGTGTTAGGGGACTCAATTCTTAGAAGGACAGAGAGGGCAATCTGTAACAAAGACCTGAAGCGCTGAACTGTATGTTGTCTACCGGGTGCTTGGGTTCGGCACATCACGGATCTGGTGGACAGATTACTGGGAGGGGCTGGGGAAAGAGGACCTGGTGGATGAAGAGTGTGATGAGTCTGAAGCATTATGGGTGGAACTGCATACAGATGTGCGTAGTTCAAAGTTAATCATTGGAGTTTGTTATAGACCACCCAATGTTAATGAGGAGGTGGAGACTCAGCTCCTTGCACAGATGGGCTGCAAGGGCTGGGACAGTGATAATAATGGGGGATTTTAACTACCCAGAAATTGACTGGAGTAATGGCACTGCTCGGACTGTTAAAGGGCAAACATTTATAAACAGATTAGAGGACAATTTTATGGTCCAGTTTATTGAGGCCCCAACTAGGAATGATGCTCTGTTGGACCTGGTAATCTCAAACCATGCAGAGCTTATTACTTATGTTCAGATAAAGGAACACCTGGGTAGCAGTGACCATGACATGATTTAATTTGATGTTGGCTGTAAGCAAAAATCGCATACAGGAAAGATAAAAACACTTAATTTCAAGAGAGTAAATTTTCCAAGGATGAGGGCTGCTCTCCAGGACTAAGACTGGGAGGGAATATTGGCATCAATGGGCAGGGAACAGAAATGGGAATTCTTCGAAAAGACTGTTTGTGAACTCACTGCAAAGTATATTCCCATGGGCAATAAGTTTAAAAGGCTAAAAATAAAACCTATGTGGCTCACGACCAAAGTTAAAAAAGCTATAAACTATAAGAAAATAGCTTTTAAAAAATATAAAAATGAAGGAACACTAGTGTCATTTAAATGTTACAAATATAACAGGGTATGTAAAAGGGAAATCAAGGATGCAAAAATTCCAAACGAACAACAGATTGCAAAAGATAGTAGGACAAACCCCCAAAAAATCAAATATATTAATAGTAAAAAGGTGAAGTCTGAGCATGTAGGCCCTTTACAAAATAATCTAGAGTGGATGACTGGGGACAAAGAGAAGGCTAATTTATTAAATACTTTCTTCAGCTCTGTGTATACAAAGGAGCATGGGGGAGATCATGTCCATAGTGGGGGTGGTAGTGACACAGCCCCAAATCCACAATGGCTCAAAAGTGATATGGTCCAGCAATATTTAGACAGAATAAAGGTGGATAAAGCACCTGGACCAGATGGCATACACCCACAGATCCTAAAAGCATTGATCTCTGTAATTTCTTTTACAAAGTTTTATTAAGAGAAAAATAAATACAACAAGTAAGTGCGGCAATATGATGGTCACATCAGACATGAGATGAAGAAGAGGATCCCAACAAAGGGGTACTGTACATCATATGTAGTACAACATTCATTAGAATAATAAGAAAATAAGAGGGAAAAATCAATTGTAGCGGTACCCTCAGTTTAAGAGGGCTGCTTATTTGTTTTGGGCCCCTGTAATGCACCGCTATCAACCCCTGGCAATCGGCTCTAACCTCTGGTGACACAGTTAGGAAAGGAGAAGGATGGCACAACTGCAATATCTCTATATTGTTATATGGTACAACCCCCTTTCGGTATCCCAGCACAGTAATTGACACTGACCACCAAATTGCTTAACTATAACGGTTTACTATAGGTAAAAGTATAAAGGGTGTGGCAGAGCATCCCAGAGAGAGCCTGGGAAAGTCCTATTCGGGGTTTATACATCTCCCAGGCTCCTCTCATATACATTCAGGGAACTCTGAGCCAGGATCCACCTCAGGTGTTGGTTCTCTCCCCCAGGCTAATTAAAAGCTCACCTGAGCAGACAGCCTTTGCTCAGCCTGGGAAACACAGACAGCATTGGTCTGTGAGAGCAAGAAGGTTTGTAAAACTTGTTACTCTGTTGGATGTGGAAGCTGACAAGCGCTAGGCTTGTCCAGCCTGGTAGTGAGGGCCTGTAAATACTGTGTAGTTAGAGCCGAGACACGGCTAGGCTTTTGTTTAGCTATTCTTTTCTTCTGTTTGTTTTCTGCACACTGTACAGCACCTGTCATTGACTTTGTATATAGCACCAATAAATAACACTGTGTTTTCACTGATCCAATGGACTTGGTATCTGTGCCTGCTCATCCCAGGGAGCTTTTGTACCTACTACCTGTCCCCCAGGTTACATATGGTGGAGAATGCGGGCAGCTGTAGTAAGTTACTACTTAAAAGGCCAGTACATAAAGTGACAACATGGAGGATATCCTCAAACAAATGGTGTTAGCAAACGCTGCACAGCAGCAAGCAAAGGCTACACAACAGCAAACTAACGCTGAATTGCGGCAAGCAAACGCTGCATTACAGCAAGCCAACGCTATCGCACAGGAGCAAACCAAGGTGCTGTTCCAACAGATTGGTGCTGTACAGGAGCAATCGCAGAGGCTGTTTGAACAGCTTGCCACTGCTGCAAAAGCGGATAGGAAAACCCTTACTGAGGTTATGGAGACGCTAGCACAGGGGTCACCTGCGATAATGAAGGATATTGGAGACAAGCCTTCAGCCATCCATGTGGGTCGCTTTCTTTCAAAGATGACGGCAGATGATGATCCAGAGGCCTTCCTACTAACATTTGAATGGACCGCTGAGAGGGAAGGTTGGCCCCAAACCCAGTGGGCAGGACTGATCGCCCCCTTACTTTCTGGAGAAGCTCAGAAGGCCTACTATGATCTGGAGTCAGCAGAAGCGGGAGATTATGAGAAGGTCAAGCGGGAAATCCTGGCACGACTTGGTGTTACCTTGACTGTTCGAGCTCAGCGGGTCCACAGCTGGTTCTTCCAAGAAAAGAGGCCCCCAAGATCACAGATGTTTGATCTGATCCACCTGGTGTGGAAATGGCTACAGCCGGAGTCCCTGTCTGCGCCACAAATAGTGGAGCGTGTGGTCATGGACCAATTCCTGAGGTCACTACCAATTCCCCTGCAGAAGTGGGTGAGTCAAGGAGACCCCAAGTCAGCAGACAACCTGGTGGAGCTCGTTGAGAGGTACTTTGCTGCAGAGAACCTGGTCACCACCCCTACAGCCGCACAGACTTTCCACCCAAAACCACGGTCTCCCCAGGCAACCGGTAAGACTGTTCCAGGGGAAGTGGGTGGTAAGCATGGCAAGGAAATAGGGGGGAGGATTTTTGGTGCCAGGACTGAAGTTTGGCGGCCCAAGCAAGGGAAGCCACTGCCTGTCAGCAAACCAAATTGGGGAAACATCAGGTGTTTTCGTTGCCAAGAACTGGGACATGTTGCAGCAAACTGTCCATTAACAGATGAACCAATGCAGTGTGATCTATCTTTTAGAAGGCAGTCTATGTTTGCTGCCGTTTCATGAGCTGCAGTGCCAAATGTGGGAAAACACATGTGTCAAGTGACTATTAATAATAAGCCTATTACGGCCTTGCTGGACTCAGGAAGTCTAGTTACTTTGGTTACAGCTGAGATGGTTGAAACTGTGAATTTTCATGCAAAAAAAGTTGCTGTGATCTGTGTGCATGGGGATACCCGCGAGTATCCAATAGCCACTGTTCAGTTTAAAACTGGCTTAGGTACGGTGACCCATTCGGTTGGACTGGTGCCCCACTTGGTGCATGAGGCTATCATTGGTAGGGACTTCCCTAAGTTTTGGGAACTGTGGGATTGTCCCGACCCAGTCACAGTACCTAACTCAGTCGCAGAGCCAGAACTCATGGCCATTACTGACCTTGTGAGTTCAGGGGACTCCTCTCAGGGCTCTCCGGGTGATCCTTTCTCAGTTATGGCAGGAGAGCTGGGGGAGCCGGAAGAAGTCCCGACAACCAGTAGAGCTGGACAGCCGTCTGCTGAATCTGAGCCTATGTTAGAGTTTACCGATCTAAATGTGCACAAGGAAAATTTTGGTACGGAACAGAGAAAAGACCCCACCCTTGCCAGGGCCTGGGAAAATGTAATGGTGATTAATGAGGTACCTGTCGAACCAGGGGACAGGCCCTGTTTTCCATATTTCTGCAGCAATGAGGATTTACTGTATTGTGTATGTAAAACTAATGATGAAGTGGTTGAACAGTTGGTAGTCCCTAAGCTATACAGACAGGTGGTGTTGGAACTTGCCCATGGGCACTTGCTAGGAGGCCATTTAGGGGTTGAGAAAACCACTGAAAGGGTGTTGCGCAGGTTTTACTGGCCTGGGATATGGAAAAATATCGAGAATTATTGTCAATCCTGTCCTATATGTCAGATGTCAGCCCCCCAACCCCACTTTCGAAGTCCGTTAGTGCCCTTGCCCATTATTGAAGTGCCCTTTGAGAGGATTGCCATGGACCTTGTGGGTCCACTCCCCAAATCTGCCCGCGGTCATGAACATATCCTCGTGATCATGGATTACGCTACACCCGTTACCCCGAGGCCGTTCCCTTACGCACTGCTTCTGCTAAAAACATTAACAAAGAGCTGTTTATGGTGTTCAGTCGGGTTGGCGTCCCGAAAGAAGTCCTTACAGACCAGGGTACCCCATTCATGTCACGAATAACTAGGGAGCTGTGCAAGTTATTTAAGGTGACACAGTTGCGTACCTCAGTGTACCATCCTCAAACGGATGGCTTGGTGGAACGCTTCAATAAGACATTAAAGAGTATGCTAAAAAAGGTTGTTGACAAGGATGGGAAAAACTGGGACTTCCTGATACCGTACTTGATGTTCGCCATCAGGGAAGTTCCCCAGTCCTCTACGGGGTACGCTCCATTTGCGCTGCTTTATGGGAGACACCCTCGGGGACTCTTAGACATAGCCAAGGAAACTTGGGAGGGGGAGCAGACACCTCACAAAAGTGTTATTGAGCATATCGCTCAAATGCAGGATAGGATTGCAGCAATCATGCCGGTAGTAAAAGAACATTTACTGCAGGCCCAAGCAGCCCAACAGTGGATATACAACAGGGGGGCCCAACTTCGTGTTTTCTCACCTGGTGACAGGGTCCTCGTGTTAGTTCCCACTGTTGAGAGCAAATTCCTGGCTAAGTGGCAGGGACCCTTTGAAGTAATTGAAAGAGTTGGGGAGGTCAATTACAAGGTGTATCAACCAGGTAAAAGGAAGCCGGAACAGATTTACCACATAAACCTGTTAAAGCCCTGGAAGGATAGACTGGCATTAACTGCCACGTCTCTCCCGGTAACCCTTAAGGGTACGGAATCCCCTCTGATCCCTGAGGTCACGATTCCAGACACCCTGTCATGTTCCCAGAAACAGGAAGCTAGAGAGTTCCTGATGAGGAGTAAAGAGAAATTTTCAGAGTTGCCGGGCACGACTTCAGCAGTTCAGCATGATATTGTTACTGAACCTGGGGTCCGTGTCAAGCTCAAACCATACCGAATTCCCGAAGCTAGAAGAAAGGACATCGGTGAGGAAGTTAAAAGGATGTTGGAGCTAGATGTTATTGAGGAATCCAATAGTGACTGGTCTAGCCCCATTGTATTGGTCCCAAAACCGGATGGCACTTGGCGGTTTTGTAACGACTTCAGAAAGCTTAATGCGGTAACAAAGTTTGACACATACCCAATGCCCAGGGTAGACGAGCTTATAGACCAACATGGCAAGGCCCGTTATCTGACCACTTTGGACTTGACCAAAGGATATTGGCAAATACCCCTGACTGGTAGTGCCAAAGAAAAGACTGCGTTTGTGACCCCGGAGGGGTCGTTTCAGTATAAGAAAATGCCTTTTGGGTTGCAAAATGCCCCGGCAACATTTCAGAGGGCTATGGACAGGACCCTAAGACCTCACCGACAGTATGCTGCAGCCTATCTGGACGACATAGTGGTGCATAGCACTGACTGGGAGTCTCACTTGCCCCGTGTCCAGGCTGTCCTGGATTCCCTCTTCAAAGAAGGGTTTACGGCAAATCCCCAAAAATGTGCCATTGGGTTAGAGGAAGCCAGGTATTTGGGCTACACTATTGGCCGGGGTGTCATAAAGCCCCAGGTGAATAAAATAGAAGCCATCCAGGAGTGGCCACGTCCTGCAAACAAGAAGCAGGTCAGGGCCTTTCTTGGCATTGCGGGGTACTATAGAAGATTTATCCCAAATTTCGCAACTATAGCTGCCCCACTGACAGACCTTACGAAAGGGAAAGCCTCCGTAATGGTGAAATGGTCTCCAGTAGCAGAAGAGTCTTTTCAAGTCCTGAAGAAGGCTCTTTGTGCACAGCCAATCCTATACTCCCCCGATTTCTCCAAAAACTTTTTGGTCCAGACAGATGCGTCTGATGTTGGTATCGGGGCGGTACTTTCACAGGTACACAATGGGGAAGAACACCCTGTGGTGTACTTAAGCAGAAAGCTCAATGACCATGAAAAGAAGTACGCAGTCATTGAAAAGGAGTGTCTGGCCATAAAGTGGGCCGTGGACGCGCTCAGGTACTACTTGTTGGGGTGCCAGTTTGAGCTGATAACTGACCATGCTCCCCTGAAATGGATGGCCAAAAGAAGGAGACTAATAGGCGGGTGAACCGGTGGTTTTTGGCCCTACAAGATTACGCCTTTACGGTAAAACACAGGCCAGGTGTGGAGATGGGAAATGTAGATGCCCTGTCCCGTGTTCACTCCTGTTGGGCTACAGGTGTTCCAACCCTGGGGTTGAAACAAGGGGGGAGGATGTGTGGCAGAGCATCCCAGAGAGAGCCTGGGAAAGTCATATTCGGGGTTTATACATCTCCCAGGCTCCTCTCATATACATTCAGGGATCTCTGAGCCAGGATCCACCTCAGGTGTTGGTTCTCTCCCCCAGGCTAATTAAAAGCTCACCTGAGCAGACAGCCTTTGCTCAGCCTGGGAAACACAGACAGCATTGGTCTGTGAGAGCAAGAAGGTTTGTAAAACTTGTTACTCTGTTGGATGTGGAAGCTGACAAGCGCTAGGCTTGTCCAGCCTGGTAGTGAGGGCCTGTAAATACTGTGTAGTTAGAGCCGAGACACGGCTAGGCTTTTGTTTAGCTATTCTTTTCTTCTGTTTGTTTTCTGCACACTGTACAGCACCTGTCATTGACTTTGTATATAGCACCAATAAATAACACTGTGTTTTCACTGATCCAATGGACTTGGTATCTGTGCCTGCTCATCCCAGGGAGCTTTTGTACCTACTACCTGTCCCCCAGGTTACAAGGGCAATTTGCATGCAATATCTCATGCAGATCTCTGCAGTATAGGTGCACACATTAAAAGAGCATAACATTCAATAATGCAGTAACAATATTGTATCCCCGCTGCAGCTATCCTCCCTCGTGAGCAAAAAATGGCGCCCAGCAATGTCCTATACTACCCAGTCAGGCCTGACTATATCTTGGGGTATAGTTCGTAGAAGAATCTTCGCTAGCAACTCTCGGTGGTGCACACAAAGAAACAAACACTGTAATCCAATAGGCGTAGCAAATGATCGCTAACTTGGTGAAGCTGGAGAGACTGATAATCTCAGTTCAGCAAACAGTCTCTCCAAAGTATCACTGTGGTCAATGGTGGGCCTGGGCAAAGTTAATAGGCAACAAAGGGTACTTTGATGTGGTTCTGAGCTGGCGCTCTCTCACCCAAACCGGACCGACTCCTGTCCGGTTCCTCCGCTACTGTGAGTGGCTTCACAGTGCCCACGATGCACCGGGTCTTCGGTCCTCCGGAAGATGGTGGCACCTCAGGTGGATCGGATGCTCCGCAGGCTCCTCGGCGGAACGGAAGGCTCTCTGGAACAAAGTGCGAGGCCCATGCTTCAGGCCTTACACACGCAGCAGGAGAGTGCAGGGATCCTCTTGCAAGGAGGGCGGCGTTCCAAAAAGAAATAGCGAGGCCCCTCCTCTCCCTTTTAAAGTCCACCCCAGCAGTCCTTGTGCAGGGAAATGCACCCTGGGTGCCTCAAAGCGTGCTGGGAACTGTAGTCTTGCGGGTGAAAATGATACCCTGCTACACACTCCCCCCACTTGAAATCTTTGGTCCCCAAAGACAGTATCAACAGTAGGAAAATACAAACTCATTAAGGGCAGCTAGAGAAGTTGGCAGAGGAAACTCTCACTAGAATGGGGAAGGGAGTTTGTCCTGCCCACTGATTACATTAATGGGGTTGACCAGCCTAACTGTGCCAGAGAGTGAGCTGGGGTTGCCTTCCACCAAATGCACAGCAGAAGGATCAGGTGTTGGTAATGTCCTTCGAGCAGTGGTTACTGTATCCACAGAACTTTCCCCCATCTGGGTATAGGTTAACTTCCGAGGAGGACGAATGGTTCTCTTGGCTCTTTGTTCTCTTGGGGTGACTGTTACATCCCTCCCTGTATCTTCTTCTGGAGTAGGCACACTGGGCTCCAATACTTCCAGTACATCCAGGTCAGGTGCAGGAAGATGTTTGGAGTAATCTTGATGATCAGCAGAACGTGACCATGTGGCATCTTCCCACTCTTCAGCCAGAGGACTAGACGGAACAAACTCAGTGGCTTCCACATTCAATGTGCTATCCACAGTACCTTCAGAGGGTGGAAGATCTATAGACATGGGTTCTGGGGTCTGAGAAGGCCACAACCATCCAAGCTCTTCTTCTTCACTCTGATCAGAGACATCCATTTCTCCATACTGAGATACCTGAGACCGAGTGTTTGGCCTAGGCGTCTCCAAGCTTGAGGATGATCCAGGGGAATCTTCTACAGGAGGTATCCGAATCGCTTCTGAAAGTGGAAGTAAGTGGTTCCGGTGCCAGGCCTTCAGTGGCCCTATCTTCCCTTCTGGTTTTAGCTGATACACCGATAGGTCGGGCAACTTCTTACAGATCACATAGGGTTCAGGTCTCCATCTGTCTGCTAATTTATGCTTCCCTGGAACTCCTAGGTTTCGCAACAGCACTCTGTCTCCTGGCTGTAGGTCTTGGATTCGAACTTTGAGGTCAAAATTCCTCTTGTTCCGGGCTCCTCTTTGCTCTGAGGCCACTTGGGCCTGTTCAAAAGCTAGCTTCAAACTCTTCCTCAGTCTGTCTACATATCCCTTATGTGAAGTGGCTGAGGTGCGATCCGTCGATATGCCGAATGCCGGATCCACAGGCAGTCTTGCTTCCCTGCCAAACATAAGGCGATATGGAGAGTACCCTGTGGCATCGCTAGTGGTACTGTTGTAAGTGTGCATGATGGCCGCTATGTGCTTGCTCCAGTGCTGCTTCTGCTCACTACTCAGAGTCCCCAACATATTTAACAGAGTCCCGTTGAACCTCTCCGGCTGAGCATCACCCTGGGGGTGATAAGGGGTGGTGCGGGTCTTCTTGATACCCAAAGAGTCCAACAATTTCTTGATTAGTCGACTCTCAAAGTCTCTCCCTTGATCAGAGTGCAGGCGCTGTGGCAGTCCATAATGCACAAAGTATTTCTCTACTAGGATTTTAGTTAGAGTGGATGCCTTCTGGTCTTTGGCTGGAAAAGCCTGGGCATAACGGGTGAAATGGTCGGTTATCACCAGAACATTTCCTTGTCCACCTAAGTCAGGTTCGAGACAGAGAAAGTCAATGCACACCAAGTCCAAGGGTCCTTGACTCTGCAGATGGCCCATTGGGGCAGCTTGACGTGGCAATATCTTCCTCTGGATACAGCGTGCACAAGAGTGGCAGTACTCCTCCACTTCAGCCCGCATACAAGGCCAATAGAACCTATCCCTTACAAGCTGGAATGTTCGTTCAGCCCCCAAGTGGCCATGATTATCATGTAAGGCAGCCAAAACAGTTCTTCTGTATTTTCCGGCAGAAACAGCTGCCACTTTTCTTCTAGGTCATCAGAGGGGCCCCTTCGGTAGACAACCCCTTGATGCACCTGCAACTTGTCCCATTCCTTGTGTACCAACCGGGCCACCTTTGAGGGATCCTTCAGAACTCTGCCTGGATCCTGGTCTTCCAATGTCTCCAGTGCTAATCTCCCCCAAGGATCTTCCAACTGGTCTTTCCTTAAGTCCTTTTTGGACAATTTGGGCAGGTCATCCTCTCCGACTTGGGTCACATTGCAGTAACACTTAGGCACCCTCACTGCAGAAACACCGATCTCTTCAGCCATTGACCCACCACTAGCTTGAAGCTGCACTCCTTGACACAAGGCCCATACCCCATCTGGGGTTACCTGGGTCCAATCTTCTGGATGGTGGGTGGGTGCGTGGCCTCTTCTGGACAATGCGTCTGCATCACGGTTTCCAGCTCCGGGCCTATACTTCAGGCTGAAGTTGAATCCGGCTAGGGCTGATAACCAACGGTGACCAGTGGCATCCAGCTTGGCCGTGGTGAAGAGGTAGGTGAGTCGATTATTGTCAGTCTTTACTGTGAAGTCAGCTGCATACAGGTAATCTCTGAGTTTATCCACGACTGCCCACTTTAGGGTCAGGAACTCCAACTTGTGAGTGGGGTAGTTATTTTCTGCGGGGGCCAGACTTCTACTAACGTAGGCAACTGGGCGCAACTGCCCTTCATATTCTTTGTATAGCTCCCCTCCTAGACCATCATGGCTGGCATCTACATGCAGTTCATATGGCTTTTTGGGATCAGCATAGGCCAGGACTGGTGCAGTGGTAAGACTCTTCTTTAACATCTGGAAGGCTTCTTCGCACTCTCCTGTCCACTGGTCTTCCACGGACTCTCCAGGCTTCCTGGGTCCAGTATCATCCTCCTCTCCTTCTGTCTTCAGTAGCTCATTTAGGAGTTTGGCAATTTTTGCAAATCCTTCCACAAATCTACGGTAGTAGGAACAGAAGCCTAGGAAGGATCTGAGCTTAGTCACTGTAGTTGGTCTGGGCCAGGAGGTGACTGCCTCCAGTTTATCAGGGTCTGTAGACACTCCTTCTGCGGATACTATGTGCCCCAGATAGTGGACAGAGGATTGGTAGAACTGGCATTTCTCTCTGGAGAGTTTTAGTCCTTCCTCACTGAGTCTCTTCAGAACTTTCTCCAATCTTCCTTCATGCTCCTCCAGAGTCTTCCCGAAGACAATGATGTCGTCTAGGTACACCAGGACTTCGATCAGATTCATGTCCCCAACGGTCTTCTCCATCAACCTCTGGAAAGTAGCGGGGGCTCCCGACAGGCCTTGGGGCATCCTATTGAATTCATGGAATCCCACTGGGGTGATGAAGGCCATTTTCTCCTTATCTTCAGGGTGCATTGGGATTTGATAATACCCACTCTTCAGGTCCATGACACTGAACCACTTGGCCCCAGGCAGACTCTGCAAAGCATCTTCTATCCTGGGGGTAGTGTCCTGGTCGGGTATGGTCCTCCTGTTGAGAGTCCTGTAGTCTATGCAGAGTCTCAGCGACCCGTTCTTCTTCCTTACCACCACGATGGGGGAAGCATATAGACTTCTGGACTCTCGGATGACCCCTGTCCTCTTTAGCTTTGCCAACTGCTCACGCAAGTCTTCCAGGTCAGCCAGTGGAACTCTTCTGACCCTCTCCCGAAAGGGTTTGTCTTCTTGAAGACAGATTTTATGGGTGGCACTTCTCGCACACCCCACATCAAACTCATCTTCTGAGAATATCCCTCTCCACCTAGTCAGCTGAGCCTTGGCTCTCTCCTTCCATTTCAGAGGCAAGGCAGTATCTTCAAGGCAGAGCTCCTCCAGGGTGGCTTCTCCTCCCTTGGACCCTAATTCAGACAAGGCCACTGGGGTAGCAGGATTCACCTTGCCCAGTAGCACCCGGGCTGGGATCTTCACAGGAGAATTTGTGACATTCCTGACACTCACTGGAATCTGTCCCTTTGCTTTCTTCAGTGCCCTCAACAGGACCACTTCAGGGAGTACTTCCAATCCTTGGTGAGTATTGAAGGGGTCTGGTTCCACGACCACAAAGGGACCCGGCTGCTCCCAGGAGAGTTTTACCGTAGCCTGAAGACAGGTCACCTCACCAGGCTGCAGTATCTTCTCTCTTCTAGACAGTCTCCAGACTCTTCCCACCCCCTCTTCCGGGGCCTTTTGCTCCAGGATCATCTTCTGGTAGACCTGCTGCAGCATGGGGTGAATCTTCTGTTTGGGAGAACTCCGCCCTTGCACTAACGGAGTCAACAATCTCCGGACCAAGTCAGTGTTGGTCCCTATCAACATGGACATCGTGTTGGCTCCTCGTGGACGAGGGCAAACCACCGCCAGGGTGTCAAAAACTTTGGCCTTTCCGGTCACAGAGGGATCAAAGACCAGCCTGATTGAAACATAACCGTCGTAGGGGAAACTGCGAGTGCCAATTCCCCCTATCTTCAGGTCCTCCAGCTTCTGCAAAGGCACATGACTCAAATGCTTCTGATAAAAGTCTCTGTATAATAGAGTCACTTGTGCTCCTGTGTCTAAGAGTGCCTTTGTGTAAACTCCCTCCACTTGAACGGAGACTAAAGGGGAGGGTCCAACTAATTTATCCGGGAACTTCTTAGGAGGTATTTTCTCCTTTGGACTCCTTGATTTTTCCAGTGTTTTTCTTTTCTTTTTCCATTTCTCTCTGGACCTCAACCATTTTTGAACCTGGTATGCATTGATCTTTTTCTGGTTGTCAAATTGCAACTCCTGACAGACAGTGTGGGAGTTTTTAGGAGGGGCATTGTTGCCCTTCTCTTTTTGCTCTGCTTGTCTTTGGATCTTCTTGGAGCTTTCTGTAGGTAGCAGGCGCCCGGCTGACTCCTTCACCGGGGCCCTCTGAAGTTTTCCGCCGCCTGGTATTGAGTGCCTCGGTTCTTCCTTGGGCTGGTACACACTCTTTCTGGGTGACCAATTCCTCCACAATTGAAGCAGATAATCTCCTTCCTTATTTTTGGGGATGTTGGAATAGGAACATTCCGGTTCGGTTCCTTCAGGATCTCCTCCTTTTCCTTTTTTTCAGAGTTTTTGGCCAATAAAGAGGTCAATAAGTCCAGTACTTGGGCCATTTGAGACTTCAAGGTTTCTACTTCTGGGTTACGTTCTGTAACCACTGTCATTCTGACTCCCACCGAAACAGGTGGGGTGGTTTTCTCAACCCCCTCTTGATCCTTCATCAAGGCTTCTTCGTCCCTTATGATCCGCACAAGGTCTGTGTAATTCAGAGCCATGACTCCGTCAAAGGTCTTCAGGTGAAGCCAAACTGGATCTGACCGTAAGGCTCCCCTTAGGATCTGCTTCATCCTGGTAGCATCTATAACCTGTGGCTGCATTTCTTTTCTCAGTACAATCTGGCACAGCATTCTATTCAGTCTCCGGACATACTCGGACAACTTCTCCCTCGGCTGTTGGAAGGTATGTTCAAACTGATACACCAGCTCCGACACCTTCTCCAGGTGGCCAAATTCCTCCTGCAACATAGACAAATAATCCATTGCTGTACACACTGTATTGCTGCACCTAATATTTTTCACAGCCTCAGCAGCAGGACCCTTTAGGCTCTCACTGATGTGCTGCTTCTTCTGTGCTTCTGGGACTTCCCAACCTTCTACTGCCTGCATTGCCTGCTCGATCCAAGTATCAAAATCTTCCTCCCCGGGTGGCACAGGTTTTGTTCCTGAAATAACCTGGAGTTTCCGGTACCCAGCTTCCACATGCAACGTGTTGTTTTTTTGGCACTTAACAACAAAGTCTCCCAACGCAGTTAGCAGTTCCGGCCCTATGAAGGTCAGGGGTGACTTTGGGGCTTTCGTTTCACTACTGCCTCCCATTTTGGAGAAGAGTGACGGAGATAACTGCGGGGAGGTCCGTGAAAACTCTTTCTTCACAGCCCCAGTATGCACTAAGCGATACGTTCTGTCATCTATGTCTTTTACACTCTGCCCTTTGAACTCTTCTGGGATTCCTCTTGTCCATTCTATTAATGCATATGCCCTTGAGGTATTTGTCCTTACATCCACCACCCATGCCTTCCAGTTTGGGGATATTGACATTATTAGCTGCTTTACCTCTTCTTTTTCCTGGATCCCTCCTGGGAGTTCAATAGCTACCGCCCGGAGTGGATCCACAGTCTCCTCTGCGCACCATTGTGTCACTGTCTGTGAGTCCATGCTGGTATTTCAGACCGCCTTGATCGCAGCGTGCAATATACAAGGGTCCCGGACCGAGCCCCCACGTGTAGCGGTACCCTCAGTTTAAGAGGGCTGCTTGTTTGTTTTGGGCCCCTGTAATGCACCGCTATCAACCCCTGGCAATCGGCTCTAACCTCTCGTGACACAGTTAGGAAAGGGGAAGGATGGCACAACTGCAATATCTCTATATTGTTATATGGTACAACCCCCTTTCGGTATCCCAGCACAGTAATTGACACTGACTACCAAATTGCTTAACTATAACGGTTTACTATAGGTAAAAGTATAAAGGGCAATTTGCATACAATATCTCATGCAGATCCCTGCAGTATAGGTGCACACTTTAAAAGAGCATAACATTCAATAATGCAGTAATGATATTGTATGCCCGCTGCAGCTATCCTCCCTCGTGAGCAAAAAATGGCGCCCAGCAATGTCCTATACTACCCAATCAGGCCTGACTATAACATGGGGTATAGTTCATAGAAGAATCTTCGCTAGCAACTCTCGGTGGTGCACACAAAGAAACAAACACTGTAATCCAATAGGGGTAGCAAATGATCGCTAACTCTGTGAAGCTGGAGAGACTGATAATCTCAGTTCAGCAAACAGTCTCTCCAAAGTATCACTGTGGTCAATGGTGGGCCTAGGCAAAGTTAATAGGGTACTTTGATGTGGTTCTGGGCTGGCGCTCTCTCACCCAAACGGACCGACTCCTGTCCGGTTCCTCCGCTACTGTGAGTGGCTTCACAGTGCCCACGATGCACCGGGTCTTCGGTCCTCCGGAAGATGGTGGCACCTCAGGTGGATCGGATGCTCCGCAGGCTCCTCGGAGGAACGGAAGGCTCTCTGGAACAAAGTGCGAGGCCCAGGCTTCAGGCCTTACACGCGCAGCAGGAGAGTGCAGGGATCCTCTTGCAAGGAGGGCGGCATTCCAAAGAGAAAGAGCGAGGCCCCTCCTCTCCCTTTTAAAGTCCACCCCAGCAGTGCTTGCGCGGGGAAATGCCTCAAAGCGTGCTGGGAACTGTAGTCTTGCGGGTGAAAACGATACCCCGCTACACAATAATGATATGCCACAAAAACAGGGCTGTCAGTGATCAAAGAATAAAAATCAAAAAACAAGTATAATAATGGAAAGTTCTGCCTTGTTACAATTTTCATTATTTTCCCCCTTTATAGTTCAGACTGTTTATTTAGTTTGTTCCATATCACTGCAACCATCATTATTAGATCGCCTCCTCGTTATCAGGAGTCACCAAGGAGATTACTCAGAAGAAAATAATAAGTAAATTACAGAAGGAGGGGGGGCACAAGAGAAAAAAAGGAGAAAAAGAGAGAGGAAAAGAAGGGGGATGAAAGGGAGGAGAGGGAAGAGTCCACGGGGGGGGGGGCTGTGCATCCAGTGGCCTTTAGATTGAAAGAAGCATGTTGTTGAACCTGGAGGGTTGATCATAAGTTATCCATGGTTGCCAAAACCCTGAGAAACTTATTGTGCGTGTCAGAAGCAAGGGACGTCAGTTTCTCATTAATCATAATATCATTCATGCGTTTTTATACTGCATCAAAGCTAAGTACAGGGGTTTTCTAAGCCCTAGCAATGGTCAACTTGTGAGCTCTGTAGTTTCAAAGCCATTGTATCAAATTTTTAGGGACTTAAAGGAATAGTACCACTGGATTGGCGCAGGGCCAATGTGGTGCCTATATTTAAAAAGGGAACAAAGTCTTTACCAAGTAACTATAGACCTGTTAGTTTAACTTCTATAGTTGGGAAGATACTGGAGAGATTAATAAAAGACCACATAGACGAGTTCTTGCTGGAAAAAAAACATTTTAAGCTACAGACAGCATGGATTCATGAAAGACAGAAGTTATCAGACAAACCTGATTTCTTTTTATGTAGAGGTAATAAGTAAAACCTTGGACAGAGGCGTGGCTGTGGACGTGGTATACTTGGATTTTGCAAAAGCCTTCGATACAGTTCCCCACACACGGCGGTAAGGTAAATATCAGTTTGTAAATGGATAGAACACTGGCTAAAAGACAGAATTCAGGGAGTAGTGGTTAATGATTCTTACTCTGAATGGTTTAAGGTTATCAGTGGTGTACCCCAAGGTTCAGTGCTGGGACCCTTACTTTTTAATATCTTTATAAATGATATTGGGTCTGGGATCAAAAGTAACATTTCTGTCTTTGCAGATGACACTAAGCCATGCAGTGGAATAACGTCCTTACAGGATGTCTCCAATTTACAAGCCAACCTCAATGCTCTGCCTAATTGGGCGACTATGTGGCAGATGAGGTTTAATGTTGATAAATGTAAAGTTATGCACTTGGGGGCTAAGAATAGGCATGCATCATACATACTAGGGGGAGTACAACTGGGGAGATCCGTAGTGGAGAAGGATCTGGGGGTTTTGGTAGATCATAAGCTCAATAATGACATGCAATGCCAAGCTGCAGTTTCCAAAGCGAGCAAAGTCCTTTCTTGTATTAAGAGAGGTATGGACTCCAGAGAGATAGATATAATTTTGCCCCTGTTCAATTCATTAGTAAGACCTCATCTGGAATATGCAGTTCAGCTTTGGGCACCAGTTCTCAAAAAGGATATTGGGGAACTGGAGAAAGTGCAGAGAAGGGCAACCAAACTGATAAGAGGCATGGAGGCATGGAGGAGCTCAGCTATGAGGAAAGATTAGAGAAACTGAATTTATTTACTCTTGAGAAGAGGAGATTAAGGGGGGATATGATCAACATGTACAAATGTATAAGAGGTCCATATAGTGAACTTGGTGTTGAGTTATTCACTTTACGGTCAAGACTGAGGACAAGGGGGCACTTTTTACATCTAGAGGAAAAGAGATTTCATCTCCAAATACGGAAAGGTTTCTTCACAGTAAGAGCTGTGAAAATGTGGAATAGACTCCCTGCAGAGGTGGTTCTGGCCAGCTCAGTAGATTGCTTTAAGAAAGGCCTGGATTCTTTCCTAAATGTACATAATATAACTGGGTACTGACATTTATAGGTAAAGTTGATCCAGGGAAATTCTGATTGCCTCTCGGGGGATCAGGAAGGAATTTTTTCCCCTGCTGTAACAAATTGGATCATGCTCTGCTGGGGTTTTTCACCTTCCTCTGGATCAACTGTGGGTATAGATTGGGTATATGGGATTGTATGATATTATTTAATTTTTGCTTTTGTTTTTATGGTTGAACTGGATGGATTTGTGTCTTTTTTCAACCTAACTAACTATGTAACTATGTAACTATGTGGATAATAGCTTGCACATGGGAGACAGAAGCTAAAGTAGCAAATCAAACTGGCTTGACGGTGATGTTTAATAAAAGTACTTGCCCAACTTTACTACATTTGGTCAGAAGACTCTGTAGAGGAGGACCCCCCACCTTATGTGGCTGCCAGTTTGGCTTTAAAGGGTCCATCTACAAAAGCACAAGAATTAGATTACATGAAACACACAAAAGATGAGCTGGGGAATATAGTGGGGAGCAGAGGTTTAACAGCCCCATATCAACCTAAAAATAGGGATTTGGCTCGTATCTTTGAAACAGATGTTTGGCATAAATCAAAAGGCATGTGAAAAATAATAATAAATGCGCAACCCTGTGAATAGCAAACAACGTGCCAGAAGCAATTATATATATATGTACTTAAAGGTTATCATATATACACAAATCCTCTGGATTCACATCCAGGTGAGTAAACAAAATAGTGAATGTGTAAAAAGCAGGAAGTCCATTCACTTCCACTGCCGGATTTTATCACAAAAAAATATATGAATTCACATAGACAGAGAAGTGTCCATTGATGAAGCAGACAACCAATATGTGACAGGAGATTGTAGATCTTCAATGCAAACTTCGGTTCAGCAGTAATGTACAAAAAGGCCGCTTACCAGAGCAGATGGGTCCCTGTCACGGAGACCAAACAAGCTCAGCACATACACCAGATCCAGGTGTCAGCAGTGTGATCATCTGAGTCCTCACTCCGCTCACCGATCTGAGGCTATCAGTGCACCTTCCGTCAGTGGGAACGCTCGTGTAGCGTGGTAAGTACCAGGTTTAGAGGGAGAAATAAAAGAACTTCATGGTGCAGTAAATTTGGTAAAAAAACGAGTACCATTTATTGTTAAAACATGGGAGCAGCCTCCTTTCCCAGTCGATGCCTCTTACGGAGAAACGCAGCGTAGGGCGTATGTCAGGATCCTGACGTCACCACGCCCCCAGCTGATTGGCTCGAGCCGCGGCGGGGTTCAGTGCTGTTTTGAAAGTTTTGTTTTACCTTCTTGTGGATGTCAGCCTACCCATGTTTTTTATTTTTTATTTTATTCTTTATTTTTATTTATCAAAATTCCAATTATATTACATTAATACATTTTTGTATATGCAATAATAATTAAGAGAAACATAGTAATCTATATTCTTATACATATATTTCTAAAATCCCATTTTCTCCCTCCTATCTCCCCCCCACCTCTATCCACCCCCTCCCTCCCTCTCCTACCTCTTGTTTTCCGTTCTTTTTACCTCTAGCATCTCAGATTTTCTGCATAACTCCATGTCTTCTTAAATTTCCTCCAGCATTCCCATTTATCCTTGAATCATGTTTCCCCATCTTCTAAGCTATACTTCAACTCCTCCATTCTATGTGTTTCTTCCACTGAATCAATCCACTCCCATACTGATGGGCTTTCCGCCTCTTGCCATTTTTTTGGAATCAGCCTTTTGGCCGCATTTAATAGGTGTGGAATAAGTGACTCTTTATACTGTTTGACTCCTCCTTCCCCTCCGTAGAATAAAACTATCCATGGATCCCTTTTAATCTCCTTCTCAGTAATTACTTTTATGAAGTCCAGGATTTTTTCCAAATATTTTTAAATTTTGGGACAATGACACCACAAGTGAGCAATTGTTCCCGTTTTCCTACTTCCTCGCCAGCATTCTGCGGTCTGTCCTACTTGAAATTTGCTTAATTTATCTGGCGTGGCGTACCAACCTGTGATACATTTGTAATTCATTTCTGCGTTCCTGCTGTCCATAGCAGAGGAGTGAGTCAATTTTATCATTTTATCTATAGTAATTTTATCTCTTTGTGTTCCTAATTCCCTTTCCCACTTCTTTATATATGGGGGCATCTCCAGTTCATCCACTGTCAGCAACAATTTATAAAGTTTTGATATAATGCCTTTTGAGTTATCAGCTGTACAAAGCCGTTCCAATGGCGTTAACTCCTCCCCCGACCTAATAGGCTGGGGTAAGTTCTGTACAAAGTGGTTCAGCTGGAGATACCTCCATTCATCCAAAATCATTAATTCCCTATTATGTCTTAATTCCTGAAATGGTATGGTTTTTCCTCTTTTTATTATATCTCTTAACTGTGCTTTATCTTTTTTTATCCAATTTCCTCCCACTATTTTTTTCCCCGGTGCAAAATATTCATTTTCTTTTAGTTCTATAAGAGGAGAGTTATAATCTCTGTCTATTTGTTTATGTAAGCTGTCCCATATTTTAAGTGCATTTCGTGTTATAACGTGAGTATTTTCATCTAGTGCTCTATACTGAGGAGGATTCCATATTATACTTCCCAATTGTGTCTTTGCCAGTGCCTTTTCAATTTTTACCCACCTTTTTTCGTGTCTGTCCTTGGCCCACTCTACCACCCGGGACAGCACCACCGCATTATAATATTTTTTAATATCGGGGACAGCTAGCCCTCTATGTTTTTTATCCTGCTTTAATACTGAGAAGGAGATTCTGTGTTTTTTATTCTTCCAAACAAAATTCATTAGCATGTTTTTTAACACTCTGAAGTATGGTTGGGGTACTACCAGCGGGATCAGCTGGAATTTATACAAGATCTTTGGTAATAATACCATCTTCAGAATGTTAATTCTTCCTAACCATGATATTGGGCTGTTTGTCATCCTTCTATATTCAGTTTTCATCTTATCTAATAAGGGGATATAATTTATGTTATACATTTTTTTTTTATTGAGTTAGCCAGTTTTACTCCTAGGTACTTCAGCTCCTTCTGCCAGGGAAAACTATACTCCTCTCGTAGGCTCCGTTCTTCGCCCTTACTAATGTTGGCATTTAGGATCTCGGTCTTGGTTATATTAATTTTAAAGTTTGATATTTCACCATATTGTTTAAGGATTTTAAGTAAATTTGGTAATGTAATCCTGAGCTTAGTAATATAGAACAGGACATCGTCTGCATAAACTGAGAGTTTGTGTTCATCTTCTTCTATCTTAATACCTTTGACGTCGGGGTTATTTCATATCGTAGCTAAGAGGGGTTCTAGGGACAACACAAATAAGAGAGGGGATAGGGGACAGCCCTGTCTAGTCTCGTTTTTCATCTCAAAAGCTGGAGACAGCGTGCCGTTTATTTTAATCCTGCCCATAGGATGATGATAAAGTGTTTTAATCCATTGTATAATCCTAGATCCTATTCCCATGGTTTCCAGGGTTCGTATCATGAGTCCCCAGTCTACCCTGTCAAATGCCTTTTCTGCATCTACTGACAGGACTAGACCTGGGGACCCATTCTCTTTTATCTTCTGAAGGAGGAGTAATGCTCTCACCCCATTATCCCTCCCTTCCCTTCCTGGGATAAATCCCACTTGGTCCGGATGTACCAATGTGGGCATCAGTCCCTTCATTCGTTCTGCTAAGACTTTTGCGTACAATTTTATATCCGCGTTTAGCAGCGAGATCGGCCTATACCCAGAGTATAAAATGTAATCCTTTCCCTCCTTCGGGATAACCGTTATTGTCGCTACTGAGGCCTCTCTGCCCATTTCGTATTCCGACCCTAACCCATTCATATATTTACATAACCTGGGAATCAAAATCTTCTTATATTTTTAAAGTATAGCTCTGTAAACCCGTCGGGGCCGGGACTTTTTCCTGCAGTTGTATCCATCAGTGCTCTACTTATTTCCTCTTCCGTTATAGGTTTATCTAGCGCCAATCTTTCAATTTTATTAATCTTGGGCAACCTCGCTTTTCCTAAGAATTCCTCTGTTTTTAGTTGTTTCTCTCCTATCCGCCATCCCTTCTGCTCCACTGAATATAATCCTTCGTAATAATTTCTAAATGTTTCTGCTATGTCCTTTGTTGCATATACTACCTCTCCGTTCTTTTTTTTATCTTTTCTATATTGTAACGGGAAGGCCCGGGGAACTCAGAATCGCTTAGAAAGTATGAGATACCCTTGCTTCAGCTCCCCCAATGCCTCTTATGTGTCAACCACCCTGTGTCTCTATTAGGGGCACAGGGTGAATGAAAACCCCAATATGGTCTATGATAGCCATATTCAATGCTGCACATACATTGTATCTAGATTGGATGTGTACTGTGAGGGGGGGGGGGGTTGTGTAATCATTGCTGTGAGGAGTTAAGGTGATTTGCATTCTATTGTGGCTTGTGGGAATTAAGCCTATAATTATAGGTTGTGGAACTAGCAGCAGACAGGTTAATCACCTGCCTGCTTGTGTTGTAAATGAGTCTAGGAGGGTCTGGAGACCCTTTTGGTGTGAATAGGGATAGTTAACTCTATGCCTGTGTGCATTGCACTCGGCAGACGGACCGTCTACCAACCCTTTCATTATAAGATGTGTATTGAAGGTCGTTATGTTCTATTGTGTAAAGTCTTTTGAAGCCTAACAGACGTCAAAATAATGTGTTGAGTCTTGTAATGTGTGGGTGGAGCTGGGCCATTGTTCATGTTAAACTAAGGTGTATTGGATGTATATAAAAGTTACAATGTTTTTCTCAATAAATTCATTCGATGCTAGGAAGATACAGAGTGCGTCTCGTTCTTCCAGAAGGATTAATTCCTATGGGAAGTGGTCGTCTGGCTGTGGAGGATCGACAGGGAATTTGTGTCCAGGAGAGGGAAGGGATCTAAACGGCGTTACCCCCTTTCGTATTTGGGGTGCCGTTACATATATAATTTCTAGTCTTTTTCTTTTGTACCATTTTTGCTAGATGTTTACTGGACTTATCCCCCCACATATATCTTTCTTTTGCTATGCAATTTATTGTCCTTTTAGTCTCTTGTTCCATAAGTTCTTTAAGTTCGTCCCTTTTCATTACTAGTTTATGGTATAACTCTTGTTGTTGCCCCTGTTTTTTTATGTTCTTGTTCAGCTTTAAATATTTCTCCAATCAGGGAGTTAAGTTTTCTACTTCTCTCTTTTTTCTTCCTTGTCCCTTCCGCAATCAAAATCGCCCTAATATAGGCCTTGTGTGCCTCCCATAGGGTTTCCCCTGAGATCCCTTCCGTATCATTTGTCAGGAAGTATTGTTTGAATTCCTTCCGCACCCTCTCTAATCCTTCCTTATCCCGGAGTAGTTCTTCATTTAATCGCCAGGTATAGGGTTGCATTTGATATCCGGGTACTTTTATTTTCATACTTATTGGGGCATGGTCCAAGAGTGAAGCTATTTCTATGTTTGATTCCATGACCTTATCCAACATTCTATGTTCGACCATTATGTAGTCTATCCTCGAGTACGTCCCGTGTACAGGGAAGAAAAACGTATAGTCCTGTTGTTTTGGATGCATAATCCTCCATATATCCACCATCTGACTATTATGCAATTTTTGTTTTATCTTTGTCCGCTGTATGTTATTTGTCCCCTGTACCCGGGACTAGGGATGAGCTCGGTGTTCGAGTCGAACATACGTTCGACTCGAACATCGGCTGTTCGATCGTTCGGCGAACATCGAACGATTTGGGCCGTTCGCGCAAAATTCGAGTGACGCAAATGGGCCACAATACACAGAGCCATCGCAGTGCAATCCCGGCGCTGTGATTGGCCAAGCATGCACTGTGACCTCGCATGCTTGGCCAATCACAGCGCCGGCAGCTAGGAGAGCCATGATTGGCCACAGGCAGGTTGCCTGTGGGCAATTATAGCTCAGGGGGTTTAGCACATGCCCCACACTATAAAAGGCCGCCAGCGCGGCGGCCTTGTGTAGTGTGTTCCGGAGCAGGGAAAGAGAAGGATAGGCAGGGACAGTGTGATATTCTTTGTGATATTCTTGTGTGCAGGGAGAGAGAAGGATAGGCAGGGAGAGTGTCAGTGTCATATTCTTTGCTAAACCTTGTGTGCAGGGAGAGAGAAGGATAGGCAGGGGACAGTGTCAGTGTCATATTCTTTGCTAAACCTTGTGTGCAGGGAGAGAGAAGGATAGGCAGGGAGAGGGTCAGTGTCATATTCTTTGCTAAACCTTGTGTACAGGGAGAGAGAAGGATAGGCAGGGAGAGTGTCAGTGTCATATTCTTTGATAAACCTTGTGTGCAGGGAGAGAGAAGAATAGGCAGGGGACAGTGTCAGTGTCATTGTTGCTAAGCCTCCTGCACAGTATACACCTGAAGCTAGCCCTTATTGCTGTGTTTTCCTGGTGTGTTACACTAACAGGCATTTGCAGCACTTACAGCGGGCGGAGTGTGCCTCCTGCACATTATACACCTGAAGCTAGCCCGTATTGCTGTGTTTTCCTGGTGTGTTACACCAACAGGCATTTGCAGCACTTACAGCAGGCGTAGTGTGATTCCTGCAAAATATACTCCTGAAGCTTCGCCTTATTGCTGTGTTTTCCTAGTGTGTTACACCAACAGGCATTTGCAGCACTTACAGCAGGCGTAGTGTGATTACTGCAAAATATACACCTGAAGCTAGCCCGTATTAATGTGTTTTCCTGGTGTGTTACACCAACAGGCATTTGCAGCACTTACAGCAGGCGTAGTGTGATTCCTGCAAAATATACTCCTGAAGCTACGCCTTATTGCTCTGTTTTCCTAGTGTGTTACACCAACAGGCATTTGCAGCACTTACAGCAGGCGTAGTGTGATTCCTGCAAAATATACTTCTGAAGCTAGCCCGTATTGCTGTGTTTTCCTGGTGTGTTACACCAACAGGCATTTGCAGCACTTACAGCAGGCGTAGTGTGATTCCTGCAAAAAATATTCCTGAAGCTACGCCTTATTGCTCTGTTTTCCTAGTGTGTTACACCAACAGGCATTCGCAGCACTTACAGCAGGCGTAGTGTGATTCCTGCAAAATATACTCCTGAAGCTAGCCCGTATTGCTGTGTTTTCCTGGTGTGTTACACCAACAGGCATTTGCAGCACTTACAGCAGGCGTAGTGTGATTCCTGCAAAATATACTCCTGAAGCTAGCCCGTATTGCTGTGTTTTCCTGGTGTGTTACACCAACAGGCATTTGCAGCACTTACAGCAGGCGTAGTGTGATTCCTGCAAAAAATATTCCTGAAGCTACGCCTTATTGCTCTGTTTTCCTAGTGTTTTACACCAACAGGCATTTGCAGCACTTACAGCAGGCGTAGTGTGATCCCTGCAAAATATACTCCTGAAGCTACGCCTTATTGCTCTGTTTTCCTAGTGTGTTACACAAACAGGCATTTGCAGCACTTACAGCAGGCGTAGTGTGATTCCTGCAAAATATACTCCTGAAGCTAGCCCGTATTGCTGTGTTTTCCTAGTGTGTTACACAAACAGGCATTTGCAGCACTTACAGCTGGCGTGGTGTGATTCCTGCAAAATATACACCTGAAGCTAGCCCGTATTGCTGTGTTTTCCTGGTGTGTTACACCAACAGGCATTTGCAGCACTTACAGCAGGCGTAGTGTGATTCCTGCAAAATATACTCCTGAAGCTAGCCCGTATTGCTGTTTTTTCCTGGTGTGTTACACCAACAGGCATTTGCAGCACTTACAGCAGGCGTAGTGTGATTCCTGCAAAATATACTCCTGAAGCTACGCCTTATTGCTCTGTTTTCCTAGTGTGTTACACCAACAGGCATTTGCAGCACTTACAGCAGGCGTAATGTGATTCCTGCAAAATATACTCCTGAAGCTAACCCGTATTGCTGTGTTTTCCTGGTGTGTTACACCAACAGGCATTTGCAGCACTTACAGCAGGCGTAGTGTGATTCCTGCAAAATATACTTCTGAAGCTAGCCCGTATTGCTGTGTTTTCCTGGTGTGTTACACCAACAGGCATTTGCAGCACTTACAGCAGGCGTAGTGTGATTCCTGCAAAAAATATTCCTGAAGCTACGCCTTATTGCTCTGTTTTCCTAGTGTGTTACACCAACAGGCATTTGCAGCACTTACAGCAGGCGTAGTGTGATTCCTGCAAAATATACTCCTGAAGCTAGCCCGTATTGCTGTGTTTTCCTGGTGTGTTACACCAACAGGCATTTGCAGCACTTACAGCAGGCGTAGTGTGATTCCTGCAAAATATACTCCTGAAGCTAGCCCGTATTGCTGTGTTTTCCTGGTGTGTTACACCAACAGGCATTTGCAGCACTTACAGCAGGCGTAGTGTGATTCCTGCAAAAAATATTCCTGAAGCTACGCCTTATTGCTCTGTTTTCCTAGTGTTTTACACCAACAGGCATTTGCAGCACTTACAGCAGGCGTAGTGTGATTCCTGCAAAATATACTCCTGAAGCTACGCCTTATTGCTCTGTTTTCCTAGTGTGTTACACAAACAGGCATTTGCAGCACTTACAGCAGGCGTAGTGTGATTCCTGCAAAATATACTCCTGAAGCTAGCCCGTATTGCTGTGTTTTCCTAGTGTGTTACACAAACAGGCATTTGCAGCACTTACAGCTGGCGTGGTGTGATTCCTGCAAAATATACACCTGAAGCTAGCCCGTATTGCTGTGTTTTCCTGGTGTGTTACACCAACAGGCATTTGCAGCACTTACAGCAGGCGTAGTGTGATTCCTGCAAAATATACTCCTGAAGCTAGCCCGTATTGCTGTGTTTTCCTGGTGTGTTACACCAACAGGCATTTGCAGCACTTACAGCAGGCGTAGTGTGATTCCTGCAAAATATACTCCTGAAGCTACGCCTTATTGCTCTGTTTTCCTAGTGTGTTACACCAACAGGCATTTGCAGCACTTACAGCAAGCGTAATGTGATTCCTGCAAAATATACTCCTGAAGCTAACCCGTATTGCTGTGTTTTCCTAGTGTGTTACACCAACAGGCATTTGCAGCACTTACAGCAGGCGTAGTGTGATTTCTGCAAAATATACACCTGAAGCTAGCCCGTATTGCTGTGTTTTCCTGGTGTGTTACACCAACAGGCATTTGCAGCACTTACAGCGGGCATAGTGTGCTTCCTGCAAAATATACTCCTGAAGCTAGGCCTTATTGCTGGTTTTCCCATCTCCCTGCAGGCCATTAGAATGTCTGGAAGGCAAACAAGGAGAGGCAGACAGTCAGGAGACAATAAAAGAGGGCAAGCAGGCTCTGTGTGTAGAGACAACAGTGCTGGTCGTGGACGCGGTGCATCACCATCAGCACGTGGCCATGGGACACGCTTGTCCTTCTTTTCGGCAGCTGGACGTGTTGAGCCGCATCATGCCGAAGACTTGGTAGAGTGGATGACCAAGCCCTCCTCATCCTCCTCATCCTTTCTCACCCAGGCTCAGGGTACTGGCAAAGCAGCTGCCAAAGCGTCCTCTTCCCTGGTATCAATGTCATCATCAGTCACTCCTTCCCTAGACCCACCATGTCCTCCTGAGGAGTCCCCTGAACTGTTTGAGCACAGTGTTGGGTACATGCTCCAGGAGGATGCCCAGCGTTTCGAAGGGTCTGATGATGATACCCAGCTAGAGGAATGCAGTAGCGTGAGAGCAGAGAGAGGGGATGCTCAAGAAGGACACCAATCTGGCAGTCATGTTCCAGCAACTGCAGCATACTGCCAGATTGGCTCCAGTGATGAGGAGGGAGGGGATGATGAGGTCACTGACTCCACGTGGGTGCCTAATAGGAGAGAGGAGGAGGAGGAGGATGAGGAGGAGGCACATCTCCAACGAGGCAGGATGCCCTCGGGGGGCCAGCGTAAGGGCAGCACACCGACGGAATCACACCGCAGAGCTCCGCCTGTGCAGGGCGCTGCCTCTGCCCGTTATTCAAACAGTTCTTTGGTGTGGGCCTTTTTTGAGTCGAGTGCATCAGATCGCACAGCTGCTGTTTGCAACATATGTCTCAAGCGTATATCGCGTGGCCAAAACATCAGCCGCATGGGCACCACATGCTTGACCAGACATATGTTGACCTGCCATGCAGCTCGTTGGCAAGCCTACCTTAAAGACCCACACCAAAGAACAAAGCGGACCTCTCCTTGCACCACATCAGCTGGGATCTCCAACCCCACTATACCTTCAGTCCTCTCTGAAACCTGCACTGAGAGGAATGAAGGTGTAGAATTAGGTGTGTCACAGCCAAGTACTTGCGGGCACTCTGCTAGCAGTACACCGACGTCTGATTCTAGCAGGCAAATTTCCCTGCCCCAGCTGCTGGACCGTTGAAAGAAGTTCACTCCCAGCCATCCACATGCCCAGCGGTTGAATGCTAGCTTGGCTAAATTGCTAGCGCTTCAATTGCTGCCTTTTCAGTTGGTAGACTCGGCCCCCTTCCGTGAGTTTGTGCAATGTGCGGTTCCTCAGTGGCAGGTTCCCAAACGCCACTTTTTCTCACGGAAGGCGATTCCGGCTCTCTCCCGGCATGTGGAAGGCAATGTCTTGGCCTCGATGGACAGGGCGGTCAGCGGTAAGGTGCATATTACCGTTGACTCATGGTCCAGCAGGCATGGACAGGGACGTTACCTTTCTTTCACGGCCCATTGGGTCACTCTTTTGGCAGCTGGGAAGGATGCAGGACAAGGTACAGTAGTGTTGGAGGTTGTTCCGCCGCCACGCCTCCAAAATGCTACTACTGGTTGTGACACACCTCTCTCCTCCACCCCCTCCTCTTCTTCTTCCTCCATGGCCTCTTCCTGTGCTTTGTCCTCGGAACCAGCGGTGCTCCGTAGGCGTTCAAGGGGCTACGCAAGTACGCAGGCAAAAAGATGCCATGCCGTGCTTGCGCTGGTGTGTTTGGGGGACAGGAGCCACACTGGGGCAGAGGTTCTGTCTGCTCTGCAGGGGCAGGCCGAGAGGTGGTTGATGCCACGCCAGCTTAAGCCAGGAATGGTGGTTTGCGACAATGGCACCAACCTCCTCTCCGCCCTCCGACAGGGACAACTGACCCATGTGCCCTGTGTGGCTCACGTCCTTAACCTGGTGGTGCAGCAGTTCTTGGGCAGGTACCCGGGCTTACAGGATGTCCTGAGGCAGGCCAGGAAATTCTGTGTGCATTTCCGCAGATCTTATAATGCCAGTGCTCGCCTGGCAGAGCTGCAAAAGGAGTTGAACCTGCCCAAGAACCGCCTTATATGTGACATGCCCACCAGGTGGAACTCAACGTTGGCCATGCTGCAGCGGCTGCACACGCAGCAGAGGGCCATCAATGAGTACCTGTGCGACTACGGCACCAGGACAGGGTCAGGGGAGCTCAGGTTTTTTTCACCACGCCAGTGGGGCATGATCAGGGATGCATGCACTGTCCTGGCACCATTTGAGGAGGCCACGAGGATGGTGAGCAGTGACAGTGCATGCATCAGTGACACTGTACCTCTTGTCCACCTGTTGGAACATACGCTGCGTGGAATAATGGACAGGGCACTTGAGGCAGAACAGAGGCAGGAAGAGGAGGACTTCCTTTCCTCTCAAGGCCCCCTTTACCCAGACAGTGTTCCTTCTGTCCCACCCATCGCACAGGAAGTGGAGGAGGAGGATTGTGTCAGCATGGAGGTGGAGCCTGGCACTCAGCATCATCAGCAGCAGTCTTTTAGGGATGATTTACTGTCCCAAGAAACCAGTGGACTTGTACGTGGCTGGGAGGAGGTGGCTGCGGATCATGTCGTCCTTAGTGACCCAGAGGACTCCGGACCGAATGCCTCAGCTAACCTACGCTGCATGGCCTCCCTGATCCTGCAAAGTCTGCGGAAGGATCCTCGTATTCTTCGGATCAAGGAGAGGGACCATTACTGGCTGGCCACTCTCCTTGATCCACGGTACAAGGGTAAGGTTGCGGACCTTATCTTACCGTCGCAGAGGGAGCAGAGGATGAGACAACTCCGGGAGGCCTTGCAGAAAGGTCTGTGCAACGCATTCCCAGAGACAGGGAGGTTACAAACTCATGGTCCTGGACAACGAGTTGCTGAGGCTTCGGTCAGTCAAAGAAGGAGCGGTGGGGAAGGTGGCCGTCTGACCGATGCGTTCAGACAATTCTTTAGTCCGCAGCCCCAAGGTATGATCGGTTCCAGCAACCTTCGCCAGCGTCTGATATACATGGTGCAGGAATACCTAGGGGCAAGGTCAGACTTGGACACCTTCCCCACCGAAAATCCTCTGGCTTACTGGGTCTTGAGGATGGATCACTGGCCAGAGCTTGCACAGTATGCAATTGAGCTACTGGCCTGTCCTGCATCCAGTGTTCTTTCAGAATGCACATTCAGTGCTGCTGGAGGATTTGTCATGGATCACAGGGTGCGCCTGTCCACCGACTCGGTTCATCGACTGACTTTCATAAAGATGAACCAGTCTTGGATCACCACCAGCTACCAAACACCTGAAGCTGATATAACAGACTAATTTATTTTCAAATGTCACATCCCTTCAAGACGCTGATGCTGAGTGACTGTCCTGTTATGTTGACTGACTATCCTCCTCCTCCTCAATGATCCGATTGATGATGATAGCTTGGAAGAACATTTTTGTTTCTGGGTGCCGCCACCAGTGCCTAAGGCCCAATTTTTCAGCCCCTGTTTAACAGGGGCATCTAATTACAATTTTTTATGCAATGCTTTGCAGCAGGGCTCATTCCTGCACTCCAACTAGAGTATCTGGGAGAGGTTGCAGTGTCGTGGCACCAGCACCAGTGCCTAAGGCCCAATTTTTCAGCCCCTGTTTAACAGGGGCATGTAAATACATTTTTTTATGCAATGCTTTACAGCAGGGCTCATTCCTGCACTCCAACTAGAGTATCTGGGAGGGGTTGCAGTGTCGTGGGACCAGCACCAGTGCCTAAGGCCCAATTTTTCAGCCCCTGTTTAACAGGGGCGTGTAATTACAATTTTTGATGCAATACTTTGCAACAGGGCTCATTGCTGTGCTCCAAGTACAGTATCTGTGAGGGGTTGCAGTGTTGTGGCACCAGTGCCTAAGGCCCAATTTTTCTGCCCCTGTTTAACAGGGGCATGTAATTACAATACTTGATCTAATAATTCACAGCAGGGCCCATTCCTGCGCCCATCAAGAGTAACTGTGAGGCCTTATAGTGTTGTGTCAACACCACCACCACCACCACCAAAGGCCCAATTTTTCAGCCCCTGTTCAACAGGGGCAGGCAATTACAATTCTTGATCTAATAATTCACAGCAGGGCCCATTCATGCGCCCACCAAGAGTAACTGTGAAGGCTTACAGTGTTGTGTCAACACCACCACCACCACCACCACCAAAGGCCCAATTTTTCAGCCCCTGTTCAACAGGGGCATGCAATTACAATTCTTGATCTAATAATTCACAGCAGGGCCCATTCATGCGCCCACCAAGAGTAACTGTGAGGGCTTACAGTGTTGTGGCAACACCAACATGTAAGGGGCAAATTTCAGCAGAGTATATAGGGCAGGCCCCTACTTTCAAACATCCAACTTACAAACGACTCCTACTTGCAAACGGAAGGAGACAACAGGAAGTGAGAGGAAATCTACCCCTAGGAAGGGAAATTCTCTCCTGTAAGAGTTAATATGGGAAAAAGGTGTCTCCTCTCTACTGATGCTTTATCACCAATCCTTGTTTCAATAAAAACCTCACTTTTCAAAAACATTTGTCATTGGGATGGAAAGTGAGGTGAAATGTTCTGAACAGGGGCACAGACAGCAAAACAAATGTTACAGGGGTGATAACCCTTCCCTATGTTTTCCAAAAAGCTTAAAAATCGATTTTTTGGCTGGAGCTACACTTAAAAAATGTACCTGTTCAAAATTACAAACAGATTCTACATAAGAACAAACCTACAGTCCCTATCTTGTATGCACCGCCTGCATACGGCTGTTCAGAGTATATAGGGCCTTTTTTATTTTGTGTGCGGGGTTCCCCTTAATATCCATACAAGACCCAAAGGGGCTGGTAATGGGCTGGGGTTGGGGGGGGGGGTGATGGGGTAGCTATGCCATTTTTCTTAAAGATTTTCATCCATATTACCGGGACCAGACATTACATTAAAGCCGCAAGCAGTTTTAAATGGCTTTTTTTCCTTTAGAAATGTCATTTTGTGCAGGGACAGTTCTAAACACGGGAAACACGTGGCACTTCACAGGCATACTTTAGACACCCCCCAGGTACGATATTTAAAGGAATATTTGCCTTTTTTTTCACTTTATGCATCATTAAAATGACTGCTCCCAAAAAACGGCCGTTTTTAAAACTTCTTTTTGCATTGATACATGTCCCCTGGTGCAGAACCCGGGTTCCCAAACCCTTTTTAGGACAATAACATGCATAATAGTCGTTATAATTAGCACTTTAGATTTCGAACGTTCGCATCCATTGTATTTAATAGGGTTCTAACGTTCGTGCAAACTTTCAGTCCGTTCGCGGGTTCTGGTGCGAACCAAACCCGGGGGTGTACGGCTCATCCCTACCCGGGACATACTATCTACTGCCGGATCCATGCAAAAGTTCATATCCCCCATCAAGACTACATAGCCGGCCCCAAATTCCTTCAATTTTCCCAAGATTTCATTAAGATATTTAATGGGGTTCACATTGGGGGCATAGATGTTTGCCAAAGTGCATCTCATTTCTCCTAACTTCCCTTTTAAAAAAATGAATCTTCCATCTTTATCCGTCATCCTTTCCTCCAATGTGAACAGCATTTCCTTGGCAAACCCAATTGCGACCCCCCTCGCTCTCTTATAGATAGTGTCCCCATAGTACCACTTCGGGTAGTTGGATGAAAATAGTTTAACATTTGATTCTAAGGTTAGATGGGTCTCCTGTAGAAAAACCACATCTGCTCTATAATGTTTGAGCTGTTTCAAAATCTTTAGCCTCTTGGTAGGCGTGTTTAACCCTTTAACATTATAAGACATAAAATTTATTACTGACATCTGCTCTCTTTTTTTTTTTCTGAGCTATTTGCGTTTTATCTGTCTGCCATATATTTTCCCATTTCTTTTTTACAGAATCCCTGAGGTAGAATCTCCCCTCCCCCCTCCTCCATCCCCCCTCTCTCCCCTCCTATCCCCTCCCCTCCCCCTCCCTCCCTTTGGCCCCTTACTGGCCTTAGAACCATTAGTGGTCCCATTTCTTCCACTTGGTTCCCTCATTTTAAAGGTGTGGCTCTAACCCTGCCGCTCGGCCCCCCTCACCCTCCCCTTTAGTTTTAGGGGGGTGAGGGAGCCCGAAGGTGCTACATGGAGGCCCAGTCAGCCTTTCTCAGCGCCCTGTCCCTCCTCCCCCCCTCATTCTACCCCCCACCCCAGTTTTAAATGGCTTTTTTTCCTTTAGAAATGTCATTTTGTGCAGGGACAGTTCTAAACACGGGAAACACGTGGCACTTCACAGGCATACTTTAGACACCCCCCAGGTATGATATTTAAAGGAATATTTGCCTTTTTTTTTCACTTTATGCATCATTAAAATGACTGCTCCCAAAAAACGGCCGTTTTTAAAACTTCTTTTTGCATTGATACATGTCCCCTGGTGCAGAACCCGGGTTCCCAAACCCTTTTTAGGACAATAACATGCATAATAGTTGTTATAATTAGCACTTTAGATTTCGAACGTTTGCATCCATTGTATTTAATAGGGTTCTAACGTTCGTGCGAACTTTCAGTCCGTTCGCGGGTTCTGGTGCGAACCGAACCCGGGGGTGTTCGGCTCATCCCTACCCGGGACGTACTATCTACTGCCGGATCCATACAAAAGTTCATATCCCCCATCAAGACTACATAGCCGGCCCCAAATTCCTTCAATTTTCCCAAGATTTCATTAAGATATTTAATGGGGTTCACATTGGGGGCATAGATGTTTGCCAAAGTGCATCTCATTTCTCCTAACTTCCCTTTTAAAAAAATGAATCTTCCATCTTTATCCGTCATCCTTTCCTCCAATGTGAACAGCATTTCCTTGGCAAATCCAATTGCGAGCCCCCTCGCTCTCTTATAGATAGTGTCCCCATAGTACCACTTCGGGTAGTTGGATGAAAATAGTTTAACATTTGATTCTAAGGTTAGGTGGGTCTCCTGTAGAAAAACCACGTCTGCTCTATAATGTTTGAGCTGTTTCAAAATCTTTAGCCTCTTGGTAGGCGTGTTTAACCCTTTAACATTATAAGACATAAAATTTATTACTGACATCTGCTCTCTTTTTTTTTTCTGAGCTATTTGCGTTTTATCTGTCTGCCATATATTTTCCCATTTCTTTTTTACAGAATCCCTGAGGTAGAATCTCCCCTCCCCCCTCCTCCATCCCCCCTCTCTCCCCTCCTATCCCCTCCCCTCCCCCTCCCTCCCTTTGGCCCCTTACTGGCCTTAGAACCATTAGTGGTCCCATTTCTTCCACTTGGTTCCCTCATTTTAAAGGTGTGGCTCTAACCCTGCCGCTCGGCCCCCCTCACCCTCCCCTTTAGTTTTAGGGGGGTGAGGGAGCCCGAAGGTGCTACATGGAGGCCCAGTCAGCCTTTCTCAGCGCCCTGTCCCTCCTCCCCCCCTCATTCTACCCCCCCACCCCAGTTTTAAATGGCTTTTTTTCCTTTAGAAATGTCATTTTGTGCAGGGACAGTTCTAAACACGGGAAACACGTGGCACTTCACAGGCATACTTTAGACACCCCCCAGGTATGATATTTAAAGGAATATTTGCCTTTTTTTTCACTTTATGCATCATTAAAATGACTGCTCCCAAAAAACGGCCGTTTTTAAAACTTCTTTTTGCATTGATACATGTCCCCTGGTGCAGAACCCGGGTTCCCAAACCCTTTTTAGGACAATAACATGCATAATAGTTGTTATAATTAGCACTTTAGATTTCGAACGTTTGCATCCATTGTATTTAATAGGGTTCTAACGTTCGTGCGAACTTTCAGTCCGTTCGCGGGTTCTGGTGCGAACCGAACCCGGGGGTGTTCGGCTCATCCCTACCCGGGACGTACTATCTACTGCCGGATCCATACAAAAGTTCATATCCCCCATCAAGACTACATAGCCGGCCCCAAATTCCTTCAATTTTCCCAAGATTTCATTAAGATATTTAATGGGGTTCACATTGGGGGCATAGATGTTTGCCAAAGTGCATCTCATTTCTCCTAACTTCCCTTTTAAAAAAATGAATCTTCCATCTTTATCCGTCATCCTTTCCTCCAATGTGAACAGCATTTCCTTGGCAAATCCAATTGCGAGCCCCCTCGCTCTCTTATAGATAGTGTCCCCATAGTACCACTTCGGGTAGTTGGATGAAAATAGTTTAACATTTGATTCTAAGGTTAGATGGGTCTCCTGTAGAAAAACCACGTCTGCTCTATAATGTTTGAGCTGTTTCAAAATCTTTAGCCTCTTGGTAGGCGTGTTTAACCCTTTAACATTATAAGACATAAAATTTATTACTGACATCTGCTCTCTTTTTTTTTTCTGAGCTATTTGCGTTTTATCTGTCTGCCATATATTTTCCCATTTCTTTTTTACAGAATCCCTGAGGTAGAATCTCCCCTCCCCCCTCCTCCATCCCCCCTCTCTCCCCTCCTATCCCCTCCCCTCCCCCTCCCTCCCTTTGGCCCCTTACTGGCCTTAGAACCATTAGTGGTCCCATTTCTTCCACTTGGTTCCCTCATTTTAGAGGTGTGGCTCTAACCCTGCCGCTCGGCCCCCCTCACCCTCCCCTTTAGTTTTAGGGGGGTGAGGGAGCCCGAAGGTGCTACACGGAGGCCCAGTCAGCCTTTCTCAGCGCCCTGTCCCTCCTCCCCCCCTCATTCCACCCCCCACCCCAGATCCCCCAAGACAATCCTCGCCTATAATTATTCTATGCTCCTGTTATCATCTACTAGCAGCTTAATTTTTAATGTCCTCTTTGTTTTATATCTCAGTTTCCTTCTCTATCCATCCAGGCAGATCTGGTATCTGCAAGTCTAATTTATTACAGAATCCTGCTAGTTCATCAGGGAACCTTAGTCTTGCTGCTTTTTCTTCTTTCTGGCCTATAAGACATGCCGGGAATCCCCAGTTATATTTAATATTCTGCGCCTTAATTTGCTCCAGGAGGGGTTTTATCAAATTAGTTTTTATTGAGAACAAATTTTCTTGTACAAACAGGGTACAAACATTGTACAGTAAGCATAGAAGAAAAATAGTAGCAGTTACATATTATGATAAGGCACTATCAGAATTATAATCAAAATATTGTTGCGAGGGTAGATTTAGTTAAACATCAGAGATGGGTAGGGAGACCCTCTCAGAGATACATTTGTTTCCATTATAACCATGGGCGAGTAGAATAGAAGGAAAGTAGAGGGGAGGATAGGGGGAGAGGGGGAGGATGGGGGAGGGGAGGGGGATGGAGGGAGATGGATCATGTCAGAGGTGGTTCATGAGCACATTATCAGCTAGTAATGTAGAGCATTTGTACACTTATCCTTTGTACCAGGAGGTCCAGATATTCCAGTGGTTATGTAGTAATTGGTTTCTGCCTTCCTTTCTTGCTATCATAGATTCAAAGATGTAGTTAGTATGTGTGATACCTAAGACTTCAGACACATTGGGGGATACATTTGATTTCCAATTTTTGGTTATGACTGATCTAGCAGCAAGAAATATGTGTGTTACCACAGTTCGGTAGTTAGGAGGAAATTTCTCAATATTAAGATTTAGTAGTGCCATTCCAGGGCTAGGAGACAGGAGAATTCCAGTGATACGAAAGATACATGCAAAAATACTGTTCCAGAAGCTAACTAGATTTTTACACTTCCAGAATACATGTAAAATATTCCCAACTTCTCCACAGTCTCTCCAGCATAAGGGGGAGCTGTTGTGGTAATATTTGGACATTTTGTATGGGGTGAGGTACCATCTTTGGGCTATTTTTAATGAAAGTTCCCAGTGGTTAACACATCTAGAAGCTTTGTATACTGATTTGAGTGCCATTTTCCATTGTGCGGTTGTGAAGGATTCTCCTATCTCCTGCTCCCATTTGTGAAATGGCGTTAGTTTGGTGAATGCAAATTTACTTTGGAAGTAGTTATAAAAAAGCGTTATGCCTTTTATAGAGCTGGATTCGCTACTAAAGAATTTCCATAAGCCGTCCTGCATAGGGACCTGGATATTCTTCAGGGAATTCAGGAAATGAGAAAGTTGAAGGTATTTGTAGTGGTCAGACTGTGGGATAGAGTATTCTGAGACTAGGGCATCGAAGGATTTAAGTGAGTTGTTGTCGTATAAGTCGGATATTAAGGTGATACCCCGAGCCTTCCATTTAGAGTAGTTTGCATGTAGGATTGCGCTATTCAGTAATTCTAATGGAATTGGGAGGTGGATGTCTGAGGGGGGTGTAGTGGTATGTTTGTTAAGGTCCCTCCATACTATGAGTGAGGCCCTAATGGTAAGCGGTAGGTTTCGGAGTGGGAAAGGTTTCCAGGTGTCTATAAGTAGGAGGTGATAAATGTTGTGCGTCGGGCATAATGCTTGTTCTAATCTGCACCAGGGTTTGGTGGTCTGTGCAGGGAACCAACATTTAAGTTGTGTAAGTAAGGCTGCTCTATAATAATCTTTTAAGTCCACCAAGCCCATACCTCCAGCCAGTCTGTGTTTAATAAGCAGTGTTTTTGAGCATCTTGGTCGTTTGGATCCCCAAATATATTGTTTGAGTTGAAGGTTAAGTATGTTGAGATGAGTAGTTTTAAGTGGGATAGGAAGAGTGCGAAAAACATATAAAATTTGGGGGAGGAGTAGCATCTTGAAGGAAGCTAGGCGGCCAGACCATGTTAGATCTGTTTTAGTTAACCGCCGTATTTCTAATGCTAGTTTGGCTATTAAGGGAGTGTAATTAACTTCAGCTAGTTTGTTGGGGTCTGCTGTGAGATGAAGTCCCAGGTATGGTATACTAGACGAACTCCAAGTGTAAGGGAAGTCCTTCTGTAGCCGTCGTTGGAGATGGGTGGAAAGGTTAAGTCCTAGAATGAGGGATTTTGTAAAATTGACTTTGTAGTAAGATATTTGACTAAAATTGACTAGGTTGCTATGGGCTTGAGAGAGAGAGGTTTGTGGGGAGGTCAAAAGTAGAATGATGTCGTCCGCAAAGAGGTTTATGTTGTGGGATTCCCCTAGTACGTTGAAACCTGGGGTCCCTGGATGGGTTCTAATTTTCTATAATGAGATTGAAAATTGAGGGGGAGAGGGGGCATCCTTGCCTAGTGCCGTTGGTAATGGCGAAAGGGCGGGATAACATATTAGAGGTGTACACTTGTGCGCAAGGGGAGGAGTATAGAGCTAGTATGGCCGATAGAATGGGGCCTTTGAAGCCAAATTTTTCTAGAGTTTGTGTCATGTAACCCCAATGGACCCTGTCGAATGCCTTCTCCGCGTCCAAGCTCCAGGAGGGGTTTTAAAAGTCGTCGTCTTGACAATGTCTCTGGTGCCAAGTCTGTGAAGATCTGTAATTCATTCCCTTGAAATTGGATGGGGGGTTTCCCCCTCAGCTTCATTGAAATATCCGCTTTAATTTCATAGTACCGAAACCTCACAATAATATCTCTCGGCCAGTCAGCTTCTCCATTCCTTGGTTTACAGATACGATGCACACGCTCAATTTTGAGGGAGTCTTCCGCTCTCATGTCCAATAGGGGATTAAATATTGTGTTCATAATTTTCCTCAGATCTTCTCCTTTTTTCTCTGGGAGTGAGCGGATTCTCAAGTTTTGCCTTCTATTTCTATTCTCTTGATCTTCTAACCGGTATAATATATTTCTCTGATTTTGTTGTATTATTTTAGTTTGCTCTTTTAGTTTGCTTAATTCCTGATCCTGTTTTTCCACTCTTTCTTCCATTGTTTCTACCCTTGTCAAGAGGTGTCCAAGATCAGTTCTTAGGATGTTGATTTCCGCCTTTATTGCATTCTCTAATCTCATAAGCATCTCATTAATTTCTCCCTTTGTTGGTATTTGTGCGTCTGCCCATAACTCGTCTGCTCTACTTATTTCTAGTTCACTTTCTATTGTTAAATCACTTTTGGATTTGTCTGCTACACCTCCCTCCTTTTTTTCCATCTTCTTTGTCCCTTTCTCTGTTGTCTTATCCTTTTTATCTTGCGATTGCATTCCTGATCCTGGGCTTTTTAAGCTTGCCTCCTGGGTCATATATTGTTTGTGCTATTTGCTGCACTTTTACAGGTTTTGGGAGCCGTACCCTTCGTGGTTTTACTTGTACTCCTGCTCATTTTGCTTTTATTGACCGCTCTTATTCGTTTACCCAGTTTTACTATTTATTCAGCTGCTGCAGTCTAGCCCGCTTTCAAGCTATTCCCCTCTTCTCTCCAATATCGTACTGTTTACCAGTCACTCCCGGGTAGATGTATATATAGCAATTTTAAACCCAGGTCTGGTCTGAATTTGTTTCAGCCAGCTGGCTAATACTCTGGATACAAGAGTGAAAAAAAAAGGTGGGGGGGAGATAACTCCTATGGGTAGGTATGCAAATCTCGGTGTATACTATATACTGTTTGTTGTACACTTTATTCAGAGGTTTATGTGGACCAGCCTTCCTTCAAATGATCTTATAATCCTGCAATCTTCCTTACAGGGTGCCTCTACCCTGGGTTGCTGACACAAGCAATGCTAGCCCACAGGAGATGAGTATGCCAACTGCCTTATATAATTGGCATGGTATCTCTGGGGGGTGGCAGACGTGGAAGGCCTATTTCAGAAGCTGGTAGTTATATGGCTCTGCTTCTAAGAAAAGAAAAGAGGATACTGTCCGATGAACATACCAGACTAAGTGGAAGTGAGGAGGGATGTAAACTACATTTATACCATGCTAAGCACCTGTATATACAGACATAAAGGCTATCGGGCCAGTGCTTAGGCTTAGGCTAATCGCTCAAGTACATGTCCACATCCATCCGTGCCTCTTACTGGTCGCTTCAGCCTCCAGCTTCCATACACAACATCCAATAATTATTTCAGCGCATTTGATTTACCAAAGTTTCTGTTCTGATGTTTCACATGCTACCCATATAATTTATCCACATAAGGGAAATGCAGGTACCAGGGTTCTATACAGGTACTTGTTCCATAGTCCTTCCCCACTCTGGGTGCTAGGTGAGTTTGCAGGAAACATCAAATAACAGCCCACATTTGCGTGCACTTGTACTCTCCTGACAGGATTAAACTGGCTTGACCTCTATTTCACATCTCCTTCAGCAGCAAGGTCAGGCCCCTCCCTCAGGGCGTGAGCTTCACGTCCTCACGTCCATGCCTCACCCTCTGTGATCTGGCCTACCCGTGTTTTAACAATAAAGGGTACTCGTTTTTTTTTTTTACCAAATTTTCGTTTGTTAAAATGATAACGAAAATACCTGAAATTCGGACGAAAATGTATTCGGATGAAAAAGAATGCACATGTCTAATTAGCTGTTTGGACGTTCGACCATCACCACACCAAGTGATTCCGCTCCCTATAGGGATTGCATTCACCGACTTCCCAATGAATAATCGCCTTTATGTGTATGTAAAGCCTTTGCGATCACTGTCAGAAAGACATCAGTGAGGGGTTCGAAAATCGATCAACCAGAAAAATATTACAAACTTTAGTCCTCTGCTTCACCCAGACTAAATCAGCCAAGAACTTCAGCTCGGGCAAAAGGAAGGGAAAGATCACATAGCGCAATATGTTATTAATGTGGATCAAACACCAGTAGAAAATAGAAGTGCTCACTCACATATTAAGGTGCTCATCTGCTAGCACCAGCATGTACAGGGATCTTTAGCCAGAATAGAGACAAAGTCTCTCCATGTCTCAGCGTGCGTTCCACCACAGCAAAATCCGGAACCAGCTGTCCTGGAAATTACGTCAGCAAAGGGGAGTGTGCAGCCTCAATGCATTTCACTAGCTTCCTGATGATATGTTGATCATGAAATGCATTGAGGCTTCGCACTCTCCTTTGCTGATTTATTGTATGATTTAATTACATTTATTGTGTGGTTATAAGATATGCACATCTATAAGCATATGAGAGTTAGCGACAACCTTTTATATGTTCTAATAGAGATACTTCATCTTCCCTAACAGCTGTGATGTCTTTATTTAATAAATATGGTTCGTTTTCAGAGCTTACAATAAACTGGGATAAGTCAGTTCTTTTACCGGTAGATAATTTACTAAGTTTAGCATCTCAAATAGCTGTAGTATTAACATTTAAATATTTAGGTGTCCAAGTTACATCACAGGAGACAACATATGCAGAAAGAAATTTAGACCCATTGATTAAGCGATTTAAACAAATGGGGAAAATATGGAGTAAGCTGCCTTTAACGATAGTTGGTAGAGCTATTTTGATAAAGATGGTTTGGATGCCACAACTGCTTTATCTCCTGCATAATTGTCCAATAGAGCTACCTCTTCTTTTCTTTTGTCAAGTGGATACCCTTTTTAGGGATCTTATCTGGAGATATAAACATCTCTGAATTAGATTGGAAGTCCTGCAGCTGCCTAAAGACTGAGGTGGTTTAGCTGTTCCCAATACCAAGTTGTATAACCTGGCATCACAACTTCAGCAATTAAATGGCTGGATGTTGTAGATCAGTGTTTCCCAACTCCAGTCCTCAAGGCGCCCCAACAGGTCATGTTTTCAGGATTTCCAATATTTTGCCCTGGTGATTTGATCAGTTTCACTGCCTTAGTAATTACCACAGCCGTTTCATCTGAAGGAAATCCTGAAAACATGACCTGTTGGGGTGCCTTGAGGACTGGAGTTTAGAAACCCTATACACAAATTAAATTCTCTCAATTTCTGCTGGAGCCATTGGTACAGCTAATAGTAGCTCATCATTTTTATAGTAAACATTGTTTATCTACATTTGATTTAATTCATAAAGTTTGAACTACTGTCCAAAAACGTACTTCCCATGAGGGATATACTCAACATATGCCTATATTGAATAACCCGTGGTTGCCTGAGGTAGTGAAATTTGAAAACTTTTGGTTTATGGAAAAGGGCTGACATTACGCTTCTTCATCACCATTTCGATTACAAGGATTTACAACAATTTAATAAACTAGCAGAGAAATATAATTTGTCTAATAAACTATTCTATCAATACTTGCAGCTATGGCATGCTCTGAAGAGCCAGGCAGTGACTGTTTTGTTCAAATACAATCCCTCCCCTAGCTTGAATATGGTAGTGTCCACAAGATGCTCTAAACGGGGAATTATTGGTGAAATATATTCTTCTATACAAACAACAGCTAACATAAATACACAGGATAGTAAAGAGGTGGCGAAGGGACTTGGATGCTCTTAGTGAGGAGAGGTGGGAGTAAGCTCTGAAGAATTTGACCAGAGTTTCCCTAACCTCCTCACAGTGGTTTACCCAGTTATTTATTATTCATAGATTTCATTATACTCCTCTAAAGTTATATTCCTGGGGTAAAGCAACCACACCAAATTGCTCAAGATGTACTATTGATAGGGGAACACTAATTCATATGATGTGGTGATGGCCTAAATCGATAATGGGAGAATATATTTGATATCTTAAATACCTTATGCTTTACACATGTCCATTCTGATCCAAAAAATAGCTTTATTAGGGATTATACTGGTAAATATACTCCTATTCGAAACCCACGAAATGTGGTTGTGTTTTATGTATATAGCCCACAGACTTATATTACAGAAATGGATGTCAAAAATCCGGCCAACAATCACTCAATGGATCGATGTGATTAATTATAATTTAAGAAGGGAGGTATTGTCATATAAACATCGAAAATTCCCCCGAAAAATTTGGTTTCGATAGCTAGACAATATGTCTGTGTAATTTGTTGAATATACCATGCCATAGAAAGTTAATAGAGGGATAGAATTCTGCCTTTGTATGAATGTATATATACACTGTTGAGATGTAATCGCTGAACTAGATATACTTGAGTGATATATAAAGCTGTCAGTGCTATATAAGAGGAATGGGGGAAGGGAGTAGGAAGAGAAAGAGAAGGGAAAAAAAGAAATATATAACTTATTGGTATGCTGAATAACAATGCCTGATCAATTTAATCTGGAAACTGCATGATTAATCGATAATGCTGTGTCTTTTTTTATTTTTTTGCATTGTTCTGTATGTTTTTGTCTTGTAAATTGTAAAAACTTTTTTCAATAAAAATAATATGATTTAAAAAAAAAAAAGCAACTGAAATCTGACTTCAGAATTGTGATATTTGATGATCTTTTAGGAATAATTACTTCACTTAATACAATTGCAATGTTTTATAGCTCATTTGCTGCTTGCTAAAAATATGTTAAAACTTTATGTCCATAGTCTGGACACAGGTAGATTTTAAAATGACCTATTCCATTCCAAAGGCAGATGTTGATTGTCAAAGAATAGGATGAGAGGTGTGATCTATGTGGTTGAAGGTGTGAATTGTTGCCACATTCCTGGGGTAAAAGTGTTAAAATGGCATTACATGTTTGGTTGACATATGGTGTTGAAAGCCCCCAACCCTTTGGTAGTTCTAGTTTAATGCAAATTGGATGTGAACCAGCTGCCTTCTCTGTACAATTTGTGCACCTCACAGTCCCAGAAAGAATGTCTTCTCTCCTTAATGTCCACATCGTTTTAGGGTGTGGGAAAACTGACTAGGCATGTGCATTTCGTTTCGTTCCGAATCGAAATTCAGACAAATTTTCATTATTCGGACGTTCGGATGCATCCGAATTAACAAATTACAATGCTAACGAATTCAACCGAATCCGAAATAACGTTTCAAATTGAAAAATCACGGACGAAATTCAAATCGAATTCGAAAAAAAATTGAATTGAATTAAAAAAAAATTCTAGTCGAATCGAATTTGAAAACAATTAGAATAGATTCGAAAATATTGGAAAGAATTGAATAGAAAAACAATAGAACAGAATAGAATAAAATACAATATATATATTATATTTTATTCTATTCTGTTCTATTTTTTTTCTAGTCTATTTTCTATTTCTATTCTAATCTTTTCTAATTGGAATTCGAAAAATCGGTCGTATTCGAAAATATTTCAACCAAATTCGAAAATATTTCTACTGGATTCGATAATTTTTCATCTGCATTCATTAATATTTCAACCAAATTCGATAATATTTCAACCAGATTCAAAATTATTCCAACCGAATAGAAAAGACCATGTTCCGACATTCGAATTTCGTATAGTATGAATTCAAATTCCAATAAGAAAAGATTAGAATAGATATAGAAAATAGACTAGAAATAGACTAGACTAGGGAAATGGCTGCTAATAGTTTGCAGGAGACCTGGATTTTTTTAAAAAAATAGATGCTTATAGTCTGCAGATCTGATGAGAAAATGAAATTGATCGGATGGAAATAAATAGTAATCTGCAAAAAAAATAAAATGAAATAGATGCTAATAGTCTGCAGGAGATCTGCTGAAATAAAGGAAATGGCTGCTTTAATGCAAAAAAAGAAAAAGAAAAGAAAAATGAAATAGATGCTAAAAGTCTGCAGGATCTGCAAAAAAAATTGATGTTAATATACTGCAGGAGATCTGATGGAAATAAATAGTAATCTGCAAAAAAAAATGAAATAGATGCTATTTATTTCCATCAGATCTCCTGCAGTATATTAACATCTATTTCATTTTTTTGCAGATCTCCTGCAGACTATTAGCATCTATTTCATTTTTCTTTTCTTTTTCTTTTTTTTTTGCATTAGAGGAGTAATTTCCTTTATTTCAGCAGATCTCCTGCAGATTATTAACATCTATTTTTTTATTTTTTTTTGCAGATTACTATTTATTTCCATCCAATCTCCTGCAGACTATTAGTATCTATTTCATTTTCTCATCAGATCTGCAGACTATAAGCATCTATTTAATTTTTTTTTTTACAGGTCTCCTGCAAACCATTAGCAGCCATTTCCCTAGTTTAGTCTATTTCTAGTCTATTTTCTATTTCTATTCTAATCTTTTCTAATTGGAATTTGAATTCATTCTATACGAAATTTGAATGTCGGAACATGGTTTATTATAATCTTTTCTATTTGGTTGGAATAATTTCGAATCCGGTAGAAATATTATCGAATTTGGTTGAAATATTAACAAATGCGGATGAAATATTATCGAATCCAGTAGAAATATTTTCGAATTTGGTTGAAATATTTTCGAATGCGACCGATTTTTCAAATTCCAATTAGTAAAGATTAGAATAGAAATAGAAAATAGACTAGACAAACAATAGAACAACAGAATAGAATATAGATACTATCTATTTCATTTTTAGTTTTTTTTGCAGATTACTATTTGTTTCGGATGAGACCTGCAAAAAAATAAATATAAAATAGATGTTAATATACTGCAGGAGATCTGATGGAAATAAATAGTAATCTGCAAAAAATCCGATTGAAATATTATCGAATCCGGTTGAAATTTTTTCGAATTCGGTTGAAATATTTTCGAATCCGGTTGAAATAGTTTTGAATGCGGTTGAAATAATTTTGAATCATGTTGAAATAATTTCGAATCATGTTGAAATAATTTCGAATCCGGTAGAAATATTTTCGAATTCGGTTGAAATATTTTCGAATGCGACCGATTTTTCGAATTCGGTCGAAAACTAAACGAAATCCGAAAACGAATTTAACAAATTTAACGAATCTAACTAAACTTAATTAATTAATTAATGAATTAAAACAAAACAAAACAAAACATTTTTTTTTCCTTTTGCACATGTCTAAAACTGACCTGCAGAGTTTGCCTTCCTATGGTTAGGCCATCTATTTGTTGAGAGGTTGTTGTGTCTTCCCAGGATTATATTAATCTGAGTTACCTATGTGGCTTTGAATGCTGGAGTACAGTGCCTTGCAAAAGTATTCACCCCCCTTGGCATTTTTCATGTTTTGTTGCCTCACAACCTGGAATTAACATGGATTGTTTGAGGATTTGCATCATTTAATTAACAGAACATGCCCACAAGGTTGAAGATGTTTTTTTTTTTATTGTGTATCAGCAACAAATAGGACAAAATAACAGACAAAGTCAATGTGCATAACTATTCACCCACCTAAAGTCAATACTTTGTAGAGCCACCTTTTACGGCTATCACAGCTCCAAGTCACTTTGGAAAAGTCTCTATGAGCTTGCCTCATCTTACCACTGGGATTTTTGCCCATTCCTCCTTGCAAAACTGCTCAAGCTCCTTCAAGTTGGATGGTTTGCGCTTGTGAACAGCAATCTTTAAGTCTGACCACAGATATTCTAGTGGATTGAGGTCTGGGCTTTGACTAGGCCATTCCAACACATTTACATGTTTCCCCTTAAACCACTCAAGTGTTGCTTTAGCAGTGTGTTTGGGGTCATTGTCCTTCTGGAAGGTGAACCTCTGTCCTAGCCTCAAATCACAGACACAGAGTGGTACAGGTTTTGCTCAAGAATATCCCTGTATTTAGCACCATCCATCTTTCCCTCAACTCTGACCAGTTTCTCAGTCCCAATGGTGTTCTTTGGGTGATGTGATGTGTTGGGTTTGCACCAGAAATAGTGTTTTCTTTGATGGCCAAAAAGTAAAGTTTTAGTCTCATCAGACCAGAACACCTTCCTCCATACATTTTGGGAGTCTCCCACATGCCTTTTTGCAAACTCAAAACGTGCCATTTAGTTTTTTGCTGAAAGTAATGGCTTTCTTCTGGCCACTCTGCCAGAAAGCCCAACTCTATGGAGCGTACGGCTTATTGTCATCCTATGTACAGATACTCCAGTCTCTGCTGTGCAGCTCCTCCAGGGTTACCTTAGGTCTCTGTGCTGCCTCTCTGATTAATGCCCTCCTTGCCCAGTCCGTGAGTTTTGGTGTGTGTCCATCTCTTGGCAGGTTTGCTGTTGTGCTGTTCTGCCATGTTCTTTCCATTTGGTTATGATAGATTTGATGGTGCTCCTAGGGATCATCAAAGTTTTTGATATTTTTTATAACCTAACCCTGACTGTGGCAGTGTTTGGTTAGTGGTGCCTCTTGATTAGGTGTTGCAGCCTCTGGGGCCTTTCAAAAAGGTGTGAATATGTAATGACAGATCATGTGACACTTAGATTGCACACAGGTGGACATAATTTCACTAATTATGTGACTTCTGAAGGTAATTGGTTGCACCAGAGCTTTTTATGGGCTTCATAACAAAGGGGGTGAATACATATGCACTAGGGGTGCTGAATTTAATCGCTGCATCGATGCATCGCGATTCGGGGTCCCCGATGCGGCATCGATGCATGCGACCCCAAAAATCGATGTCGGGTGACGTCATCCAGACTTGCCCCGCCCCTCCCGGGAGAGCTCTCTGAGCGTGTCTGTTAAAATACCTGTTTTGTAATAAATGCAGATATAATCCATTAAGTGGCCACCGCTGTATGTGCTTTTTTAAATATATGATGCTTCATACCTCATTTCTGTATACACTATATATCCCGCTCATGTGACTGCACGGTCCGGCCCGCCTCTCTCCTCACACGTCTCTCTTTTGACGTCAGCCCCACCTGCCTCTCTTCTGATCTGATAGCTACAGTCGGTTGGTGGGGCTGATAACACCCACTGATGTCAGGAGAGACGAGACGAGAGACATGTGAGGAGAGAGGCGGGCCGGACCGTGCAGTCACATGAGCGGGATATATAGTGTATACAGAAATTAGGTATGAAGCACCATATATTTAAAAAAGCACATACAGCGGTGGGCACTTAATGGATTATAACTGTATTTATTACAACACAGTTATGTTAACAGCAGTAAGTAGAGTACAAATTTGTTTGTACTCTACTTACACCGGCTCCTACATGTGCTCTGTGCTGGCATTTCCCAGCTTCCTGTTTGCACATTCCACTGTGTATGTGCTGGAAGGTGCAAATAGGGAAGCCCAGGGGAACTGCCAGCACAGAGACAGCAGTACAGGGAACTTCACAGGACTGTTTGCTGTGAATTCTAATCCCTCCTGACCTCCCAGCAGTATTAGTGCACTTCTTAAAGCGGAGTTCCACCGTTTTTTAGTTTATTAAAAGTCAGCAGCTACAAAAAGTTTAGCTGCTGACTATTAATAAACAGACACTTACCTGTCCCACGGTCCAGCGATGTGGCCACACAGAGCCCAGCTCCTCTCCCTCTCCTCTCCTTGACACCATCAAATCTACTGTGGGCACCCGGCCGGCTTCACGGCTGGGTGCACACTGCGGGAGCCGCACTGCGCTCTGCCATTGGCCAGCCAATCTTCTGGGACCTGTGTTGTGTCCCAGAAGATCGCTGGCAGGGAGGGGCCACCTAGGGCAAGATGAGGAGTCACCTGGGCAGCCGGGACAGGAAGTCCCACTAAAAAGAGGAAAACACCCCCCCAAAAAAAAATGACATGCCAAATGTGGCATGTCAGGGGGCGAGGAATGCTTAAAGCGGAAATTCCACTTTTGGGTGGAATTCCGCTTTAAGGGAGTGAGGTTATTTTTTATTTAAAGCAGTTCCAGTAATTTTTTTGTTTATTAAAAGTCAGCAGCTACAAAAAAAGTGTATCTTCTGAATTTCAATAAAAAGACACTTCCCCCAGCCTCTCACCTCATCTGGCTTAAAATTAAGCCTTTCTGCTAGTCTCCAATAGCTGAGTGTTCTCTTTTTTTGTTCAATCTCCCACGATCAGGTTTCCCATTTTAGGTGCTCAGATAACAAAGAGAGGGAAGGGGGGACTCCATAGTGTAGTATTTCAGATATACGTTAATTAATAAAGGTTAAAAAACGTACAATTCAGATGATTAAAAACAGCATGACACAGTGTGTATTCCAGATTCCGGACTCGGCCACGACCGAAAGTGATGTCACCACAGCTCTGTACCCTGACGCATTGCGTGACTGCTTAATGTCACTTTCTCAAAGGGGATAGAGCTGCAGTGTGTGCTGGTGACTTATAAACTGGAATTCTCAGAGAATTCATCAGGTGGTCACTGAGTGTAATTAATCACTAAGAAGGAAACATCTCATGAGTGTGAGAGAAAAGAGCTGAGGACATCTAGTGGTTGTTTGGGAGAAGAGAATACAATCCATATTAAATAGTTATGTATTAAAAGGAAAAATAACAACAGATCCATCTAGTGGACACTTAGTGTATTTACTCGCCACTAAAAAAACATCTCATGAATGCAGTTGAACAGGAGCTTACTAGGGACATCTAGTGGTTAAATAAAAAAGTGCATTATAATCCATATTAAAGGCTAACCTCAGTGCAAGATGAAAGATATTATAATAGACTCTTCAAACAGATGACACAATCTAGATCTGATGGTCAACAAGTATAAAATCCCATCTTCTGATAATTAGATAAGAATAGGAATAAAACCAGCTATGAGTAAGCGTCAATTCGTGACGTGAAACGCGTTAGCCACCCTTCCCTGCATGCACACTATCTGCATTTGTTGTTTTGGATTTATGGATTTATTTTGAATTTGGATATTTTACCTGAAATTTTGGAATAAATAACTGTCTATACAGAGTGCGGCAGTCCAGGGTTTCTTTTTCTCCCATATAATCCATCACTAATGGAACGCCATTCATGATTTCTTTATTCCTAGTCGAGTCTTGAATTCGTTTTTTTCTTTCTAAGGCAGAGACATCCTTTATTTTTTCATCAATGAAGCTTTGTTGATATCTTTTTTGGATGCATCTTTGTCCAATGAACTCTGCTTGTTTTAGGAACACCTCTGTTTCTGTACAGTTTCTTCTCAGTCTCACTAGTTGCCCCTTGGGTAACTAGAAACAGTCAAGAAACAGCATTATGCCACGTACACACGATCATGATTCACGGCGGTGAAAACACCGCCGTGAATCACGACAGGAAAAACGAGGGAACGGCTTGTTCCCCCACACACGGCCGTTTTTCACGTCATTTTTTCTCTTGGCGAGAAAAACGACCGTGTGTAGGCTCCGCGGCCGTGTTTCCCTATGGGAAAACTGCTGCGGAAAAAAATGACAGGAATCACGACGAGAAAAATTAGAGCATGTTCTAATTTTTCTCGTCGTGATTAATGCCGTTTTTCCCGTCGGGAAAAACGGCAAAAAGCCCACAGACGATCGTTTTTCTCGTCCAAAGGAAAAAATTTAATTTTTCCCGATGGGAAAAAATGTAATTTTTCTCGACGGGAAAAATGATCATGTGTACGTGGCATAAGAAGAGATTAATTGGAGAAGGAATCATTAACATTAGCGAAATAGAGCTTACCAAAGAGGAAATAAAAGTATTAGACAAAGACCTCAAATTCGCCACTAAGAGACATTTTAATAAATTTTATGCCTATGTAGACATCAACAAATTTACAAGAAGTCTGCATATTAAGGAATACATGTTAAATAATCCGGGAGAAAACACAGTAAGAAATAATACTGTGGAAAGTAGAACCCAGTTTAGTAATTTGAGAAACAAGTCTTTATTTAAACCACCAATTGGCAATGAAGGCCATATTGAAGTTTTCCAAAGGATGGTCCTAAAAGATCTACAAGATCTTAAGATAAAAAAAAATATATATGACCCCGGTGATATAAAAAGTGGTATTAAAAAACTAGAAGAAAGAAAAGACGTTGTCATAAGACAAGCAGACAAAGGAGGGGCGATAGTAATACAATCAAAGACAGCATACAAAGAAGAATTGGACTGCCAATTAAGTGATGAAAATACCTATCAAAAACTACCTGGAAATCCAATAATAAGCTATAAAGATGAACTGGCAAACCTAACAGAAAAGGGTATGGAAAAGGGATTGTTGAACAAGAAAGAAGGAAAATATCTTCAGCCCCTTGGATGTCGGATCCCCATTATTTATACCCTTCCCAAGATCCACAAAAACAAAGAAAAACCGCCAGGGAGGCCCATAGTAAATGGAATTAATTCTGTTGGAGCAAGAATTGGAGAATATATTGACTGGTTCTTACAGCCAATAGTGAGGAAAACAAATTCATATCTCAGGGACACTAAAAATCTCATACAGCTATTGGATAATATAAAGATCGATGATAGACCGATATATCTGGCCACAGCTGATGTCGCATCGCTTCATACAATCATAAACCATAAGGAAGCTATACAAGCAACAAAACGCTCACAAAGAAGCTATACAAGCAACAAAACGCTCACAAAGAAAATTTCTTGTCAACTGTCTTGAATACAGCTTAGACCATAGTGTCATGGATATGCAGTAGTGTTTGTCTGTCAGCTTACCTTCCTTCCCATGTGTTCATCTTAGAGGCCTGAGCCCTTTCACCTGGCTTCCTTTATAATCTTCTCCCAGCCAGACTCCACCCCAGGCCCTATCACAGAAAACTATATTAACCTGTGCACTGCAAGCCTGCTTTGCTGATCAACGTGTTTGTTAGGCATTGTGTGTTTGGGTTCCTGCCTGCCGTGTGCTACGTCTGTCTCTCTGTTACGTTATTGGCTTGTCCCCGACTATCCCTGTCTGCTTGTGACCCTTGACCTTCGGCTCGTTCTTCATTATCCTTGTCTGCTTGTGGCCTCTGACCTTCAGCTTGTTATTCGGTTCTCTCTATCGTGTGCTGCTGCTTCCCCTCTTTTCCCCTTATCCTACGGGGCGTGAGCTAGGAAACTCCAGGGGCCGCGACCTGGTCCCAGCCTGCAGCGTAACATCCTCACCACTAGAGGCCCTGGAGAAGACCAGCTGGGTCTTAGACTCCGCGCCCTGGGGAATCTTGGCTCTCGCTTCCGTTGGGATCCCGGTTGTGCTCCTCTGGTCCCGCTTTCCACAACCACCCAGTTTCCTATCCGCAGAAGCCAGCCATAGGGTTCACTACCTCGCGGTGCACTCCTGTCCCCTTACGGTGTGCATCTGTCACCTGGCCACAGGTGACCCTGACAGTTTGATCAGCCATGAACCCGGCTGACATCCCGTTACCCGTGGATGATCCGTTGCAGGGCATAGTTTGCAGACTTGAAACCCAGGAATCGAATCAGACTCAGGTGATGCGATTCCTCCAGGATCTGGCTTCTCGCTTTGAGCAGCTTCAGGCCTCCTTGGGAACCCTGAATCCGCAACCTCAAATACAACCAGCGGCTGCACCTATTGCACCAGTCGCAGCCACACACTCACTACAACTGCCAGCTCCGTCCCGTTTCTCTGGGGACTCCAAGGCTTGCAGGGGGTTCCTTAGCCAATGCACAATTCATTTTGAGCTCCAGCCCCAAAACTTCCTGTCTGATCGGGCTAAGGTAGCCTATATCATTTCCCTCCTCTCTGGTGAAGCTTTAGCCTGGGCAGCCCCTCTGTGGGAACTGAATGATCCAGTGGTTTCTAGCCTGTCTGGCTTCTTGAAACTTTTTCGGAATATCTTCGAAGAACCGGCTCGTGTCTCTTCAGCGGCCAGCTCCCTTTTACGTCTCCGCCAAGAGTCTGCTTCTGTGGGACAGTATGCCCTTCATTTCCGCATACTGTCGGCTGAGTTGAGCTGGAACAATGAGGCCTTAGTCGCAACCTTTTTGCATGGCCTGTCTGATAGAGTGAAGGATGAATTAGCAGGAAGAACCATCCCCACTGATCTGGCCGGCGTTATCTCCTTGTGTAACCAGATCGATATTCGCTTTCAGGAGAGGACCTTAGAAAAGCAACGCCAGCACTCCTTGGTTCTTAGTCAGCCTGAGCTCCCCTCTCTTCAACCCGTAGAGCATCTCCTGCCAGCTGAGGAACCCATGCAGCTGGTTCGGACCAGGCTATCCCCCGAGGAACGTGCTAGGCGCAGAACTCTTGGTCTGTGTCTTTACTGTGGGGGCAAAGGTCATTTTCGTGACACTTGCTCTCTTTGTCCAGAAAAACGTTCGGGTCCACTTCATCTGGAAAGTGGAGTATTGGACCCAGAAATATCACCTTCCCCTTCTCGTCTTCTGCTTTCTGTGTTCCTTCATGTTGGTGCTTCTTCTCATTCGGTCTCAGCATATCTGGATTCCGGAGCCGCTGGTAATTTTATGGACTGGGAAATCGCATCGTCCATGAGACTTACTCTTTTGCCCCTCACCACACCATTGGTGGTCTTGGCGATTGATGGTACTGTTCTCCCAGGGGGACCTATCCACTTCCAGACCCTCCCTGTTAAGATGTCGGTAGGGACACTCCACCAGGAGTGGATATCCTTCCTTATCTTACCCAAGGCCTCAACGCCTATAATTTTGGGTCTCCCATGGATACAGCTCCATTCTCCTCATGTGGACTGGACTACTGGACAGATCCTGGCTTGGGGTCCCTCCTGTTCCTCGTCCTGCCTACCCAAGGTTGCCCCCTGTGAATCTGAGCCGGTCATTCATTCCAGGTTGCATAACCATTTACATTTCTCTGTCCCTAACCACCCTTGGACGCACAGCCAGGCTAGCTTGTCTACAAGTCCTGCAGTCGCTACGTCTTGCGATGCGATTCAGGTAGTCGCTACACCTGACTCAGCTATTCACTCTGCCTCTGTACTAGTTATGCCAGTCCAGCCCATGCCCAGTGAGCCTTCTACTTTTTCTTGTTCGGGACATTCTGCTTGTCCTTCAGCTATTCAGTTTGACTCCGGCGACATGTCACCTTCTAACCAACCTGACTTCAGGGTTCCACTGACATCTGCCCAGTCTGATGGTCCTGTGCAAGATGACCAGTTCCCCTTTAAGGGTCTAGGGGACCCTCCTCAGATTCCTGTTGATCCTCTCATGCCCTTGCTTATTCCTATAGAGCCTTTGGTCCTCAATAGATCTTCTTGTCATCTCCCTACCTCGTTTTCGGTCTCTGAGGATAATCTTAAGTACGAGGTTAGACAAGTTCTGGATTCTCGGCTCTGCAAAGGCATTCTTCAGTACCTTGTGCATTGGAGAGGTTTTGGTCCTGAGGAGGCGTCTTGGATCTCTGCATCTGATGTCGCTGCACCTCTTCTGTTGAGAAGGTTTCATCAGAGATTTCCCTTTAAGCCTGGGCCCAGGCGGGGAGGGCCCATAAGAGGGAGGGTACTGTCATGGATATGCAGTAGTGTTTGTCTGTCAGCTTACCTTCCTTCCCATGTGTTCATCTTAGAGGCCTGAGCCCTTTCACCTGGCTTCCTTTATAATCTCCTCCCAGCCAGACTCCACCCCAGGCCCTATCACAGAACACTATATTAACCTGTGCACTGCAAGCCTGCTTTGCTGATCAACGTGTTTGTTAGGCATTGTGTGTTTGGGTTCCTGCCTGCCATGTGCTACGTCTGTCTCTCTGTTACGTTATTGGCTTGTCCCCGACTATCCCTGTCTGCTCGTGACCCTTGACCTTCGGCTCGTTCTTCGTTATCCTTGTCTGCTTGTGGCCCCTGACCTTCAGCTTGTTATTCGGTTCTCTCTATCGTGTGCTGCTGCTTCCCCTCTTTTCCCCTTATCCTACGGGGCGTGAGCTAGGAAACTCCAGGGGCCGCGACCTGGTCCCAGCCTGCAGCGTAACATCCTCACCACTAGAGGCCCTGGAGAAGACCAGCTGGGTCTTAGACTCCGCGCCCTGGGGAATCTTGGCTCTCGCTTCCGTTGGGATCCCGGTTGTGCTCCTCTGGTCCCGCTTTCCACAACCACCCAGTTTCCTATCCGCAGAAGCCAGCCATAGGGTTCACTACCTCGCGGTGCACTCCTGTCCCCCTACGGTGTGCATCTGTCACCTGGCCACAGGTGACCCTGACACATAGTTATTTTTGCTATGAAAAAAAGTACTATAAGCAAATCTGCGGTGTAGCTATGGGCGCCAAGTATGCGCCAAGTGTGGCCAATTTATATATGGCTGAATGGGAGGAGGACGCCCTGTACAATAGGAAACTGCAGTAACTCCTACTTTTTAAATGTTTTATTGATGATATTATAGTTATTTGGGCAGGGGACAGAGAAAGCCTTTTAGATTTTGGTTTTAATTTAAATACAAATAACAAAAATATTAAACTCACATGGGAGATAAGTTATGAAAAAATACATTTTCTAGATCTGGAGATTTCAAAAGAAGCAGGAAAACTGGTAACACAAACTTATTTTAAATCAGTCGACAGGAACAGTTAATTACCTCTGGATAGTTGTCATTATGCCCCATGGCTGGACAATATACCCAAGGGGCAACTAGTGAGACTGAGAAGAAACTGTACAAAAACAGAGGTGTTCCTAAAACAATCAGAGTTCATTGGACAAAGATTCGTCCAAAAAGGATATCAACAAAGCTTCATTGATGAAAAAATAAAGGATGTCTCTGCCTTAGAAAGAAAAAAACGAATTCAAGACTCGACTAGGAATAAAGAAATCATGAATGGCGTTCCATTAGTGATGGATTATAATGTCCAATACAAACAAATTTAAACTATTTGTAAGAAATATTGGAACATTATAAAGGCAGATCGCCATCTGGGAACAGTGTTACCAGAAAAACCTAGATTTACTTACCGGAGAGCCCCAACTCTGAGGGACTTGATTGCTAAAAATGTCCAATATCCACCTGCACAAAAAACCTTTACACTCTTTGACGGGAAAGGTTTTTATCCCTGTAAAACCTGTTACACTTGTAGACACACCAAAGAGAGCAAAAAGAAGGAGGAATGCTTTAAATCAACAGTTACCAGAAGAGAATATAAAATCTAAGATTTAATTTCATGCAAAACAGAAGGGGTTGTATATCTTCTGGAATGCCCATTTCAGATTTAATACGTGGGCAGAACGAAAAGGGAACTCTGGAAGAGACTCAGAGAACATACTCAAAACATAAAAAACGGGTTCCCGAAGCATAGTTTGTCCCGACACTATGACCAATATCACAACAGAGATCCCTCCTCTCTATTCATATGGGGGATTGAGAAGTATAAACCCCACTGGAGGGGGGACAACAAGATTATTAAACTGAGTCAGGCAGAGTCCCACTGGATACACAAGCTCTTAACTTTAACACCGTCAGGGCACAATGTTGAGTTCTATCGCAATTGTTTTATTTCAAATTATTGATTATTTAATATTTTTTGCCATTCGGATAATGCCCTTTGTTTTTAGTTTGGATATTTTTAAGCTTTTAGATTTAACATTATACTATTATTGTCACCTTGCTGGAATGATGGGATGTCCCTTGCCCTTCTCTCTCTCTTTTTTCAGTATTTAATCATTTACTATTGTCCTTTAACGAGAATATGAATATGCACACCCAGTGGGCATGTGATGAGGAGTATAGGATTACCTTAGCTGAGTTTATTCTACTGGCATGGTTTATTCCTATTCTTATTTATTTATCAGAAGACGGGATTGTATACTTGTTGACCATTATTTCAGATCTAGATTGTGTCATCTATTTGCAGTGTTGTAACTAACGCTGTTTAAATAAATGGCGTTAGGTAACGTAGCCACTTTTTGGGGTAACGAGTAATCTAACTGATTACTCTTCCCCTCATGGCACCGCCGTTCCCATTACTTGGGCGGCGGTACCCTAATTACATATACTCGCTGCAGCCGCCGTGAGTAGATGTAATGTAACATTAACTAACTGCAAGCCGCCATCTGCCTACCTGAACAGCATGTCATGCAGACAGACGGCGGCCATTGCAGTGTTCAAAAGCCGCGCCTCCCGAGTCCTCGTCGTCTGTGATAGGCGGAACACTCAATTTCACAGCAGGCAGTGTTCCGCATATCACGGACATCCTCTCATTCTTGTCTGTGTTATGAGGATGATCGGATGTCTGTGATAGGCGGAACACTAAATGCTGGGAAATTGAGTGTTCCGCTTATCACAGACGAGGAGGACTGGAGGAGGCGCGGCTTTTGAATAATGGAATGGCCACTGGGAGTTGGGACGCCGCTGATCTGAGGTACCGTACTGTACACGGGCACAGTGAGGCACGGGCACAGTGAGGCATGGGCACAGTGAAGCACTGGCACAGTGAGGCATTGGGCACAGTGAGGCATTGGGTACAGTGAGGCATGGACACAGTGAGGCATGGGCACAGTGAGACACGGGCACAGTGAGGCATTGGGCACAGTGAGGCATCGGGCACAGTGAAGCATGGGCACAGTGAGGCATGGGCACAGTGAAGCATGGGCACAGTGAAGCACGGGCACAGTGAGGCACGGGCACAGTGAAGCATGGGCACAGTGAAGCATGGGCACAGTGAAGCACGGGCACAGTGAGACACGGCCACAGTGAGGCATTGGGCACAGTGAAGCATGGGCACAGTGAGGCATGGACACAGTGAGGCACAGTGAGGTATGGGCAAAGTGAGGCAAGGGCACAGTACCAATATTATTTATTGTTATCCCTCCTATTATTTTTATACACTGAAAAAATTACATATATATCATCCTTCTACCGCCCTGCCCCCGCCCCGTGTATATATAATATAACCAATATAGTTACTTTGCTGAGTAACTAATTACTTTTTCAATGTACTGTAGTAACTGAGTAACTAACTCCATTACTTTTTGGAAGAAGTAATTTGTAACTTTAACTAATTACTTTTTTAACGTAAGATGAACAACACTTTCTATTTGAAGAGTCTATTATAATATCTTTCATCTTGCACTGAGGTTAGCCTTTAATATGGATTATAATGCACTTTTTATTTAACCACTAGATGTCCGTAGTAAGCTCCTGTTCAACTGCATTCATGAGATGTTTTTTTAATAGCGAGTAAATACACTCAGTGTCCATTACATGGATCTGTTGTTATTTTTCCTTTTAATACATAACTATTTAATATGGATTGGATTCTCTTCTCCCAAACAACCACTAGATGTCCTCAGCTATTTTCTCTCACACTCATGAGATGTTTCCTTCTTATGCCTTGTACACACGATTGGATTTCCGATGGAATAAAATCCAATGACTTCCATCAGTCTTGCATACACACAATGCGTGGATTTTTCTCCGATCAAATTCCACACTGACGATCGGAATTTCCTATCGGATTTTTTTCCATCGGAAAAATTTTAAACATGTTCTATATTTTTACTCCGATGGAAAAAAGTCAGATGGGGCCCACACACGATCGGAATTTCCAATGAAACAAGTCCATCAGATTTTATTCCATCGGAAATCCGATCGTGTGTACAAGGCATTAGTGATTAATTAAACTCAGTGACCACCTGATGGATTCTCTGAGAATTCCAGTTTATAAGTCACCAACACACACTGCAGCTCTATCCCCTTTGAGGAAGTGACGTTGAGCAGTCACGCAACGCGTCAGGGTACAGAGCTGTGGTGACATCACTTCCGGTTGCGGCCGAGTCCGGAAGCTGGAATACACACTGTGTCATGCTGTTTTTAATCATCTGAATTGTACGTTTTTTAACCTTTATTAATAAACGTATATCTGACATACTACACTATGGAGTCCCCCTTCCCTCTCTTGTTATCTGAGTACCTAAAATGGGAAACCTGATCGTGGGCGATTGAACAAGAAAAGAGAGCACTCAGCTATTGGAGACTAGCAGAAAGGCTTAATTTTAAGTCAGATGAGGTGAGAGGCTAGGGGAAACAAGGGCACCTGCACAGTTTTCTTGGCAGTTTGGAGAATACTTCCTTTCAAAAGTTGATTTGTTGCAATTTTGCACTTGGATCTTTATGCACATTGTTTGGACTGTTTCAGAAATTTTACAGCACGGAGGAGGGTTTTTTTTTTTTTTGGCCACTTTTTTATTGAAAATTGCTTGTTTGCACTTAAGACTGTTTTGACACTGAACGTGTTTTGCACAGAAATAATCAATTTCTTATTTTTCAGATTTTCAATTTTTATTTACTTTCACTTTGCACATTATTGCTGCACTTTTTGTGCCTGATTTTGCACTTTAGTTTGCATTTTGCACTGAAGAAATACTTATTAGTACTTTTATTACTTTGCACTCATTCACATTTGCTTTTATGCACCAAGGAAATGTAATATTTATTTATTTAAGACTTATCTGTTTTTTTTTCACAGGAATTTATTTGCACAGGAACAGTATTTATTTGCACAGGAATCTTTGCCATATATTATTTATTAACCACTTAACGACCGCTCACTGTATATGTACGTCGGCAGAATGGCACCGACAGGCACAATCACGTACAGTGTACGTGATTGCCTTTGTACAGTTGGGGGGTCCGATCGGACCCCCCGCCTATACAGTGAGCGGCCGTTTATCGTTGGGGAGCGATCAGAGATGAGGGGGTGACCATTCGATTTCGGCCACCCCCTCGCGATCGCTCCCGGCGAATGAAAATGCTCCCTCTGCCTGTGTAATGTAAACACAGGCAGAGGAAGCAGGAGGAAGTGATGTCATCTCCCTCGTGGCGGCCTTTTCGTCCGCAGCGCCGAGGAGAGAAGACACAGGTTAGTGCACCAACAGTCCACTGACACATAGGTACACATAGGCACATATTTCACCCCCCAGTCACCCCCAGATCACCCCCCAGGTCACCCCCCAGCCCCCAATCACAGTGTCACTGATTGCAGTGATCATTTATTTTACTGATCACTGCATTTAGTGTCATCTGTGATAGTAAAAAGTTGCAGGGCAGTTAGGTTTAGGCCCCTTTAGGTCCAGGGTAGCCCCCTAACCCCCCCTAATGAAGGTTTAACCCCTTGATCGCTCCCCAGGTAACCCTTTCACCCCCTAACGCCAGCGTCACTAAGCAATCGTATTTTCGATCGCTGTATTTAGTGTCGGTGGTGCCCTAGATAGCCAGTTATTTATTTTTAGTTTTGCCGCAGGTTTTTAGAGCGTCAGGTACCCCCATATATTATTTTAACCCCCTGATTGCCCCTAGAGTTAACCCTTTCACCAGTGATCACCGTATAAGCGTCACTGGTGACACTGGTTAGCCAGTTAGTTATTTAGTTATTTAGGTAACCCGTCAGGTTTTTATATAGCGTCGGGTACCCCCATATTTAACCTAATAAAGGTTTTAACCCCCTGATTGCCCCTAGTTAACCCTTTCACCAGTGATCACCATATAAAAGTTACGGGTGACGCTGGTTGGTTAGTTTGCTTTTATAGCATCAGGGCACCCGCCGTATATAACCCAATAAAGGTTTAACCCCCTGATCGCCCGGCAGGTGAGATCAATTAGGTTTTAGCGCCAGAGAGGGTCTGTGTCGCCCCAGGCAGCGTTAGGTTAGTGCCAGTAACGCTAACACCCACGCGCAAAGCATACACCTCCCTTAGTGGTATAGTATCTGATCAGATCTATACTAGCGTTCCCAAAAACACAGTGTTAGCGGGATCAGCCCAGATACCGGCTAGCACCTGCGTTTAGCCCCTCCGCCCAGCCCAGCCCACCCAAGTGCAGTATCGATCGATCACTGTCACTTACCAAACACAACACACATAACTGCAGCGTTCACAGAGACAGTCCTGATCCCTGCGATCGCTAACAGGTTTTTTTGTAGCGTTTGATATATTTGCTGATGACAGTCGGGTGCTTTTTTTCCTGTGAATCTTACTAGTGTACCCCTAAATTTAGAGCCCAAAATGGCAAGACGAAGGTACACTAGTAAAGAGGCCTACGAGATTCTGAGCATGGCAGATAGTGAAGAGGAGGTCACATATCTGTCAGATTCAGGCTCAGAATATCTTCCCGTAGAAGACAGTGACGTCAGCGGCCCCACGTCAGATAGCTCTGATGACGAAGTTGAGGTCCCTGCTAAGGTCAGGCGTACCCGGTCCCGATCTTCTGAGGTTGTTGAGGAGCAAGAACCGCAGGGCTCTCGTATCATGGAGCAGAGGAGTACTAGCGCCGCTATTCCTTCTGGTGAATTGGCAAGCACCAGCGGCCTAGTACAGCCTGGGCGTACATCCAGCACTGCAGTATCACTTGGTGATGTGGCGAGTCCCATAAGTGCAGTTCAAGCTGGCGAGGTGGCAAGCACAAGTAGTGTCCCGCTGCCACCAATAAGAAGACAAAAGCAGGCCCGTCGTACCCATAGTGCTCTTCCTGCAGAATTCGCCTATCCTGATTGGGTCCCCACCACTTCTGCAGAACCCGTACTTCCCCCATTCACTGCCCAACCCGGTATTCAGGTGGATACAGCTGATTTTATGCCAATTGATTATTATTCACTGTTTTTCACGGAAGATCTCTATAGATCTATTGTGGACCAGAGTAATTTATATGCTGGTCAATTTATCGCCGCTAATCCCCAGTTGCCTTCCATTGCCAAAGATTGGAAACCAATTACGGTTTCCGAATTTAAGACCTTTCTGGGCCTTTCCCTCAACATGGGCACACATAAATTCCCGTCATTGCGTGCTTATTGGTCCACGCACCCAATTGACCACATGCCCGTGTTCTCTGCCTCCATGCCCAGGAAACGATACGAGCAGATTTTGCGGTTCATGCACTTCAACGACAATGAACTTTGTCATCCACGTGGGGACCCTGAATACGACCGGCTCTATAAAATTTGGCCCCTCATAAACCACTTCAACGAATGTTTTGCAGCCTTGTTTATTCACGATCAAGTTGTCTGCATTGATGAGTCCCTGATTAAATTTTCTGGCCGCTTGGCTTTCAAGCAGTACCTTCCCAGCAAGCGTGCCAGATACGGGGCCAAGCTCTATAAGTTCTGTGACAGGGCAACAGGCTATGTATGGAGCTTTATGGTTTATGAGGGAAAAGATAGTCAGGTTGAGCCGGTCAACTGCCCGGATTACATAGGGAACGCTGGCAAGATAGTGTGGAAATTGGTGTCACCCTTATTCGGAAAGGGGTACCACTTGTATGTGGACAATTATTACACGAGCGTGCCACTGTTTAGTCACTTGTTTGATCATCAGATTGGAGCATGTGGCACCGTGTGACCTAATTGCCGGGGCTTTCCCCAGCGGCTTGTAGATGCCCGTCTTAGGCTGGGGGAGAGAGCCTGCGTAAAGTGTAATAACTTGCTCGCTATGAAGTGGAGGGACAATAAGAATGTTTTCCTTCTTACCTCCCTTCATGCAGACACGACAGTCCAAATTCGTACGGCGACTGGTGTTGTGGAGAAACCCCTCTGTGTCCATGAATATAACAAAAATATGGGAGGCGTGGACCTCAACGACCAGTTGTTGGTGCCGTATCTAATTGACCGTAAGGCGAGATGCTGGTACAAAAAAGTGTCTCTATCCTTATTTCAATTGGCTTTGCTGAACGCTCATGTGCTATACAGAGCTTCAGGCGGGACGTGATCTCTTCTAAAATTCCAGAATGAGATAGTCACAGAACTCCTGTATCCAGGCGGTTCTGCACCTCACCATCCCCTACCAAATGCAGTAAGCCGGCTGCATGAGAGGCATTATACGCATGTCCTCCCGAGTACCCCTACCCAGCGAGCCCCCCAATTAAAAAGATGTTGTGTCTGTAGCAAGCGCGGATTTAGGCGTGACACCCGTCATTATTGTCCACTCTGTCCTGACAAGCCTGGTCTTTGCCTTGGTGAATGTTTTGAACGCTACCACTCAAAAGTGAAGTTTTAGCGTAGGGTACAGCATTTCACAGACTAGGACACACTTACACAGGGTCTCCCAAGATGCCATTACATTTTGAGAGATCCGAACCATTACAGTTGTTAAAGTTACAAAAAGAAAGTGTAAAAAAGAAAAAAAAATACGTAAAAAACAAAACACAAAAAATATATAAAATAAAAAAAACAAAAATAGTTGTCGTTTTATTGTTCTCTCTCTCTCTCTCTATTTTCTCTCTATTGTTCTGCTCTTTTTTACTGTATTCCATTCTGCAATGTTTTATCATGCTTGCTTTTCAGGTATGTAATTTTTTGTTTTCAGGTGCGCCATTCAACTGCAGCGCGGAATTATTTATCTTGACAGCAACAGCGTTTGCTCCCACAATACATAAAGCCGTGACTCCAGAGCTGTAGGAGGTGATTTCACCACCACAGTTAAAAAAAAGAGCATATATGCCGAAGCATGGGGGCAGCAGGGGCGGAGGAGCGATTTTTCTCCTAATGCCGCGTACATACGGTCGAAATTCCGACGGAGGCTTGCCCGTGGAAAAGTCCGACCGTGTGTACGCGGCATAACTTTTTTGCGGGAGGATGCCCCCATGCTTCGGCATATATATATTTTAGGCACAGGTTGCGTTAAAAAAATGTTTTATTTTTTACTAGGTTTTGTTTTGGTATTTGCTTTGCAGGTATGGTATGGTAAGGTCTTACTGTTATACTGTAATGTTACTTTGTTTTAATGTTAACCATCATTTGCTTAGCAGGTACACCATTCAGTTGCATCGCGGATTTATTTATCTTGACAGCAACAGCGTTTGCTCCCACGATACATAAAGCCGTGACTCCAACGCTGTAGGAGGTGATTTCACCACCACAGTTAAAAAAAGAGCATATATGCCGAAGCATGGGGGCAGCAGGGGCGGAGGAGCGATTTTGCTCCTAATGCCGCGTATATACGGTTGAAATTCCGACGGAGGCTTGCCCGTGGAAAAGTTTGACCGTGTGTACGCGACATAACCTTTTATGCCGCGTACATACGGTCGAAATTTCGACAAAGGCTTGCCCGTGGAAAAGTCCGACCGTGTGTACGTGGCATAACTTTTTTGCGGGAGGATGCCCCCATGCTTCGGCATATATATATTTTTGGCACAGGTTGCGTTAAAAAAATGTTTTATTTTTTACTAGGTTTTGTTTTGGTATTTGCTTTGCAGGTATGGTATGGTAAGGTCTTACTGTTGTACTGTAATGTTACTTTGTTTTAATGTTAACCATCATTTGCTTAGCAGGTACGCCATTCAGTTGCATCGCGGATTTATTTATCTTGACAGCAACAGCGTTTGCTCCCACGATACATAAAGCCGTGACTCCAATGCTGTAGGAGGTGATTTCACCACCACAGTTAAAAAAAGATCATATATGCCGAAGCATGGGGGCAGCAGGGGTGGAGGAGCGATTTTGCTCCTAATGCCGCGTATATACGGTCGAAATTCCGACGGAGGCTTGCCCGTGGAAAAGTTTGACCGTGTGTACCCGGCATAACCTTTTATGCCGCGTACATACGGTCGAAATTCCGACGAAGGATTGCCCGTGGAAAAGTCCGACCGTGTGTACGCGGCATAACTTTTTTGCGGGAGGATGCCCCCATGCTTCGACATATATGCCCATCATTAGAAGTGGGTGGATGAAGGGAGGTATTCTAATGGTGGGCATACCCACCGATCAATCTCTTTTTTTCGTTCAGCCAACAGGCTGCATGAAAAAAAAGATTACAATACATGTCCAACAAGGACCAGCAACGTACTGGTATGTTGCTGGACTTTGAATGTTTATACCAGAATGATGCCTGCAGGTTTAGGTATCATCTTGGTATCATTCTTTTCAACCAGCAGCCGGCTTTCATGTAAAAGCAATTCTAGCAGATAATTAGCTTCTAGACTGCTTTTACAAGCAGTGGGAGGGAATGCCCCCCCCCGGATATAAACAGCGCCATTGGGAAATTGGGAAAGCATTTTATCACACCGATCTTGGTGTGGTCAGATGCTTTGAGGGCAGAGGAAAGATCTAGGGTCTAACCCCCCAATTTTTTTCAAAAAAAGAGTACCTGTCACCACTTATTGCTATCATAGGGGATATTTACATTCCCTGAGATAACAATAAAAATGATAAAATAAAAAAATATGGAAGGAACAGTTTAAAAATAAAATAAAAAAGCAAAATAAATAATAAATAATAAAAAAAAGCACCGCTGTCCCCCCCTGCTCTTGCGCAAAGGCGAACACAAGCGTCGGTCTAGCGTCATATGTAAACAGCAATTGCATCATGCATGTGAGGTATCACCGCAAAGGTCAGATCGAGGGCAGTAATTTTAGCAGTAGACCTCCTCTGTAAATCTAACGTGGTAACCTGTAAAGGCTTTTAAATGCTTTTAAAAATGAATGTAGTTTCTCGCCGCTGCGCGTTTGTGCGCAATTTTAAAGCATGTAGTGTTTGGTATCCATGTACTCGGCCTAAGATCTTCTTTTTTATTTCATCAAACATTTGGGCAATATAGTGTTTTTTAGTGCATTAAAAATAAAAAAAGTGTGTTTTTCCCCCAAAAAATGCGTTTGAAAAATCGCTGCGCAAATACTGTGTGGAAAAAAAAATGCAACACCCACTATTTTAATCTGTAGGGCCTTTGCTTTAAAAAAATATATAATGTTTGGGGGTTCAACATAATTTTCTTGCAAATTTTTTTTTTTCGTGTAAACAAAAAGTGTCAGAAAGGGCTTTGTCTTCAAGTGGTTAGAAGAGTGGATGATGCTTCCGCTATAAGCTTCCTAATGTTGTGCATAAAATGCCAGGACAGTTCAAAACCCCCCCAAATGACCCCATTTTGGAAAGTAGACACCTCAAGCTATTTGCTGAGAGGCATGTTGAGCCCATTGAATATTTTTTTTGTCCCAAGTGATTGAATAATGACACAAATAAAAAAAAAATGTACAAAAAGTTGTCACTAAATTATATATTGCTTAAACATGCCATGGTTATATGTGGAATTGCACCCCAAAATACATTCTGTTGCTTCTCCTGAGTACAGGGATACCACATGTGTGAGACATTTTGGGAGCCTAGCCGCGTACAGGACCCCGAAAACCAAGCACCGCCTTCAGGATTTCTATGGGTGTAAATTTTTGATTTCACTCCTCACTGCCTATCACAGTTTCGGAGGCCATGGAATGCCCAGATGGCACAAAACCCCCCCAAATGACCCCATTTTGGAAAGTAGACACCCCAAGCTATTTGCTGAGAGGTATGTTGAGTATTTTGCAGATCTCGCTTTTTGTCACAAAGTTTTAAAAATTGAAAAAAAAAATGTCTTTCTTCATTTTCAAAAACAAATGAGAGCTGTAAAATACTCACCATGCCTCTCAGCAAATAGCTTGGGGTGTCTACTTTCCAAAATGGGGTCATTTGTTGGGGTTTTGGGCTATCTTGGCATTTTATGGCCTTCAAAACTGTGATAGGTAGTGAGGAGTGAAATCAAAAATTTGTGCCCTTAGAAATCCTGAAGGCGGTGCTTGGATTTCGGGGTCCCGTACGCAGCTAGGCTCCCAAAAAGTCCCACACATGTGGTATCCTCGTACTCAGGAGAAGCAGCAGAATGTATTTTGGGGTGTAATTTCACATATGCCCATGGCATGTGTGAGCAATATATCATTTAGTGACAACTTTGTGCAAAAAAAACAAAGTTTGTCATATTCCCGCAACTTGTGGCAAAATATAAAATATTCCATGGACTGAACATGCCTCTCAGTAAATAGCTTGGGGTGTCTACTTTCCAAAATGGGGTCATTTGGAGGGGTTTTGTGCTATTTTGGCATTTTATGGCTTTCGAAACTGTGATAGGTAGTGAGGAGTGAAATCAAAAATTTACGCCCTTAGAAATCCTGAAGGCGGTGCTTGGTTTTTGGGGCCCGGCTAGGCTCCCAAAAAGTCCCACACATGTGGTATCCCCGTACTCAGGAGAAGCAGCAGAATGTATTTTGGGGTGCAATTCCACATATAACCATGGCATGTGTGAGCAATATATCATTTAGTGACAACTTTTTGTAATTTTTATTTTTTTGTCATTATTCAATCACTTGGGACAAAAAAAAAAATCTTCAATGGGCTCAACATGCCTCTCAGCAATTTCCTTGGGGTGTCTACTTTCCAAAATTGGGTCATTTGGGGGGGTTTTGTACTGCCCTGCCATTTTAGAACCTCAAGAATTGAGATAGGCAGTCATAAATTAAAAGCTGTGTAAATTCCAGAAAATGTACCCTAGTTTGTAGACGCTATAACTTTTGCGCAAACTAATAAATATACGCTTATTGACATTTTTTTTTACTAAAGACATGTGGCTGAATACATTTTGGCCTAAATGTATGACTACAATTGAGTTTATTCGATTTTTCTTATAACAAAAAGTAGAAAATATCTTTTTTTTTCAAAATTTTCGGTATTTTCCGTTTATATCGCAAAAAATAAAAATCGCAGAGGCAATCAAATACCATTAAAAGAAAGCTCTATTTGTGGGAAGAAAAGGACGCAAATTTCGTTTGGGTACAACATTGCATGTCCGCACAATTTACAGTTAAAGCAGCGCAGTGCAAAATTCTGAAATCACCTCTGGTCCTCTAGCTACCAAATGGTCCGGGGCTTAAGTGGTTAATAGATCATTTTGAGTAAGCGCCATTTCACCCCCTCTTTGACTTAATATACTGCAGCTTAGCTCAATCAACTGCCTGCCTGTATTATTAGGAAGAGAACAGGAATTGTCTGCAGTCAGATTTACCTGCACACTGTGCCCAGTATACAGGACACTGACTTAATATACTGCAGCTTAGCTCAATTAACTGCCTGCCTGTATTATTAGGAAGTAGGGCTGTTACTGATTAAAATTTTCGTGTTCGATTAATCGATTTTTTTTAAATCGATTAATCGACTAATTTCGTTTAATTATAACGCACATAGATCCAACTACTTTTAGCTGATCTCCTTGCAAGCCGATTCCCAGTGCAGCTACCAACCACTAGAAAAATCGATAGCAGGATACAAAAAACACACAAAGGCAGCGCTCGATGGGAATAGCATTAAAACTTTTATAGTCTTCAAGTAGGTAACAAAATAAATATTGCACTGGAGATAAAATCGATGTAGCTACATAAACTGTAAAAATGGTGCCAGTAATACCAAATGGTAGCAAAAGCAGTCATAAAAACCTGTAGCTAAGTATGATACTGGTATAAAAATGTGTACAACGATACCACTGCTGAATCCAGATGAGGAGGGGTTAACATCAGTCTGTCTGCATGTAGATGTCCCATGAAGGGAACTATCACAACTCCCAGTGGATGGCTGTAGAATCCCAGGTTGATAGAGGGAAGTGATAGAGGGAAGTGTAACAGCCATTGCGTGTGGCAGTTAGTAAGGTCCCGCCGGCATGCAGATATGAAGGCACAGCAAAGGGGCCCTTCAGATGGACACGGCAAGCCCAAATAATTTTGATTGATCAAAAGAATTTTGATCGATCAAAAGAATTTTGATCGATCAAAACAATTAATCGATTAATCAAGGAATTAATAGTTAATTTCCACAGCCCTATTAGGAAGAGAACAGCAATTGTCTGCAGTCAGCTTTATCTGCACACTGTGCCCAGTATACAGTACACTGACTTAATATACTGCAGCTTAGCTCCATCAACTGCCTGCCTGTAGTATTATTAGGAAGAGAATAACAGAAACACACTGCAGTGAGATCTATCTAAACTGTATACAGTGTATATATATATATATATATATATATATATATATATATATATATATACAAAGTGTGCAATGCATATATATACTAAATATACTGGAATACTGGATCTAACTAGCTCAATCAACTGCCTGCTCAATCTAGCTATTGCTAACTGAAATAATACAACGATCTTTGTCGAACGAGCGAACAGCCGATGTTTGAGTCAAACTCGAAGCTCATTCCTAAACATGACCAGGAATGTGTATTAACCCAGCTCACTGTTTGTGGCAATCTACATAATTGTTGGCCATCTGTGGAACAATATGGTGTTAAGAGGTTCTGTCTCTAGGTCTCACTGCTCTATCAAATTCCCCTGCTGGGTTCCCACCCCATTTCACATTCTCCTCTTTTGTCCACTTGGCAATTTTCACTTTATGCTCTTAAGTATACTGTCAACTTCAAATGTCATGGTCATGCACGTCCATGTGTAAAATTGTTTAGGCTTCCTTTTCAAGGGCATATTTCTGGCTTTGAAATAGTGTTTCATAAGGTTTGTTATCTTGTTAGTGATTCTGTTAGCTGTTTCATGAATTTCCCTTTGTTGCTACCTTGTTTATTCTGACCTTGTTTGAACGCTTCCATTCCTGACCTTACTGTGATTCATGTCTAATTACATAATAATAATTAGGGATGAGCTTTGAGTTCGAGTCAAACCCATGTTCGACTCGAACATCGCCTGTTAGGCTGTTCACCGAATTTCGAACATTATGGGCTGTTTGCGCCAAATTCGAGTGGCGCGTCACGGCCCATAATTCACTGCGGCATCGCAGTGCATTGCTGACTGATGATTGGCCAAGCATGCACTATGACCCGCATGCTTTGGCCAATCACAGCGTGCAAAAATCGGAGAGCCATAATTGGCCAAAGCCAGGGTGGCTTTGGCCAATTATGTCTCAGGGGATTTAGTACACGCCCCACACTATATAAGGCAGCCTCCGTGGCGGAGTTGTGTAGTGTGTTGCGGTGGTTAAAGAGAGAGGTTAAAGGCAGAGAGAGACAGTGTCATTTATTTTGAGTTAGATAGAGCAGGCAGGCGAGTCAGTTAGCTGCAGTTACAGTGTGTAGAGGATATATATGCATCCTTGGTGTTGTATATATATTTACACAGTGTATTCAGTTTAGCTAGATCCATTCCTGTTATTCTCTATACTGACAGGCAGACAGGTGATTGTGCTAGCTGCAGTGTTTCACTTAGTGTACTGTGTCCTTTGCACAGCGTGTACCTTTATACAATTGGTGGTGTTCTCATACCAATACCACAGCAAGGGAGCTGCATTAATTTCAATTAGTGTACTTCTGTCCTTTGCACAGCGTTCACCTCAAGGTACCTCAATACAATTAGTGGTGTTCTCATACTAAAACCACAGGCAGGGATCTGCATTGATTTCATTTAGTGTACTGTGTCCTTTGCACAGCGTTCACCTAAAGGTACCTGAATACAATTGGTGGTGTTCTCGTACCAATACCACAGGCAGGGAGTTGCTTTATTTTCACTTAGTGTACTGTGTCCTTTGCACAGCGTGCACCTAAAAGGTACCTGAATACAATTGGTTGTGTTCTCATACCAATACCACAGTCAGGGAGCTGCTTTATTTTCACTTAGTGTATTGTGTCCTTTGCACAGCGTGCACCTAAAGGTATCTGAATACAATTGGTGGTGTTCTCATACCAATACCACAGGCAGGGAGGGGCTTTATTTTCACTTAGTGTAATGTGTCCTCTGCACAGTGTGCACCTAAAACTAACTGAAGACAATTGCTGGTGTTCTCATACTAATACCACAACAGACAGTTGATTCTGCTAGCTGCAGTATAATCAGTATATATATATATATATATATATATATATACATCCCACCTTTGTGTAACTACATCTCACTGCAGGCCATTAGTATGTCTGGTAGGCAAACAAGGAGAGGCAGACAGTCACGAGCCAATAAAAGAGGGCAAGCAGGCTCTGTGTCTAGAGGCAACAGTGCTGGTTGTGGACACAGTGCATCCTCATCAGCACGTGGCCGTGGGACACACTTGTCCTTCTTTTTGGCAGCTCGCTATGTTGAGCCGCAATATGCCAAAGACTTTGTAGAGTGGATGACCAAGCCATTCTCATCCTCCTCATCCTCTCTCACCCAGGCTCAGGGTACTTTGTCTGGCAAAGCAGCTGCCAACGCGGCCTCTTCCCTCGGCTCAATGGCATCAGTCACTCCTTCCCTAGCCCACCATGTCCTCCTGAGGAGTCCCCCGAACTGTTTGACCACAGTGTTGGGTACATGCCCCAGGAGGCTGTCCAGCGTTTTGAAGGCTCCGATGATGGTACCCAGCTAGAGGAAGGCAGTAACGTGGGCCCGGAGAGAGGAGATGCCCAACAAGGACAGCAATATGGCAGTCATGTTCCCCCAGCTGCAGCATACTGCCAGATTTGCTCCATTGATGAGGAGGGAGGGGATGATGAGGTCACTGACTCCACGTGGGTGCCTGATAGGAGAGAGGAGGAGGAGGAGGAGGCACATCTCCAACGAGGCAGCATGCCCTCCAGGGGCCAGCTTAAGGGCAGTCAACCGAACGCATAACACCGCAGTGTTCCGCGTGTTCAAGGCGCTGCTGTCTCTGCACGTTATTCCAAAAGTTCTTTGGTGTGGGCCTTTTTCGAGACGTGTGCAGCAGATCGCACTGTTGCTATTTGCAACATATGTCTGAAGCATATCTTGCGTGGCCAATACATGAGCCGCTTGGGCACCACGTGCTTGACCAGACATATGTGGACCTGCTATGCAGTCCATTGGCAAGCATTCAAAAAAGACCTACACCAAAGAACAAAGCGGACCTCTCCTTGCTCCTCATCAGCTGGGAACTCCAACCCCACTATACCTTCAGTCCTCTCTGAAACCTGCACTGAGAGGAATGAAGGTGTAGAATTAGGTGTGTCACAGCCAAATACTTGCGGGCAATCTGCTATCGGTACACCGACATCAGATTATACCAGGCAAATTTCCCTGCCCCAGCTGCTGCATCGCCAAAAGAAGTTCGCTCCCAGCCATCCACATGCCCAGCGGTTGAATGCAAGCTTGGCTAAACTGCTAGCACTTCAACTGCTGCCTTTTCAGTTGGTAGTCTCTGCCCCCTTCCGTTAGTTTGTGGAATGTGCGGTTCCTCAGAGGCAGGTTCCCAAACGCCACTTTTTCTCATGGAAGGCGATTCTGGCTTTCTACCAGCATGTGGAAGGCAATGTCTTGGCATCGCTGGATAGGGCAGTCAGCGGTAAGGTGCATATTACCGCTGACTCATGGTCCAGCAGGCATGGACAGGGACGTTACCTATCTTTCACGGTGCATTGGATGACTCTGCTGGCAGCTGGGAAGGATGCAGGACAAGGTGCAGTAGTGTTAGAGGTTGTTCCACCACCACGCCTCCAAAATGGTACTACTGGTGATACTGACACACCTCTCAACTCCACCCCCTTCTCTTCTTCTTCCTCCATGGCCTCTTCCTGTGTTTTGTCTTCGGAACCAGTGTTGCTCCGTAGGCATTCAAGGGGCTACGCAAGTACGCAGGCAAAAAGATGACATGTGGTGCTTGAGCTGGTGTGCTTGGGGGACAGGAGCCACACTGGGGCAGAGATTCTGTCAGCTCTTCAGGGGCAGGCTCAGAGGTGGTTGACGCAATGCCAGCTTAAGCTAGGAAAGGTGGTTTGCGACAATGGCACCAACCTCCTCTCCACCCTCCGACAGGGACAACTGACCCATGTGCCCTGTTTGGCTCACGTCCTTAACTTGGTGGTTCAGCGGTTCTTCGGCAGGAACCCGGGCTTACAGGAGGTCCTGAAGCAGGCCAGGAAACCCTGTGGGCATTTCCGCCGGTCATATAATGCCAGTGCTCGGCTGGCTGACCTGCAAATGGAATACAACCTGCCCAAGAACCGCCTAATCTGTGACATGCCCACCAGGTGGAACTCTACGTTGGCCATGCTGCAACGGCTGCACACGTAGCAGAGGGCCATCAATGAGTATCTGTTGCAATATGGCACCAGGACAGGGTCAGGGGAGCTTGGATTTTTTTCCCCATGCCAGTGGGCCATTATCAGGGATGCATGCACTGTCCTGGCACCATTTGAGGAAGCCACGAGGATGGTGAGCAGTGACAGTGCATGCATCAGTGACACTGTCCCTCTTGTCCACCCGTTAGAGCACAGGCTGCGTGGAATAATGGACAGGGCACTTGAGGCAGAACAGAGGGAGGAAGAGGTGGACTTCCTTACCTCTCAAGGCCCCCTTTATCCAGACAGTGTTCCTGCTGCCCCGCCTATCACACAGGAAGAGGAGGAGGATTGTGTCAGCATGGGGGTGGAGCCTAGCACTCAGCATCAGCAGCATTCTTCAAGGGATCAATTACAGTCCAAAGACACCCATGGATTTGTACGTGGCTGGGAGGAGGTGGCTGCGGATCATGTCGTCCTGAGTGACCCAGAGGACTCTGGACCGAATGCCTCAGCAAACCTATGCTGCATGGCCTCCCTGATCCTGCAAAGCCTGCGGAAGGATCCTCGTATTCGTGCTATCAAGGAGAGGGACCATTACTGGCTGGCAACCCTCCTTGATCCACGTTACAAGGGTAAGGTTGCGGACCTTATCTTGCCGTCGCAGAGGGAGCAGAGGATGAAGCTTCGGGAGGCCTTGCATAAAGGTCTGTGCAACACGTTCCCAGAGACAGGGAGGTTACAAATTCCTGGTCCTGGACAACGTGTTGCTGAGGCTTCGGTCAGTCAAAGAAGGAGCGGTGGAGAAGGTGGCCGTCTGACCGATGCGTTCAGACAATTTTTTAGTCCGCAGCCCCAAGGTATGATCTGTTCCAGCAACCATCGCCAGCGTCTGGTTTACATGGTGCAGGAATACCTAGGGGCAAGATCAGACTTGAACACCTTTCATACCGAAAATCCTCTGGGTTACTGGGTCTTGAGGATGGATCACTGGCCAGAGCTTGCACAGTATGCAATTGAGCTTCTGGCCTGTCCTGCATCCAGCGTTCTTTCGGAACGCACATTCAGTGGTGCTGGAGACTTTGTAACTGATCACAGGGTGCGCCTGTCCACCGACTCGGTTGATCGACTGACCTTCATAAAAATGATTCAGTCTTGGATCACCACCAGCTACCAAGCACCTGATGCTGATGTAACAGAATAATTTTCTTTGAAATGTCAGATCCCTTCAAGACCAGCTATGCTGATGCAGAGTGACTATCCTCTTCCTCCTCAATGATCATTCTGATAGCATGTAAGAACATTTTTGTTTCTAGGCACCGCCACCAGTGGCTAAGGCCCAATTTTTCAGCCCCTGTTTAACAGGGGCGTGTAATTACAATTTTTAATGCAATACTTTGCAGCAGGGATCATTCCTGCACTCCATCTAGAGTATCTGTGAGGGGTTGCAGTGTTGTGGCACCAGCACCAGTGCCTAAGGCCCAATTTTTCTGCTCCTGTTTAACAGGGGCGTGTAATTACAATTTTTGATGCAATACTTTGCAGCAGGGCTCATTCCTGCGCTCCAACTAGAGTATATGAGAGGGGTTGCAGTGTTGTGCCACCAGTGCCTAAGACACAATTTTTATGCCCCTGTTCAACAGGGGCATGTAATTACAATTCTTGATCTAATAATTCACAGCAGGGCCCATTCCTGCACCCACCAAGAGTAACTGTGAGGGTTTACAGTGTTGTGGCAACACCACCACCAAAGGCCCAATTTTTCTGACCCTGTTAAACAGGGGCATGTATTTACAATTCTTAATCTAATATTTCACAGCTGGGCCCATTCCTGTGCCCACCAAGAGTAACTGTGGGGACTATTGTGGCACCAGCACCACCACCAAAGGCCCAATTTTTCCTACCACTGTTCAGCAATGGCATGTAATTACAATTCTTGATATAATAGTTCACAGCAGGGCATTCCAGCGCCCACCAAGAGTAACTGTGAGGGCTTACAGTGTTGTGGCAACACCAACACCTAAGGGCCAAATTTCTGCAGAGTATATACGGCAGGCCCCTACTTTCAAACATCCAACTTACAAACGACTCCTACTTGCAAATGGAAGGAGACAACAGGAAGTGAGAGGAAATCTACCCCTAGGAAGGGAAATTCTCTCCTGTAAGAGTTAATAATGGAAAAAGGTGTCTCCTCTCCACTGATGCTTTTATCACCAAGCCTTGTTTCAATAAAAACCCCAAATTTTCAAAAAACCTTTGTCATTGGGACGGAAAGTGAGGTGAAATGTTCTGAACAGGTGCACAGACAGCAAAACAAATGTTACAGGGGTGATAACCCTTCCCCATAATTTCCAAAAAGCTTAAAAATAGATTTTTTGGCTGGGGCTACACTTTAAAAATTTACCTGTTCCAAACTACAAACAGATTCTACTTAAGAACAAACCTACAAGTCTCTGTCTTGTTTGCACCGCCTGTATACTGCTGTTCAGAGTATATAGGGCCTGGGGGCCCCACGCCTTTTCTTTTTTTTATTTGGGTGCGGGGTTCCCCTTAATATCCATACGAGACCCAAAGGGGCTGGTAATGGGCTGGGGGGGGGTACCAATGCCATTTTTCTTGATTTTTTATCCATATTGCCGGGACCAGACTTTACATTAAAGCCGCAAGCAGTTTTAAATGACTTTTTTTCCTTTAGAAATGTCATTTTATGCAGGGACAGTTCTAAACATGGGAAACACGTGCCACTTCACAGGCATACTATAGACACCCTCCAGGTACGATATTTAAAGGAACATTTCACTATTTTTTGTCACTTTAAGCATCATTAAAATCACTGCTCCCAAAAAAAACTGTAGTTTTTAAAACTTTTTTTTTTTGCATTGATACATGTCCCCTGGGGCAGGACTTGGGTCCCCAAACCATTTTAGGACAATAACTTACATATAAGCCTTCATAATTAGCACTTTTAATTTCGAACGTTCGAGTCCCATAGACTTTAATAGGGTTCTAAAGTTCGCGCAAACTTTCGGTCCATTCGCAGGTTCTGGTGCGAACCGACCTGGGGGGTGTTCGGCTCACCTCTAATAATAATCTCAAACCATGCGGAGCTTAATACCAATATTCATATAAAAGAACATCTGGGTAGCAGCAACCATAACACATAACATGATTTAATTTAATGTTAGCTGTAAGCAACAAACACATACGGGAAATATAAAAACACTTAACTTTAGGAGAGCAAATTTTCTAAGGCTGAGGGCTGCTCTCCAAGACTTAGAATGGGAGGGAATATTTACATTGATGATCACAGAACAGAAATAAGAATTCTTCAAAAATATTGTATGCAAACTTACTGAAAAGTATATTCCCATGGGCAATATGTTTAGCCACTTCCCTACCTAGCTATAGACATATGATGGACGCAGAAACCCTCTGTCCCTCCGGGCGGCCGTCATATGATGTCCTCGGCTTCCCGGGCCTCTAGGGGGCGCGCATGCGCCGCGTCACTCGGGAGCCGTTGTGCGATGTCCGCCGGCTTCCCGCGATTTCCTGTCACACAACAGGGACGTGGATCTGTGTGTGTAAACACACAGATTCACGTCCTGTCAGGTGAGAGGAGACCGATGGTGTGTTCCCAGTACAAAGGAACACTCATCGGTCTCCTCCCCTTGTGAGTCCCCTCCCCCTACAGTTAGAATCCCTCCCTAGGTAACACATTTAACCCCTTGATCACCCCTGTCACGTACCTGGATCGTGAACCTGACGTGTAGAGGAGAGCCTCTCTTGCCTCACCGGTTTGTGGGCCTCTGAGGTTGAGACAGCAGCCACAGAAGCATGGTGATGCAGGAATGCCTAGGATCAGTCCATTATTGGTATGGCTGGATGCTCGTGGCTGGAGATGCAGCAGGCGGACCGGTAGTCTAGAACTGTGGCAGACTGGATTGCAGATGAATGCAGGAACTGGTGTGATTCATAGAGCAGGACTGCAGCAGGCTGGAGGAGCAGATAAGGAGTCAGGCAGGCCGGGTCGGAGACGTTCTGACAGATCAGGCAGAGCAGTAGGCAGAAGAGAAGTCCAAAACAAGCCAAAGTCAGGGTATCAAGCAGACAGGGTTAGTGAGAGGAAGCCAGGTCAGGGATCAGAAGTCAGCACAGATAACAGGTTTCAGGACACACAGAAGCTGCAGACCAAACAGCAAAGAGTCTTTGGTGCACTCACTTTAAAAAGCCCCTTTGGCGCCAACGTTGCTGACAGGCGCACGTGTGTGACATGCTGTGAATGTGCATGTCTTCCGTGCGATTCCTGCTAAACAGCCATGCCTTTCCTGACAACCCCCTAGTGTTAACCCCTTCTCTGCCAGTGACATTTACACAGTAAACAGTGCAATTTTATAGCACTGATCACTGTATAAATGTGAATGGTCCCAAAATAGTGTCAAAAGTGTCCAATATGTCCGCCGCAGTGTCACAGTCATGATAAAAATCGCAGATCGCCGCCATTACTAGTAAAAAAAAAAAATTAAAATAAAAATGCCATAAATCTATCCAATATTTTGTAGGCATTATAACTTTTGCGCGAACCAATCAATATACGCTTATTGCGGTTTTTTTTTACCAAAAATCTGTAGAAGAATTCATATCGGCCTAAACTGAGGAAGATTTTTTTTTTTTAAATGGGATATTTATTATAGCAAAAAGTAAAAAATATTGTGTTTTTTTTTTCAAAATTGTCGCTCTTTTTTGTTTATAGTGCAAAAAATAAAAACCGTAGAGGTAATCAAATACCACCAAAAGAAAGCTCTATTTGTAGGTAAAAAAAATTATCAAAATTTCATATGGGTACAGTGTTGCATGACCCCGCAATTGTCCCCGCAATTGTCATTCAAAATTTTACAGCACTGAAAACTGAAAATTGGCTTGGGCAGGAAGGGGGTGAAAATGCCCTGTATTGAAGTGGTTAAAAGGCTAAAAATAAAACCTATGTGGATCACATCCAAAGTTAAAAAATAATTAAATAATAAGAGAAGACCTTTTAAAAAATATAAAAATGAAGGAACACTATCATTGTTTAAATGTTACAAAGAATATAACCGGATATGTAAAAAGTTAATCAAGGACGCAAAAATTCTAAGCAAATTACAGATTGCAAAAGATAGTAGGACAAACCCCCAAAAATTCTTCAAATATATTAGTAGTAAAAAGGTTAGGTCTGAGCATGTAGGCCCTTTACAAAATAATCTGGAGTGGGTGACTGGGGACAAAGAGAAGGCAAATTTATTAAAAATGTTCTTCAGCTGTGTGTATATAAAGGAGCATGGGGGAGCTCAGGTCCATAATGAGGATGGTATTGACACAGCCCCAAATGATCCACAATGGCTCAAAAGTGATATGGTCCAGACATATTTCGACAGATTAAAGGCACCTGGACCAGATGGCATCCACCAATGGATCCTAAAAGAATTGAGCTCTGTCATATTAAAGGCATTGTTTCTAATTTTTAGGGACTCGTTAATGACTGAAACAGTACCACTTGATTTGCATAGGGCCAATGTGGTGCCTATATTTAAAAAGGGATCAAAGTATTTACCAAGTAACTAAAGACATGTTAGTTTAACTTCTACAGTCGGGAAGATACTGGAGAGTTTAATAAAAGACCACATAGATGAATTCTTGCTGGAAAAAAATAAATAGAGATATAATTTTACCCCTGTAAAAATCATTAGTAAGACCTCATCTTGAATATGCAGTTAAGTTTTTGGCACCAGTTCTCAAAAAGGATATCGGGAAACTGAAGAAAGTGCAGAGGACAACCAAACCTATAAGAGGCATAGAGGTGCTCAGCTATGAGGAAAGATTAGAGTAACTGAATTAATTCACTCTTTGGAAGAGGCGATTAAGGGGGGATATGATCAACATGTACAAATACATAAAGGGTCCATATGGTGAACTTGGTGGTGAGTTATTAACGTTAAGGTCATAACAGAGGACAGGGGGGGGCGCTTTACGTCTAGAGAAAAAGAGATTTTATCTCCAAATACAGAAAGGTTTCTTCACTGTAAGAGTTGTGAGACTCCAAGAAAATGTGGAATAGACTCCCTCCAGAGGTGGTTCTGGCCAGCTCAGTAGATTGCTTCAAAAAAGGCCTGGAATCTTTCCTAAATGTACATAATATAACTTGGTAATAACATTTAAAGGTAAAGTTGATCCAGGATATGGTAAATTGAGAGAGGGTTTTTTTTGGGACTTTAAATGAGACACCCTAGAAAAATGTCTCCATCCCTAATCAGTATATACAATAAAGAAGGCGGTTCGGGACTTTGAGTGAGGCACATAGGTGGAACAATGAACAATTTTGGAAAGAGCTCATTTTAATAAAATCACACAAGCATCCATTAGGTAACCATGATATTTCTAATACATTGTATTTCTATTTTATTAGCTTTGTATGCTGTTGCTTTCTGAAGAAGCGTGTTTTCACGCGAAACTTGTTAAAGCTGTGGACCTACTGAGTACTACAATTCTAGCCTTCACTGTCGGTATCAAGCTAACCGTTTGGACCCTACGGTATTCGGAGAATCATTCTCCTATAGACCCTACTGTTATTGTATACTTTGTATCCCTCAGTGATTGTACCTGGTCGGCCCATACATATAATTGCTTAAATGGTTTTTAGAAAATCTTTTTAATGTTACTTTTTGTAAACTAATAAAATTGTTATATTTTTTCATAATTGCATCCTGTTTAATTTGTGCCTATAAAGTCCAAAGTCCCCCACAATTTCTTTCTCTATAACTATAGGACGCGGCACACGCTTATTATGTATCCACAGTACCACTATGTGCTAAGATACAATTAAATTCCTTTTCATATTCATGAAAGATGGTACCCTCTTAAAAATGACAATGGGTTTATCCAACAACATAGAACTCAAAGCCCTATCATTCTTAACAATGATCCAGTGTTTATTGATCAGCATTGTAATTTATAATACTGAGAGAAGAAAGTTGTAAATAAAGTGGGCTCATTTACAGTACTCCTCTCATTTTTCTTCAAATCTCCTAATAAGGAGTCACGATCTACCAGGGCAACCTGTTGAATATATTCAGTGTAAAAAAGAAGGGGGTGGAGGCGCCAACTAAATAAATCCTACTGTAATCATTAATGTAAGTATAGAATATATACTTACAGGTTCACTTGAAAATTATATCCATCGATGATGGGGGTGTTCTGAGGTCTGTTGGTGCCACTCTGCTGGCTCTGGCAAAGTTCCCCTCGGTCGTGAGGTGTAGGAGATGTCGACACCTCACGGCCGAGGGGAACTTTGCCAGAGCCAGCAGAGCGGCACCAACAGACCTCAGAACACCCCTATCATCGATGGATATAATTTTCAAGTGAACCTGTAAGTATATATACTATACTTACATTAATGATTACAGTAGGATTTATTTAGTTGGCGCCTCCACCCCCTTCTTTTTTACACTTCTTGCTGACAGAGGACATGGACACCCTCTGAGGATGGCTGCCTCCTTTTTTTTTTTATATACAGATTGACTTAGAAGTGCCATTAGAGCCACTATTACATTCATTTTAAAGGCATCACATTGCTAGGAGCGCCGGAATCCCCCCCTTTCTACATGTTCAATATATTCACCCAACTGATCATCCTTATAACCTTTGTCAAGGAATCTTGACTTCAAAACTAAGGGGTCAGAGAACAAAACGTAAGTTCGACTCAAACATTGGGTGTTTGTTCTAAACCAAATCGAACATGTGGAGAGTTCACAGGAAATTTGAGCGGCGCGGAATGCCCCATAATGCACTGTGAGATTGCAGTGCATTGCTGTATGATTGGCAAAAGCATGAACCTGACTTGCATGCTTTGGCCAATCACAGTGCGTTCTGCTGAGAAAGCCAGTAATTTGCCAAAGTCAGAGTGTCTTTGGCCAATCATGGCTCAGGGGCACTAAGTCCATGGCCCACACTATATAAGGCTGCTTACACAGCGGCCGTGTATAGTGTGTGCACGGAGATAGATTGAGCTATATTAGGCAGGCATGTTAGTTAGTGGTAGTGTATTTAAAATATATATTGTGAGGGGGTTAACTTGGTAGCGGGTGTGTGTGACCCCCTGGATGGGCTCCCCACACAAAAACAGGCCCAGCAGACGGAGGTTGTGGTTTTCAAGATCAAAAGGTGCGGTTTATTTCTCTATTTACAGTGACAAAAACACAGCAAAGCAAAAAGAAACATAAACAAAATAAATCCTGGTCAGCTTGACCTCTGACTAAACATGCAGGTTTCCCTAACTAACAACTGGGATCAGCCTGGTGCTGTCCTAGTCCCTAAGTCCCTGGTTTAGTAAATGTCCAAACAAATAGCCACACAGGCTTTGTCTCACCGCACAGGGGTTCACTCTCCCTAGACAGTCCACACAGGTCTGGTTCCAGGCATGAGCAAACACCTAATGAAGCTGGGAGTTTTTATAGAGGCCTTAAATGAGCTGACAAGCTTCAGCTGGTCTCATCAACTCCCTGCCTGCACGACGCCCAGCATTCTCCCTAGAGGTATGAATCATCCATGAGCCCACTAGCCTCAGCTGGGCTTCATCAACTCTCTCCCTAGTTGTATAAGTCGGCATAAAGCCTGAATCTGGGAGAAATATACCTACCCCCCTGGATGCAACCAGGTGACTTTACCTTCCTGCTGTCACATACCCCCCCTCTTGTTTTAACCTTGGGGTTGGAACACCAGCAATCAGGCATTCATGTACTCGAGACAAAGCATCCACATTCCCCATTTGAACGCCAGGGCGATGCTTTACTGTGAAGTTGAATTCCTGTAGGGCCAGGAACCACCTATTTACTCTTCTATTTGTCTCCTTGTTTTGAGCCATCCACTTTAACGGAGCGTGATCCGTAACCATGTCAAAGTGCCTACCTAGCAGATAGTACCGAAGGGAATCTAGAGCCCACTTCACCGCTAAACACTCCTTTTCAACCGTGGCGTAATTTACCTCATGGGACTTCAACTTCCTGATGAGGTAAATGACTGGGTGCTCTTCCCCGTTCCAGACCTGGGACAATACTGCTCCTAACCCCACATCTGACGCATCACTTTGTACGACAAAGTCTTTAGAGAAGTCGGGTGAGTACAACACTGGCTGGCTACATAAGGCTTGTTTCAAGAATTGGAATGCTGCCTCAGCCTCGGGGGTCCATTTAATCATGACCGACCCTTTCCCTTTCGTCAGGTTGGTTAGGGGCACAGCCTTAGAAGCAAAGTGGGGAATGAAGCGCCGATAATAACCCACGATTCCCAGAAAGGCTCGTACCTGCTTCTTGCTGTTGGGACGTGGCCAACTCTGGATGGCCTCGACTTTGTTGAGTTGGGGTTTTATTACTCCCCTGCCAATGGTGTACCCAAGATATTTGGCCTCCTCCTGCCCAATGGTACACTTCTTGGGGTTAGCCGTAAACCCCGCTTTCCGGATAGAGTCTAGGACTGCTTGCACTTTTGGCAGATGTGAGGCCCAATCTGTGCTATGGACAATTACGTCATCCAGGTAAGCCGCAGCATACTTCCGATGGGGCCTCAGTATCTGGTCCATTTTCCGCTGGAATGTGGCCGGCGCATTCTGTAACCCGAACGGCATTCTCTTATATTGGAACGCCCCGTCTGGGGTTACAAATGCGGTTTTCTCTTTGGCCGACTTGGCCAGGGGAATTTGCCAATACCCTTTTGTGAGGTCAAGAGTCGTCATGTATCGGGCTGTTCCCAGCCGGTCGATCAACTCATCTATACGTGGCATGGGGTAGGTGTCAAATTTTGTAACTTTGTTCAACTGACGAAAATCGTTACAAAATCGCCAGCTCCCATCCGGTTTAGGCACCAACACAATGGGACTAGACCAATCACTTTGGGACTCCTCTATCACCCCTAAATTCAGCATTTTCTGTACTTCCTCCCGTATTGCCTCCCGTCGGGCCTCTGGGATCCGATAGGGTTTTAACTTCACCCTTTCACCGGGCGGGGTAATAATATCATGCTCTACCCCAGATGTTTGTCCCGGCAGCTCAGAGAACACCTCCTTGTTGCGAAGCACAAACTCCTTAACCTCCTGTTGTTGGGGTTGTGACAAGGTGGCTGCTATTCCAACCTCCGGAATCACGCAACCAGTTTGAGCTGGTGACCAAGTTTCTGCGACTAGGGACTCTCTATCCCTCCAGGCTTTCAACAGATTAACGTGATAGATCTGTTCGGGCTTTCGCCTTCCTGGTTGTCTGACCTTGTAATTCACTTCGCTCACTTTTTCCATTATCTCGTAGGGGCCTTGCATTTGGCAAGGAATTTACTTTCAACCGTAGGGACAAGTACCAATATCCTATCCCCCGGGGAAAAGGTACGGGTCTTGGCTCCACGGTTGTACACTCTCTGCTGTGCCAACTGCGCTTGGGCCAAATGTTCCTTCACGATGGGCATTACCTGTGCAATTCGATCTTGCATCAGGGCGACATGCTCAATCACACTCCTGTGGGGAGAACTCTCACTTTCCCAAGTTTCCTTGGCAATATCCAACAGCCCTCTTGGGTGTCTCCCATACAGTAACTCAAAGGGGAAGAATCCCGTAGAGGATTGGGGCACCTCCCTAATAGCAAACATCAAATAAGGAAGTAGACAGTCCCAATCCTTTCCATCTCTATCCACCACTTTCTTCAACATTTGTTTTAGGGTTTTGTTGAATCTTTCAACCAGCCCATCGGTTTGGGGGTGATACACAGACGTACGCAATTGCGTCACTTTGAACAATTTACACAGCTCTTTCATAACCCGGGACATAAAGGGTGTACCTTGGTCCGTAAGCAGTTCTTTACAAATACCCACCCGGCTAAAAACAAGAGATAGCTCTTTGGCTATGGTTTTGGCCGAGGTATTTCGGAGAGGGAACGCTTCTGGATAACGGGTGGCATAGTCCATTATAACTAATATGTACTGGTGCCCCCTAGCGGACTTGATTATAGGACCTACCAAATCCATTGCGATCCTCTCAAACGGGACCTCAATGATGGGTAGAGGGACCAGTGGGCTACGGAAATGTGGCATCGGGGCCGACCTCTGACACACAGGGCAGGAGGAACAATAATTTTCTATGTCCTTCATCACCCCAGGCCAATAGAATCTCTGTAATACCCTCTCTCGGGTTTTCTCTGTCCCCCGATGACCTCCAAGAATGTGCCCATGGGCCAACTCCAACACCAACTTCCTGTAAGGTTTGGGCACCACAAGCTGCTCAACGGTTTCTTCTGCCCTTTTTGCCACCCGATACAGTAGGTCCTTCTCTACGCTGAAGTATGGGTAAGTGCAGGTATTATCTGGGTTCACTAACTCGCCATCTATTTCCACTACGTTTTCCCGTGCCTTTATTAGGGCGGGGTCTTTTAACTGTTCTGTGGCAAAATTTTCCCTGTGAACCTCAAGATCAGAAAACTCCACAGACGGTAGGTTTTCGTCTGAGGAGGTGGGCTCCTCTCCAGTTTCTTGAGTCTCGCCTGCCAATACTGACAAGGGAAATTCTGGAGAGTCCTCACCACTCTCAGAGGAGTTCTGGCTATCACCTTCCTGGTACATAGGGGCACCAGTGGGGGGCTCAGGATCATCCCACAGTTCCCAGAACTTCGGAAAATCCCTTCCCACAATGGCATCATGCGGTAATTGAGATACTAACCCCACTGGATGAGAGAGGGTACCTTTGGGGGTCTTGAAACACACTGTAGTCACTGGGTACTCTCGGGTGTCCCCATGCACACAAATAACAGCTACCTTGCTATTCCCAGAGACCTCTGTTTTAACTAATTCAGCCTTTATCAGGGTCACAAGGCTACCTGAATCCAGTAATACCACAACATTTCTACCATTAATACACATTTTGCATAAATGTTTCTCAGTTCCCCGAATGGCAGTGCATGCGACTGTCGCACACAGCGACTGACGTCTGTCCGTCAGAAAGTCACATTGCATGGGTTCCTCCACAACCGGGCAATTTGCTGCAATATGTCCCGTTTGCCGGCAGCGGTAGCAAACAATCCTTTTGGCTGCCTCTTGAGCCCCCGACTTCCCAGGCTGTTCTCGCCAAACCCTGGGCAGAGCTCCCACCCTCTCACTCTCTCCACCCTCACCCCTTGGAATCATCTTATCCGCCCCTGGGGATGGTCTGGTCTTAGGGTGGAAAGTCCGAGAGTCTCTGGAAGAGGCCGTCAGGTTCTCTGCAGCCAAGTATCTCTCTACACGATCCACAAGTTTACCGGCCGTTTCTGGGTCTCCATGGCTTACCCACTTCCTGCTCAGGTGAATGAGATCATACATTTGAGACCTGGGGGGTTTTCCAAGCTGGAAAGTCCAGTTATGCACACGCTGAGCCCGGACAGCCAGGGTGACACCCAGCCTTGCCAATATTTCAGCTTTTAGCATCCCATAGTCTTTTGCTTGGTCAGGCTCTAGGTCATAGTAAGCTTTCTGCGATTCACCAGTTAACAGAGGAGCCACCAGTCCAGCCCACTGCTCCTCAGGCCACTTTTCTCTTTCAGCAGTCCTTTCAAATGTGGTCAAAAATGCCTCTGGATCATCCTCTCCAGTCATTTTTGTCAATAAACGACTCACCCCAAAGGACGCGGTATTAGTGGGACGGCTTTCCTCACTGGTCTGCGGACGTTGCTGCATTACTGCTTCCATCTGTTGTTGTAGTCTCTGCTCTTGCTTCTGCAACAGGTCTATGAAGCGGGCCTCAGATTGCTGCTGGGCTCGTTGCTGGGCTGCGAAGCTCTTTTGCAAACCTGCATTTGTCTGCTGTTGATTGGCATTTGCTAGAGCCAGCTGTTTCAGTATCTCCTCCATGCTGGCTTAAAAAAAAACTGCCACTGGTTCTCCACCAACTGTGAGGGGGTTAACTCGGTAGCGGGTGTGTGTGACCCCCTAGATGGGCTCCCCACACAAAAACAGGCCCAGCAGACGGAGGTTGTGGTTTTCAAGATCAAAAGGTGCGGTTTATTTCTCTATTTACAGTGACAAAAACACAGCAAAGCAAAAAGAAACATAAACAAAATAAATCCTGGTCAGCTTGACCTCTGACTAAACATGCAGGTTTCCCTAACTAACAACTGGGATCAGCCTGGTGCTGTCCTAGTCCCTAAGTCCCTGGTTTAGTAAATGTCCAAACAAATAGCCACACAGGCTTTGTCTCACCGCACAGGGGTTCACTCTCCCTAGACAGTCCACACAGGTCTGGTTCCAGGCATGAGCAAACACCTAATGAAGCTGGGAGTTTTTATAGAGGCCTTAAACGAGCTGACAAGCTTCAGCTGGTCTCATCAACTCCCTGCCTGCACGACGCCCAGCACTCTCCCTAGAGGTATGAATCATCCATGAGCCCACTAGCCTCAGCTGGGCTTCATCAACTCTCTCCCTAGTTGTATAAGTCGGCATAAAGCCTGAATCTGGGAGAAATATACCTACCCCCCTGGATGCAACCAGGTGACTTTACCTTCCTGCTGTCACAATATATATATATATATATACAGTTGTGCTCAAAAGTTTGCATACCCTGTCCGAAATTTAGAAATTTTGGCATTTATATTACAAATATGACTAATCGAGCCAAAAAAAAGTTTTTTATTCGAAGATAGTGATCACATGAAGCCATTTATTATTACATTGTTTTTAAAATCATAATGATAACATAAATCACCCAAATGGTACTGATCAAACGTTTACATACCCTGGAATGTTTGACCTTGGTACAGACACAGAAGGTGGCCCACACAATTTCCCACATTTGTGGCTTTTTAAATCACAATTAGTGTCTGTGTATAAATAGTCAATGAGTTTGTTAGCTCTCACATGAATGCACTAAGCAGGCTAGATACTAAGCCATGGGGAGCAGAAAAGAACAGTCAAAAGACCTGCGTAACAAGGTAATGAAACTTTTCAAAGATGGAAAATGATATAAAAAGATATAAAAAGATATAAATAGATATAAAAAGATATCCAAAGCCTTGAATATGCCAGTCAGTACTGTTCAATCATTTAATAAGAAGTGGAAAATTTGGGGATCTCTTGATACCAAGCCAAGGTCAGGTATTGATTGATGATGGGTTTACATTGTGGGACACTTTTTTTTTTTTAATAAAGGAATTGTCAAAAACTGTCTGCTGTCATTTTTACTTTTTTGACACTTTTTTGGTGAATGGGTAGGGATACTTTGTACCCCGGAATCTAAGAGTTGTCAAAGCACCAACACAGGATGGAACTGTGGGTGCTTGTGATAATGCAGTGCCATGTCCTAAACGTCAATTGGTCAAATGTTGAAAGTGAAAAAATTGACTTTCTAGGCACCAATTATAAGAAAATAAACAACAATTTTTTTATTAACAATTAATACATAGGATTTTTTTTTTAAATAAGAAGGAAGAAAAACATAAAAAAACTGCAGTATTACTACAGTGGCGATTAAATCTCTCCAATATTGGTCATGAGGAGGACACATATTTTTCAAGAGACAAAGGGGAAACCGATGTCTCAGGCAGATTATATAGCGAAGAATAAAATTCCCCGAACTCTTGCGCTATTTCTTTTGGAATTAAGAGTTTTTGATCTGCTTTTGTTTTAATAATTGTTATATATGACCGTGTCTGTTGTTTTTTTAGTTTTTTTGCTAACAATTTACCACATTTGTCTTCCGAGTCATACTCTATCCTCCTCCCATACTGTAAAGTCGCTTTGACCTTATATCGGAGGAGGTCTGCTATTTGTCTTCTCAGATGTGCCAACTCTACCCCTACACTTATTTATGATCTTTTCTTGTGTTGTGACTCGAGTCCCTGTATCTTTTCTATGTAATCTTTATTTTAAAAGATATATTCAAAGGACAAACAGAGAAACAATAGACAAAGTAGAAAGGTTTGCAAAATACAGCAATATAGGAGGAGCCCTCCACCATGGACAAACGGTCAGTGATAAAGTCAATCAGGGAAGCATACAGTTCAGCAACCATATCTGGGGGAATAATCATCAACATATGAGCAGCGTGATATGAATTCAGACATACATGGATCACCCCATTCGACCCCGTCTGGTATACCGCTGGCAAGGATGCCATCCCACTCCTAAAGGTTAGGAGCAGACTGGGTCCACAGTTAACAGGCCCAAAGCCTAGGGGCTAAAAAAAAAGGGGGGGGTGGAGAGTAAGGCAAGAAAGCAAAAACAGAAAACAGAAAACCAGGGGAAAATGTAACACCAACCAAAATAGTACATCACTTCAAGCTTCTGTAGGTTTGTGAAAGCTCATCTGTCTCTTCAGTGACCGACCTGCAGCCCCCCTGCCCCCCCCCCCCGGACTTTGTACCCCGGAATCTACCCCGGGGCGAGGCCGCGGCCGGAGAGGGACCCGGGACACACAAAACAGGTGGGCTTGCATAGTTTATCCAAGTGGCCCATATGGAATAGAATTTCTCGTACCGATCTTTACACTTAGCCATCCATTCCTCAGCAATGTACAAAAAATTTAGCGCTATGCGTAAAAATTATATATAACACCCAAGTGTAGTGCTCAAAAATAACTAGATCACAATTAATCTAATAATGAGTCCAAATATGTAAAAAGAATTGAAGAAAAGGCTTTGATGACCAAAACGTGAATGTTGTTGAAACTTCCAAATCAAATGGTGACTTTCAAAAAGCAAGTGACTTGTGACGTGACCACCACCACATGAAGGGGAGGCTTACCAGATGGAATGGACCCAGTAAACGTACGTCTAGAGGGTCAAACAGGCTTGATATATGTATATCCGTACATATGGGGTCCCAGCTGGCACTGCACACATATATATCCAAGATCCAGAATCAAGGATGACACCAGATATCCAAGCCCGATAGAGTGATGGAATAGCTCACATAGGCACATTGCGTAATAACGTAAAGGATGTTTAATAAATGTAGGTAAGTACACTTACATTCAATCCATGAACATAGCGCTTTGCAAAACACTCAGTGGCAGCAGTGGAGTCTCCCTACGCATTTCGCAATACCTTGCATCGTCTGGGGTGTACCTACACTGTTGCCTGCATGTTATTTATAGATTTCAAGGACCTCCCCCTCATCTGCCCATTGTACCGACACTTCCTGGAAAATCAAAATGGCACTGGAGCGTGCGTTCCAAGCCTCTCTATGGAATCCCTGGATAGAGCATCAATATGTAAAAATATAAGGAAGCTGTATTGGCGAAAAGGGGGGGTGACCTCTAGATGTTTCCAAATTACTGACCTGCTCACCCATGCCTGATACAGGGCAGGGCCAGCCTATCTGTAGAAGCCATTGTGGAACGTGACCGGGTGTCCGTCGTCGCGGCCATGACGTCACGCCCAAACCACATGATGGGCGTCACGTGACCATCGAGAAACATTACATGACGTGCGGACGTTCATGCCAGGTGGAAACGGCGCAATCGCGTCATCAACCGATGACGCGGCGCCCCCCGTAACTACAAGGCTCTACTTAGCTGGCAAATTGGTTGCGCTGCGCTCCACCGCCATATAGCGACGCAGAGCATAGAACGCAAACAATTGCGGGAATGAATTAACTTTAACTGGTCTGCAGGAATGTGACACATCGTCCAAACCAAGCCAGAAGGAAAAAATTATATGGTGAAAAAAAGCTGGTGAATGCAAATGTAACCACCTAATGACAAATTAAAATTCATTAATATAATTCAACCTGAAATAAGAACATATATAAAATAATTACTAAATGTATATATAAAATAATTAAAATTGGATGTTAAATGGCAGAAAAGGGATATAAATAATACATTATTGACTTCTGTTCACAATGTGAGTGAATGAGACACACGTCTCATGTGTAAAGTTGACTATCACATTGGAACAGACAGGAACCTCCACCTGTCATGGTCAATAATAAAGGGGGGCCAGCATACCTCAACAAGAGACTGTCCAATGGGCAAACCAGGAGGTTATCCCAAATCACAATTTATAACACCAAATCCAACCATACATGATGTATAAAATACATTAAAAAACATATGATGAAATATGTGTACAATTTTTTTTTTTAAAGAAAAAACTAAAAATGGATCCACAATCTAACAGAAACAACCATTACTAAGTCTGGTCGATGAAGGAATTAATATCCCACTCAACATTTAAACCGGACGGCCTGTGCGTCTGTAATTCATATATCCAGTAGGTCTCCAGCTGGGACACTCCCATAATTTTGGGGGCACCCCTCCAGTGGGGAATGAAGCGATCAATGATCAAAAACTGTGTGCCAGCTGAATTTCTACTGTGATGTAACCTATAATGTCTGGGCACCATTCCATAGCAGCCATGATATTATTCACTAAATTTACCCATTCCGCATGGGAAGGTACCCGAGGTGTCTTCCAGTGAATCGGTATCAGCCGCCGGGCCGCATTAAGCAAATGGAGCAGGATGGATTTACTATATAGGCTGAGGGGAATGGTGGGAAAGTGCAACAAGGATTCCAATGGGGAATTGGGGAGCTCCAGATCCAAAATCAATTTGATCTGTGCATGGACATCCAGCCAGAAGGGCTTCAGCTTAGGGCAGTCCCACCAGATGTGAAGGAACGAGCCTCTGAGGCCACAATCTCTCCAACAATCATCTAAGAGAGAGGGGTAAATCTTAGCAAGTTTGGATGGCACCCTATACCACCTGGACAGAACCTTGTAGCTATTCTCCTGCATTTTAGTGTCCACTGTGCTCGAGTGTGTTAAGCTATACAGGTGATCTAGTTGAGGCTCAGTAAAGGTGTGCTGGAGGTCTCTCTCCCACTCACCAATAAATCCCGGCTTCCCTTCAGTATGCATTGATTGCAGCAAGTCATATAGCACTGAAATGGCGTGGGGAACAGCGGAGGTAGACATGCATAAGCGTTCAAAGGGAGAAGCCAAAGTGGGGGACCTAACCCCCTGGGGCAGGCCAGCAATAAAATGCTGGAGCTGCCGGTAACGCCACTTATCCATGGCGAAGGGGGCGTCTTGGTTCCGTAGAGTGGCCAGTGGCAATAGGCCATGGTCCTGAACAAATCTGCCGCATCTGGACTCACCATCCGCCGCCCACGTCCGAAAGAAGGAAGGGTGTTCCCCCGGAGTGAACCAGGGGAAGCCTCCCAGGGGCGCCAGAGGAGAAACAGGGGGTGCAGGCAGCCCCAGTTTATTCAACCTGTCCCAGGTTGCCAGGGCGTGAGTAGCAAACGGGGAGACCAGTGCCGAGAGACCCCTATCCTCCCGAGGAACCCATGGGGCGTGTGACAGGTTGCGACCCGCTAAAAATTTGTCCAGGGGTACCCAGAGTTTGTACCGGACATTGTGGTACCAGTCTAGAATACGCTGCAGGGCTATCGCTTCATAGTACCTTCGGATTACTGGAACCCCCAGACCTCCCCTATTCTTAGGGCGCTGGATAGTGCGAAGGGCTAACCTGGGGCATTTCCCACCCCAAATATATTGTACGAACAGGCTATTGAGGGTTGAGAAGAACGTCTTAGGCAAAGTGATCGGCACCATCTGCATGAAAAACAGGATACAGGGTAGTACATTCATTTTAAGTACACTGACTCGGCCCATCCACAAAAACACAGCCCTTTCCCACCGCTTTAGGTCTATTCTGACTGTGGAAAGCAATGGAGCAAAGTTACAGTCATAAAGCATCAAACATTTCGCGGGAAAATATATCCCCAAGTATTTCAAGGAGGTTGGGCACCAGGTAAATGGAAACGCTGATTGCAGCTGTGTACGCAAACCCGCGGGGACATTCAATGACAGGATTTCTGACTTATCATAGTTGATTTTAAAGTTAGACAGCAGGCCAAAGTCCTTCAGCTCTGCCAGGACGTTAGGCTATTTGGGGTGTACACAGCTGCAAAGGTGAACATGCGGGCATATATGGTGCCTTTGACAAACACAAACCGACCCTCCGGGTCGAGCAATTGGTCCGTCATCACAAAAGGGCAATTTTTGTGTACCGCTATAGCCACTCCTCCCGATTTGGGTCGGGGGGAGTTGCTAAGATACCAGGAGCTATATAAATGGGTGGGAAGGCGGGGGACCGAGTCAGATCGGAAGTGCGTTTCCTGCAAAAAAAGGATGTGTGCCCCCATGCGTTTCATCTCAAGCCGGGGAGCCCAGGCCACGAACGTTGTATGACACGACCTTCATGGCAGCCATGATGGGAGTTCAACGGGTGCGGCCACTAGGCCGGCGGCAAGAGGGAAGAGAGACCCACAGCACAGCAGGCCTGCAGCAAAGGCCATCGGGAGCACATGGATTACACACAGGAGCATAGAAAACAAACCAAGGTTATAGCAGGTGTCATAGAAAATAGGACATAGAAAAAAGGGGAAAAAAACAGGAAACAAAAACACAAAAACAAATAACAAGCCCAGAGGGCGCAACAAAGTGCACATCGTCGGGAGCCTCCTCCCCCCTCAAGACGAGGAGACGGTGAAGGCCAGCGAGCAGAGGCATTCCCATAAAGGGACACGTAACTCCAAGGATTCGACCTATTGGGGGGAAGTGGTAAGGCACCAAGAGCAAGTCCGCATGAGGACCCGCAAATAGTTAAAAGTGCTCAACTACCCCTCGACCAGGGGCAGAAAAGTGATACGGCAGCTAGGGGGAAGTCAAAAGAAAAGTAAACATAAACGTCTCAAAAACCAGAAAAAAGCAGTTCAGTCGTTCAATCTGCTCCCTGCGGGGGGCGAGATGGAGGCGCCGGGCCAAGGGGACCCCGTCTCAATCCGCAACTACGTCTCCGACGGGCGGACTGCCACGGTTCAGGGCGTGCGGGAAGAAGGAAGTAAGACGGCGACCTCCAGTCCAGAATGTCAACTTGAGGCAGGTCTAGGGATTCCAGGAATCGGGGCAGATCATCCCTGCTCCGTAATGTGACCTGTCTGCCATCTTTAGTAGCGGAGAGGCTAAACGGGAAACCCCACCGATAGGGAAGCTGAGCATCCTGTAGAGCCGCCAGCAGTGGTTTGAGAGCTCGGCGTTGCATCAATGTGGGTCTGGAGAGATCCAGAAAGAATGTCAGCCTGGCCCCATCAAAGTCCACAAATCTGACACCTCTAACCTGATTCATGATGCGTTCTTTAAGCGAGTATTTGTGCAGCTTGCAGATAATGTCTCCGGGTTTATCAGGATCATCAGAGGGGGGCTGCAAGGCTCTGTGGGCCCGGTCAATTTCAAAATGTTCAGGTGCCTGCCGGCCTAGAATTTGCTTAAAGACCCCTTGCAGGGTGGGGATGATATCTCTGGGGCCAGTGGCTTCAGGTAGGCCTCTGATGCGGATGTTAACCCTGCGGCTCCTGTTTTCAAAATCGTCCATTTGATCCAGCAAGGCCTCAAGCTTGCGATCCTGTTGTTTGCAGTGATCAGAGAGGGCCTGCAGGGTTGGAGCAGCCTCATCCCACTGTGTCTAAAGAGTCTCCACTCTATCTCCCAAATGTGCAGTGTCAGTTTGCAAGGCCTCAATGTCTTTTTTAAAAGCCATCTCCACTCTGCTAGCAAACCTCTCTAAGTCAGCCTTAGTGGGAAGGGAGAGGATGTGGGCACGGATGTCCTTGTCATCCCAGGGATCACCTCCATGGGCAGGCTCATCCATGCTGTCAGAGCCAGAGAGAGATGGAGGGGAAGGCAGGGTTTGTACAGGCAAGTGCGGGGTGCTGATGGGGGAGGCAGAGCTGCTAGCAGCGTGGGTGCCGGGCGCCATCTTGGCTGTACTTGCCGTTCTGCCGCGGGTCCCGAAAAAGTTGTCCAACGATCCGGACCGGCCCCGGGGTGTCCGCTGTGAGTGCAGGGATGGTTTGCGCTTTGGAGGCATCTGAGGAGCGATGTATTTCCCCCACTAGAAGCCACCGATTGTGCCAAGTAGAGCGCGGGTCTCACGGAGCTCAGGGAGAGCACGTCCTCACTCGTGCATGCCGTAGCCACGCCCCCCTGTATCTTTTCTAATAGATCCTTTATTCGTTCTTCTCTAATATTTTTCACTCGGGATCCATGTTTAATCAGAATACCTTGCATTACTGCTTTATGGGCCTCCCATACTATACCTAGGTTACTCTCTTCATTGTCATTTATCTGAAAATACTACTTAATTTCATTGATCAAGCCTTCTGTAATTTGAGGGATCTGTAATAAACTTTCATTTAAGCAACGATCTCCAATTTGTCGATTGGATTCCCCCTTAAAATGTAACTCCATCGTGACTGGTGCGTTATCTGTCCATGTTATATTTCCTATTGATATGTCCTGTACCGACTGGAGTAGCTGATGGGGTATCAAAATAAGATCTATTTGAGAGTATTTTTGATGGGGATTTGCAAAATAAGTATAATCCCTTTCCTCTGGATGTAAAGTACGCCACCCATCTACCAATTGAAATTTTATTTAACTTTCGCAAGATACGTCTTCTGGTTCCACTGGGTACCGATGACACCCCCCCTAGTAATCTAATTTTGGGTCTAGGGGTATATTTAGGTCTCCTCCGCATATCAACTTTCCCTCCTTAAATTCCATCAATTTTGAGAGTACTTTAGCCAGAAAATTATCTTGATGTTCATTTGGTATGTACATGGTGGCGAGGGTTACCTTCTCCCTGCCTATAGCACCTTTAAGAAAAATATATCTTCCTCCAGGATCCAAACATTTATCAGTAAGTATCCAGGGTATTCTGTTTGGGATTAGAATCGCCACTCCTTTAGTTTTAGCCTCTTGATTCAAGGCTTGATATACGTTTGGGAAATATCTATTTTGGAGGTAGGGGAAGGTACCTTCCTTGAAGTGTGTTTCTTGTATGAATCCTACATCGGAATTTAAGTGTTTTAGAACATTCAATAGCATCTTACGCTTTTCGGGGATATTAAGCCCCCTGGCATTTAGTGATGTAATCCGTATTCTATCCATCTTCCAACTCCGAAGCTAACTAATATAAAAGTCCACACCGACAGGGAGAGAAAAAAAAAAAAAAGGGGGTCTAGGGTCAGGGGACTATTAAACGGCTCCTACTTAGGAATTCTATTTTCCCGAAGATGCCGAAATTGGGGTATTGGTCTACAATGGTCTGAGTAGCTGAGCTCTCCCCCCCCCCGCCCCTCCAGTTTATTTTTACATTATTTAACCCTCTAATGCAGCCGCTTCTTAATCCTCTTTTTTATCTCATCTCCTATCTCCTATCCCTTCCCTCTCCAATCCATTTCCAAGTTAGAAATCTCATCCAACATCTTTGTTTGGGTATATCTACTCCCCCTCTCGATCTCTGTAGTATTTATTATCCTTATCTTTCCCCCCTTCCCATATCCATATTATTTATTTTATAATATTAAACTCTTATTACTTCATAGGGGGCTATCCCCCTGGATAGTGACATATTACTTGTTTGTCTAGTTACCTCTAATTTCTTTTTTTTATATCAAATGTTTTTTTTATTTCTTTTCCACATCATTAATACATACATACATCCATTTCATTTTTATATTACTGTGTGCATATAAATTTATCACATATTAATACAAACATTCTACTCACTCCCATTCCCCGTCCATCCATCCCTCACCCTTGAACGTGCCTCTACTTCTATACATTTATCCCATATATTATTAAATTTCTTTTTATTTCCTCTCTTGGTGTATATAAATTCTTCTTTTACTATGATATCGTTTACTACCCTCTCCCATTCTGCTACTGTGGGGGGGTTTACTGCTTGCCACTTCTGTGCGATAATCTTCCTTCCCTGAAACAAGCATCTCGTTATTGCTGTTCACTCATCCACTGAGGGTCCCCTCTCTTCCAGGAGACCCAGCACACATAGCCTAGCCTCTGGCTGCAAAGATGTCCCAAATACTATGTTTATCTTTTCTACTATTTGCTTCCAATATTGGTATAACTTGAGGCATCTCCAGACCATATGTATTAGGTCTCCTCTATCCTCCCCACATCTCTGACAGCCCGAGTCCGACCTCCTGACAAACTGAAACAGTCTTTGGGACGTATAATACGCCCTGTGTATCAGATAAAGATGGGACATAATCTGGGAGGATGACATTGATACTCCAGGCCCTATTGCTAATATTCGTTCCCATTGTTCCTGTGAGATTGGACCCACATCCCTCTCCCATTTATTCCTGTTTTTGTTAGCCGATACCTCCCTTTGATCAGCCCTTTCTAGGGAGTCATAATTAGTTGAAATTACTCCACTGGAGGTCTCTGCGTTTACTAAACTACGGAGAAGGGCCATATCATTCCATTCCGGCGGGCTCTGTCCGAACTGTGCGTTCAACGCATGCCTAATTTGCAAGTATCTATAGAAAGATCTATTTGGGACCGCATAGTCCTCCCTTATTTCTTTAAATGTTTTTATTCTACCGGTCACAAATAATTGCTCCAATAGGTGTATGCCTAATCTGTCCCACTCCTCAACCCTTCCCATGGCTTTAAGTTCATGCAGGTTATTATTATCCCAGATGGGAGAAAATTCAGAGAAACCCATGTATCCCAGAATCCTCTTACCCTCTTTCCAGCATTTAAACATTAATTGGACTGTGGGGCATTTAGAATAAAAGGAGTCCGCTTCAACTGCCTCTACTTCCGAATCATGGCTTGTATCATTCAAAACTAATCCTTTTACCGCTTCTCTTCCTACCTTCCGATTACTGCCCCTCATATGCTGCAGCTAAGCAGCCAAAATATAGTATCTAGGGTTCGGGAGGGCCAATCCCCCCTTCTCCCTTGGTTGTTGTAAGACTCGTAGTGAGATCCTTGCTGTCCCCCCCCCCCAGATCAACTCCCTAAATACCCCGTCCATTTTTTTAAACCACTGTTTTGAAATCCATACTGGGGAGTTATGTAGGATATATAAAATTTGCGGCATCCACACCATTTTTACCAGGTTGCTCCTACCAGCCACTGAAAGGGGAAGTCGGTTCCAGACCCTGCATTTTTGTCTCAGCTTTGCCAATAATGGCACTAGATTTCCTGCTATATATTGCCCAGGGTCCTTTGTCATATTTATTCCCAAGTATCTTATTTGAGTCACCACCTTCACTTGATCTATTTGCCCTATCAGAGGGTCTATCGGTAGGAGTGCAGATTTATCCCAATTTATTGTTAGCCCCGAGAATTTGCCAAATTCCCCTATGATGTTCATTGCTGTCTCCAATGAGGCCTGCGTATCCCCCAAAAAAAGCAGAACGTCATACGCATACATTGCCACTTTCTCCTCCCTTAGCCTCCTTTTAAATCCCTTTATGCCCGGTGATGTCCTTATCGCAATGGCTAGTGGTTCCATGGCGAGGGCGAAGAGCAGGGGTGACAACGGGCATCCCTGCCTTGTCCCCCTCGCCAAATGGAACCAGTCTGAGCACTCGCCATTTATCCTTATCTTTGCCCTGGGGCCCTCGTACAATATCTTAATCCATTGGGTGACTATAGGGCCAAACTAATACTCTTCTAGCACCTTCCACAGATAGTGCCGCTCAAGGCTATCAAATGCATTTGTAGCATCCAAGGATAAAATTGCTCTTGCCCCTCCTTCTTCTATTGGCAACTGGGTATTTAAGAATGCTCTTCTTATATTGGAACTAGTAGACCTGCCTGGAATAAATCCCGTCTGGTCAGGATGTACCAGTTTTGGGACTATCTTATTTAGCCTTGTTGCCAATATTTTGGCCAAGATTTTTGCGTCTGCACACAAAAGAGATATCGGTCTATATGAGGCCGCCTCCAATTGATCTTTCCCTTCTTTCAATAATGCTATGATGGTTGCCTCTTCCATGGACCCGGGCAGTTTCCCCTCCTCGGCCACCCAGTTGAATACCTCCAGGAGTTTAGGAAGCAGCACCTCACTGTAGGTTTTATATACTTCTATTGGCAAGCCATCGGGCCCTGGTGCCTTTTGGCCCGCCATTTCTTTTGTTGCCAATTGTATCTCTTCCAGTGTGAGTGGTACCTCCAACCCCTCTCTGTCTTCCCCTGTCAGCCGGGGTATCTTCAAATCTGCAAAAAATGTGTCCATTTCTCCCTCACTATTACTATACGGAGTACTACTATACAGATTCTGGTAGTATTTTTTAAACACTTCCATTATTTCTGGCCTACTCCTCTTGATTTCCCCCTCCTCATCATAGACCGCCGGGATAACAGATGGGGGATCACTGGCCCTAGCAATTAGGGCCAGAATTCTCCCCACTCTCTCACCCTCCCCCCAAAAAAATTGTTTCTGAAATAGTTTTTTGTTTTCCGCCTTTCTTCTTATTATTTTTTTATATTCCTCCTGTGCCTCTAGCCATTTCCTGCATTCCTCCGTGGTTGGATTACTTATATAGCTAAACTCTGACCTACTCACCTTTTCACTCGCCGCACTTTCCCTGGCATGCGTTTGTTTTTTAATAAACAAGATTTTTTTAATCCAAATTCCCCGCAAAAACGCTTTCAGGGTGTTCCAGATTACTCCGGTCGGGGCGGAACCAGTGTTTACTGCTATAAATTCTTTCAGGTTGCCACATATTCCCTCCGGGTCTTTAATTACCTCTAGCCAGAATGGGTTTAACTTCCAATCCCTATTATTGTGCCCTCTGTTCATCTTTATTTCAAAAATCATTGATGAGTGATCCGAGATGCTTCTTGGTTCATATGCCACCTCCCCCAACTCGCCCAGCGCCTCCTTATTACAGAGTACAAGGTCTGTCCTGGACAGGGTCAAGTGTGTCCGCGAGTGGCAGGAGAATTGTTTTTCCTCTGGGTGTCTCCCCTTCCACACATCAATCAATCCCACCTCCCCACAAAATTGGAGAAGAGGGCTGCCAGTTATTTGTCTAGAGGAGGGACCTGCCGGGAACCTATCCAGTTTTTTTGTTCATAGTCATATTAAAATCACCGGCCACTATTACGGGCACACCCGTCCTGTCCACGACAAACTCCATCAAATCCCACAAAATTTCCGTGCCAAACGTAGGGGGAATATATATGTTTGCCACCACGTATTCCCTTGTCTCTATCCAACAATGGAGGAATACATAGCGTCCTTCGGTATCTATCTTACTCTCTCTGCAGGAGAACACCATGCGTGAATCTATCAACACACTCACACCCCTTGAATAAGAGGTGTGAGTGGAATGATATTGAATTTGATATTTCCTATGCTTTAATGTATCAATAGTTCCTTTGTCCAAGTGCGTTTCCTGCAGACATAGTATTTTAATGTTATTAATGTCAGCTGTTGAAAAAATTGCTTGTCTTTTTGTTGGATCTTTTACCCCTCGAACATTCCATGAACACGCCTTAATGCTTCTGCACTGATTTGGGGATCTCTTCTCTCTATTATACATCATCTTCCCTCCCTTTTAGTACCTCCCTTTCCAATATACCTCCCTCCATGTCAGTGTGTGCTTTAATAATATCTGCTTACATAAGCCTGATTTTTGTGAATCCTCTCCTTCTAGTGCCCCATTCAAGCCCCCCTCCCCCCTCCCTTGCCCCAAAAACACATATTTTGGTGGGTTCGATCATTCCTGTGTGCCATTTTTACTCTCGCCCCTCCCTCCCTTTCCCACCCCCTCCTGTTAGTGTCAGTGTCCATTTCCATCCTGCTATATCTCCCCTTCTTTTGTATTCATCCAGGACATCAGATCAGCAGGCGTATTAAAGAACCTATTTTCCCCATTTACAGTTATCCGCAAGCGTGTTGGGTAAAACATTGCATATTTGACCCCTTTTTCCTGCAGTCTATGTTTACACTCAGAGAATTTAGCCCTTTGCCTCTGTAATTCTGGGGAGAAATACAGATAGATTGAAATTCTTGTGCCATTAATCAGTATCTCTTTCATCTCTCTTGCCTTTTGAAGACTTATGATTTTATCCGAAAAGTGCAGACGTTTTTTTTTTTTTACTTTTTATTGTTTTGTTTTGAAATAAACAGAAAGCAACAACAGATATCATAAGGTACATTCTATATACTTCTTGTGTCACAGACGGACATTTGTCTTCTACAATATATATCATACATCCTAATATACAATATCCACCATTCTTTGTATGTTAAATCCTCACCTCTCGCCTGGGCCTTACTCATATTACTCATTAAACCTTTAAGTCATTTGTGTCCCCACCATTGGGCATCCGATACCCCCCCAAGGCCCTGCTTTGTCCTCAGGCTGGCCGGGGGATTTCTGCCCCATTTATTCCTCTATCTCATTGACACTCTCTTTATTTCAACTTAACCCCCCCCCCAAAAGAAGAAAAAATAAATAAATAACAAAGAAAGGAAAAAAAAAACCTAAGGGGGGTTAAAGCTCCCACTCTCTCTCCTCTACGTCCCCCCCAGTCCCCTGACAGCCGTTCAGTTATAGTCTATTAGGGTTTTCCCCTCCTCTGAGTATTTAAAAACATTCCATTCTGACCATGTTTCAAGATAAACTCCCCTTTTCTGCCGGGAGGTCCAGACCAGGTCCTCCATCATATTCAAGTCTTCTACTCGCTTAAGCCACATCCCTACTGACGGTAGCTGGGTCTGCTTCCACATTGCTGGAATACAGGCTCTTGCTGCATTCAGGAGGTGACAGAGGATCGATCTCCTATACTGTTTTACTGCAGTGTCCGAATCCTGTAACAGGAAGAAAGTCAGATCCTCCGGCAGCTCCTCCTCTCTGAACTTTTGCGCAATTTCTCGAACCTCCCAGAAACTCTGTATTCTGGGACAAGTCCAGAAGATGTGTATTAAAGTCCCTCCATTTCCCCCGCACCGCCAGCACTTATCTGATATATCTAAGTAACATCTACTTAATACAGCTGGGGTACGGTACCATTGCGATAGGATCTTAAAGTTCATCTCCTGCATTTTTATACAGACTGAGGATTCAAACATGTTACGTAGTATTTTATTCTTTTGCTCCCCCGAAAAAACCCTATCCAACTCCATCTCCCACCTCCTAAAGAAGAGCAGCTGAAACTCTTCGCCAGGGGTAATTAGCAATTCGCTAATTTTAGAGAGAGTATGCCGCAGTATGCCACTCCCTTTACAGTACTCCTCAAACTTTGTTAGCTTTCGTTCATATTTACTCAGTAAGCTCAGGGTATCAAAAAAGTGTCTTAATTGCATTGCCCTCCAAAAGTCCAATTGACATGATCTTTGTCCCGTTATCATCTCCTGAATCGTGGGCCAAGCCCCCGCCCTCAGAAAGTGAGATACTTGAAACAACCCCTGTTCAACCAGTTTGATAAAGGGTCCCTTCTTCAGTCCTGGTCCGAACTGTGGATTCCCCAGAATGGGGAAAAGGGGTGAGTCTAGTGTTAATAGTTTCCCCGCTCACAAATAGCCCATATCCCATCCGAAGTGTGGAACCTATCAAGGGGTGCGTCTTTACACCCCCCGGGAGGTCCTTATAACACCATGCTGCTCGGTGAAGTAATCCACTACACTGAGCTTGTTCTAGCTCTGGCCAAATTTTCCCCTCACTATGTCGACTCCAATCAATCAGGCGGCTCAATAAGGCCGCTTGGTAATATTTGTATATATCTGGCATTGACACACCTCCATATCGTTTAGGTAACGACATCAGTGATCCCCTAATTCTTGGGTTTTTATTTGCCCATATAAATCTTCCAAACAGGGACTGTGTCTGTTTAAAAAACTGTTTAGGTATCGCAATAGGGAGCGTCTGGAAGAGGTACAAAAATTTTGGCAAGATGTTCATTTTAATGATATTGCACCTCCCAAACCACGAGTGAAACCCTTTCTGACATCCATCCAGAAGGATCCGCACTCTAGCTAGTAATGGTAAAAAATTAAGCTTATATATTTGTGAAAGATCCGCCGGGATGGAGGTCCTTAAGTACGTCAATGCTTGATCTGTCCATTTAAATTTGTAGTTAGCTTTCAGAGTGTTCAGTTCTTCCTTAGGGATCGCAATTCCCATTGCTTCAGATTTTACGTAATTAATCTTAAAATTTGATAAGTCTCCATATGCCTCCAATTCTTGGAGCAGGTTAGGGATTTTTGTGGATCCTCTCCTTCTAGTGCCCCATTCAAGCCCCCCTCCCCCCCTCCCTTGCCCCAAAAACACATATTTTGGCAGGTTCGATCAGTCCTGTGTACCACTCTCACTCTCGCCCCTCCCTCCCTTTCCCACAGCCTAGGCCCCCACCAGCTCTGACAGCTGAATAAGCTCCCACAGGCTTCCTCACGTCTGCTTCCCCCAGCCTCCTCCTCCAAAAAGTATAACAGTGGCTTTGCTCACCTCCTGCTCCAAGTTGTGAAGTTCATGCTTTAGCAGCGTCCACCCCTGACTTCCCACAGCATACAAACAGCACTATCAAACTTAAGCAGAGTGGGCCTCACGGGCTCGTGGAGGAATGTTGGCCAGGTAGTGTAGTACAGTGCGGTACAGGGCAGTGCGGTGGTTCCGGATGGCTCCGACTGGTTCCTCCAGCAGATGTCAGGTGTCTGATGTCACGTGCCTCTGGCCGTGGTGATCAGCTGATCAGGTCAGGAACTGGTCAGGTGCATGGGTCTGGCACCCGCCGGCCACTCCCCAAAACAACGGGGGCCACACACACTGGACCGTGGCCTCCACAGGGCGACACAGTGGGGCTCGGTGGGTCCCAGCGTCCGCATCCAGCAGACTCCACCCCAGCGCCGAAGCCCCACGGATCGAGCCGCAGATGATCGGCAGGTCAGCAGGTAGGCAGGTCAGTCCCTCTCACATCTCCTCTCCTCTCTCTCTCCCCTGCCCCCTCCCTCCACACTAATCATTCAGTGTGGCGTATGCCATGGAGCGAGGTGCGAGGTACGAGCGGGCTGCTCCGACCTCTCACAGCAACATCCGGTCACACCCCCCTTCTCTGGTTACCTCTAATTTCTGCCAAACTTCCATGTTTTACCCATCTTTATTTTAACTGTATACAATAAATTGTCTTCATATATTATCTAAACACAATCTGTCTATCCCATCTCATGAATACATTTATATTATTTATCATATAACCAGTTGTTACTTTATTTCACCAAGTAATTCCTCCCTTCCACATTCCCCCTTAAAGAGGGGGATATACCTCTAATAGTGTCTCTACATACCTTTCCCCTCTCCATAGTACAGTACAATCTTACCCGTTCTCCCCCCCCCCCCCCGCCTCCCTCCAAAGACATTTCTTTTACATCCTTCCAAATTTCTGAACCATGCCATCTTCATATCCCCTACACCTCTAATGTGTCACCTCCCTTTGTGTATGTTGTTTATATATAAAAAAAAAGGATAGTCACTATACTAATTTAGTGTTATAATTTATGTGTCAGTGTATAAATATAAACATATTGTAGTGCTATTTCCCACCCCCCCCTCCCTCATGTTTCCCTTGCCTTTTTCAGTTACTCCTTAAACATAAGCCTACAAGGGCGGGAGAAATTAAGAAATACATTTATGGGCATGTCTGGAATAGTTCCATAGAATAAAAAAATAAATAAAAATGTTCCCCCTGTTTTTCTTTTCTTTTTCTTCAAGGAGAGAAGGGGCCTCTGTCAATGTCTTTCTTCCCTCCATCTGAGGGTGGTAGAGGTAAAATTGGCATGGAGAAACAATTTGCCCTAGGAGCCAAAGATAGAAGGGCAAAAAAATAAAAAAATAAAATAGGGTTATCAATAAGCTAAAGATTCCTAGTCCATGGTAGCGCCCCCTATTCCTATTAAGTAACTTACTTGGGTAACCAGATCAAGAGAGGGGGAATTATCTCCCCAAAAAATGATGAGTCACGGTTCTCCCATCCCAGACTCAGTCTCTGTAGTCGGCTGCTGTCGTCCTCCGCTGGTCTGAAAACCACCTTTACGTGTTCTTCTCTCTATTGGTTGCAACCAGTCTGGAACCTCAATTCCTTTGGTCACCAGGAAGTTAAATAGATCTGGTAGTTCCGCAGGGTGGGATAGTAAGAATGAAAGGGATCCTTTCTTCACAAACAAATACATAGGGTACCCCCAACTGTACGAGCCTCCCACAAGTTTAATCTTTTCTAGAAGCGGGCGCATTTGTGCCCTCTTTTGTAGAGTGGCCCGGGAGAGATCTGGTAGAATTTTGATTATCATACCTTCAAAGGATATTGTTCCAGCCTCCCAGGCTTTACGACTCACCATTTCTTTATGCGTGTAGCGGTGGAAGCGACCGATAACATCTCTGGGTCTAGTGGGATCTGAGGACAGAGGTCCCAGGGCTCTATGAAACCTATCAAATTCAATTTCCTTCTGTGCCGTTACTACCCCAAGTTGCTGGCAGATTGATATTACCACTTTGTGTAGCGATACCTCCTCAACCCCTTTCGAGATACCTCTAAATCTCTACGGTCTTCAATCTCTTCAAATTTTAACTGTATAGAGGGGTTCTGTGTCTCCTTTAGGAGACTGTTTTCTACTTTTTTCCTCCAAACGTGCAATCCGTTCTTCCATCCTAGCAGTGCGTGTCCCCTCTGCCGTGATTTTATCTGACAGTGCCTGCACCTCAGTTCTAATGAGATGTAGTTCCTTCCTAAGGCTCTCTTCCAGTTTTGCACCATAGTTTCCATTTCATCTCACGTCGGGAGCATCTGTAGAATGGCCAACTCATCTTGTGTCGGTAATGCTTGCAGAATCGCCATTAAGGCTTCATGCCCACTGACGTTTTTACAGCTGTGTTTTTTACAGCTTTAAAAATGCCTGTCCATGTTATTGTACATTTTTTTTAATTAATTTTTTTATTTTTTGAGAAAAAAAAAACGAAAAAAAAAGTCGGAGCTAAAAAAAACGCGACTGCGCGTTAGTGCGCGTTTTTGCGCGTTTTTTGACAGCTTAAAAACGCCTGTGCTATTTGCAGCTCAAAAACGTCTAGGTGGGCATGAAGCTATAGACTAACATGGACAGGCGTTTTTAAGCTGTAAAAAACGCTCAAAAACGCGGCTGTAAAAACGTCCGTGGGCATGAGGCCTAAATCTGCACCTCCAGGTATTATATCCATCTTTGTTCTCTGAGCTTCGGCGTGTGTCTCAATATATGCCTCAGCGTATGTCTCGTCTTGCTCTTGCCCCTTCTTCCTATCTGAAGACAAAGAGAGACTCATCCGGGGGGCTGCTCTTGGAATCTCTACATATGGAGTGCCCCTTGTTTCAAAAACTGAAGCCCGTGCTATTGCTGCCCGCGTCCGCGGAAAATACTCTTTAATCTCTGGCTGTGTTGGCTGCTGCTGCTTAATGGAGACCCTCTTCACCTGCTTCTCTTCCCCCTTTTTTCTCGTACTTCTCATCCCTTGAAACACTCCAGGATGCGCAGCGTCCAAAGTCTAGTGTTAACATTCGGTATCTATCTACTACCGATTACGCTCCCCGAACTGTATATGCAATCACTAAAGTCCAATGTTAGTTCACTGTCCCAGGGCTGCAGGGTCTCGCACCTCACGCTGGAAGTTTGGGAGGCTTACACGGAGCTCAGCATACAATCCTCCCTACCCTGCCATTTCTAGACCACTCCCCCTCTACTGTGTAAATGCCACTGGCAGTGTTCTCTATTCTTTTCTATTATTTTCTTTTCTGTTCTATTGTAATCTTTTCTATTCAAATTCAAATTCATTCTATACAAAATTAGAATTTTGGAAGATGGCTTCAGAAGTTCAAATTTCGTATAGAATGAATTTGAATTTGAATAGAAAAGATTTAAATAGAAAATAATAGAAAAGAATAGACTAGAAAAACAATAGAACAAAATAGAATAAAATATAATATATATTATATTTTATTATTTTCTGTTCTATTGTTTTTCTAGTTTATTCTTTTCTATTATTTTCTATTCTAGTCTAATCTTTTCTATTCTAATTCGATTTCATTCTATACGAAATTAGAATTTCGGAAAATGGTTATATATAGTTAACTTTTTAGAATTCAGTCAAATTTGTTCGAATGCGGTAGAATTTTTTTGAATTTGATAGTTTTTTCTAATTCGGTCGATTTTTTTCAAATGCGGTCGATTTTTTTTGGAATGCAGTAGATTTTTTTTCTAATTCGATCAAATTTTTTCAAATTTGTTCGACTTTTTTCGAAATCGGTCAAAGAAAATTTCAAATTTGAATACGAAACTAATCTATTCTAATCTTTTCTATTCAAATGTGATTTGATTCTATGAGAAATTCGAATTTCGTATAGAATAAATTCAAATTTGAATAGAAAAGATTAGAATAGAATAGAAAAGAAAAAAAATAGAACAGAATAGAATAGAATATATATTATATTTTATTCTATTCTGTTCTATTGTTTTTCTATTCTTTTCTATTTTAGTTTCCATTGTTTTGAATTATTTTCCGATCTATTTTCGAATTCAAATTCATACTATTCTAAATTAAAATTTCGGAAGATGGTCATTGTATTTTATCTTATTACATTCTACTAAATTGAATTCTATTCTTTACTATTCTTTCATTTTTATTCTATTGCTTTATTATTTTATATTTTATTTTATTGTATTTTTTAGAAAATACATTTCTATTTTTTTCAAATTTGTTTCAAATTTGTTTTAGAATTCGATTCAAATTTGTTTTCAAAGTCGATTCAAACTTGTTTTCGAATTTGCGTCAATTCGAATTTAGTTAATTTTTTTTCTAATTTGAATCATTATTTTGGATTAATTTAAATTCGTTACTTTTGTAATTCGGAGATTCGGATGCATACAAATTTCCACAATAATAAAAAAATTGTCAGAATTTTGATTCGGAATGGTAACAGATATATATGTATATATTCTCATCTAATAGGTACCCCTGAATAGTATAGGTAGTACCAGTGTTAATTTAACTGGACATACACTATATCGGGGGAGAAGCTCATCATATGAAAGTTTTTTTCCAAGCAAAACATTAAAGCTTCAAGCGTGAAGAACGCCAAAAAAAGGGGGTTAATTTCAGACTGTCTGTAAAAACAGAAAGGTCTCAGGTGAATCAGTCAGATATCCCAACCCTGCCAGCACACCACTAAACAAAGACAGTAGGTACAAACCTAAGCAGGTGAGAAAAATAGGATAAAAATTAGTCCGGATAAGGGGACCCACGGATGGAAGTAGTTGCCATAATGTAAGGCTCCACACAGTGCCTTATATTCATGCCCCAATCAGGTGTGCGGTAAATGACTTCCGCATTACCTGACCTGACCGTAGTAGGATGCGTGCGCGCACACCGCCCGGTCGCGCATGTGCAATCCGCACAAGCTGTCATAGAGCAAGATTGAGCGGGGCGAGCGTCCCAGTGGAGGAAAGGAATCTCAGGGCTCCCTCCAGTGGCACCTCCAGGCTAAGTCCTGCAACATATATTGCATATGACCGAGGTGGAAAAGACCAAAGGCTAGATGGTAGTATAGCGGCAAGCCATGGATGGTAAACAAAGGAGTAAGCCGAGCATCCAGTCCGACACAAGCCGCAGACCATCCCATACAGTTGCAGAAGTGGACTGCGGCCTTCTGGCCACACACAAAGCCCGCAACGCTAGCAAATCCTGCAATGCCCACTCGCTGGCAGTCAAGGAGTCAGCCGCATATCAAGAAACATGTAATACTTTAAAGATAAGAACAATACATAATAAAATATAATACAAATACGTCTTATTACTATATACAAATTAACTTAATAATATTCATAACATAAGGCATATGAGATTAATCTTAACATTACAGTAAATGCATCTAAACAGGGAGCAAGAGCCAATGACAGGGACAGTTCATGATTTTATCAAATTTTTACACACAAAATGACAATACCCACATTCATGTAGCAGAAGAGATAGTATAGTATTTATTATCCACAGAAAACAAACACGCCTAAGTTTATAAGAATGATTTGTAAGATTGTAGTTTATTAAATTCCAGGTGGATGTATAGCATTCAAGCGTTCTATCCATTTGGTTTCTTGTTGCAATATTATTTTATATCCCAGTCACCTCCTCTGGGATCCTGCTGTATAACAGCCAGGACCAGAAAGGTGACCAGTGATGAGTTTTTTTACTTTTTTATCCCCACTTTAGGGCAGATTGCAGCACTCAAGTTGTTGTGTACCTTATCACGTGTAAATGTGGCACATTCTATGTTGGTAAGACCATCCGCCAACTACGCCAATGAATAAACAATCATATTTATTACTCTACAAATGGCAAGATGTTGACCCCCATAAGCAGACATTTAGATCTATATCACAGATTCAACACATCATTGGCCACCTTCCTGGTGCTGCAATCTGCCCTAAAGTGGGGATGAAAAAAAAACTCATCACTGGTCACCTTCCTGTATACTACCTACACTATTCAGGGGTACCTATTAGGTGAGACTATCTATACATATATGTGTTACCATACACCATCATGGTCTCCTTCTTCCTCTTTCACCTCCTCCCCCCTCCCCCTCCCTTTCCTTTCTCTTTTCCTCTTTCTCTCTCTCTCTCTTTTTCCCCCCGTTCTTTTCCCCTTTCCTTCCCATTGTCCTCCCCCAAATCTCCCCCCCTTTTTTCTCCTCCTCTATTCTCCCTCCCTCATTTTCCCCCCAGTAGTCCCTCTCTTTTATTCCATTTAATTTGACTTCCTTTATTCTATAGACGGCAACTACCGTATTTTTGGACCATAAGACGCACCTGACCATAAGACACACCTAGGTTTTAGAGGAGGAAAATGAGAAAAAAAAATCTGTGACCCAAATGGTGTACTGCCACCTGGTCAGCGTTACCATAATATCCAGTATTCACTTATAAGTAATAATTAGCCTTTTTTCATTTATAGTATAAGTGTACTGTATGTACTTCAGAACGCAGGGCGGGCACTGCTTGCAATTGCTATGAAAGGACTTGTGAGGTAGCGTCCAATGAGGGCTCACTATATGGGTCAGCTGACTTGGCAACATGAGAATAGGCCGAGTGTGCGGAGCAACACGTAATGACATTGTGTGGGCGTGCCTCCGTGTACTGGACCTGCTGCAAAGCTTCCTGGGGCTTCTTCTTCATAGGCCGCCCCCTTCCCTTGCTGTGTGATACATGCCGCTGTGAAAAAGATGCCGCCGCGGACCAGTCTGACTCCCCGTGAGCCCGCTGATGACGCTGGCTGCCTGCCATCTGCGGACGTGTTCTGTGGCCACCGCTGGCCTGGTATGTTAAATGGCGGAGACGGGGGGGCTTTCCATTCACTATTCGGACCATAAGACGCAGAGACTTTTTCCCCCATATATTTGGGGGGAAAAATGCGTCTTATGGTCCGAAAAATATGGTTGAGGTCATACATGAAGTCATACATGAAGGTTTCAGCTATATATTACAGTTATAATATCCCTAGTCCCTAAATTCTTAATGTTCCTAAAAGGGTAGGCATTTATCATACCCCTGTAGAAGTCCTTTAGGACAAAATGCATAGGGTTTTCTATTTGCTGCCTATACTGCGCCCTACTTCTTATTTGTGATCACCTTTGTAATCATCGCTGGATTTTTACATATTGCTTTTATTTTGTTTTTATATTTTAAATAAACCCCATTTTTGATCTACGCCATGTGGAGGCCTCTTTTTCTGTTTACTTTTATGCTGATTGCACACTGCTAACCCCTGTTGGACCCCAAAGCACCCTCCCCATGTTGAGGACATGTGGCCTGGTACGGTTTCATAAGGGGGGCACTCTCTTGCCCCCCTTCTCCTGCAGCCTGCCAGGTTGCATGCTCAGATAAGAGTCTGGTATGGATTTTGGGGGCCCCCACACCAGTTTTTTTTTTACATTTGTTGCAAGGTTCCCCGGAAAATCCATACCAGACCTGAAGGGCCTGATATACATTTTGAGGGGGACCCCTACGCCATTTAAAAAAAAAAAAATTGGTGTGGAGTTCCCCTTAATATCCATACCAGACCCAAATGGCCTGATAATGGATTGGGAGGGTGACCCACGCCGTTTTTTTAATGATTTTTTATGTATATTGCCGGGATCCGACAATACAATACAGTCGCAAGCAGTTTAAATTATATTTTTTCCTTTAGAAATTTCATTTTGCTGCGATACTGTAATGCCCCGTACACACCTCCCCAGATGATGTCCTAGGGATGAAACGCGTCGGCAGGACTCTATTGTTGCCACATCTTTTGCACAAAGCGCTTGTTTATCAACTTAAATGTAAGTGTTCTTGCTACATTAAAATCTTGATACTTAATACAGAGTTACGCTATGTGGCCACTTTTTTCTTCCTATCCATGATACCCTTCCATACTGACCTGGGATTTCCTGGACCATCATGTTCTGCGAGATCACCTGTTAATTGGCTATCTTCTTCTGTGGAATATTCCATCCTGCTGGCGTTTGGTCACTCTCGATACAGCAATTGGAGAAACACACAGGATTGTCCTGGTTCCATCGTGGTTCCACCACATATAGCCCGTTTGACCCATTTGAGCGTATGCTTTCCTGGGTTCAAACATTCTGGTAAGCCCCTTACCTATCGGTGGTGTTTTTTTTTCACTTCAAGTCACTTCACTAATTGTTCACTTTCAGCACTTCAATCTTGAATTTATCACTAAGTTTTGGATTGTGTCAATGCTCAAGTTTGATCACTCTAATGCCGCGTACACACGGCCGTTTTTCTCGTCGAGAAAAACGACATTTTTCCCGTTCGATGAGAAAAACGATAGTCTGTGGGCTTTCTGTCGTTTTTTTTGACGAGAAAAACGGCATTAAAAACGACGAAAAAAATTAGAACATGTTCTAATTTTTCTCGTCGTTTTTTTTTACATTTTTCCCGCGGCAGTTTTCCCATAGGGAAACACTGCCGCGGAGCCCATAGACAATCGTTTTTCTCGTCATTTTAAAATGACGAGAAAAATGACCATGTGTGGGGAACAAGCTGTTCCCTCGTTTAAAATGTCATTATTAACGGCGGTTTTTTAACCGCCGTGAATAATGATCGTGTGTACGCGGCATAAGGATAGACATTTGTGTAGTTTTTGCACTTTTTGAATCTTCTACATATGGACATTTAATTTGCATTTATGTGGACATTCATTCATTCATCATTTTTCCTTTGTCACATTTGAGATTTGAGCACTATATTAATTAATGGTTTCTGGTATTCATTTATTTTGATTAGCGCTACACTTTCTGTTCCCCGTACACACGGTCGGACTTTTTCCCTGCCAAAATCACATCGGAATTTTGACAAAATTCCGTTGGAGTAAAAGAGAACATATTCTCTATCTAAACTCCGATGGAATTCCTCGGAACTTCCGATGGAAAAAGTCCAATGGGGCATACACACGGTCGGAATATCCGATGAAAAAATTACGTCAGACTTTTCCCATCCGAAATTCCAATCGTGTGTACAAGGCATTATAAACATGGGAAAGACGTGCTACTTTACATGCAGACTAAGGCGACCCCAGGCACGATATATAAAGGAATATTTAATTTTTATTGTCTCACTTTAAGCATTATTAAAATCACTGCTCCTGAAAAAACAGCCATTTTAAAAACATATTTTTGCATTGATACATGTCCCATGGGGTAGTACCCGGGTCCCCAAACACTTTTTATGGCAATGACTTGTATATAAGCTTTTAAAATTAACACTTTCGATTTTTCACATTCGTGTCCCATAGACTTTAACGGTATTCGCATGTTCGCACAAATTTTTTGTCTGTTCACATGTTCTAGTGAGAACCGAACGGGGGGGGGGGTGTTCGGCTCATCCCTAATCTATATCTATATATATAGATATAGATATATATCTGTATATCTATCTAGATAGATATATCTAGATATATAATCAAGGCATTGAGAATATTTTACAGAGAGTTCCCTCCTAAAACCCTATTTGGAAGATTCATCAAGACTTATCTCTTTATTTTCAAACAGGAGCTTGTTTCCTCAATACTAACTGATATATGGGGAATACTCAGAATATTATCATCTCTCCATGAGCTTTATAGCACAATTAAGATATTTTAACATTTGGCTCATTTTATGCTTTAGATTAATATTTTTCAAGATATTGTCATACCGTTTTATCTAGAACTAGTGTTCTGTTAAATTAAATCTAAATCGAGTGCATAACTGAAAGACGTCAAGTGTTATCATTTTTAATTATAAAAGTGTGCTTCATCACTTCAGGCCAAAGTATAACTGTTAACATAGAATTAATCTCTTTTGAAGCATCTTTCCAATGATAAACTAAACCCAGTTGTAAGTTCAAACACCAAAAATGTGCTGGAAAATCTTCAATGTAAGATTTTTCATCCTGTTTAAAGGCTTAAAATGTTTTCATTGAAAATTTGCCTGCAGCCATGGTTGTTAAACTGTGTATAATGCTGTATACACAGACCACACAAGACAAATGCAGAAATGTTTTTTTTTACATGGATTTATTCTGGATACTAACTATTCGTACACATTAAAGGAAATCTAGCCAAGAACATGTAATGGTAAGTTGGATGTATTGAAGTCCTACTGCAGTTTTTCAAAACATTATTGCATAAACATGTTTTTTGTAATGGACAGTGGATTTGTAGGCAACTCTTGCATGGGTTTATTTTTTATCAGAGATAAATACAAATATTTTAAATGCTTCCTTTGTAAATACTTGCATTATTACACACTTGGTATTGTTAAAGCAGAACTCTGACTTTTGCTGCACAGGAGCTACAGAAGCTGCAAGAGCCTGAGACCATGCAAAATTTAAGTACTTACATTGCTTGCATGTAATATATACAGTATATATATATATATATATATATATATATATATATATATATATATTTATCATTACAGAGCTGCATGTATTTTTGTCTGATCCCTGCCAGTGGCTGGATGCCCAATCCTGCAGAAAACCTTGGGTATCTTCTGATAGGCACTTTCTCTTGCTTCTGAGCAACTTGCTTGTTCCCATGTTTTTATGACATGTTCTCATCAGGGACACATATGTACTCTGAATGAACAGCATGTTTACTGTTTTTCCGAAACACAGCCCCTGGACTTCTTGGGTATTTTAAAGTGGAAGAAAATACTAAATCTATTGTTGCTTGAACACTTTCAAGCAACAACGAGGGTGGGGACTAAGAATGTGGGGGAAAAAAGAAAACTCACATTTTCACTGATCCCTGCCAGTGGCTGGATGCCCAATCCTGCAGAAAACCTTGGGTATCTTCTGATAGGCACGTTCTCTTGCTTCTGCGCAACTTGCTTGTTCCCATGTTTTTATGACATGTTCTCATCAGGGACACATATAGTATTTCTCCTGGTTATCTTTTATATGCACTCTGAATGAACAGCATGTTTACTGCTTTTCCAAAACACAGCCCCTGGACTTATTGGGTATTTTAAAGTGGAAGAAAATCCTAAATCTATTGTTGCTTGAACACTTTCCCTCCTCCTCCTACCTAACCTACATACCCTGTATAAAAAATATCTGTGTACTTACCTATTTTTAATCCACTCTGGTCTGGCCATGTGATCCTGCAGCTCCAGCTCCCCTGTGTCAGTAAGTAATTGCTGCAATGGAGAAGGGAAGCACCACAATGGCTGGGCCATGGGAGCCTATGGGTGACATCACAGCTCCCAGAATGCAGTCTTTGCTGAGCACTCCCTTATACATGGAAGCCAAAACTGCAGAATCACATAAACTGACAGAATGGGATTAAAAATGTTTGTTTTTATACAGGGTATGCAGGATAGGTAGAAGAAGAGGCCAGGGAACATTTTTAAGAATCGTTAGTGTTAAGCTTTACTACCACTCCACTTCCATCACTACTTTGTTACCACACTTATAGTGGAGGCAAAAGTTCCAGTACTGTTACTCCCATCTGACTATGTTTCACCATTGTGCATTATAACCCTACCTAACTCCCATGTCTCTTTTGTAGCATTACAACTTCTGTTAACTTTTTTTATATTCAAACCATTGCCTCAGCTGCAGGTATTCCTGCATAAAGTTCCACTAGATGACTGGTTGAGTCTCTTGCACCCTTGTTTTAATGGTTACTTTACATTTCTTTTTGTTTGCTCTATGCAGCATGGACAGTGTGCGTGTTGGCGTCGGCTGTTCAATTTAACATCCACATAATTTGTTTATCCCTTGGTCTTCCGCCCACTGTATTTTTTACCTGTAACCTTCCAATGTTCTATCCTCCTGCAGATTTTGCATTGAAATACTTTTAGAAATCAAGCACAACATATTATTTTGGAACATCTAAGGTCTTAAAGTGTCACCAAAAGGCAATTTTTTTTTTTACTTTTGGATAGAGTGGAGAGGAATTAGAACCTGTCGGTTTCCATTGCTGCCTGTGCCCCTATTGGGGATGTCTCTACAGTATTTGTGCTGTTTACCGTTATTATTGATAGTGAAAGTAAAAAAAAATCCCAAATTTGGGGTTGACATTGGAACAAGTATAAAGGCAAAATCTTCCAGTGGGGAAACTAGTGACATATTGGGATTCCCTCATTTTGAAAAGATTTCCTCTCACTTCCTGTTTTAGCTATGGGACAGAAAGTGAAGTGAAATCTCCCCAATGGAACTCAGATGGCAAAAAACCTGACAGGGGCTATAACCCTCCCTTACTGTATCCAAAATTTAAAATAAAAAAAGTTTTTTGCCTTTAGTGACACTTCAATTCTAAAATAAGGCAGTCTAAAGCCCCGTACACACGATCGGATAACCTATGGATTTGTCCATCGGGAATCAGATGAAACTGTTTTTCATCAGTCTTGGCCACACACCATCAGTCAAAAAACCAACCGTTCCAAACGCGGTGACGTAAAACACTCCGATGAGCCGAGAAAAATGAAGTTTAATGCTTCTGAGCATGCTTCGACTTGATTCTGAGCATGCGTGGGTTTTTTAACCGATGGACTTGCCCATAGACGATCGGAAATTCCCATCAGTTTTTTATCCATCGGAAAATTTTAAAACAAGTTCTATTTTTTACAACCGATGGAAAAAAGACCGATGGGTACCATACACGATCGGTTGGTCTGATGAAAACCATCCATCGGACGGTTTTCATCAGTCAAACCGATCGTGTGTATGGGGCTTTAGTGTTTGATTAAATTAAGCAAAATAAGCATCACATATTGCTCCTTCGGGAGAATCATTTGACTGTTTTTAAAATGTTGGCTCTCAGTAGCACTTCCATGCACTTAAAGTTAAATTTATGGCTAAAATATTTGCATGTTGTTTTAATTTTGTCATCTCCACTCAAATCAGACTAAATCAGGTTTATCCCCAGTAGGAACAACAAATATTAACAGAATATTCACCAACCTTCAGTTTTCCCATCCCCCCTTTTTCACTTAAGGCCATTTTAGCATTAGGTACTCGTAAGGCCTTTTATTCTATAGAATGACATTACATTATCTATATCATAAAAAAAATGGTTTTGGACCTACATTTATTGGCTGGATAACTATCCTGTATTATCAGACTTTTTCCTGTCTCTGAGTGAATAATATTATTTCTAAATTGGTTTTCATATAGCTGGGAACACAACAAAACTGTCCCCTTTCCCCACTTTTGTTCACTGTAGCTATTGCATCCCTGACAGTAATTATTAGATAAACTCCATTAATCAGAAGTATCCCAGTGAGTACATTAAATTAAAGAATATCTTTCTATACAGATAACATTTTGGTATATTTGTCAAATCTGTAGAAATCAGTTGGTACACTTTTGGACATAGTCCAGGAATTTGGATGTTATTCCTGCTTTAAAGTGAATTAGAGCAAAACAAATATAATCTCTAAGGATCCTCATATTTATATGGGCCTGAATAGAAACTTTCCATTGAAGATTACAAATGACACATTTATATATTTAGGAGTGGAGGTGCAAAATATATTGTGACTAATCTGGCCCCTGTTATTATAGCGTTTGAACACAAAATAGCTAATTGGTCTATAATCTCCCTTACTTTGCTTGATAGAACTAATTCATGTAAAATGGTGTGCCTAACTCTCCTGTTTACATTTCTAAATGCATTTTCCAAGAACAAAATTCATTAATCACCTTGTTCATTTGGTATGACAAGCTCCCCAGATTCTCTCCATCTATTTTACAGTTCTCATTATCTCAGGAGACTTGGTACTTCCTGATCTGCAGAAATAACACTTTTGTTCCTAATTGGTGATTGTGCATCAGTGACTATTTCCACAGCTGAACAATGCAGATACAGTGAACTATCCTAAGCTATCCTAAATCCTAATATATAGGTAATCATTATATGCTACAGATGGAACTTCCATCCTGACAATTTCTCTTAGATTTTTAAAACAATGTATGATGTTACATTCACAACAATCCAATCTTGCACACTTGTGACAATGGGGTTGATTTCCTAAAACTATAGAGTAAAAAGCACTTTCCCAGACTTGTTCATTCCCCGACTTAGTTGGGTATGCGGTATACTTTGGTGGGGGAGGGTCAGCCCCGCCTCGTGGCCTTTGACCTCTGGGAACCCGTCTTCTGACCATTGACCTCTGGGGGACGTCCCTATTCCAATTCCTGAGTCCTAGTCTTAGTCTCTAAGGGGAAACTGATTGGTTTTTATGCAGAGTGGCACCAGATTTTGCACTCTCCAGCTTTGGTAAATCAACCCCAGTATCACTAAGATCTCAGTGACCTGGAGTGAGGCTCAAAATGCATACCATTTATACATGCATGTACCTTTAAATCCTTTTCTTTACTGAAATGAAAGCTAAATATTATCAATGCCTGGAACTGTAATTTCTCTTAAATTAGGCATGTGGCTGCTGCCCAGTTTGGTTTAATAGACGTAGTTCTTTATAATATATGTCAGAGGCTGCTGTCCTTCAGCTAGTCCACATACTGTTAATTTCCAGGTTTTAAGGTGTGCTATCTCAGGAAGGACTTCCAGACTAGATGGAGCCAGACTGAAAGTCATTTTATGGCTCCTGTTTTGATATCATTATTATAACAAGCTTTCATGAGACTATTACTTTTTTGACAGGTAAACTGTAGTTCATAATTGGACATCTAACCAATAGACACGTGAATTCGTTTTCGTCCGAATGCATTTTCGTCCGAATTTTGAGAATTTTCAATTTTTTTTTTTTTTTTAACAGACGATAACAAACGCGCAGAATCTGAAATCCGAAAGATCCGACATAAAAAATGCTTTATTTTCGTTTTGTTGCGACAACAGTTCGATATAGACAGAAGATTCGACATGACGGTGACAAAATCGATCTGTGTCTATCGAACCTGCAGTTGAATGTGCCTAACCTAACTCTATTAGTCTAAGATTATTCAACATAGAGAGAAAATATTCGACATTATAGAGACATGAAGATTCAACGAAGCAGCTAAAAACATACGATCGCCAGGGGCGGACATTTATGGTCAAATGCTCCGCCCATAGGCTATAGAAGAATTCTAATGTTGGTTGACTAGTAATAATAATTACCGTATTTATCGGCATATAACACGTACAGGCGTATAACATGCACCCTAACTTAAGAGGGAAGTTTCAGGAAAAAACCTTTCCATAGCCTCCTGCGTATAACACGTTTACCCTCTATTTTCAGGGTAGAAAAGTGAGTGTTATATGCCAATAAATATAATTATTACTAGTCATGCAACATTAGAATTCTACTATAGCTTGTGGGCGGAGCATTCAACCGGAAATGTACGATTGCGGCGTCGTACAGTTTAGTTTAGCTGCTTCGTCAAATCTTCTTAGAACATTCGACAGGCACCATAAGCCTTCAATTGACAGATTCAACCTCAATTCGGATTTTCGGACGAATGCATTTTTTAATGAAACAAAATAAATAAAAACTAATTTTGGAAGTAACTAAATACATTTATTTTTCGGCCGAAAACAAAATTACGAAACAAAATATTTCAGTGTGCACATGTCTACTAACCAAGTTGTATATATTAATGCTTGGAAATACCGGTAAAAAAATGTTTCCTCTTTATAGAGTTATAAGGCTTGTGGCCATCCTAACAGATTTAATAAAATTTGGGGTGAATGGGTAGAGTGTGTTAAGTCAAGTGAACAACATAACTACCCTGGTTCTCTTCCTTGTGTAGCAAAACAGAAGAAGGAATGGGGCAGTAATACCTTACACATGGTCCTAGTCTTATAGAACAATTTTGTTATTTTACAAATAATTTTTGAATACATGTACAGCATTTAACAATGCACAGAATGGTTAGCTGTTTCGTTATATAAAAATCCTCCTTATTGAAATAACACAGTCACATTTTATGCTACCGGATCTTTATGTTTGTATAATATGAACCATTTACCTTGTACATGTGTATATTAACTATTTAAATAAACATGTCATAAAAAAAAGAATGATAAGGTAGATTATTACATACTGTATTCATACTATTGGTAAACAAGCAGCACTGTTATGTTATGTATTAGCAATAGTATTTCCAAACATCCTGAATTGTAATTAAAGATGTACAAAAGTGAAAGCAGATTGCTTGCTTGCTTGTTTGACCTCATAGCACAATACTTGAAAAAAGCTACAGTAAGCGAGTAGTCAGCAGACAGACTGAAAAGGGCCAAGGGAATCAGGTTCCAATAGTCTATATTTTTTTTATTCCTAGCAACAAATTTAAACAATTCCTCCAAGTAACAGTATTGACATATCCAGTTGCATCTAGACAAAATAAAAAGGAAAAAAACAATGAAAAAGCTTTAAAAGCAAATCCTATTAAATATAAGAGCACAATATTTAAAATTCTAATGCCTTGTCCCCAACTGGTTGAAACTTTGACAAACATTCTCTGGCATATGCATGAAAAAAATCCTATGGGATAATTTGTTAGTTATTTTTGTCCGTTCCTGCTGTAGTTTAACATATGGATAAAGCTGGAATTAGGTTGCAAATCTGTCTTGATTTTCTATAAGCAATAAACGTTTCTATTAAGATGACAGCACAGAAAAAGATGCCAACCTTCAAGGCCAATCATGAATATCTGTTAATGTGAAAAAAGAACTACAGCAGGCTGAGCAGGGCATGAACTGGCAAACAGAATTGCAGAGCACTCAGAACTCAAAGGAATTAATTATCTTATGGTCAGTAAGCAAGATTGTCATTAGTTGTCAAATTAAGATCTTTGCACAAATGAAAATATAGAATTTTCATAAACAATAACTTGACCCTATAAAGAATAAAAGCTCACAGTACATTGTGCATTTCCATGTCTATTTAGACACTGAAAATATTGTAGTTTTGTAGCACAAACTGATGTTTTTGATCATTCCATTTTTTAAATAGGTAAACAACAAAAAAATGAGAAACTTTTTTTTATTTATATGTAATTGAAAACTACTTGGTGCAGCTGTGTATGGTAGCTAATCAGCTTCTAACTTCAGCTTGTTCAATTAAGCTTTGACAAAAAAAAAAAAAAAATGGAAGCTGAATGGTTTTTATGCCGAGCTGCACCAGATTTTGCACTTAAATCAACCCCAATGTGCCGACTTTTGGTTCCAGTGCCTAATGCAATGGCTGCAGAAAAAGGAGAGCTTGTGCACTGCCAGAGTTATATGGAGGTTAAAATCTCACCACTTCAAATAACTGATCATCAGCGTTATCTACCATTCCCAGATGGACAAATTCCTGGCCAAGAACCATAACTTCTCCTGTTCATCAAGGAAGTACACACATGGCAACAAGTCCTAGAACCAGATCAAGAGAATCACCACACAAGACCCAGTCTATGATGATACTTCAGGGGCCCCATCATCAGAGGATTAAGCTGGCTCTACAGAGAACCATGCTAAAATTGCAAAGTGAGACTTCAACACATTCAATAAGCACTGAGATAAAAAGGGCATAAAAATAGCTTTGTTAAGTCCTCCACCTTTTTTTAGCTTGGGAAGATGATGTGGGAACCACCCATACCCCTACTCAATGGAAACACAATGGAAACATGCACTGTCTTCTACCTACACTTATACTAGGAATACTAACTTGTGTGAACTGATGCACAAGATAACATTAAGGTGGTACTTAACACCTCTTCATATATATACAAATTTTACCCTCAAACATCTAACTTATGTTGGAGAAACTGCAGACAAGTAGTACATTATACTACCTTCTGTGGTCCTGCAAGTCACTAACCAAATTTTTGCCTTACATTTTTCACATAATCTCCAAAGTTACTGCCATTCCATTACAGATTTCTCCTGGTTTGGCCCTCTTGAACTTTGGTATAAATTATATTCCTGGACCTCTGAGAAATGTAGTTGGTAATGTTTTGTTGGCTGCTAGATTAATCTTGATGAGGCATAGGAAATTTCCCTTATCCCCTATTAACCTCTGAGGTTATCACTCTTGTACATCAGGACTTCACCTATGAAAGAATGCTTGCCCTCTACATGAGCTCCTACAAGATTGAATTTGACAGATGAAGCCCATGGTTAAACTGGTATGATAATCACAAACACACAGTAGATTGAATTTAATGTATCTGTGAATGGTTTGACCCTGTTCAATGCTTGGTAATCTCTGACTTGTGTTACTTTTATTTATTTATTACATTTTGTTTACATTCTGTTAAAGATTTATGTATACTTTCCTCCAAGTGCAGGCCTTTGGCCCACCTTTGTAGATACTTGGAAGCCTATGTACCCTGTTCTTATGTTTTTCTTTGTGAAAAAAACAATAAAAAACCTATTGAAACTAAGTCAAGCAAGCAAAGCCTACTGGTAAGTCGCTGCCCCCAGGAATGCCATATTAACTACAGGAGGTTGAAGAAACAAAGAACAAAAGAGTTCTGGGACAGAAATGGTACAGGCAGAAAGCAGAGGCAATGTTGCACTGGGGTGGTGGTGATCAGGAACATCATAACTAGTGTGTACAGTATGTAATCAGGGACACTATAAATGGCATGGTAGTGATTACAGACAGTGTAACTGGTGTGATGGTGATTATGGATAATATGAATGGTGTAGTAGTGATTAGGGACACTTTAACTGGTGTGGCATGATAATCAGGGACAATATAAGTGGTGTGGTGGTGATCAGGCACACTGTAACTGGTGAGATGGTGATCAGGGACAATATTACTGATGTGATGATAATCAGGGACAATATGACTGGTGTGGCAATGATCATGGACAATATTACTAGTGTGAAAATGATCACAGACATATTGAGTGGTGTGGGGGTAATTGGTGACACTATGAGTTGGTGACAGTGATCAGGGACACTGGGACTGGTATGGTGATCAGAGCCACTGTTATAAATCATGGGGCTCCGTACAGCCTACCTGACAGGGCCCCCTTGAACCACACCCTTAGCCCCACCCCCGGCCCCACCCCTGACCCCGACTTGAAGCGAAATGCAGGTTTGTTGCTGTTTACATATGCGTGTGGAGCCAACGCATGTGTTTGCAATTAGTAAGTATGAAAGAGCAGGGGGCAGTTTAAATTTCTTTTAAATTGTATTTTATTTTTTTTAAAAAATCTTACACTGTATCTTTACATTTTTTGGGGTAATTTTTGCTTTCACAAGGGATGGACAACATTCCTTGTGATAGCATGGGCCATGACAGGTCCTCTTTATGGATAGATATGAGTTTTTTTAGACCCCATATCTGTCCTCTGGCCTCCAAAGCATCTGATCAAACTAAGATCAGTTTGATCAGAAGCTTGTTCAAGTCAGTAATGGCTTCTTTACATGAGACCGAAACCAGAAGTGATAAAATCTTCATCACTTCTGGTTTCTGACGTCATACGGTGGGAGGAATGACATCCATCCCTCTCACTGTGTCCCAGTAACTGGATGCTGCTGGTCACATCTTAAAAACAGTAAAGGCTGTGGTGGGACCCCCTTTCACTGCCTGTAAAAGTAATCCAGGGGCTTCTTAGCCACTACGATTACTTTTACTTTGTGCAGAGTCGATGGGGCTAAAAAATGATATCGCGATCATTGCTGTAGTGATGACCGAGATATCAACCTTCCAATCCAGTGACGATGGGAAGCAGTTAAAGGGGATTGGTTTGGGGGGCAGTAAAAATGCAGCTCCCCTGCACGTTTACTGCTCCCCCAAATTAAGTTTAAAGTAGCATGTTTCTTATTATCATCAGGTTACAATTATCACACAGGCAGCACAGTAAGCAGTGGCTCTATCATGGCTTTATCATGGCTCTGTTGTTAAAATTGGTAAGTTTGGCAGATGGCCTTTGAAGGCACAACACATTGAATATATAAAAATCTATGCTTTATTAAAAGGGACGTGGCACTGTGTACTTTTTTATCATATCTACAGTACCACTCTGTGATGATATGACCCCCAATCATTCATGTCATATGGTTGTTGGGTGCTGGCTTAGTTAACTTATGGCTGTATTGTATATAACAGACTGTAATAGTACAACCATAACAAAGTCAGCACCCAAAGGCAATTTGACACAGAGCCATGACAGAGAACCTGCTGTGCTGCCTGTGTGATGATTGTAACCTGCTGTGCTGTGAGATACATAATAGGACACAGTGAGTATTCTTTCCTCTATACCCCACTCACTGTGTCCAATTCAGCCACGATCTCCTTCTGCTCTTCCCTGCCAGCAACTCAACTTCTTCACATCTGGTGAGGATTGCAGCCGGGAGCCGAACGGAGAATCAGAGTATCACTCCGCCAGCCGGGACTAATAGAATAGTGATGTACATGCGCCCCGAAAATAAACAAATAGTCCCTTCACTGTGCTCCCCTCCTGGGCCCCTGTGCTGACCAGATGAGGCCCAGGAAAATAATATACCCACTCTGTAAGCAAGTGGAAGCAGGGAAGAGTTTAGAAAACATTTCTTTTAAATGCAGTAATGAATTGTCATGATGCCCGGGCCCCACTGTGTAGCTGATCTGGGCGGGCCCGGTACAACAGGGCTGGTTGTACTGTCCTATCAGCGGCCCTGGTGGTGATGATCATGGACACTGTGACTTCAGTGGAGGTTATCAGGGACACTGTAGCTGGTGTGGTGGTGATCAAGGATTCTGTAACTACTGTGTCAGTGATTAGGGATACTTTAACTGGTATGGTGGTAATCATGGACACTGTAACTTCACTGTGATCCATTATGCTGTCTCAAGGTATTTAAGCAAGTAATTTGGAGGATAGGTGGAGGTTCACTTTTGGATATTGAGTGTAATGTGTACATAGAAAAATCTGACACATTTTATATTTGTTTTATACCAACTGTTGTGTTTGACAAAAGATCTCCTTTAAAGCAGTGCATTAGCTTACTACAAATTAACATTTCCTATTTTTTGTCTTGTCTTTTAAAATATACCACTATTGATATACTTTTTTATGGCATACAAGAATGCACAGTTTGCACTTTATATACAGTATAAAAAAAGGAAATATTTGATACTTGTTACTTTGGCTGAAGTCAAAGTCACCCAGAGAGATAGACCAGCAATTGCTTTCCTTGCTGTATTAGGATGCTGTGTTTTCAAAGACCCTTGTACAAAAGTCATTTTCACCAGCCCACTTATTATAATTAAAAGATGATTGCGGGATAGAATAATCCAATAAAGGTGCAGCAAAGCTGCCACATTCCAAACATTGTACTGGTAGATCTAATTATCACAGTCAAATGGTTATGCCACATTGGCCGCTATACTTAAGTGTGTACCTTTAATTAGCTGATGCACTAAAGCAAGTCTAATGATGTTTGAAAGGGGTAGATTAATAATCCTTCCCATGATGCCATTAGCAAATCAGTAATTTATCTGAGTGATTATTCCATGAATAAAATGTTAAACTCATTATATGAAGATGTGCTACCCCCACTAACAATAAGTGCATTTCATTGAATTAAATATTTATTAAAATTACAGCTGATTATTTAACATTATTACAACTGAGGTCAAGTGTATGCAAATGAATCATAAAAACCTCTACTCTTACTACTTTATAAAAAGTGTAAATAATCTAAAATGCATATGTGGACTGTACAATGCAACTTTAATTTTAAAAGGACTGTATAGTTATTTTGCATATATGTTTATTTCTTCATTTAAAATGGGCATGGCTACAACTTAACCTTGTTTTGAAGTTAGTTAAACATGAAAGTGGACCTTGCAATAAAACTAAAAGGCCTTTGTAGCACCCTCTAGTTAGGTAGGTGCTAGAGTGAAGATTTTTCTGATAGAGTAGGGAAATTTAGGCAGGCCTAGCTGATTGCTAGGCCTGTTTGTTTTCATTCTGGGCTGGGAGTGACTCAGGGCAGGGCTGGGTGACTCACAGGTAGCATCACTGTCACCTCCCTCTTCTTTCTAGAAGGTGCTATAAAGAGAGGAGGAGAGGAGAGATGGAGCTGCCTGGGGTGTCTTGAGGAGCCTTGACCAATCCCCAACTTGGATTGGCAGGGGCAGGCCTCCTCAAATACCTAGAGTCAGCCCAGCAGGGGACGAGTTGTCAGGTGGAAGTGTGGAGGCTGTCGAAGCCCACGGGGATCTTCCCAGTCTGGGGGTGACCTTGGGCCAGGACTTGGGTGCATCTAGGAGGAGAGACGAGATCCTGGAGGAGAGGCACATGAGAGAGCAAGGATAGGACAGCGGGAGAGAACACTGCTAAGAGACTCCAGGGAGGACAACTGGTCACAGCCTGGAGGGCTGGTGAGTGAGACACAGTCGGGAGGACTGAGAGAACTGGGAGTTTTCAGTTTGAGATGGGTGCAGGACCAGAAGAGAGGACTGTGGGAAGGGCAGTGGAAAGAGGTAATTGCAGCCAGGCTGGCTGGCAGGGCCTGAAGAGAGCTATCTGTGATTCGTAGCTAAATAAAGGACAGTTAGCACAGAAACTATTTCTACACCATAGGGGCCAGGGGGCCCTGCCCGAAAAAGATAATCCATTGAGGCCTGGCTGAGTTAGTGTCAGGCCTAACCATGCAGTGCTAGCTAGTCTGGAGGAGTAACAGTCTGCAGCAAGGGAAGTGCTAGAGGAGTAACAGTCTGCAGCAAGGGAAGTGCTGGAGGAGTAACATTATGCAGCCAGGGAAGTGCTGGAGGAGTGAGAGAAAAGAGGTCTTAAGCAAGTTTTTGTACTGGAGTATATATACAGGAGTGTATATAGCAGTCCCAAGCAAGTTACACTGAATTTTCTGGGCATCCCATAACTTCCCTTTCCCATCCAAGTTCAATCCCCTCAAAATAAAAATTAAAAATAAAAACAAAGCTTATGGACTGTTCTGTGTCTCTGAGTGCCTGGGAGATGGATGCTGGGCTGGGTGACAGGTGAACCACAACATTTAGCAACCCCTACACTACACCTTCTTAATCTAAGGCCTTCTCCAGCCTTTAGGACCACTTTAAGGCATTTGTGGATTTGCTGACCCTGTTTTTCAATTTTTCAATTTCATTGCTGCAATACATTTATAAAATACAATAAGCATAGGTGTGAGCAGCCTATGGCATTAGGGTGTGCCCCAAAAAGTTCCAACACACATTCAAATGTGTATATATACAGTATCTCACAAAAGTAAGTACACCCCCCACATTTGTGTAAATGTTTTCATGTGACAATACTGAAGATATTACACTTTGCCACAATGTGAAGTATTGCATGTACAGCTTGTATAACAGTCTAAATTTGCTGTCCCCTGAAAACAACTCAACACACAGACATTAGTGTCTAAACCGCTGGCAACAAAAGTGAGTAAACTTCTAAGTGAAAATGTCCTATTGGGCCCAGTTTGCCATTTTCCCTCCCCGGTGTCATGTGACTCGTTAGTGTTACAAGGTCTCAGGCGTGAATGGGGAGCATGTGTGTTAAATTTGGTTTTATCGCTCTCTCTCTCTCTCATACTGGTTACTGGAAGTTCAACATGGCAGCTCATGGCAAAGAAGTCTCTGAGGATCTGAAAAAAAGAATTGTTGCTCTACATAAAGAAGGTCTAGGCCAGTGGTCATCAACCCTTTCCTCAGGGCCCACTAACAGGCCAGGTTTGCAAGATAACTGAAATACGTCACAGGTGATATCATTTGCTGCTCAGTGATTGCAGTATTCTAGTCTGCATCTCCCCAAGTTAATACATAAAATCTGGCCTGTTAGTGGGCCCTGAGGACATGGTTGATGACCACTGGTCTAGGCTATAAGAAGATTGCCATGACCCTGAAAATGAGCTGCAGCACGGTGACCAAGATCATACAGCAGTTTAACAGGACAGGATCCACTCAGAACAGGCCTCGCCATGGTCGACCAAAGAAGTTGAGTGCACATGCTCAGTGTCATATCCAGAGATTGTCTTTGGGAAATAGACATATGAGTGCTGCCAGCATTGCTGCAGGGGTTTAAGGGGGGAGAGAGTCAGCCTGTCAGTGCTCAGACCATATACTGCACACTGCATCAAATTGGTCTGCATGGATGCCATCCCAGAAGGAAGCCTCTTTTAAAGATGATGCACAAGAAAGCCCGCAAACAGTTTGCTAAAGACAAGCAGACTAAGGATGTGGATTACTGGAACCATGTCCTGTGGTTTGAGGAGACCAAGATAAATGTATTTGGTTCAGATGGTGTCAAGCGTGTGTGACAAGAACCAGGTGAGGAGTACAAAGACAAGTGTGTTTTGCCTACAGTCAAGCATGGTGGTAGGAGTGTCATGGTCTGAGGCTGCATGAGTGCTACAATTTATTGAGGGAACCATGAATGCCAACATGTACTGTGACATACTGAAGCAGAGCATGATCCCCTCCCTTCTGAGACTGGGCAACACGGCAGTATTCCAACATGATAACGACCCCAAACACACCTCCAAGATGACCACTGCCTTGCAAAAGAAGCTGAGGGTAAAGGTGATGGACTGGCAAAGCATGTCTAGAGACCTTATCCCTATTGAGCATCTGTAGGGCACGGAAAGGGGAAGGAGCGCAAGGTCTTTAACATCCACCAGATCTGTGATGTCATCATGAAGGAGTAGAAGAAAACTCCAGTGGCAACCTGTGAAGCTCTGGAGACTTACATGCCCAAAAGGGTCAAGGCAGTGTTGGAAAATAATGACACTTTGGGCGCAATTTGGACATTTTCACTTAGGGGTGTACTCACGTTTGTTGCCAGCGGTTTGGACATTAATGGCTGTGTGTTGAGTTGTTTTGAGGGGACAGAAAATTTACACTGTTATACAAGCTGTACACTCACTAGTTTACATTGTAGCAACGTGTCATTTCTTCAGTGTTGTCACATGAAAAGATATAATAAAATATTTACAAAAATTTGAGGGGTGTACTCACTTTGTGAGATACTGTATACACTAGACATGTGCACACTGAAATATTTTGTTTCGGAATTTCATTTTCGTTAGAAAAATACATTTATTTAGTTACTCCCGAAATTCGTTTTTATATATTTAGTTTTTCGTTAGAAATTGCATTCGTCCAAAAATCTGAATTAATTATGGTCGAATCTGTCATTGAAGGCTTATGGTGTCTGTCGAATGTTCAAAGAAGATTCGACGGAGCAGTGAAACTGTACGAGGCTGCAATCATACATTTCCGGTCGATTGTTCCGCCTACAAGCTAGCTATAGTAGAATTATAATGTTGTATGACTAGTAATAATTATATTTATAAATTATTATTACTAGTCAACCAACATTAGAATTCTTCTATAGCCTATGGGCCGAACATTCGACCGGAAATGTACGATTGCAGCGTCGTACAGTTTATCTGATCCGTCGAGTCTTCTTAGAACTTTCAACAGACACCATAAGCCTTCAATGACAGATTCGACGTTTGTATGTTTTTCGATGCTTTGTCGAATCTTCTTCGTTCATGTTGAATTGTGAAGTTAGTTCTAGCTATTTTACTGCTCCTCCTCTTTGGTTACAATCAGCCAATAACATTCATCATCATAATTTTTTTATTTTACTTCCCCCACCCAATTCCAGCAGCGATCTTTTCTCTCTATAATGTCAAATCTTTTCTCTCTATAATGTTGAATCTTTTCTCTCTATAATGTTGAATCTTTTCTCTCTATGTAGAATAATCTTGGACTAATAGAGTTAAGGTTAGGCACATTCGACCACAGGTTCGATGGACACAGATTGTTATTGTCAGCGTCATGTCGAATCTCCTATCTATATTGAACTGTTGTTGCAACGAAAACGAAAATTAAGCATTTGTTTATGTCGGATCTTTCAGTTTTTGGATTCTGCATTTTCGTTTTCGTTTGTTAAAATACCTGAAATTCGGACGAAAATGCATTCGGACGAAAACGAATGCACATGTCTAGTATACACACAGTACAGTATTAGCTGCAAGGTGGCCTGTAGCACTGAATGCTTTTGCTACTGTAGACACAACCAGTGGAAAGATGTGTGAGAACAATAAAGTGGTAAGTGATCTGGGGCACGACCAAATCTAAAACATGTGTGAAAATAAATTGAGACGGCCGAGGTCGTCTTCCTACCGTCAGAGTGTTGGTATACCTAATTCTACAATCCTGACGCGTGTTGTCACGTCACGTGACTTCACTCCCCTGATGAAGTCACGTGACATGACGACATGCGTCGGGATTGAAGCATTAGGTATACCAACATTCTGACGGTAGGAAGACGAGCTCGGCGCTCATGGATACTTTGTACCATATTTTTCTGCTAAATGTGAGTTTTTTATTTCTCTGTCTGGTTTTAATAAATGTTTGATAAACGGGATTATGCTATGTATGCCTTCCTTTTATCCTTCACATTACCCACTGAGTACTTACCTTGCTGATGACCTGGAAGCAGAAGGGGACCAGACCAGAGCCAAACACACATTGAGGGCTGACGAACTTGGCGTTCGTGGATTGTTGCCTACGCTCCTTTTATAAAAAGGTTATATCCGCTACTGAGAGGACTGCAGCAACATAAAGGAGACCACCTTGCCGCTGCAACCACCATCCTTATTGACACTCTGCGGTCTGCTTATGCTGTTTGTTCAACAGCAGTGAGGTGAGCTGCTTGCAGACACAGAGGTGTATCACTGAAGATTTCTCCAGCACTGCTTGCTTGTAGTTTTTGGTGGTGGGATTCATTACTACACTTAAAGACTTCATTTGTATTTTTCAGTATTATTGTTGGACTATTTATCCATTGGACCTATAGCATTTTTATTTATATGCACTTCTTAAAGTTTTTTGGGATACTGCAATATTGTGCTCACCCGTCTCAATTTATTTTCACTATTTTATCTAATCTATGTTTTAGATTTGGTAGTGCCCCAGATCACTTACCACTTTATTGTTCTTACACATCTTTCCACTGGTTGTGTCTACAGTAGCATTCCTCCCACTTCCCTTGCCCTATCACAGCGCAGACACCACCCTTCTCCTTTTCATTATCACACGTTTCTTTGAATTAGATTCACAGGTGTCTTGCAGCAGTGCCCCCTAGAGTAGGTTGCTAGACAGCGCGGGAGTTCCTTTTATATACCACTGAATGCTTCTGAACATCTTTTTTTTAAATAAAATATACCTTTTAAAGGTGCATATGATTGTCTTCTGAAGGGTCAATAAAATATGCACTCTTTCTGTTCAAAATGTTAAGAATTTCTTTCTTTGAATATAGTGCTATCAGAATTGTTGAAGGTACATGAAAACAGTGTCACATAATAAAAATGATTGAACACACAACATTCTATATGCAGGGTTCCATACCCTGGAAGAAATAGGAGCTGCAGTTGGAAAGCAAAATGCAGTTAAAGTGATTATTTTGCTGTTAAAAAGAAAAGAAATGGAAAAACATTACTACTTACTTATACCACCGACCTTCACTGTGTTTAAAATCCAAAGCTGATGTGTTGAGTGCCTTGTCCCCTCTGTGTTTTGTGGTTCCTTCTGCGAGCCCCTTAAGTCAATACAGGATAGAGTAGTGTTATGGGACCATTATAAGGTACTACAGTGTGGGCTGTGGTCAGAAATTATAGCATGGTATTATGAGCATGGTATTTTACTCATAAGCTGTATTGTACAATATGGTGATGTGTTGACATCCCTAAAATGTTTTACATTTTTGTATATTAACCACTTAACAACCACCTGCCGACAAATAACGGCGGCAGGGTGGTTGCTTAACTCTGGGAGGACGTTATATAACGTCCTCCCAGAATCGCGCTCCCGCGCGCCCCCTGGGGCGCGCACACGGGAAACTCCGTGACCGCCGGGTCCTCTGGACCCGGCGGATCACGAATCGCGGTAAATCGCCGCTGATAGCGGCCGTTTACCACGTGATCGCTCCGTCAAATGACGGAGCAATCACTTGTAAACAGACCGGCGTCATTTGATGACGCCGGTTCCTCCCTCCCCTCTCTGTACCGATCGGTACAGTGTGAGAGGGGAGGGGGAGGGAGCGGATGGCAGCAGCAGCACTGTGGGCTGGATCTGTGACAATTGCAGTCACAGATCCATCCATCCATCCATCCCTGCTCAGCCATCCCTGTGCTATACCCTGCCAATACTCTGCAATACACCCTGCCAATACTCTGCAAAATACCCTGCCAATACTCTGCAATACCCTGGTGCAATACCCTGGTGCAATACTCTGCAATACCCTGGTGCAATACTCTGCAATACCCTGGTGCAATACTCTGCAATACCCTGGTGCAATACTCTGCAATACCCTGCGAAATACTCTGCAATACCCTGCGAAATACTCTGCAATACCCTGGTGCAATACTCTGCAATACCCTGGTGCAATACTCTGCAATACCCTGGTGCAATACTCTGCAATACCCTGGTGCAATACTCTGCAATACCCTGCACAATACTCTGCAATACCCTGCACAATACTCTGCAATACCCTGCACAATACTCTGCAATACCCTGCAAAATACTCTGCAATACCCTGCAAAATACTCTGCAATACCCTGCGCAATACTCTGCACAATACTCTGCAATACCCTGCACAATACTCTGCAATACCCTGCACAATACTCTGCAATACCCTGCACAATACTCTGCAATACCCTGCACAATACTCTGCAATACCCTGCACAATACTCTGCAATACCCTCCACAATACTCTGCAATATCCTCCACAATACTCTGCAATACCCTCCACAATACCCTGTGCAATACCCTCCACAATACCCTGTGCAATACCCGTGCAATACCCTGCCATACACCGCAATACCCTGCCATACACCGCAATACTCCGCAATGCCCTGCAATACTCCGCAATGCCCGGCAATACTCCGCAATGCCCGGCAATACTCCGCAATGCCCGGCAATACTCCGCAATGCCCGGCAATACTCTGCAATAACCACTTCCCGCCCTCCGGCCGTCATATGACGTCCTTGACTTTGTGCGGGGATATCTGAATGATGGGAGCAGCTACAGGCATCATTCAGATATCGGCTTTTTCAGCCGGCGATTCCCTACACCATAAGAACAATCATAGCAGCTGTTCCACCGCTTGATCGTTCTTACGGGAGGCAAGAGGGGATGTCCCCCCCCCCGCCGCCCTCCGGTGCTTCTACCGACTCACCGCTACGATCAAAGCCAGGATTGTTGTTTTTTTTTTTTTTTTTTTTTTTTCAGGCTTCCCAGCCTAGAGGTGAGATGTGGGGTCTTATTGACACCCCCCCCCCCTCATATCTCACTGTAAAGAGGACCTGTCATGCCATATTCCTATTACAAGGGATGTTTACGTTCCTTGTAATAGGTATAAAAGTGATCAAAAAAATGTTTAGGGCGGAAAAACATGTCAAACTAAAATAAATAAAGTAAAATGAAGAATAACATTTTTATTTTTTTTTTAAAGCGCCCCTGTCCCCGTGAGCTCGCATACAGAAGCGAACGCATACGTAAGTCCCGCCCACATATGAAAACGGTTTTCAAACCACACATGTGAGGTATCTCTGCGAACGTTAGAGCGAGAGCAATCATTTTGGCCCTAGACCTCCTCTGTAACTCAAAACATGTAACCAGTGAAAATATTTAAAGCGTCGCCTATGGGGATTTTTTAAGTAGCGAAGTTTGGCGCCATTCCACGAGTGTGTGCAATTTTTAAGGGCGACATGTTAGGTATCTATTTACTCGGCGTAACTTCATCTTTCACATTATGCAAAAACATTGGGCTAACTTTACTGTTTTTTTTTTTTTTTAAGCACAAAACTTTTTTTTTCCGTAAAAAACGCGTTAAAAAAATTGCTGCACAAATATCGTGCGAGATAAAAAGTTGCAACAACCACCATTATATTCTCTAAGGTCTTTGCTAAAAAAACATATATAATGTTTTGGGGTTCTATGTAATTTTCTAGCAAATAAATGATGATTTTTACATGTAGGAGAGAAATGTCAGAATTGGCCTTGGTGCTCCAGAACGCCTGAAGGTGCTCCCTGCATGTTGGGCCTCTGTATGTGGCCACGCTGTGTAAAAGTCTCACACATGTGGTATCGCCATACTCGGGAGTAATATCAGAATGTGTTTTGGGGTGTAATTTGTGGAATGCATATGCTGTGTGTGAGAAATAACCTGCTAATATGACAATTTTGTGAAAAAAAAAAAAAGAGAAAAAAAAATCTTGATTTTGCAAAGAATTGTGGGAAAAAATGACAACTTCAAAAAACTCACAATGCCTCTTTCTGAATACCTTGGAATGTCTTCTTTCCAAAAAGGGGTCATTTGGGGGGTATTTGTACTTTTCTGGCATGTTAGGGTCTCAAGAATTGAGATAGGCCGTCAGTACTTCAGGTGTGATCAATTTTCAGATATTGGCACCATAGCTTGTGGACTCTATAACTTTCACAAAGACCAAATAATATACACCAATTTGTACTTATTTTTACCAAAGATATGTAGCAGTATAAATTTTGGCCAAAATTTATGAAGAAAAAATAGTAATTTGCAAAATTTTATAACAGAAACGAAAAAAAAATCATTTTTTTACAAAATTTTCAGTCTTTTTTCTCTTATAGCGCAAAAAATAAAAAACCCAACAGTGATTAAATACCACCAAAAGAAAGCTCTATTTGTGTGAAAAAAAGGACAAAAATTTCATATGGGTACAGTGTTGTATGACTGAGTAATTGTCATTCAAAATGTGAGAGCACCGAAAGCTGAAAATTGGTCTGATTATTAAGGGGGTTTAAGTGCCCAGTGGTCAAGTGGTTAATAAACTTAATGCTTTTACGATACATTGTATACATTTAGTTTGCCCATAAAATCCCATTGTACCGGGGGGTACTTTTTCCTTTTTTGGTTTTCTATATAAAACAAATTTTAGGATGCTGGCAACGTTAAACTGAGAATCTTTTTTCTCTATGGTGGTTCTCCCCCTATAATCTAGTTCTATGTACTGGTCAATTGTGAGAAATGGTCAGAAAACCAACCAAGTTAATTCATTGATGACTTGAAAAATTCCACAGACTAAAGCCCCGTACACACGGTCGGACTTTTGGCCAACAAATTTCATTTTGAGCAAACTTTTTTTGCTTTTTTCTTGTTTTCATTGGACAAAAGTTGGGTTGGCAAATGGACAAACTTTTGCCCAACAAAAGTCCGATGGAGCAAAGTCCGACCTTGTGTACAGAAAACCATCGGACTTTTGTCCGATGGACAAAACAACTAATGGTAAAATCAACCAACAATAGCAGAAGTTGACCAAAGGGTGGCGGTAAAGAGCAGAAAAGAGCAGAAAAACAACGTGATGTTGCAAAAAGTTTTGGGAAAGTTTGCAGAAAAGTCAGAGCGTGTGTATGCTATGGGTGTTCCCGACCAACTCTGTTTGGACAAAAAACCACGGAAAAGTCTGATGAAAGTCCGACCGTGTGTATGGGGCTTTAGCTTCTGAATCCCATTGGGACTATTTTTTTTTTTTTGTCTGGATTTTTTGAAGGCCAATTTGCAAGCTTTTTGGTAAAAAAAAAAATGCAAGAGTATCTGGGCACAATCATGGGATACATGTACCAATACAAAAAAAAAAAAAAACATTTAGTGGGGAGAAAGCCTTTTAATAAGGCTTAAAAACTATGTTTACTTTTGTAAACAAATAATGCACATGATTTTGCAGGTTAAAAAAATTAGCATTTATTATATTTTTTACACTGCAGCCTGTAACAGTGCTGGAATACCAAATAGGCAGAGTAGACAGCAGGCTATGGGCTCCACGCCATTTAAAGACCCTGTGACAATGGATCAAAATATTATGGATTGGATCTTGAAAGAAAATTACAATAATAACAAAAGATAGAAACTATTATCGTATATACTCGAGTATAAGTCGAGTTTTTCAGTACATTTTTTTGTGCTGAAAATGCCCCCCTCGGCTTATACTCGAGTCAACTTTTTGCGCCTGATCTCCCGGACTTTGGGGACCCGTTACTGGCCAAACTTGGCACACATGTAGCCCCCTTCCTCTACAAGTGTGCAAAGGTTGTTGTCCAGGGGACCTACGGCCGGAGAGCACTGATTTTTCAAAGCCGGGCACCCCTTCCATAGACTCCAATGTTAAATGGTAATTTCTCTGGTGACTTTGGGGACCCAGTACTGGCCAGTCGTAGGTCCCCTGGACCCGAAACTTAGCACACATGTAGCCCCATTTCTCCTCTACAAGTGTGCAAAGTTTGTTTTCTGGGGGACCTACGGCCGGGAATCACTGATTTTTCAAAGCCAGGCACCCCTTCCATAGACTGTTAAACATCAGTCTAGTCATGGGCACAGTGAGGCATGGACACAGTGAGGCATGGACACAGTGAGGCATGCACATGGACACAGGGAGGCAAAGTGAGGCACAGTGAGGCATGCAGATGGACACCCTAGGCTTATACTCGAGTCAATACATTTTCCCATTTTTTTGTGGTAAAATTAGGTGCCTCGGCTTATATTCGGGTCGGCTTATACTCGAGTATATACGGTAATCAACTCAGACAAAAACTTTAAATGAAAGTGATTGCAAAACTATTTATTTTAAATAACAACCATGTTATACTTACCGTATTTATCGGCGTATAACACACACTTTTTTCCCCTGAAAATCAGGGGAAAATCGTGGGTGCGTGTTATACGCCGATACCCACATCCCTGGGCTGTCTCCGCTGACTGTGAGCGGAGCGGAGCGAGATAACATAGCCGAATGTACTCGGCTATACTCGGCTTTTCTCGGCTCCGCTCACAGTCCCGCCCAGTCCCGCCATTGGACCTGTGTTATGTCCATCATAGGGCGGGACTTGGCGTGACTGTGAACGGAGCCGAGAAAAGCCGAGTATAGCCGAGTACACTTGGCTATGTGTATCTTGGCGGCGGCTCCGCCCAGTCCCTGCGTCCCTGCGTTCTCGGTGGCGTCCGCCCCGCTCCGCACAGTCTCGGCGCCAATTTTAAAATCCGGCACGGCAACACTGGGGCAAGGCTGCACGGCGACATTGGGGCAAGGCTGCATGGCTACACTGGGGCAAGGCTGAAATGGACTCTGGGGCAAGGCTGCAATGGACACTGACAGGGCTGCACTGTAACAAGGCTGCAATGGACACTGACAAGGCTGCACTGTGACAAGGCTGCAATGGACACTGACAAGGCTGCACTGTGACAAGGCTGCAATGGACACTGACAAGGCTGCACTGTGACAAGGCTGCAATGGACACTGACAAGGCTGCACTGTGACAAGGCTGCAATGGACACTGACAAGGCTGCATTTAAATGTAAGTTATTTTTCCTTAAACTTCCCTCCTAAAAGTTTTTTTCCCTAAAATTTCCTCCTAAACTTGGGGTGCGTGTTATACGCCGGCGCGTGTTATACGCCGATAAATACGATAACTGTTCTGTGCAATGGTTTTGCACAGGGCAGCCCCAATCCTCCTCTTCCGGGGTCTGCCGTTGACGCTCCTGGCTCCTCCTCTTCTCTTTGTGTCACCATAGGAAGCCGCTTCCTATTGTGGCACATCTGTAGGCTCAATCCTGAGCTATGCTGTCTGCATCTATAGACACAGACAGAGAGACTTGGACCTGCTCCTGCTCCCTCGTTACAGGATTTGATTGACAGCAGCAGGAGCCAATGACATCAGATTCCTATTACAGTTTGTTTTGTAAAAACAAATCTTCTTTCAGATGTCAGATTGTAAAAGATTTTGGTGCAACCTACATATGTATACAGTAGTGATGATCATCTCATCTAGAAACCAATGTGCATACTGCTCAGTTCAATGTTATCCCACTAGAGTGCATGCACAAGAAATCTCCAGAAACCTAAGAGGTTATGATGGTCTGGGGGCCTCCATAGAATTTAATTCTACACTGCCCTGTAAAACTTTGCACCTGTGATCAGCAGATCATGGGTGCAATGCCAGGCTCTTGCAGAAAATCAGTGCAGCTATCTGCTTGTTCCTCCTGTATTGGCACACAGTTACGGAAGTGCAGGAAGAGTCAATGAACTCTGGAGATGCTTATCAGCACCCTTAATTGAGAATTACAAGCCATCTGCCACGGCGAAAGACTTGAAGTTTATTCATTCAAAGAACTCTGTAAATTAAAGATGTGGCTGTGTGGATGGAGCCCCATACAGTTGCACTGTTTTTAAAATGTGATGGCAGGTGCGGGTGGAACCTTTAAAAGGCAGCATTAAAAAAGCACAAATTTTGAAGGGTAGAAATTGGGAGTTTAAAGGTGCATATTGATCAATTAAAAACAAAAAAAAATCTAATTTGAAAATTGTATTTGATAAACATCATTAAAATTGTAAATGTTAAAACCAACATGAATAATTCATACGGTCATGGTACAAAAGTTATTTGACAATCTTGTCACTAATAGGGAGATAGATATTTCAAAGCTAATATACAGCTTGATAAAAGAAAGAGCTGTTTTCTCACAATGTTCACAATACCTCAACATGAGACAAGGGGTTCCCTCTTCCCCATATACCACAGCAGTTCATACAAGGCAAAGTAGATCCAAACAGGCTGGTAATGCCTTTGAAAGAAGATAATCTCCTGAAGCCAAAAGACTGTGTCATGCAGACATCAAACAAAGTGAGTGGCCATTTCCGTTTAAAATTTCTACATTATGGGGAAGTGGTGCATGAAAATTAGACCTCATATCCTTGGTTAAACCAAAATTAAAAAAAGCACAATTCTTTTAAATAACATTCTTGGGGAATGCCTTAACCACTTGCTTACTGGGCACATAACCCCCTTCCTGCCCAGGCGAAATTTCAGCTTTCGGCACTGTCACGCTTTGAATGACAATTGCGCGGTCGTGCGACGTGGCTCCCAAACAAAATTGTAAACGTTTTTTAGGTAAAAAATCTAATCGCAATAAGCGTATAGTGATTGGTTTGCGCAAAAGTTATAGTGCCTACAAAATAGGGGATAGAATTATGAAATTTTTTTGTATTTTTTTTTTAACTAGTAATGGCGGCGATCTGCGATTTTTATTGTGACTGCGACATTATGGCGGACACATCGGACACTTTTGACACATTTTTGGGACCATTCACATTTATACAGCGAACAGTGCTATAAATATGCACTGATTACTGTATAAATGTGACTGGCAGGGAAGGGGTTAACACTAGGGGGCGGGAAGGGGTTAAATGTGTACCCTGATAGGTGATTGTTACTGTGGGGGGAGGGGACTGACTGGGGGAGGAGACCGATCTGTGTCCCTATGTACAAGGGACACACCATCGGTCTCCTCTCTCCCTGACAGGACATGGATCTCTGTTTACACACAGAGATCCACGTCCCTGCTCTGTGACAGCCGATCGCGTGTACCTGGCGGACATCGCGGCCACCAGGCACGCGCATCGGCACCCGCGTGACACAGCGGGCACAGCTTTTCCCCGATGCGCGCCCGCGGCGGCGCGCATCACGGAAGTAAACAGGAGGACGTCCATTGATGTCCTCCCGGCAATTGAGCGCCGCAATGCAGCTGTTTTTTGAGAATGGCCCGGGCGCGAAGTGGTTAAACATATTTGATTAATGACATCAGCCAGCATCCCTGGCCACATTTTTGACATTCAACAAATGGTTAAGAATCTGTCATTTGAGACAGGAGTATGACTGTAAAGGATCAAAGTGGTACTGGTCTTTGTGTTTGTGCTGACATGTCAGGGGGTGTTGTTTATCATGATTGGTTATTTTCTTATTTTTCCTATGGTAACTGTGCTTTTATTTACTTTTTTATAATGCCTTAACTTGCATGTAAAGATTCACACAAGTACAATTTATTTTAACACCTTCCCGCCAGGCCTATAGCAGAATGACAGCCGGGGCCGGGACTCCATTGTCCTGACTGGATGTCATATAATGTCCTTCAGAACAAGCCACTCGTGCGCTCCCCCCCCCATGTCATAGGCTCTTTATCACATGATTAGCTAGGAAGTGCGGGTTATCGGCATTCCACTACTCGCGCTGACAGGGCGTGAGTAGAGGAGAGACGATAAGTGGCTCTCCTGACAGGGGGGAAGAGCATTAATTATCAGTGCAGTCCCATAAGCAATGCCTACCTGTGCCCATCAGTGATGCCCACCTATGAGGACAATCAGTGCCCATCAGTAATGCAAATCAGTGCCCATCAGTGCTCCCTTTCAGTGTCCATCAGTGATGCCTATCAGTGCCGCCTATCAGCGCCACCCATCAGTGCCACCTATCAGTGCCCATAAAGTCTCCTTACCAGTGCCACCTATCAGTGTCCATCAGTGCTGCATATCAGGGCCACCTATCAGTGCCCATCAGTGCTGCATATTAGTACCTCCTCATCAATGCCCATCAGTGCCAGCTCATCAGTGCTGCCTCATCAGTGCCCGTCAGTGCAGCCTCATCAGTTATGGTGATAAAATACTTATTTACAAAATGTTGTAATAGAAACTAAGAAAAACTTATTTTTTTCTAAATTTTCTGTATTTTTTCATTTGTTTAGCAAAAAATAAAAAACTTTGTGGTGATTAAATACAACCAAAGGAAAGCTCTATCTGTCTCAAAAGAAATATAACAAATTTGTTACAGTATTGCATAACTGCGCAATTGTCATTTACAGTGTGACAGCGCAAAAAGCTGAAAATTGGCCTGGCAGGAAGGGAGTGAATGTGCCCAGCATTAAAGTGGTAAAAGTGAATTGTAAAAAAAAATTAAAGCCCCTGGAATACCTGTTGTTTTGTTTATACCTTGAAATACGCCAACAGCAGGGTGGCCAGAAGCTGTCATTTAGTGGAGGTATTAATACTGCCACTAAATAAATGAGTTCCAGCAGCAGCAACAGCCAGAGGTTCGGGTGGATAAGAGGGCAAATTGGTCTTGCCATTTAGGTTGTTCATTTGGTGAACTGTGAACAACTTGTTTAAGTTGAACTCCTGGTTGACCCAAACCTGTAGCTCAGTATATGACAAAAATTACTGTATATGATAATTTATTGCCTGGCAAAAAGCTAAGAAGCACCAGGTACATTTTAAGTCTGTGTTATCTGGTAAAGTGAAGAGCACCACTGCAGTTAAGTGGAATGTGTCTGATCAAACAACAGCAAACTGAAATGGTTTCTGGGGGTTATTGAACTATCATAGATCATCCTTGTCCTTTACACTTTGGGGGGAATTGATTAAAACTAGTGTACACAGAATCTAATGCAGTTGCACACAGAGCCATCAGCTTCTAAGTTTTATTGTCAAAGCTAAATTGAACAAGCAAAAGTTATCAGTTGATTGGTTATTATGCAGAGTTGCACCAGATTCTGTATGCGCCAGTTTTAAGTAAAAAATCTTAACACTGAAATTCAATTGTTCATATTGTTTGTGATATTATGGTATATGAATATACAGTAGGGACAACACTTTTTGTTAATCATCAGGAAATTGCATTGCTCTACTATTCTAAATGGTGTAAAACGGCTAATGCTTTATGTGAGAGGAGAACTGTGTATTACATCTAGAGACGCTGAATTCATTATGATGTGACCTTGACTCTCTAAAGTCAACTAAATGAAAAAATGGATGTACTGTACTCTGGGATTATGGATATATAGAAACATTATGTATTCAGAGTTAGAATTGTCAATAGACATTGACATTTCATTTCTACAGTTATTGTACTATACATAATTAAATGATTTCCATTAACAAACATTACTTGCTTATTCAGACCATGAAAGTCATTTAAGCTACACACACACTTAAAATGATGTCAAAGCAATATTTCTGTTTTGTACAGTGACACAACTTAGTGATGAATGAATGTTTAAGACAAGAACTATGTATAATGTGCCTATATTAAGAATGTGGCAAAGAAAGCTGCAATAAAAGCAAACTGGTAGCAACAAATAGTATATTTTTAAAGAATAATTCCAGGCATTGGTACATTATACATAGTTACATTGGTCCAAGTTAGACCAATGTTACCATGAATAACATACCGATGCCTGGAATTAATAATTAAAGAATAACTATACTTTTACAGAAAGTATTAGATAGTATAGATAGTAAAGACAAGATAGTAAAGTAGCTATTTTGCCTAGTCAATGGTCACAAGATTTAAACCTATCTACTCCTCCTCAGATGCATACTTTCCTGAATTTAATGGTGCAGCCAATAGCAATCATCACAGGCTCCTCCCAAAATCCTCCTGCCAATGGCTATGCCTGTACAGTTTATCCCCATGTACAGTACCTTATGAGATGTGGCCATTATGAGATGTGGCCATCTCCGAAGCATTGGGTTAATTATGTTAAAGTGGAGTTCCACCCTAAAAACAAAAAAATACACAAAAACCCTGCAAAAAAATAGAAAAAAAAAATAGAAAAAAACAAAAAAATTTACTCACCAGAAAAGGCAGTTGCTATGCGGATGTTCCTAATCTGCCTCTTTCTAGTCCTCGGCAGGTCTTCTTCCTCGTCCTCCTCGCGTTGTCTTCTGGTGAATGGGGCGCGCTGCCCTCTGGGAACTGTATGTATCCCAAAGAGCAGCCGCCCGTCCATACAGCGCCGCGAGACTCATGCATGCGCAGTAGGAAACGGGCAGAGAAGCCGCAAGGCTTCACTGCCTGTTTCCCTTAGTGAGAATGGTGGTGCCGGGACCTGCCAGGATCGAGGGGTCGGCCTCGGGGGGCCAACATCGTGGGCACCTAGGACAGGTAAGTGTCCTTATTAAACGTCAGCAGCTACAGTGTTTGTAGCTGCTGACTTTTAAAAAAATTAATAAAAATTACGTGGGGAATCCCTCTTTAAGGAGGGAAAGGCAAAAACTGTGCATTATCTGCACAGTTGTCTCTGAAAAACTGAGCTGTTGGAGCTTGCTCAAAAAAAACCGACAAAGAGCAAAGTTCTAGTTTCCAGTATTGCCTGTGTTCTCCCAGCAGCTTTTCTCCATTGTAAGTGAAAAAGTGGTATGTAAAATTCCAAAGTATATTAAAACGATAATAGTCCCAAATTAATAATTATTTCACATCTATCTTCCTCTTGACCAGTTTAGATTAATCTACCATATAGGAACCACACCCCTATGCAGCTTCACCATGTGCTGCTAAATAAACATGCTTACCAGATTGTTTTGACTGCATTTTATAGAAGTCAAAACACGTGAATTTTATATATATATATATATATATATATATATATATGTGTGTGTATGTATGTGTGTGTGTGTGTAGAATTCCACCCAGCACAATACACCCATCCTCCTGTACAGGTCTCCTGTTATTCCAAATACCAAACATCCACCATATTCATGTAAAGAGAATCAGGGAAGCCACATAGGGTAAAACCATAAACTTCCCATTTTATTAAAACGGTTAAAATACTCACAATAGTAAAAGACAACAATAGCGCATGTATGGTAACAAAGCCAGTCTCAGCATTCAGGCGGACCACTTCTGAGTATCAGAATGTGTGATGATGTCTTCTTCTTATGCATTTTGGCATATATGATGTCTTCCGGGGCATAGAGATCTCATCCGGTCATCATGCTTTATATACAGCAAAGTAACAGGAAGAAACCCAAAATGAGACACAAATCACCACAGATGCAAGCCCTGATCTCAACTATACAGGAAAAAGGAGGCAAGGCAAAAACCATCACTGAACCAAGCCTCAATAAACTGCTGATGCTGAAAACAAGCCTCAATGTGAAATAACAATCAATAAAAGCCATAAATTATAACAAAAATGAAACATCAATTGTCAAAAAGTTACTGGACTATAGATGTCTTAATGAAAAACTAAAAGTTTGGTATATAAACAATAATAATAAAATGTAAAAAAGATAATTAATAAAAAAAAAGCATTCAGGTTTCCCCATATTAATTTCTGGAGGTGACAAAACAACACAGCTGGCACATATAAATAAAAATGAAAGAATCAGAGGAAGGAACATACATATTATTCCAAAACCACAAGGAGGAATAATACATTGTCTAATGTAAATATGCATCAAAATAAATTTTGAATCAAGCAGAGAATAGGATTTCACACGTTATTAACCACTTCAATTCCTGGCACTTTCTGCCCAGGCCAATTTTCAGCTTTCAGCACTGTTGTACTTTGAATGACAAGTGCGTGGTCATGCAACACTGTACCTAAACAAATTTTTTATCATTTTGTTCATACAACTAGGGATTTCTTTTGGTGGTATTTAATCACCACTGTGTTCTTTTATTTTTTTGCTAAATAAACTAAAAATGACCAAAAAAATTGGATTTTATAATTGTTTTTGTTAATAAAATTTTAATAAATAATCATTCTTCATAAGTTTAGACCAAAACACATTCTGCTAAACTTTTTTGATGGAAATAACCCACATTACTGTATATTATTTAGTCTGTAGGAAAGATATAGAGTTCACAAACTATGGTACTGTATATATCTGAAAATCGATCAATCCTGATGTACTGACGATGTATTTGAGGCCCAAAAATGCCAGGACAGTACAGAGATTCCCCAAATAACCAATTTTTGGAAAGTAGACATTCCAAGGTATTAAGTAAGAGGCATTTTTGTCCTAATTGTTTCAAAAATGAAGAAATGAAAAAAAATATTTTCACCATTTTTTTTTACATACTGTCATCAATGCAGTATAGCGTCATCATATGACTGCTGTGGCAGTAATCAGGGACATTGACTGGTAATAATAAAACAAAAAACAAAAAAAAATATTTTCTTTTGTATTACATTTTTTTTCATTCTTTATGATTTTTTTTTCAAAAGATTTTTATTTATATTTTTCATATATAACAGAAGTAAGTAGACAAGTAAACATACAAACAGACAACAGTATCTGTCAAGTAATGTTAGCCATCTAGATATACCTACATACTGTATGTAGTATAACGACATCAAGATGGATAATACTTTCGTTATGCGTTTTATTAGGTTTTCGGTGTAGGGTGAAGGTAGGAGGATTGACTACCATCACGGAAACCCCTATGGGTGCAATACTGTGTCCGGGTTGGAGACAACCCCATCGCTTATAAAATGTATACCTTAATCGTGCAGATCTATATTTTTCAAAGTAACTTAAATATTAAACCAATGAACAAGAACAATAGAGTTCCTAGAGCTGGGGAGCTAATCCAGTTCATCCATGGGTGCCGCAGTCTATAGGTGTGATCCTTGTATTGGTTTATTAAAGCTAGTATTTGTTCGTAGCTGAAATGTATATTGAAAAAAAGAAGCCTGAGGCCTCGTACACACGACCGATTTTCTCGTCCAAAACCGTCAAGAAAAGTGCCGCGAGAGCTTTTTTGTCGAGAAAAACGTTCGTGTGTATGGTTTTACGACGAGAAAATTGCCGAGAATCTCGACGAGAAAATAGAGAACCTGCTCTCTATTTTCTCGTCAGGATTCCAGATTTCCTCGTCGGGCTGTTTTGTGACGAGAAAATGGTTTGTGTGTATGCTTTTACGACTCTTCCAAAAGCGCGCATGCTCACAAGCAACTATGAGACGGGAGCGCATCTTCTGGTAAAACAAGCCTTCGTAATGGAGAGAGCACATTCGTCACGCTCAAAAATATTGCATCGTTTAAATGTTCTGCATTGAAATCTTCGTTAGAATGTTACATTAATCAAAACGAGTGACCTTCTTTTGCTGCTGATATTCACACAGAGTTATGACTTTTTTTTAACCTTTTTCATGCTGCTCTTAAGAAGATTTATGTGTATTATATCGTGCAAGTTTTTAGGAATAATTTAAATGGTTATATTTTTAAAAATGATGTTAATTATAATTTCGCAATGTTTTGATAGTGATCTCCCATTTAATTTTGGAATCTATATTAGTTAAATTTCCCCCCATGTTTTTTTGCAAATCAGATTTAGTTATTCTTTTGGGGGGGTGATATCTGTCCCTTTTTTTGTCAGTCAAATGTATCTGCTTACTCCAAAGCTAGATTTTTAATTTTTACAAATACACATAGTCAAGTATGAACTTAAACAAAAATCACATTTATTCATGTTTCGAAATAAAATAAAGAGAAGGCAGCGCTGGAGAACCTGCTGCCATTTGTGCATCCCAGGGACCCCAGAGCACACAGCAACCCTGTGTGGACACTAAAATTGGGAGCTTGAGAAGGCCAACATTTCTGAACACAATCTGATGCTGGCCTCCCAGAGGTCAGGAACAGCAGCAGGTGATATATATGTCCCAAGTGTGTGGTACTACAACAGGCTGCCTTCTGTCCGACCACAATGAAGCAAGGCCATCACTTCCTCTTCTTCCTGGCAACCTTCCCTGCAACCTTTCCTGAAGCCTTCCCTGCAGCCTTCCTTCTTCATTTGGCTGGAGGCTGGGCCACTGGAGGGGTACTCCTGTCAGGAGGAGGAGGAGGAGATGTAGCAGAAGGGGGTGGGGCAGAAGAAGAAGGTGGAGGTGTAGCAGAAGGGGGTGGGGCAGAAGAAGAAGGTGGAGGTGTAGCAGAAGGGGGTGGGGCAGAAGAAGAAGGTGGAGGTGTAGCAGAAGGGGGTGGGGCAGAAGAAGAAGGTGGAGGTGTAGCAGAAGGGGGTGGGGCAGAAGAAGAAGTTGGAGGTGTAGCAGAAGGGGGTGGGGCAGAAGAAGAAGGGGGAGGTGTAGCAGAAGGGGGTGGGGCAGAAGAAGAAGGGGGAGGTGGAGGTTGAGGTTGGGTCAGTTGTGCCACCTCACATATGGCGGTATTGGGGGTAATTTTCTCCATCACCCCCTTGTTGAGCAAGGTGATGAGCAGGGGCTCGCATAGGAGGCGTTGCTCCATGCTCATCACCTTGAACTTAGCCTCCACTAGGCCGGCAATGGCCTCTTCAGGGGATGTGGGCTCCTGGAGGGTGGCATGGGCCTCACGAATAAGGGCCATTGCTGCCTCACTCGTGCTCCTGTCCCTCCTGCCTCTTTTGGGAAGCCGGATGGGAGGCACCTGGGATCTGGTGCTTCTCCTTTGCCCTGCCACCTCCTGTCTGCCACTGGGCCCTGCCACCTCCTCTCTGCCACTGGGCCCTGCCACCTCCTGTCTGCCACTGGGCCCTGCCACCTCCTGGCTGCCACTGGGCCCTGCCACCTCCTGGCTGCCACTGGGCCCTTCCTCCTCCTGCCTGACAGTTTCCAGACCCTCCTCCTGGCTGATTTCATCCTGTGTATGAAAAAGGGACATAGTTTAATATGTTGGTTTAATCTTTGCATCAAACTTTGTAATCCTGATTGAAGCAATTAGAATGTAAATGCATAAATCCTTGCTTTAAATTTACCACTACATCAGATTGACTATTTAGCACCTAATTAAGTGCAGACTAATGTCTACAGATCTTGATTTCACTTGTGGAATCCAAAATATCTTATGTTTGTCATCTTGACATATTTGTCAAACATTAAGTTTATCCCAATACATTTTCATTTAATACTATACCTGGCTCCAGATGGCCAAATCAGGATCATCCAGGATGGCTGCCTCCTCTTGCTCCAGAGAAGGCTCAGGTTGGCTGCAGGGAAGTCTGGGGGGAAGAGTGGAGAGTGATGGCCTTGTCTCAATGTGGTCATCCAGGAAGGACATCCTGTTGTAGTACCACAAAATCGGGACATAAACATCACCTGCTGCTGCTCCTGACCTCTGAGAAGCCAGCACCTTAGAGCGTTCAGTCCTGTAGGTACCTCTCAAGCTCCCAATTTTAGTGTCCACTTGTTTTGCTGTGGCTGTGGGCACCTTGGTATGCACAAATGGGAGCAGCTTCTCCAGCGCTGCTTTTCTCACCCCTCTTTTTTTGTGGATGGGGTTTTTCGTCTCCCACAGAGCCGGCAGCTCCCTTACCCGGTCAATAAATTCCGCCAGGAAATCCATGTCGCTTATAAAGACATTCATATTGTATCTGCAAGTTAAATAAATAATATATAACTAATGTGAGGCAAACAGTCTAACCTCCTTAACATCCTAGTCACCATATATATCCTCCAACATTCTCAAGACAGTATAGGCCAACAATTTGTACAAGTCACAAAATCACATACCTTCGTTCGCACGTCCGTCACTTGAACTCCTCTCTCTGCACACCGATCGTACTATAGTCACATGTGTGTTTGCTATATACACACCACGCATGCGTCAAATTTCGAACACGTCGCTCCGCACACGTCGCCCGCCCATGACGTTCTAACTAACATCTTTTCCCCGCCCCTTCTCTTTCGGCGCGCAGACAGATATGGCGGAGTTACAGCAGGTGTCTGATAATTCCGCAACTAACGAGGAGGAGACAAGCCCGGAGACCGGGGAAACGTCACGATCAAGGAGGAGATTCAAGGCATCGAATATGTCTTTTGCGGAGATGGTGGACATCTTGCTCAAGTCTGATTATGATGCAAAGCATGGGCCGTATAGCAAACCAAATAGAAGGAAGGCCAAAATCCTCACTAAAGTCGTGAAGAGTCTGAAGGCGAATTTCGGGGTGAAACGCTCAAATGAGCAGCTCAGAAAGAGGTGGTCAGTCCTCAAACTGAGGGAGCCAGAGCAGTTGAGGAGCATAAAGAGAATGCTCGCTAAAAGTAAGTAAAATGTAGACTTTTCTGCTATTAATCTTTTTCTAAACTGACATGTTGCTCTTTATTTTGGTTTCTCATATTGGACTCCCTTCCAAAATTTAATATTTTGAACTTGGTTGGGTACAGTAATCGTTCGTTAAGTTACCGACACTTCGTTCGGCCACTATCCGTGGTTTTGGCTTATTTTAGAGCCACAAAAGTAATTAGACATCTGCCATTTTTGCTCAAATATTGTGGCGAAATTTTTAGTCTAGATGATGTGTTTGTAAAGAGAATGAAATGCAAACTTTTATCAGCGTAAAGGAGAGGACACTCAGCAGCTGCTTCCACATCTGAACTTTGGAGCACTATAGTGTGGGCCACCAGACCCGCCTTTTTTGGGTGTCCCACACAGGTGCATCAGTGAATTTTTGTGGTGCCTCCATGTCAAATAAATTACATCCAAAGGTGAATACTAAACATATTCTTGGTCATAAATAATGCATTCTTCTTTAAATTCCGCCCAAACACACACTTGTACCACACTTCCAAGCAATTTAGCCTGTTTTTATTTAAACATTGAGATTTACAGTGTGATAAATAGACCTTTTGTTTGATTCTCATAGGGGAGAGAAGACTGGGAGGAGGACACTCCAGGGAGCACATGCACCCCACAACTTCCAAGCAACCCCAAACTCCCAAAGACCCACAACCGAAAGATGTGCAGGAAGTTGAGGTGGAGGAAGGAAAAGTGCAGGAAGGAGAGGTGGATGACGTTGTGGATCTGGTCACCACAACAGGTCAGTATCTGTCACCACAGCTTCAGGTAAGAGATGTAGGCCTGCAGTGTTATAATACCTTTTGTTGTTTGTTTTTAGGGGATATAAATGTTGTGAAGGATAGTACACGGTTCTCTGCTGACAGTGCCCTCCGCCTCATCCAGCAAGTGATGGAATGTAGCACGGAACTGGACCTAATTAAACAAAGAATCCATGTGATGGAACAAACATTTAAAGACATTCTCAATGTTTTGGGGAGAATTCAATAAGCCATCCAAACACATTTGTTTTTACATGTTTGTTTTTGCATCTTTTCAAATATTTTTGACAATCAAACCAGCCAAAAATTGAATCTGCACACAGTGTGTCAACATGTGCTATCTGCCATCAGGGGATATCCATGTACGTCTTTTGGGGGTGCAACCCCTTCCTCGTATCTAAAGTCGGTGAACTGAGGAAGGGGTTGCACCCCCAAAACACGTCCATTGATCACCCCTGATGGCAGATAGCACATGTTGACAATAGGGATCAGGATTGTAAACTTCCTAGATGAAAAAAATCCCAAATGTGTGCATATTCAATTTTTGGCTGGGCAAGGGGTGGCAGGACCCCATATTAGGACGGGCACATAGAGACATAGTTTGTGTAAGTGAATGTCTCAGATTGCTCAGAGGTATCCAATGTTGTAATTTTTGGAATGCAACTGTTATTTTTGTATTTTCATAAGCAAAAAATTGCCGGGTTGGGGCCAGGTCAACCCAAAAAACAAGAAAAAACAAAAAATGGTGAGAATGTGCACAGGGTAAAATATTTGACCACAAACAACGTGTAGCTTCTTTTTATAATACCCTCTAAGCTTATTTGGTTATTTTGTTAGGTTACATAGTGAAATGGTTGTTAGTTACTAAAGTAAAATACACTTGGCACTACAAATGCACTAAGACAAACTAGGAGACAGGAAAGAACAAATAATTAAAGGTTTAAACAAGCTTTTTATTTGGATCCTTAGACATAGGCTGGCATAGGAATTGCCCCCCTACCCGTGAAATACTCCATGTATTTGTCCCGAACCTCACAGGCATTTTGGGAGGGCAAGCCAGGACGGGCAGATTCCAGGCCCGGCAGGGGATTTGCAGGGGAAAGTCCAGCCTCTGGCAAAACTGAGGCCATATAGGAATTAGATTTTTGGCTCAGAAAGTTGTGTAGCACACAGCAGCATAATACGACATAGTTTATTTTGTAGTCCGCCAAGTGTATTGAAGTCATAAAAAGGCGGAACCGGCTGGCCATTATGCCAAAGGCATTTTCGACAACTCTTCGGCCCCTGGCCAGCCGGTAATTGAACACCCTCTTGTCTGGGGTCAGGGTCCTCTGTGGAAATGGCCTCATAAGATGCCGTCCGAGTGGCAATGCAAGGTCGTCACTCTGGAGACGGAGGGCAAACTCCGTCTGGATGAAGGATCCCCCATCGGACATCCTGCCATTCTTCCCTACATCAACATAGAGGAATTCATACCGTGCTGACACCACCGCCATCAGCACAATGCTATGAAACCCCTTGTAATTGTAGTAGTAGGACCCAGAACGGGGTGGTGGCACGATGCGGACGTGCTTCCCGTCTATGGCACCACCGCAGTTGGGGAAGTCCCACCGCGTGGCAAACTCTGATGCCACAGTCTGCCATTCCTGTGGCGTGGAAGGAAGCTGTGGAGTGAAACAAGATGAAATAATATTAGAATACAAAAGTCATACATTACAAGGAAATTCTCTGAAAAAACATTAGAGGCCAACATCAATCAAATTCTACGTTTATTAAGGTGTTTAAAATAAGTATAATGGAAGGCTCATTTATCATATTCATCACCCCCTCTGATGGGCCATTACTAAAAAAATTTTTTTGGGGGGGGGAGATGTGTTTGGCCACAGGATAGCATTGCAGTGGCGGTGCGTCCAGAGGGGGCGCTGGAGCACTGCCCCCTCTCTCCTGTGCCCATCACTCAGAACAATACATAGGTTCATGCGTTGCATAAACCTATGTATTGTCTATGCCGCCCACTATTCAGGTGGATGGCCTCTTGTAAAGCGACCGACATATGAATAATTGCGGCATTTAGGGGGTTCAAATTGCATAGCAGAAACAGGTAGTAAAATAGTCTTGCACATTACAACCTGAGGGATGTAATTGGCTTCCTAAAAGTAAAATAGGGGACGCAGGGGGGGGCATTCCTTGGGGAAACACTGGCAGGCTGCTCTGCCAATCACGTTCACCAAGTCTGTTTAATGGTAACATGATTGGCTGATGCAACATCAAGGGAAGGAGAACACATCAAGGACAGAAGAAGGATGGCGCTGACCACAAGAAGGTAAGTGCAGGGCTGGGGGGAAATTGGCTGCATTAGAGGGGACTAAATGGCTGCATTGGAGGGAACAAAATGGCTGCATTAGAGGGGACAACTGGGGGCATTTAATAGGCACCAGAGCAAAAAAAGGAGGACGTTTATTTCCTAAATTGGTGTTTGAACCCCCAAACATTTGGAGCAACAGGCGCCCCTGCTGGAAAAGTTAGTGAAGGGAAATATTTATGGAGGAGAAAAAAGGGGCAATCTAAAGCTTCCAGCATACATGAGGACAAAGGGGACATTCTCAGCATATTACAATCATGGTAATTAGGGAAGGATGAAAGAAATACAATACATTAGCATACATGTAATACATAAAATGTGATGTTAATGGAGAAAACTTACCCTAATATAGTCCTCCTGCAGGACTTGTATAATGGCAGAACAGGTGTCTGGGATTATGAGGCCCAGAGCCTGGGGGGAGATGCCTGTGGTGAACTTCAAGTCCTGAAGACTTCTCCCTGTCGCCAGATAACGTAACATGGCGATGAGCCTCTGCTCAGCACTGATGGCTTCCCGCATAACGGTGTCCTTCCTGGTAATATAGGGGGACACCAAAGCCAACAGTTCCTGAAAAACGGGGTCAGACATCCGCAGAAAATTCCTGTAGTCCTCAGGATTATTCTCGACGATCTCCCGCAGCAGAGGCATATGGCAGAATTGGTCCCGCTGGAGCAACCAATTCTTGGTCCATGAACTCCTCCTCACACCATTCATGGACTGGTCTTGGTCCAAAACAAGCAGACCAACACCAAGCGCACGCACAGCACGAACTCGACGATGAGAACGTCCAGGCGACATGGCTAAGAAACGGTCGTCTTATCAGAACGTACAGAACAGAACGCACTTTAGAACAGCAAGGCCTATGAATAACGAAATGAAAATCAGAAACGAACAGGCAAGAACGCACTGTAAAACAGATACGACCTGCCTAGACGCCCTGAAAGTCAAGATACGAACCCACAAGCACAAACTGAACCGCAGAAAATGATCTGAAAAGTACGAAGACTGAAAAGCGCGAATCGTCTCTTCCCAAACTTTTACTTCACACGCGGTAACACGAGATCAGCAAAAGCAGCCCAAGGGGTGGCGCCAAGAAAAAAGATCTTCCCCTTTATAGTGCCGTCGTACGTGCTGGACGTGAGCGCGGAGAACAACGAGGAAATTGGGAAATGTCAGTGTGTACGCATGGAAAGCTTGACGAGAAAATCGACAAGCTTAACAAGAATCTCGTCGAAAAAAACGACGTGTTTTTTACGACGAGAAAATCGGTCGTGTGTATGAGGCTTAAAGGCTAAAAATTGTGTGAAACAGAATAAAGCTGCCAGCACCTATAAGTTCATATGGGTCTATGTAGTGTTTAACACCCAGGCAGATCAAGGTAAGTTGCAAGACGAAAAGCGTGACACAAATCTTCACACAAAATAAAGTGTAGGATAGGATTCGTTCTTATCTTTTTCCCATTTTTGGAATGAGGGGATTTTTTGGAGTAGAGTTTTATCATGCAGTTTGTTGTAGATGAGAGAGATGCCCTTTTCCTGGGATGTGTATGATGAAAAGAGTTTCCAAATATGAGGGGGGATTTTTATTGTAGGCAGGGGATGTTTTGACAGGAAATGTAGGATACGGAGACATACTGTACAAATTGTATATGGTTTGGAAGGTGGAATTCTTCACTTAGACATTCCCATGTTTTAGGTTTGGCGTTAGAGAAGAAGTGTTGTATATTAGTTAGACCATACTCGTAAAGAGGTTTAGTATACAAAAAAGGAATAATTGAGTGTAGGAATATTTGGAGTGTAGGAATAATTGAGTGTAGTGCATGGATCGGAAGGCCAGGTAGCGTTACCTGAGTGGACTGTTGCGACTGTTTCAGTAAGATTCGCCATGCTTGTATTGTTGCCGCTATAGGGGGAGAGAGTGAGGAGATGTCCCACGGCCGCCATGAGTCATAGATTAACATGGAGGTGAGGCCGTGTGTATTAGACCGTGATGTCTCTATTTCGACCCAAATTAGTTCCTCCTGTTTTCTAAACCAGTATTTGATTTGGTCTAATACTGCTGCCTGTTGGTAATCTTGAATGTCGATCATCCCCATTCCTCCAGCTGATCTGTGCTTAAGCAAATTCACTCGGGCACATCTCGGTTGTTTGCCTTTCCATATGAAATTGTTTAGGAGGGTAGTTAGAGGTTTGATATAAGATGATGGAATTGGGATGGGGAGTACTCTAAATAGGTATAGTATTTGTGGCAGGATCATCATTTTGAAGGCAGCTAGTCTACCTACCCAATTGAGTTTGCAATGTGTCATGTGTTGAAGCTGGTTTTTAATTTTTTGGGTAAGGGGTATAAAATTAGCTTGAGGTAATTGTGATGTAGAGCAGTGTTTCTCAACTCCAGTCCTCAAGGCGCACCAACAGGTCATGTTTTCAGGATTTCCCTCAGATGAAACAGCTGTGGTAATTACTAAGGCAGTGAAACTGATTACATCCCCTGTGCAAAATAATGGAAAGCCTGAAAACATGACCTGTTGGGGCGCCTTGAGGACTGGAGTTGAGAAACCCTGATGTAGAGGCTGTTAATGTGATGCTCAGGTATGGTACACCCTGAGAGCTCCATGTAAAAAGACAATTGTTCATGTATGTGTCTTTTAGCTTCGGGGGGGATTCCTAGATCTAATATTAGAGATTTTGAGATGTTGACTTTGTAATACGTAATAGAGCTGAATTGGTTTAATATTTGGTGTGCCTGGGGTAAAGATGTCATTGGATTAGTTAAAAGGAGAATAACATCATCTGCAAAGAGGTTGATAGTGTGTGCTCTATGGTCGAACTGGAAGCCGGTAATATGTGGATTTGTGCGGATAGATTCTGCTAATGGTTCTATCATGAGATTAAAAATTGAGGGAGATAGGGGGCATCCCTTGCGGGTGCCGTTTGATAGGGTAAATGTTTTTGAAAAAAGGCCGGAGGTGTATACTTGAGCTGTAGGGCAGGAATACAATGCCAGAATTGCTGCTAGAATAGGTCCCTGGAAACCAAACTTAGTAAGTGTGCTGGTCATATATTGCCAGTGAATTCTATTGAACGCCTTCTCTGCGTCCAAAGAAAGCAGCAGGGAAGGCGTTTGATTTTTTTCTGCAAAGTGTATAACGTTTAGTATTCTCCAAGTTGCATCGGAAGGTTGTCTCCCTTTCACAAACCCCATCTGGTCTTTTTGGACTAGGGAAGGTATAATAGTGGATAGGCGTTGTGCTAGTAGTTTGGCGTCGATTTTGATATCTGAATTCAGGGGGTCTAAAGTTCGCTGGAGTGGTAGGGTCTTTTTCTGGTTTGGGTATAGTTACTACGTATGCTTTTAGCATTTCCTTGGGAAAAGAAGAAGTGTAATGCCGCGTACACACGATCATTATTCACGGCGGTTAAAAAACCGCTGTGAATAATGACAGGAAAAACGAGGGAACCGCTTGGTTCCCTACACACGGTCGTTTTTCCCGTCATTTTTTCTCTTGATGAGAAAAACAACCGTCTGTGGGCTCCGCGGCAGTGTCTCCCTATGGGAAAACTGCCGCGGAAAAAAATGCTGGAAAAAACTATGAGAAAATTTAGAACGTGTTCTAATTTTTCTCGTCGTTTTTTATGCCGTTTTTCTCAACGAGAAAAACGACATAAAGCCCACAGACGATCGTTTTTCTCGCCCAAAAAAAAAATGCCGTTTTTCTCGTCGAGAAAAGCGGTCGTGTGTACGCGGCATGAGTCGCTGCTGAGTGTACGTTAGTCAAGTGTGGGATTAGTCTTGTGCTGAAAGTTTTGTAATACTCATTTGACAGGCCATCAGGACCTGGTGATTTGCCATTGGGGAGAGATGCTATGATTTTCCCTATTTTGCCGGGACTGATCGGAGAGTTTAAATCTGTGAGGTGTGCTTCTGATAATTTTGGTAGGTTTATTTTTTCTAGGAATGCAGTGATTGCTTCCTTGGAAGGTTGGGGAGTATGGGGGTCATTTCTAAGATTGTATAGTTCCTTGTAATAATCAGCAAACTGATCAGCGATCTCCTGAGGGTTAATTTTTTGGTGTAAAGTAGTGGGGTGGAGTAAATATTGCATTCTCGCTCTAGATTGTGTCGTCTTTACTTTGTTCGCTAAGTATTTACCTGCACGGTTGGCGTTGGCATAAGAGTTTAGTTTTAGGCATCTGAGATGTTTGTCGTATTGTTGCATTAGCAGGATTTTTAGTTCCTCTCAAGTTTTTGGAGGGAGATCGACAACGTGAGTGAAGGCGTGATCTTATTATTGGTTTCTAGCTTGTGGATTTTGGTGATTAGGTTGTTTAAGCAAAGATCATAGCATCTCTTTATTCTGGCACCCTGCTGAATGAGTATGCCCCTCATGTATGCTTTGTGTGCATTCCAGAGAGTGTGTGGGTCATTGACTGTACCTTTGTTAGGGTCAAAGAAGTCTTTGAGACTTTTAGTTATTACTTTTGCGCTGTCATGTTCACTTAGTAACCTGACGTTACATCGCCAGATGGGGTTTGAGGGTATGACACCTTGTTCAATAATAGTAATGGATGCGGCCGTGTGATCTGACCATGTTATTTTGTGTATACGTGAAGAGGATACCTTTTGTAGTAACCATTTGTTGGTTAAAAACATATCAATACGGGAGTATGTACGATGTCTGGAAGAGAAGTAAGTGAAGTATTTTTTGTTTGCGTGTTGACACCTCCATACATCGTACAGCTCCCTCGGTATGCAATAAGTTACGCAGTGAGGGTTTACGAAAGTGGACTTTAGATGAGGAGTCCAGTCGAGGGTCTGATGTGAGGTTGAAATCTCTGCATATTAGCAGATGTCTGTATTTGATTGAGTGTATCCGGTTGAGAAATTTCCGTAGGAATCTCAGTTGATGCGAGTTGGGAGCGTAAATTGTCACCAAAGTGTAAGGATGTGAGTTTATGTCGCACGTGATGATAATATATCTTCCCTCACTGTCCAATATAGCATCTTTGAGTTGGAAGGCCAAAGTGTGTCTCTTGGCTATGAGCACTCCTACTGTTTTCTTGTCAGATGCACAGGAGAGAAAAACATGGGTGGGTGGGTATTGCTTGTGGGAGATTTTGGGAGTATTGGAGGCAAGGAAATGTGTCTCTTGTATGGTTAAGATGTCGGCATGGCTCTTTAGTGCTTCTTTCCACATTGAATAGCATTTAGCCGGGTGCTTTAGTCCCTTAACATTCACAGACAGGCATTTGATGGTCATGGGGGGTAGTCAATGGTTACCCTGGTAACAGAGATGCCAATACTTACTGCGACTAGGGCGATTGGTGGGAAATGTCCTGGCATCTTTTTTATTCGTAGATGTAGTAGGATGTCTTGGTATTCGAGGCAAGTGAAATCTGGTAGATTATGGATTCAAGGTGATTCATCAGAGGTAAACATGAAGATGACTCTGGTGTTGGTTGTTGTACCGAAAAGACAAATAGAAGAGCAGGACAGAACAAACTGTAATAGGAAAAATTGAATGATTGGTATGGTAAAAAGAGAATCCTCAGCGGGATTCGTGAACATTATGCACTGTTAATAAAGAATGAGGGGAAATTGTAGGTAGTATTAAATCTGCATTTGGTTGTTTAGGAGCACTCTTTCGGTTATTTATTCTTCTGGCTTTTTTTGCGGGAGACGACCTGCCATTTAGTTTGAATGTGTGAGGTTCCGTCGACTTGTATGGGGTCTGGAGGCATTTCCAATAGTATTCCCATTGTCAAAGGGCTGTTAGTCCCTCTTCAAGGGTGGATATGGTGGTGGTGGGTCCGTTATAGGTAATGGTAGGTGTAGCCATGTATTTCCACTTGTGCAGGATATGATGGTTGCGCAGGGCTTTAGTAATAGTAGCCAAATTTCGGCGACGCTGAAGAGTGTGCCTGGAGAGGTCAGGGAGCAGTTGTAGGGAGGCATATTGGGCTGGGCATTGGTCGATTTTGCAAAAAGCATCTAGGATATTCTCTTTTGCGCAGTAGAAATGCATTCTAAGCAAGACATCTCTAGGCACATCGTCTACTAGGAACGGCGGTTTCGCCACTCTGTGTACTCTGTCCACTCTGAGTTGTAGTGCGGACATTGCAGGAGTTATGGTGGAGAACATGTCTTGGACATATTGTGGGAATTGTGCTGCAGGTACTGTTTCAGGAATACCTCTGATTTTTAGGTTATTCCTCCTGGATCCGCCATTTTATCTTTGATCCAGGAGATTTCATCACTGTGTGCACTGTGTGCATCCACCATGTTCTTAAAGGAGCTTGTGTAATCTCCCAGAGATTGCTCTAACAGATTTACCCTCTCTCCTAGTATTTGGACTTCTTCTTGGCACTTTTTACTGTGTGGAGCATATCATTGTGCAGTGATGATCTTAGGGACATGAGCATGTCCTTTAGTATGGTGTCAGACACAGACTGACCTGTTGTAGGGAAGCCGGCAATGTAGTCTTGTGCTGCCTGAGTGTTAGGCCTCTGTGATGTGCTAGGCTCGCTCACCTCCATGTCCTGGTGCTGGATATGTAGACCTTTGTGTGGGGACCCTGTGTGCTGCCTGGACTTGGCAGGGCTTCTCCTGGTGAGAGTGGATGCCGCAGATGAGGACCCGCTGGGAGAATTTCCCACTCTGTTCCCGCAGCGTTCCGAGGGAGAGGCCGCGGTCTTCCCGTTCTGTTTTCCCGTCTGGGCTCCGCCGCCATTTTGTTGTAGCCGCGCAATGGGGAAGAAGCCTGGCAGCTTATGGAGCTGTGGTGGTGGCTCTTTTCTCCTCCGCGGCATCCCGGTAATTTGTCTGGGCTCTTCTGGGCACCATGCTGGCGGCTAGGTCACTTCCAGGCTCCGGTGATGACGGATTCCCCCGGTGGTATGGTGGAGCTCTCTGGCTATACGGCCATCTTAGAGCTTGGACGCCACGCCCCCCAGACTAGCATCTTTTTAATCTCCGGTAAGAAGGTAACTGGGTTGGTGACCATAAATATAATCTCGTCAGAAACTAAGCTGATTTTATGCCCTTGATCTGCGATGTAAATACCTGAGATTTTTTTGTTGGATCTGAGGCTTTCAGCCAGGGGTTCCATAATAAGATTGAAGATAAGAGGGGAAAGAGAAAAACCTTGTCTTGTTCCATTCGAGATCTGGAATGGCAATGAGAGGGTATCTGCTCTATATACTTGTGCTGATGAGACAGAATACAAGGCCATTTTGGCATTGTAAATTTGTCCTTGACTCCCAAATTTGGACAATACTGCTGAGAGGTAGACCCAGTTTACCCTATCAAACGCTTTTTCCACGTCTAGAGATAAGAAAATAGAAGGTGTCCCTGATTTTATTTTTACATGATGGATAGCATTAATTACTCTTCTCGCAGCGCCTGAGGCTTGGCGACCTTTCGTAAATCCTGATTGGTCCTTGTGAATAAGGGCTGGTAGTATGTCAGCTAATCTATTTGCTATATATTTTGCATATATTTTTAAATCTATGTTGAGCAAGGATATAGGTTGACAATTTTTGGGTGAGGAAGGTTCTTTTCCAGGCTTTGGGAGGGTCACAACTAATGCACTTAGCATTTCAGAGGTGAAAGTCGAAGAGGAGGCAGCTATATTATAGATCTTAAATAGTATAGGGGCTAGGATATGTTTTTTTTTTTTATAATATTCTCCAGTGAAGACATCCGGCCCTGGGGATTTGGAATTTGGAAGGTTGTTGATTGCTTGCAATCAGGGATGAGCCGAACACCCCCCTGTTCGGTTCGCACCAGAACCTGCGAACAGACAAAATGTTCGTGTAAACTTTAGAACCCTATTAAATACAATGGACTCGAACGTTCGAAATCTAAAGTGTTAATTATAAAGGCTAATATGCAAGTTATTGTCCTAAAAAGTGTTTGGGGACCTGGGTCCTGCCCCAGGGGACATGTATCAATGCAAAAAGAAGTTTTAAAAACGGCCGTTTTTTCGGGAGCAGTGATTTTAATAATGCTTAAAATGAAAAAATAAAAGTGAAATATTCCTTTAAATTTCGTACCTGGGGGGTGTGTATGATATGCATGTAAAGTGGCGCATGTTTCCCGTGCTTAGAACTGTCCCTGCAAAAAATGTCATTTTTGAAAGAAAAAAAATGCATTTAAAACTGACTCGCGGCTATTAATGAATTGTCGGCTCCCGGCAATACATACAAAAGTCATTGGGAAAAAAATAAATAAAAGCGTGGGGGTTCCCCAGAATTCAATTACCAGGCCCTTCAGATCTGGCATGGATTTTAAGGGGAACTCCACCCCAAGTGTAAAAAAAAAATGGCGTGGAGTCCCCCTAAAAATCCATACCAGACCCCTTATCCGAGCACGCAACCTGGCCGGCCGCAGGGGAAAAGGGGGGGACGAGAGAGCGGCCCCCCCTCCCTCCTGAACCGTACCAAGCCACATGCCCTCAACATGGGGAGGATGTCCCCATGTTGATGGGGACAAGGGCCTCATCCCCACAACCCTTGCCCGGTGGTTGTGGGGGTCTGCGGGCGGGGGGCTTATCGGAATCTGGAAGACCCCTTTAACAAAGGGGACCCCCAGATCCCGCCCCCCCCCTATGTGAATTGGTAACGGGTACATTGTACCCCTACCATTTCACGAAGAAAGCGTAAAAAAAATGTTTAAAAAAACACACAAACACCTTGAAAAAGTCCTTTATTTAAAAAAATAAATAAATAAACATTCCAGCGGTGAAATCCAGTGTCCCGCGGCGATCCCGATGTCCAGCGCTGTCCTTCATTGGTTGTGCCTGAGCGGACCTGATGGGGAACTCCCTCTCAGTATTTTAAATGTATAGACCCGCCCCTTCTAAAGTTCCCCATCAGGTCCGCTCAGCGGACGAGATGCGGAACATGAGAAGGGGCGGGTCTATACATGTATTACCAAAGTGAGAGCAGTTCCCCATCAGGTCCGCCCCCTCGGTATGTCAGACCCGCCTACGTCATTGGCTTGAGCGGGGAACTTCCTTCACTATGTAAATTTAAATTTACATAGTGAAGGAAGTTCCCCGCTCAAGCCAATGACGTAGGCGGGTCCGACATACCGAGGAGGCGGACCTGATGGGGAACTGCTCTCACTTTGGTAATACATGTATAGACCCGCCCCTTCTCATGTTCCGCATCTGGTCCGCTGAGCGGACCTGATGGGGAACTTTAGAAGGGGCGGGTCTATACATTTAAAATACTGAGAGGGAGTTCCCCATCAGGTCCTTTAAATAAAGGACTTTTTCAAGGTGTTTGTGTGTTTTTTTAAACATTTTTTTACGCTTTCTTCGTGAAATGGTAGGGGTACAATGTACCCCTTACCAATTCACATAGGGGGGGGGGCCGGGATCTGGGGGTCCTCTTTGTTAAAGGGGTCTTCCAGATTCCGATAAGCCCCCCGCCCGCAGACCCCCACAACCACCGGGCAAGGGTTGTGGGGATGAGGCCCTTGTCCCCATCAACATGGGGACATCCTCCCCATGTTGAGGGCATGTGGCTTGGTACGGTTCAGGAGGGAGGGGGGGCCGCTCTCTCGTCCCCCCTTTTCCCCTGCGGCCGGCCAGGTTGCATGCTCGGATAAGGGGTCTGGTATGGATTTTTAGGGGGACTCCACGCCATTTTTTTTTTAATTTGGGGTGGAGTTCCCCTTAAAATCCATGCCAGATCTGAAGGGCCTGGAATGGATATTTGGGGGAACCCCACGTCAATTTTTTTTTTATTTGCGGCGGGGTTCCCCTTAATATCCATTCCAGACCTGAAGGGCCTGGTAATTGAATTCTGGGGAACCCCCACGCTTTTTTTTTTTTTTATCAATGACTTTTGTATGTATTGCCGGGAGCCGACAATTCATTAATAGCCGCGAGTCAGTTTTAAATGCATTTTTTTCTTTCAAAAATGACACTTTTTGCAGGGACAGTTCTAAGCACGGGAAACATGCGCCACTTCACATGCATATCATACACACCCCCCAGGTACGAAATTTAAAGGAATATTTCACTTTTATTTTTTCATTTTAAGCATTATTAAAATCACTGCTCCCGAAAAAACGGCCGTTTTTAAAACTTCTTTTTGCATTGAAACACTTTTTAGGACAATAACTTGCATATAAGCCTTTATAATTAGCACTTTAGATTTCTCCCATAGATTTTTCGAATTTGCCGCGAACACCCCAATTTGTTCGCTGTTCGGCGAACGGGCGAACAGGCAATGTTCGAGTCGAACATGAGTTCGACTCGAACTCGAAGCTCATCCCTACTTGCAATATTTCAGGGATAGTGATGGGGGCATTCAGTAATGAACATTGTTGTGGCGATATAGAGGGGAGGTTAGATTGCTCCAGGAAGGCTAAAATGTTCTCCTGAGATGGTTGATGAGTGCTTTTATCTTCCTTAATATTGTAGAGATCTTTATAATATGCACTAAATGCATTGGCGATGGAGTTAGGTTTAAGTAATTTTCCGTTAGTGTGAGGATGAAATAAGAATGGGGTTTAAGCTTTGGTTCTATGACCTTTGATACGTAAGGACATTGTTTTACCTGCCTTGTTCCCTGTTGTAAATGTATTTGTTTTAAATTTGTTAGAGCGTAATTCATGGCGTAGTGCAAAGATTTTGGATTGGAGTAGAGGGGAGGGATTGGTTTTGTTCAGAGGCTGCTATGTCAGCTGTAAGTTTATTAAACCGCTGCGTCCTATTTTCTTTTGCTCTAGCCCCCATTTGAATAAATACTCCCAATAAAGGCCTTATGGGTGTTCCACACCACCAGTGGGTCAGGTACTGATTCAGAGTTAATTGAGAAGAATTCTTCTAGTTGATGTTTGAGGGGGGCAGAATAGCAGGGAGTGTTGAGAAAGTAATTGATTTCCACATGGAGGCTTGTTTTTCCGGATGGTTTAGACTCTTCGCATTTAGGGATAGTATGTTGAAGGACATGTTAGTGGGTGGTGATGTGTAGATTGGATATGGTTGACTTACGATTGGAATAGATCGGTGGATGTTTCCACAGGAGTGCAGTTGTTGGTGATGGAGGGCATCGGTGTTTAGATGCTCGGAGTGGAACTGCAAAAGCGTTAGTTCATCAAGGTTCTAATAAAAGGTATAAAACAAGCTAAGTATTGCTCTGTAGACACTTAGCTTCCAGATTAATGTTTCGAGAAGGTGAGTGCTAAAAGGATTACGACAGAACTAGAGAAAGCAAAAATACAGCTTAAAATATAGCAAACAATCACGCCAGCAGTGTATAACTCTTGAGAGGTGCTGACTGAAAAATGGTAGGGCAAGGACCTTCATTTGTATTTGGTCTTGATGTTCCCACAGTTATGCCCAAAGTGAAAGGGGGGTTTACCGTTTGTATCAGATAGGCTGCGCAGGAGTTCCGGGATGATACCCCACGAGTGGAGAAGTTTCATTCCTCCTTCAATGGTAGAAATTGTGTGTGGGACTCCATTGTAAGTGGCCAGTTTAATTGCTGGATGACACCACCTGTATGTAGGCTATCTTATGGCTAGTTAGGGCTTTTGTCACCGTTTTCCGTTTTCAGTTGCCATCTCATTTGTAAGGTGAATTGTGAGAGATCTGCGGTTGGATATTTGAGTACGGTGCTGGGAGGGTGGATACTTCCTTTGCCTTTGATAAGATTTGTTCTTTGGACTGATAGAAATGGATCCTCAGGAGTACATCTCTGGGGATAGCTTATTGTAGGTGGTGTGGTTTAGGTATTCTGTGAATACGTTCAATAGTGAGCTCTATTGGAGATAATTCTGGCAGTAGTGTAGAAAACATGGTGCTAGCATACTTGTGCAGCTCAGTGGGTGGAATGGACTCAGGATCCCGCATAATTTAATGTTATTGCGGTGAGAGTGGTCCTTGAGGTCCGCTAGCGTTGCTTTGATCCACATAAAGTCATCTTTTTGTTCTGTATATGCATCTACTAAGTCATTCACTTTGTCAGTGCATTCCTCTATTTTGGTTTCCATATATTGCACTCTATCTCCCATATGCTTAATCTCAATAGAAAACGTATGAATCGGGGAGGATAGATTTGTCATGAGGGAGGATTGAAGTGACATGAGCATATCTTTCATTGTGGTGTCTAGCACAGGTTGCCCTAATGTAGGGAATGCAGCTATTGAGGATTGATAAAAAAGAGAAAAATCTGTGCTAGGTGCAAAAAATATGAATAAAAAATTGAAATTAATAAGTGTCTGTGATAGATATCCTGCTGCTAACACCATAACCTAGATACAAGGTACAAAAATACATATAAATAGAAGTGTAGCGCTGGATAATTACATATAACCATAAGTTAACGTGTAAACCAAAAATAGGTGAAACTACTAAAATAGTCTGTGCAAAGTTCATGAATGATTTCAACAAAAAATTAAATGGAGGTTCAATTCATTCAAGATGAGCCTCCAGTGATCACAGGTTGAGCGTGCATATCCAATTCGTGAAGGGACCCACCACCAGGAGAAGGAATGAAGGCTTACCGACTAGCTTGTGACCGCCCTTCTCAGGGGGGTCAAAACAGGCTCAGCAGAACGGCAAAATCCTCCCAAGAGAAGTGCGTGGTCCTTCCAAACGTTCTCAGACTCCACTGTCCCACCTCCCGATTAGATATGCAGGATATGGTCCACAGCCAGATCTCCAGAGGATAGTGGTAAACGTCCGGTGATAGTAGGATGAGTAATACCAAGGTGAAAAACAAAAAAAGACATCCAATAGTGCAGGCGTTCTTTTTGTCTCTCTCAGACATGAACTTTGCACAGACTATTTTAGTAGTTTCACCTATTTTTAACGTATAGTTATATGTAATTATCCAGCGCTACACTTATAGCTATTGAGGATTGTAGTGAGGAGATTGCATGTTCATTGTGCAGGTCCATCCGCATTCTAATTTTTGCTGGGCTTTGGGAGACCGGAGATGATGGAGAGGTGTTGTGGGGAGAAGAGGATGCTAATCCACCCCTCATTTCAGGTGGATCATCATCATGAAGATCCGTATATGCCGCAGATGATCTTGCTGTGGCTCAGGCAGCGCCATCTTGGATTCTTCCATGCTGCCAGCCACGTTGAAAGAAGGCCATGAGATTTTTCGGGTGTGGGGGCTTCCTGGTGGTCTCGATGGGGCTGTATTCCTGCCCGTTAGTGGTACTTCTCCAGTCGGCTGTGAAGAACTCAGAGGTTAGGCTGCCATCTCCTGCGTGCGCAAGCCACGCCCCCTCTTTATGTTTTTTTAACACACTGTGACCAGAGCAATATAATTTTATCATAGTAACATGGTATTACTCTGGGGAAGTGAGCAGTACTTTTTTTACACATTATGATTGCTTATAGCAATGAATTTCTTTGCTATAAGCAAGAATTTTACTGAATTAAATTGATCCATTCAGTTTCTTTTGTTGTGATTAGCTGTGATTGGCCACAGATAATCACATGGTACAGATGAGCTGTGATTAGCTCTGTCCGAACCATGTGATCACTGTGACCAATCACAGCTAACAACACAACTGTAATGCCGCGTACACACGATCGGAAATTCCAGCAAGAAAAGTTTGATGTGAGCTTTTGGTCGGAAATTCCAACCGTGTGTAGGCTCCATCTGACTTTTTCTGTCGGAATTTCCGACAGCAAAAATTTGAGAGCTGGTTCTCAATTTTTCCAACAAGAAAGTTATTGTCGGAAATTTCTTATCGTCTGTATGCAATTCTGACGTGCAAAAAACCACGCATGCTCTGAATCAATTTGACACATGCCCGTAATCATTGAACTTCATTTTTCTCGGCTTGTTGTAGTGTTGTACGTCACCGGGTTCTTGACGGTTGGAATTTTGTGTGACCGTGTGTATGCAACACAAATTCCGTCGGAAAAAAATCCAAGTTTTTCTTGTCGGAATTTCCGATCGTGTGTACACGGCATAACAATGAATGGCATGAAGCAAAGCTATTCATTGTTTACAATTGTCATTTGACATGCTGTGATTGGTCACAGCGATCACATGGTACCGGCAGCAGGCCGGTACACTGATCACTCATTAGCTGTGTCCAGTGGACACAGCCGGTGATAGACTGCGCCCGCAGGATGTCATATGATGTCTATCCAGAATGACTATAGTCCCACTCGGCCATCGAATTGCTATAGGCTGGGTGGGAACTGGTTAATAAACTCATGCCACTCAATATTCATACCAAATGGATGCTTTTAAATCATATGTCCAGTGAGTCTCTAATTGTGAGATTCCCCTTTAGTTATGTTTTAGATTGCATATTATTTTATTGTTTTTTTTTTCATATTGAGACTTGATTCCAGCATTGGCTGTTTATTGAGGCTTGGTAGAGATCGAGGCTTGGATACGTGGTGGTGGTTCATGTCTCATTTCCGGTTCCCACCTGTTACTTTCCTGCATATATAGAGTGATGACCAGATGTGGCCTCCATGCCTCAGAAGATGTTATATATGATAAATCGCATAGGAGCCTACATCTGTGACGTCATCACGCATCCCGATACCTGGAAGTGGTCCACCTGAATGCTGAGACTTGCTTTGTTACCATACATGTGATTTTGTTGTCTTTCACTATTGTGAGTATTTTAACCATTTTAATAAAATTGGAAGTTTACGGTTTTACACTATGTGGCCTCCATATTTTTTACAGGGATACGGCAGAGCTTCTGTCAGGAAAGGACTCACCTGCTGGTGGCACTGTGGCTCCCAGATCCAGGCTCTACTAATTAGTGATATTAGTGTTTAGCTGCCGGGGGGCTACTTAAAGCGAGGTTCCACCCAAAAATGGAACTTCCGCTTTAGGGGAAGGTGACCCCCTGACATGCCACATTTGGCATGTAATTTTTTTGGGGGGGGAGCGGAAACCCTCTTTTTAGAGGGTTTCAGCTCCCATTTCCTCCCTGAGCACCGCGGCACCGGAAGGATGGTCACCTCTCCCCCCTCCCTCTCGGCAATCGTCTGGGACACATCACAGGTCCCAGATGATTGCTCTGCCAATCATGGAGCGAAGTGCGGCTCGCGCATGCGCAGTACGTGCCCGGCTGTGAAGTCTAAGCCGGGCACCCACAGTAGTGATGCCGGCACCGTGGAGAGGGGGGGGGAGACGAGCAGGGCTTTGTTCCCCTGCATCGCTGGACCCTGGGACAGGTAAATGTCCGATTATTAAAAGTCAGCAGCTGCAGTATTTGTAGCTGCTGACTTTTAATATTATTTTTTTAGTAGGAACACCGCTTTAAGGCTGCTCCTCCCTTCCCCCAGTGCGTCACGATTCTGGTCCCTTCCTTGCTGCCTAGCCTGATCAGCCTGTACCCCTCTGCCTTGTTCCTGCCTCCCTCTGCCTTGCTCCTGTTTGAGTACCCTGTTTAGATCCTCCCTTCCTTGCAACCTTGCATTCTCTGTTGAAGTTCCCTTGTGCAGCTACGTGTCTGGTTTCCTTGCTGTAGAAAACCTGACCGCTTTGGTATTGGGAATTTGGGAATAACAGGAGACCTGTTCAGGAGGGTAGATGTATTGTGCTGGGTGGAATCCTACATATATACAGGAGTGTTTTGACTTCTATAAAACACAGTCAAAACAATCTGGTAAGCATGTTTATTTAGCACGTGGTGGAGGTGCACAGTTGTGTGGTTTCTATATGGTGGATTCATCTACATTGGTGAAGCGGAAGATGGGTGGGAAATAATTATCAAATTGGGACTATGGATTTTCATTATACTTTGGATTTTTACATATCACTTTTTCACTTACTATGAACATCTCTTGATTATTTAGCATTGCACTCCATATTTTATTATTATTAATATTTATTATCTATGCTGGGGGCATTTTGCTGGGTGAAACTTTGCTGTGATTCTTTATACAAGTGATATGCACTTCAAGTTCTGCACTTGAGCAATTGCATGAAGCGAACATACATGACATACTGCACTGAAAAGCATAAAACAGGTGACCTACCTCTACCACTCCTTCTGGCAGTTGTGTTCTCTCTCACTAAACTCTTTCCTTCACCCCTTTTCTCCACCCCTCAGCTTACATATATCACCCTCCCTTCTGTCTTCTCCCTATTACTGCACTTACCAACTTCTGCTAATTCTATGCCCACATGCTGATAAAACCTCCAGGTCTCTGGGCCATATCCCTTCATATAAATTGCTCTCCCACATTACCTCCCTCGCCCTTCTGCTTCTCCTAACTTCTGGTGACATGTCCCAAAATCCTGGGCCTCCATTATTTGACTGTGACCAACACTCTCATCAACCTACACCCTCTGGCAGCAGCTACAATCCAAAGAACGTAGTTTCCATTCCTCTTCTTCCCAAAACCAGTCTCCCCTTCTCCTGCACCCTCTGGAATTCCCGCTCTGTCTGTCACAATCTTGCCTCCCTCCGCGATCTCTTTATCACAAATTCCATTACCTACTTGCCATTACTGAAACCTGACTTCATGAATCCAATACTGCTTCTACTGCTTTCCTCTCCCATGTGGCCCTCTCTGGACTCATTCCTTCAGACTCAGTGGATGGAAGAGAGTCTAGCCCCATGCAGCACCTATTAGGTGCTTCACCCATTTCCCTCTCTGACACTCTCCTCTTTTGAGGAACATTGTATTTGTCTATGTTATCCCTTTTCTCTAAGAATTGCTGTCACCTACCAGCCCACTGGATTGGTATCCTTTCAATTAGTTTTTATTGGAATTTTAGCAATTACAGAAAATAGTAACAATAATACTGAGAGTTACATAATGTTGCCAAATACACAAGGCCCCATCAATGGGGATATCAATGGTATATCAAGTAAGTTTAAAGAAAAGGAATTCTTCCTTTATGTAGAATTATTTGTTACGTTGGTCTTGAATCAATACTAGGTACAGTAACGACTCCATGCTCCAGGCACCCCCAATGGGATCAAACTGTGCCACAGACCACAGAGTTGCACCATCTCACAATGCCATATACGCCACCAACGGATTGTTCTTCATAATACCTTACTTTTTGTGTTGTTCCCTTATTACCAAGAATATACTAAGCCATAACTCTCTCGAGATAAAAGAGGAAAAATAAAAGTATAACCATAACAACATAAATAACATAATAAAAACAGAAAAAAATTCACATGTACCACTCATAATTGCAAATAGGCAACTAATCAGTAGGATATAGTACAACCCATGTCTTCCAGCAGGAATTAAATTTGGGGATAATTTGATTCCTAGTGGCAAAAAAAAAATCATACGTATATTAGGTCTTAACCCGAGATATGACTTCAGATAGGATAGGTGCTGTTGTGGACTTCCATTTAGAGGTTATAGTTAGTTTTGCTGCTATTAGAATATGTGTAATTAGAGGTCTATATTTAGTCGGGAACGAATGCACCCCTATATTAAAGCGGAGCTCCACCCTAAAGTGGAACTTCCGCTCATCGGAACCCTCCCCCCCTCCGGTGTCACAATTGACACCTTTCAGGGGGAGGGGGTACAGATACCTGTCTAAGACAGGTATTTGTACCCACTTCCGGGAATCCTCTCTGCGGGAAATCTGCGGGAAGCACGTCACTTCCTGCAGAATACCCGTAGTGTTCTGGGAGACACTCGGCTCCCAGAACACAGGAGGACCAGTTAGAACGGCGCAGCGCGACTCACGCATGCGCCGTAGGGAACCGGGCAGTGAAGCCGCAAGGCTTCACTTCCTGGTTCCCTCACCGAGGATGGCGGTGGGGGCAGCAGAGTGACAAGCGATTGCTCGTCCTCTCCTGCGGACGTCGCCGGACTCCAGGACAGGTAAGTGTCCTAATATTAAAAGTCAGCAGTTGCAGTATTTGTAGCTGCTGGCTTTTAATATTTTTTTTTTCGGCGGAGCTCCGCTTTAAGAATAGCCAACTGTGGTGTAGGTGAAGTGCTAAGTCCTGTAAGTTTATTTATTAGGGAGTACACTTCTGCCCAAAAGCTTCTCACTTCCTTACTCCTCTTCCCCCACACCCCCTCCAACAGTCGGGAGAGGCGTCTGGGTAAATCTGCGCTAGCCTCACTGGTGTTAGATAGGTTCTATGAAGTGTTTTTAACATCAATTCCCAGTGATTTACGCAGTGAGAAAAGCGAGAATGAGATTGAATGGCTGATTGCCATTCTTTTTGTGTAAAGAGGGTTCCCATCTCCTTTTCCCAATTGTGCATACTTGATGTTTTATGGAATCCTTTATTATATTGTAGCTTGCTGTAAAACCATGACAGCCCTTTTGTGCCGTTGCGGACAGACTTCAAGCGAGACCAGGTTTCCCTGTGGACGCTATAGTGTATGCTCGGGTTATTTTTGTGAAAATGAGTAAGTTGGATATAAGAGAATGAAGTGGGACTAGGGATTTTAGAAATTAACTCTCTATAGGTCTGTATCCCTTTCCTAATCCACGGATGTATATTTAAATTGGGTATAATGTGTTCATATATTTGCAGTTGGAAATCTGTACATTTATCCATAGTGTCCTGTGGAACCACGGCGTGTAGATTATTCCATGCTTGTAATGTGGCATCAATCGAGGGGAAGAGTTTATATTTTAGTTTCATATGAGTCAGACTTGATAATAACAGGGTGGGCAAGTGTTTATTACCCACCATGTACTTCTCAACCTGGACCCATAGTTTGTTAGAATTAGGGTCAAACCACACTCCGGTCTGATCCAGGCGGGCTGCAAAATAATAGTTTTTAAGAAAACTTTACTCCACCATTCAATTTATGTTTCAATAGTACAGAGTAAGAGATCTTAGTCATTTTCTTGCCCCAAATTAATTGTCTAAGCAATTTATCTGCCTCCCTAAAAAATTGGTCAGGAATGATTATTGGTATGGTCCTAAAATAATAAATGATTTTAGGTAGAATTGTCATCTTGAAGGCTGTGATCCTACCTTTCCAGGACATTTCAAAGTTTGATATATGCTGTAGGTCTTGTTTAATTATCCCTAGCAGCCTAGGAAAGTTTGCTTTGTATGTGGACTTTGTTGGGGATGATAAAGTTACTCCCAGGTATGCTAGATTCTGAGAAACCCATTGGAATGGGAATGTTTCCTTAAGGTATTCCTTCATTTTCTTTGTCATACCAATCGATAGAAAAGAAGATTTGCTAGAGTTCAGCTTAAAGTAAGAGGCCAACCCAAAGTTATTTAAAATTGATTCATCAGAACCACAGTGGGGGCCCCTCTAGACTCAGCTACACGTAGGAGATTATAGAGTCTTCTAGTACCATCAGGTGCCTGTCGGCCCTTCAGAAAACCCACCTGGTCTTCTTTAAACAGCTGTGGGGTAATTTTAGCTAGGCGATTTGCGATAATCTTTGCATATATTTTTAAGTCGGTATTTAGCAAAGAAATTGGCCTAAAGTTTTGAGGGCAATCCAGCCTTTTCCCCGGTTTAGGTAACGCTATCACAGTAGCTTGGAGCATCTCTTCGGGAAAAGAGGCAGTGGAGGCGGCGTAAGTGAACACTTTTTGTAAGTATGGCGAAAGAGTAGTTGCAAAGGCCTGGTAGTTTTCTGCCGAAAAGCCATTGCTACCGGGAGATTTCGATTTCAGGAGTGATTTAATTGTGTCCAAAGGAACAAATTTCTAGGATTGGAGAATTCAAAGATTCCAGGGCTTCCTTTTTAAGTTTGGGTAGATTTACTGAGTCTAAAAAGGAATTAATATTGAGATCATTGGGCTGTGGAATATTGGGATCGGATGCTAAATTGTATAAATCACTATAATATTTTTGGAAAGCATTAGCTATCTCAGTTGGGTGATACACTGTATTGCCTGTGTGAGGGTCAATTATGGAGGTTAATCTAGAATTGTGTTGTTTTTTGCGCATGTAGTTGGCCAAAAGTTTACCTGCTCTATTCCCGTGGGCATAATAATTAGCTTTAAAGCGTTTCAGAGAAATTGTATGTTCTGCTAATAAAATCTGACGAAGCTGCTGTCTGCAATCTAAAAGTGCCTTTTGAACAATAGGGGAAGGGTTCTGTTTATTTTGTGACTCCAGAGTATTTAAGTTGGACAAAATAGTATTGAGATTTTTTGCCCTCTGCCTCTTTTCCCTAGCTGCTGCTTGTATTAGCAAACCCCTGCTGTATGCCTTATGGGCACACCATAGATACATTGCATTAGTTCCACTATTATCATTAAGTTTAAAATATTCATCCAGCATTTTAGATATTTTCCTTTTTTGGTATATGTTAGAAAGCAAAGATACATTGTTCCTCCAGAGGTAGGTAGAGTTGCATGAGTTTTGTTTGTTTATTGTAATAGTCACTGGAGCATGGTCTGACCAAGTTATAGTATGTAGTAGGGTGAGGTCAGATAGGATTAGGTCAATCCTTGAGTAGGAATTATTAGGGACTGAGAAAAATGTGTAATCACGTTCTGATTCATAGGTGCATCTCCACGAGTAATATAAGTTGGTTTCCGTGAGAAAGGGTTTCATCTCGTGCCTATGAATGCTCTGGGAGGAAGAACAGTCCATATTTTTATCCACAACACAGTTAAAATCTCCACACATAAGCAGAGAGCCTTTGCTATGTTTTTTTTTTATCCTTTGGTAGAGGGATTTCAAAAATGAGGCCTGTATTGTGTGCATATAAGTTCACTATGGTATACAACAAGTTATTCAGTTCACATACTAAGCTGATATACCGTATATACTCGAGTATAAGCCGAGATTTTCAGCTCTTTTTTTGGGCTGAATGTCCCCCCCTCGGCTTATACTCGGGTCAGCGAAATTGAATATTGTAAAATGTACCTGAAGGCTGCGGCGTCCATCGTTTAAAACTAGCGGGCTCTTCCTGGTCCCTTCCGTGATAGGCGGAACTGTGTCTGCTGAGAATCGCCTATCACAAACGTTCTCTCATCCTCAGTTTCCCAGCAGACGTCCGTGATTGGCGGAAACTGAACACAGTGTCTGCTGGGATGGGTGAAGATGAGAGAACGTTTGTGATAGGCGATTCTCAGCAGGCAGTTCCGCCTATCACGGAAGAGACCAGGAAGAGAGCACGAGTTTTAAATGATGGACGCCGCAGCCTTCAGGTACAATTTTACAATGTTCAATTATAATTCTAGGGAAACAGTGAGGGTGGGCACAGTGATGGTGGGCACAGTGAGGATGGGCACAGGTGAGGATGGGCACAGGTGAGGATAGGAACTTGTGAGGATGGGAACAGTGAGGATGGGAACAGTAAGGTGGCAATGGGCTTAGTGAAATTGCAATGGGTGGGCATTGTTGACCCCCGGCTTATATTCGAGTCAGTACGTTTTTGTGGTAACATTAGGAACCTCGGCTTATACTCTGGTCGGCTTATACTCGAGTATATACGGTACCTTCCTTTTGAGTCTGTAATAACTTCATCTAGGTTAAATGCAACTGATTTGTTCACAGTAATCATAGTTCTACATTTCTTAGAAGAGGTACACACATGGAAAATATGAGGGAAGGAAGTATCTGAACATTTGGGTTGCTTATCACGGGAGAAATGTGTCTCTTAAACACATACAATGTCCCCTTTAAGCTTCTTTGCTTCCTGCCACATTGCTTTCCTTTTAAACGGGCTATTAAGACCGTTCACATTGAGAGAGATCAATTTAATGGTCATGGTGAGTCTGTAGGAATTTTGCTAGAAAGACATCAATACAGCTGAAATTGCAATGTAATGTGTTATTTTTACCTGAAGGTGGCAGCAAAGGATAGGAAGTGGATTGCTGGAAATTGGAAGCTCTGTATATATCTTTTCGAGTTGCAGTCACAATCAGTCTCCAAAGCGAGTATGAATCATAAGTTAGTGGTACATGTAAAACAAAGAAAAATAATAGAAAAAGAACAAGGTAACATAAAGAACAAATAAAACTCATCATGTTGTGCGAAAAGTAAAACTTCCGCTTCTGCACAGTTAGGGGGTCTGTGCTCCCTGAGATCCAGTACCCAATCCAGGTTGGGCTAATAGATAGTGTGAGAAGTTACAATTGCAGATAGATTAGTCATTCTTTGTCATCCTGTTCAAACTTTTTGCCACTCCGGAGTGATTTTCTTAGAGGGAGATGGAGTGGGGACTTCCTCTTCATCCGGGAGAAGCTGCCATTGTCTGGCCAGCCTCAATCCATTTTCCAGATTAGTGAGGGCATAGGTTTTGTTATCTCTTCTGACAATAATTTTGTTGGAAATCCCCATGTGTAAGGAATTTTGTGGTTTTGAAATATTTTTTTTTTATTGTAGCCAGGTTCCTGCGGGCTTGCATGGTATGCTGTGAGATATCCAAATAGACTGAAATGCCAGCATAGGGGACAGGCAATTGGGAATTTTTCCTGGTATATCTCATCAGATCCTCCTTTACATGGACAAAATGTATACGTGCTATAACGTCTCTAGTCACCTTATCTGGTAAGTGCTTAGGTTTAGGCAAACGGTGAGCACGATCTACAATCACCTCCCCCTCTGGTGTTTCTGGCAGCAGTGTAGATATAAATTGTTGGACATACTTCCTAAGGTCCTCAGGCATAACAGATTCAGTCACCTCTCTCAATTTCATATTGTTCCTTCTGGAACGATCTTCCAAATCAGCGATTTTGCTTTTCATTGCCTTTTTCTCATCCTCTGCCTCATTATGTGCATCAACAAGCTCGTTATGAGCTGCAGCAAACTCCCCCATCTTGTACTCAGCATGAGAGACTCTGTCCCCTATGGCAGTTACTTCAGCTTTCAGCTGAGTTGTGCACTCCATCAGGTCGCTGTGTAATGAGCCCCTAAAAGTCACTAGCATTTCCTTCATTAAGGTATCAGTAAGCGGCTTATCCAGGGTGGGGAAATCCTGCATTTGCTCTATAAACTCCCTGGTGCTGTCCAGTGAGGTGTCATGTCCCCCCAGCTCACTTGGATATTTGTGCTCCTCCGACCGCTTCTTTGTAGCTTTCTGCGGGCTCTGTACAGGGGATGCTCCTGAGAAAGGACCTGTTGCTGTATCCTGGGGATGATGTTTGATACCGACCACTCATCTTAGATGATAATCCACCTCCACGGCCTCGCCGTGAGTTGCAGGCCTCGGTGCCATCTTGAGGCCCACGAGATTCCACAGTGTAGAAATCAGTCAGCTTTCTTGGGCCCCGCTCCTGCTTTCTTTTGTACATCTCGATGGCGGATGGTAGCTGGGCTATCAGGCAGGGGATATCTCCTCACACAGGCGTCCGGCATTGCTTCTAGTCACTGGATTGCTCTGGATTCAGATGGAGCCCTCTCCTCAAGCTGCCATTCACCTCAGCTGCTGGCCACGCCCCCCCCGGATCGGTATCAACCCTCCTTGATGACTTCTCTGCCTGGCTACCCCACAATAATTTTTGGTGGCTTCAACATCCCTGTTAATGCTAATACTACTTCTTCTAAATTTCTCAGTCTAACCTATTTTCTTAACCTAAAGCAATGGATATAGGCTCCTACTCACTCTGATGGCAACACACTTGACCTTGTATTCTGATATCTGTGCATTCCGTGAACCTCTCCATTAATCCTTTCCCACTTGCTCTGATCACCACCTTATTAGTTTCTCTCTCTCCCTGTCTTCCACCTCCTCTCCCTCCAGCCACCTAACAGTTACCAGTAAAAACCTTTGCCACCTCATCCCTTCTCTTCTCTACATTGCTACTGACCACCTCTATGACAAAATCTCACCCCTGTCCTGCCCAACCTTGCTACTTATGTCTACAACAGCTCACTGTCATCCTCCCTAGACAAGCTTGCCCCCTCCCCACTACACACAGAATAAGGCCCCGACCTGATTAACACCTTCTCATCCAGTCCCCATCAACTCTTCTCTACCTTTAACTCTCTACTTTGTCCTCCACTGCCTCCACCCACTAACCCACTCACTGCCCAGGAGATTGCCAATCACTTCAAAAATAAGATTGATACAATTTGTGAGGAGATCTCCGATGCACAGATACCTCTCCACTTAACACCCCCTGTTCACAGGTACAATCAATGCTTCCCTCATTCAACCCTGCTACTATTGAGAAGGTTGCTAAACGATTTTCTAATGCCCACCTAACCACCTGCCTCCTGGATCCTGCTCCCTCACAAATGCTACAATCACCCTCTGGCTCTAAACTACACTCTCTAACTCACATCTTCAATCTCTCCCTCTCTTTTTGCATCTTCCACCACTCTTTAAATCATGCACTAGTCAGCCCCATCCTTAAAAACCCCTCACTGGACCCCACCAATCTTAACAACCTACACCCCATCTCCTTTCTCCCTTTTTCCTCCAAACTACATGAGCGTCTGGTCTACAACCAACTGAGCGACCATCTGACTGAGAACAAACTTCTTGATCCGCTTCAGTCTGGATTTTGGCCTCAAAACTCCACGGAAACTGCTCTACTTAAACTCACAAATGATCTACTTACGGCTAAAACCAATGGACACTATTCTGTGCTCCTCCTCCTCCTGGACCTCTCTGCTGCCTTTGATACGGTGGACCACCCCATCCTCCTCAAAACACTTCACTCCTTTGGTCTCCATGACTGTACTGGTTCTCATCTTACCTATCCCACCGCACCTTCAGCGTCACTTACAATTCTACTTCCTCCTCTCCTCTTCCTTTCTTCGTCGGGGTCCCCCAAGGTTCTGTTCTTGGACCTCTCCTATTCTTAATCTACACCTCCTCCCTGGATCAGTTGATTACTTCCCATGGCTTTCAATACCATTTCTACGCCAATGACACCCAAATCTATCTCTCTACCCTTCAATGCACTCCATCAGTCTCCTCACGCATTACTAATTTACTAACAGAAATATCAGTCTGGATGTCACACCCCTTTCTCAAACTCAGTCTATCCAAAACTGAGCTCATAATATTTCCTTCACCACGTGCCTCTTCCCCTGATTTCTCTGTCAAAATCAATCACTCAAGTATCAACCCATCCCCCAATGCCAAGGTCCTAGATGTAATCCTGGACTCTGAACTATCCTTTCAGCCGCACATCCAATCACTGTTCAAAGCTTGCCGCCACCTCAATCACTCTAAGATACGCCCCTTCCTAACTAATGGCACCACAAAGCTTCTAATTCACTCCCTGGTCATCACCCGCCTTCACTACTGCAACTCCCTCCTCATTGGCTTACCCTCACATAGGCTACCCCCCCTAAATCCTGAATAATAATAATAATAATAATAATATTATTCATTTTGGAGAAATAGCTGTTTGTGTCCATGTATACAGTGAATGTTAATGGCAGTGACTTTTTCATTATTGATCAGCTGCTGCACTTGCAAAGACCTAATGAGAAACATGACAGGGTCTGACTTTCCTATAGACATGATTAGCCTTTTGAGTGTATCTCACCAAAACTGAAATGTTTGTTCCAGAGGATGCCCAAATTCAGATTTGTATCTTAGTGCAGACCTCTGGGTAAAATAGTAAGCCAATCACACAAGCAGGAAATTACATTTCCGGGAGGTATTCTGTATAG